>CAXARU010000114.1:0-715773 GCA_963971365.1 Lasioglossum villosulum | reverse complement strand
GTTCACAGTTCACAGTTCACAGTTCACAGTTCACAGTTCACAGTTCACAGTTCACAGTTCACAGTTCACAGTTCACAGTTCACAGTTCACAGTTCACAGTTCACAGTTCACAGTTCACAGTTCACAGTTCACAGTTCACAGTTCACAGTTCACAGTTCACAGTTCACAGTTCACAGTTCACAGTTCACAGTTCACAGTTCACAGTTCACAGTTCACAGTTCACAGTTCACAGTTCACAGTTCACAGTTCACAGTTCACAGTTCACAGTTCACAGTTCACAGTTCACAGTTCACAGTTCACAGTTCACAGTTCACAGTTCACAGTTCACAGTTCACAGTTCACAGTTCACAGTTCACAGTTCACAGTTCACAGTTCACAGTTCACAGTTCACAGTTCACACTTCACACTTCACAGTGCACAGATCACAGTTCACAGTTCACAGTTCACAGTTCACAGTTCACAGTTCGCAGGTCACAGTTCACAGCCCACTGTTCACAGTTCACAGATCACAGTTCACAGTTCACAGACTTTATTTCACAATTCAGTTTTCACAGTTCATAGTTCACAGTCCGCAGTTCACTGTTCACTGATCATAGTTCACAGTTCACAGTTCACAGTTCACAGTTCACAGATCATAGTTCACAGTTCACAGTTCACAGTTCACAGTTCACAGTCTTCATTTCACAATTCACAGTTCGCAGTTCACAGTTCACAGATCACAGTTCACAGATCACAGTTCACAGTTCACAGTTCACAGTTCACAGATCACACTTCACAGATCACACTTCACAGTTCACAGTTCACAGATCACTGTTCACAGACTTTATTTCACAATTCAGTTTTCACAGTTCACAGTTCACAGTTCACAGTCCGCAGTTCACTGTTCACTGATCATAGTTCACAGTTCACAGTTCACAGTTCACAGTTCACAGTTCACAGTTCACAGTTCACAGTTCACAGTTCACAGTTCACAGTTCACAGTTCACAGTTCACAGTTCACAGTTCACAGTTCACAGTTCACAGTTCACAGTTCACAGTTCACAGTTCACAGTTCACAGTTCACAGTTCACAGTTCACAGTTCACAGTTCACAGTTCACAGTTCACAGTTCACAGTTCACAGTTCACAGTTCACAGTTCACAGTTCACAGTTCACAGTTCACAGTTCACAGTTCACAGTTCACAGTTCACAGTTCACAGTTCACAGTTCACAGTTCACAGTTCACAGTTCACAGTTCACAGTTCACAGTTCACAGTTCACAGTTCACAGTTCACAGTTCACAGTTCACAGTTCACAGTTCACAGTTCACAGTTCACAGTTCACAGTTCACAGTTCACAGTTCACAGTTCACAGTTCACAGTTCACAGTTCACAGTTCACAGTTCACAGTTCACAGTTCACAGTTCACAGTTCACAGTTCACAGTTCACAGTTCACAGTTCACAGTTCACAGTTCACACTTCACACTTCACAGTGCACAGATCACAGTTCACAGTTCACAGTTCACAGTTCACAGTTCACAGTTCGCAGGTCACAGTTCACAGCCCACTGTTCACAGTTCACAGATCACAGTTCACAGTTCACAGACTTTATTTCACAATTCAGTTTTCACAGTTCACAGTTCACAGTTCTCAGTTCACAGTTCACAGTTCACAGATCACAGTTCACAGTCTTCATTTCACACTTCAGTCTTCACAGGGCACAGTTCACAGTTCACAGTCTTCATTTCACAATTCACAGTTCGCAGTTCACAGTTCACAGATCACACTTCACAGTTCACAGTTCACAGATCACAGTTCACAGATCACAGTTCACAGACTTTATTTCACAATTCAGTTTTCACAGTTCACAGTTCACAGTTCACAGTCCGCAGTTCACTGTTCACAGATCATAGTTCACAGTTCACAGTTCACAGTTCACAGTTCACAGTTCACATTTCCAGTTCACAGTTCACAGTTCACAGTTCACAGTTCACAGTTCACACTTCACTGTTCACAGATCACAGTTCACAGTTCACAGTTCACAGTTCCCAGTTCGCAGGTCACAGTTCACATTTCACAGTTCACTGTCTTCATTTCATACTTCACAGTTCACTGTCTTCATTTCATACTTCACAGTTCACTGTCTTCATTTCATACTTCACAGTTCGCAGTTCACAGTTCACAGTCCACAGTTCACTGTTCACAGATCACAGTTCACAGATCACAGTCTTCATTTCACACTTCACACTTCACAGTGCACAGTTCACAGTCCACAGTTCACTGTTCACAAATCACAGTTCACACTTCACAGTTCACAGTTCACAGTCCACAGATCACAGTTCACAGACTTTATTTCACACTTCACAGTTCACAGTTCACAGTTCACAGTTCACAGTTCACAGTTCACAGTTCACAGTTCACAGTTCACTGTTCACAGTTTACAATTCTCAGTTTACAGTTCTCAGTTCACAGTTCACAGTTCACAGTTGACAGTTCACACTTCACAGTTCACAGTTCACAGTTCACAGTCCACAGTTCACTGTTCACAATTCACAGTTCACAGTTCACAGTTCACAGTTCACAGTTCACAGTTCACAGTTCACTGTTCACTGTTCACAGTTCACAGTTCACAGTTCACAGTCTTCATTTCACAATTCACAGTTCGCAGTTCACAGTTCACAGGTCACAGTTCACAGTTCACAGGTCACAGTTCACAGTTCACAGTCCACAGTTCACTGTTCACAGATCACAGTTCACAGTTCACAGTCTTCATTTCACAATTCACAGTTCGCAGTTCACAGTTCACAGATCACAGTTCACAGATCACAGATCACACTTCACAGTTCACAGTTCACAGATCACTGTTCACAGACTTTATTTCACAATTCAGTTTTCACAGTTCATAGTTCACAGTCCGCAGTTCACTGTTCACTGATCATAGTTCACAGTTCACAGTTCACAGTTCACAGTTCACAGATCATAGTTCACAGTTCACAGTTCACAGTTCACAGTTCACAGTCTTCATTTCACAATTCACAGTTCGCAGTTCACAGTTCACAGATCACAGTTCACAGATCACAGTTCACAGTTCACAGTTCACAGTTCACAGTTCACAGATCACACTTCACAGATCACACTTCACAGTTCACAGTTCACAGATCACTGTTCACAGACTTTATTTCACAATTCAGTTTTCACAGTTCACAGTTCACAGTTCACAGTCCGCAGTTCACTGTTCACTGATCATAGTTCACAGTTCACAGTTCACAGTTCACAGTTCACAGATCACAGTTCACAGTTCACAGTTCACAGTTCACAGTTCACTGTTCACAGTTTACAGTTCTCAGTTTACAGTTCTCAGTTCACAGTTGACAGTTAACAGTTCACAGTTCACACTTCACAGTTCACAGTTCACAGTCCACAGTTCACTGTTCACAGATCATAGTTCACAGTTCACAGTTCACAGTTCACAGTTCACAGTCTTCATTTCACAATTCACAGTTCGCAGTTCACAGTTCACAGATCACAGTTCACAGATCACAGTTCACAGTTCACAGTTCACAGTTCACAGTTCACAGTTCACAGATCACACTTCACAGATCACACTTCACAGTTCACAGTTCACAGATCACTGTTCACAGATCATAGTTCACAGTTCACAGTTCACAGTTCACAGTTCACAGTCTTCATTTCACAATTCACAGTTCGCAGTTCACAGTTCACAGATCACAGTTCACAGATCACAGTTCACAGTTCACAGTTCACAGTTCACAGATCACACTTCACAGATCACACTTCACAGTTCACAGTTCACAGATCACTGTTCACAGACTTTATTTCACAATTCAGTTTTCACAGTTCACAGTTCACAGTTCACAGTCCGCAGTTCACTGTTCACTGATCATAGTTCACAGTTCACAGTTCACAGTTCACAGTTCACAGTTCACAGTTCACAGTTCACAGTTCACAGTTCACAGTTCACAGTTCACAGTTCACAGTTCACAGTTCACAGTTCACAGTTCACAGTTCACAGTTCACAGTTCACAGTTCACAGTTCACAGTTCACAGTTCACAGTTCACAGTTCACAGTTCACAGTTCACAGTTCACAGTTCACAGTTCACAGTTCACAGTTCACAGTTCACAGTTCACAGTTCACAGTTCACAGTTCACAGTTCACAGTTCACAGTTCACAGTTCACAGTTCACAGTTCACAGTTCACAGTTCACAGTTCACAGTTCACAGTTCACAGTTCACAGTTCACAGTTCACAGTTCACAGTTCACAGTTCACAGTTCACAGTTCACAGTTCACAGTTCACAGTTCACAGTTCACAGTTCACAGTTCACAGTTCACAGTTCACAGTTCACAGTTCACAGTTCACAGTTCACAGTTCACAGTTCACAGTTCACTGTTCACAGTTCACAGTTCACAGTTCACAGTTCCCAGTTCGCAGGTCACAGTTCACATTTCACAGTTCACTGTCTTCATTTCATACTTCACAGTTCGCAGTTCACAGTTCACAGTTCACAGTTCACTGTTCACAGTTTACAGTTCTCAGTTTACAGTTCTCAGTTCACAGTTGACAGTTCACAGTTGACAGTTCACACTTCACAGTTCACAGTTCACAGTTCACAGTTCACAGTCCACAGTTCACTGTTCACTGTTCACAGTTCACAGTTCACAGTTCACAGTTCACTGTTCACTGTTCACAGTTCACAGTTCACAGTTCACAGTTCACAGTCCACAGATCACAGTTCACAGTCTTCATTTCACACTTCACAGTTCGCAGTTCACAGTTCACAGATCACAGTTCACAGTTCACAGTTCACAGTTCACAGTTCACTGTTCACAGTTTACAGTTCTCAGTTTACAGTTCTCAGTTCACAGTTCTCAGTTCACAGTTGACAGTTCACAGTTCACAGTTCACACTTCACAGTTCACAGTTCACAGTCCACAGTTCACTGTTCACAGATCATAGTTCACAGTTCACAGTTCACAGTTCACAGTTCACAGTTCACAGTTCACAGTTCCAGTTCACAGTTCACAGTTCACAGTTCACAGTTTACAGTTCACACTTCACTGTTCACAGATCACAGTTCACAGTTCACAGTTCACAGACTTTATTTCACAATTCAGTTTTCACAGTTCACAGTTCACAGTTGTCAGTCCGCAGTTCACTGTTCACAGATCATAGTTCACAGTTCACAGTTCATTGTTCACAGTTCACAGTTCACAGTTCACAGTTCCAGTTCACAGTTCACAGTTCACAGTTCACAGTTCACAGTTCACAGTTCACAGTTCACAGTTCCCAGTTCGCAGGTCACAGTTCACATTTCACAGTTCACTGTCTTCATTTCATACTTCACAGTTCACTGTGTTCATTTCATACTTCACAGTTCGCAGTTCACAGTTCACCGTTCACAGTTCACAGTCCACAGTTCACTGTTCACAATTCACAGTTCACAGTTCACAGTTCACAGTTCACAGTTCACAGTTCACAGTTCACAGTTCACAGTTCACAGTTCACAGTTCACTGTTCACTGTTCACAGTTCACAGTTCACAGTTCCAGGTTCACAGTTCACAGTCTTCATTTCACAATTCACAGTTCGCAGTTCACAGTTCACAGGTCACAGTTCACAGTTCACAGTTCACAGTCCACAGTTCACTGTTCACAGATCACAGTTCACAGTTCACAGTCTTCATTTCACACTTCACACTTCACACTTCACAGTGCACAGATCACAGTTCACAGTTCACAGTTCGCAGGTCACAGTTCACATTTCACAGTTCACTGTCTTCATTTCATACTTCACAGTTCGCAGTTCACAGTTCACAGGTCACAGTTCACAGCCCACTGTTCACAGTTCACAGATCACAGTTCACAGTTCACAGACTTTATTTCACAATTCAGTTTTCACAGTTCACAGTTCACAGTTCTCAGTTCACAGTTCACAGTTCACAGATCACAGTTCACAGTCTTCATTTCACACTTCAGTCTTCACAGGGCACAGTTCACAGTTCACAGTCTTCATTTCACAATTCACAGTTCGCAGTTCACAGTTCACAGATCACACTTCACAGTTCACAGTTCACAGATCACAGTTCACAGATCACAGTTCACAGACTTTATTTCACAATTCAGTTTTCACAGTTCACAGTTCACAGTTCACAGTCCGCAGTTCACTGTTCACAGATCATAGTTCACAGTTCACAGTTCACATTTCCAGTTCACAGTTCACAGTTCACAGTTCACAGTTCACAGTTCACACTTCACTGTTCACAGATCACAGTTCACAGTTCACAGTTCACAGTTCCCAGTTCGCAGGTCACAGTTCACATTTCACAGTTCACTGTCTTCATTTCATACTTCACAGTTCACTGTCTTCATTTCATACTTCACAGTTCGCAGTTCACAGTTCACAGTCAACAGTTCACTGCTCACAGATCACAGTTCACAGATCACAGTCTTCATTTCACACTTCACACTTCACAGTGCACAGTTCACAGTCCACAGTTCACTGTTCACAAATCACAGTTCACACTTCACAGTTCACAGTTCACAGTCCACAGATCACAGTTCACAGACTTTATTTCACACTTCACAGTTCACAGTTCACAGCTCACAGTTCACAGTTCACAGTTCACAGTTCACAGTTCACTGTTCACAGTTTACAATTCTCAGTTTACAGTTCTCAATTCACAGTTCACAGTTCACAGATGACAGTTCACACTTCACAGTTCGCAGTTCACAGTTCACAGTCCACAGTTCAGTGTTCACAATTCACAGTTCACAGTTCACAGTCTTCATTTCACAATTCACAGTTCGCAGTTCACAGTTCACAGGTCACAGTACACAGTTCACAGGTCACAGTTCACAGTTCACAGTCCACAGTTCACTGTTCACAGATCACAGTTCACAGTTCACAGTCTTCATTTCACAGTTCACAGATCACAGTTCACAGTTCACAGTCTTCATTTCACACTTCACAGTTCGCAGTTCACAGTTCACAGATCACAGTTCACAGTTCACAGTTCACAGTTCACAGTTCACTGTTCACAGTTTACAGTTCTCAGTTTACAGTTCTCAGTTCACAGTTGACAGTTCACAGTTCACAGTTCACACTTCACAGTTCACAGTTCACAGTCCACAGTTCACTGTTCACAGATCATAGTTCACAGTTCACAGTTCACAGTTCACAGTTCACAGTCTTCATTTCACAATTCACAGTTCGCAGTTCACAGTTCACAGATCACAGTTCACAGATCACAGTTCACAGTTCACAGTTCACAGTTCACAGATCACACTTCACAGATCACACTTCACAGTTCACAGTTCACAGATCACTGTTCACAGACTTTATTTCACAATTCAGTTTTCACAGTTCATAGTTCACAGTCCGCAGTTCACTGTTCACTGATCATAGTTCACAGTTCACAGTTCACAGTTCACAGTTCACAGTTCACAGTTCACAGATCATAGTTCACAGTTCACAGTTCACAGTTCACAGTTCACAGTTCACAGTTCACAGTTCACAGTTCACAGTTCACAGTTCACAGTTCACAGTTCACAGTTCACAGTTCACAGTTCACAGTTCACAGTTCACAGTTCACAGTTCACAGTTCACAGTTCACAGTTCACAGTTCACAGTTCACAGTTCACAGTTCACAGTTTACAGTTCACAGTTCACAGTTCACAGTTCACAGTTCACAGTTCGCAGGTCACAGTTCACATTTCACAGTTCACTGTCTTCATTTCATACTTCACAGTTCGCAGTTCACAGTTCACAGTTCACAGTTCACTGTTCACAGTTTACAGTTCTCAGTTTACAGTTCTCAGTTCACAGTTGACAGTTCACAGTTGACAGTTCACACTTCACAGTTCACAGTTCACAGTTCACAGTTCACAGTCCACAGTTCACTGTTCACTGTTCACAATTCACAATTCACAGTTCACAGTTCACAGTTCACAGTTCACTGTTCACTGTTCACAGTTCACAGTTCACAGTTCACAGTTCACAGTTCACAGTTCACAGTCCACAGATCACAGTTCACAGTCTTCATTTCACACTTCACAGTTCGCAGTTCACAGTTCACAGATCACAGTTCACAGTTCACAGTTCACAGTTCACAGTTCACTGCTCACAGTTTACAGTTCTCAGTTTACAGTTCTCAGTTCACAGTTCTCAGTTCACAGTTGACAGTTCACAGTTCACAGTTCACACTTCACAGTTCACAGTTCACAGTCCACAGTTCACTGTTCACAGATCATAGTTCACAGTTCACAGTTCACAGTTCACAGTTCACAGTTCACAGTTCACAGTTCCAGTTCACAGTTCACAGTTCACAGTTTACAGTTCACACTTCACTGTTCACAGATCACAGTTCACAGTTCACAGTTCACAGACTTTATTTCACAATTCAGTTTTCACAGTTCACAGTTCACAGTTGTCAGTCCGCAGTTCACTGTTCACAGATCATAGTTCACAGTTCACAGTTCATTGTTCACAGTTCACAGTTCACAGTTCACAGTTCCAGTTCACAGTTCACAGTTCACAGTTCACAGTTCACAGTTCACAGTTTACAGTTCCCAGTTCGCAGGTCACAGTTCACATTTCACAGTTCACTGTCTTCATTTCATACTTCACAGTTCACTGTGTTCATTTCATACTTCACAGTTCGCAGTTCACAGTTCACCGTTCACAGTTCACAGTCCACAGTTCACTGTTCACAATTCACAGTTCACAGTTCACAGTTCACAGTTCACAGTTCACAGTTCACAGTTCACAGTTCACAGTTCACAGTTCACAGTTCACAGTTCACAGTTCACAGTTCACTGTTCACTGTTCACAGTTCACAGTTCACAGTTCCAGGTTCACAGTTCACAGTCTTCATTTCACAATTCACAGTTCGCAGTTCACAGTTCACAGGTCACAGTTCACAGTTCACAGTTCACAGTCCACAGTTCACTGTTCACAGATCACAGTTCACAGTTCACAGTCTTCATTTCACACTTCACACTTCACACTTCACAGTGCACAGTGCACAGATCACAGTTCACAGTTCACAGTTCGCAGGTCACAGTTCACATTTCACAGTTCACTGTCTTCATTTCATACTTCACAGTTCGCAGTTCACAGTTCACAGGTCACAGTTCACAGCCCACTGTTCACAGTTCACAGATCACAGTTCACAGTTCACAGACTTTATTTCACAATTCAGTTTTCACAGTTCACAGTTCACAGTTCTCAGTTCACAGTTCACAGTTCACAGATCACAGTTCACAGTCTTCATTTCACACTTCAGTCTTCACAGGGCACAGTTCACAGTTCACAGTCTTCATTTCACAATTCACAGTTCGCAGTTCACAGTTCACAGATCACACTTCACAGTTCACAGTTCACAGATCACAGTTCACAGATCACAGTTCACAGACTTTATTTCACAATTCAGTTTTCACAGTTCACAGTTCACAGTTCACAGTCCGCAGTTCACTGTTCACAGATCATAGTTCACAGTTCACAGTTCACAGTTCACAGTTCACAGTTCACATTTCCAGTTCACAGTTCACAGTTCACAGTTCACAGTTCACAGTTCACACTTCACTGTTCACAGATCACAGTTCACAGTTCACAGTTCACAGTTCCCAGTTCGCAGGTCACAGTTCACATTTCACAGTTCACTGTCTTCATTTCATACTTCACAGTTCACTGTCTTCATTTCATACTTCACAGTTCGCAGTTCACAGTTCACAGTCAACAGTTCACTGTTCACAGATCACAGTTCACAGATCACAGTCTTCATTTCACACTTCACACTTCACAGTGCACAGTTCACAGTCCACAGTTCACTGTTCACAAATCAAAGTCACACTTCACAGTTCACAGTTCACAGTCCACAGATCACAGTTCACAGACTTTATTTCACACTTCACAGTTCACAGTTCACAGTTCACAGTTCACAGTTCACAGTTCACAGTTCACAGTTCACTGTTCACAGTTTACAATTCTCAGTTTACAGTTCTCAGTTCATAGTTCACAGTTCACAGTTGACAGTTCACACTTCACAGTTCGCAGTTCACAGTTCACAGTCCACAGTTCAGTGTTCACAATTCACAGTTCACAGTTCACAGTCTTCATTTCACAATTCACAGTTCGCAGTTCACAGTTCACAGGTCACAGTTCACAGTTCACAGGTCACAGTTCACAGTTCACAGTCCACAGTTCACTGTTCACAGATCACAGTTCACAGTTCACAGTCTTCATTTCACAGTTCACAGATCACAGTTCACAGTTCACAGTCTTCATTTCACACTTCACAGTTCGCAGTTCACAGTTCACAGATCACAGTTCACAGTTCACAGTTCACAGTTCACAGTTCACAGTTCACTGTTCACAGTTTACAGTTCTCAGTTTACAGTTCTCAGTTCACAGTTGACAGTTCACAGTTCACAGTTCACACTTCACAGTTCACAGTTCACAGTCCACAGTTCACTGTTCACAGATCATAGTTCACAGTTCACAGTTCACAGTTCACAGTTCACAGTCTTCATTTCACAATTCACAGTTCGCAGTTCACAGTTCACAGATCACAGTTCACAGATCACAGTTCACAGTTCACAGTTCACAGTTCACAGATCACACTTCACAGATCACACTTCACAGTTCACAGTTCACAGATCACTGTTCACAGACTTTATTTCACAATTCAGTTTTCACAGTTCATAGTTCACAGTCCGCAGTTCACTGTTCACTGATCATAGTTCACAGTTCACAGTTCACAGTTCACAGTTCACAGTTCACAGTTCACAGATCATAGTTCACAGTTCACAGTTCACAGTTCACAGTTCACAGTTCACAGTCTTCATTTCACAATTCACAGTTCGCAGTTCACAGTTCACAGATCACAGTTCACAGATCACAGTTCACAGTTCACCGTTCACAGTTCACAGATCACACTTCACAGATCACAGTTCACAGTTCACAGATCACAGTTCACAGTTCACAGTTCACAATTCACAGTTCACAGTTCACAGTTCACAGTTCACAGTTCACA
This sequence comes from Lasioglossum villosulum, assembly GCA_963971365.1. Classification (NCBI taxonomy): domain Eukaryota; kingdom Metazoa; phylum Arthropoda; class Insecta; order Hymenoptera; family Halictidae; genus Lasioglossum; species Lasioglossum villosulum. Next base: position 704,742 of record CAXARU010000114.1, on the reverse strand, counting down.
CTTCACAGTTCACACTTGACAGTTCACAGTTCACAGATCACAGTTCACAGTTCACAGTTCACAGTTCTCAGTTCACAGTTCACAGTCCACAGTTCACTATTCACAGCTCACAGTTCTCAGTTCACAGATCACAGTTCACAGTCTTCATTTCACACTTCACAGTTAGCAGTTCACAGTTCACAGATCACAGTTCACAGATCACAGTTCACAGTTCACAGTTCACAGATCACAGTTCACAGTTCACAGTTCACAGTTCTCAGTTCACAGTTCACAGTTCTCAGTTCACAGATCACAGTTCACAGATTACAGTTCACAGTTGACAGTTGACAGTTCACAGTACACACTTCACAGTTCACAGTCCACAGATCACTGTTCACAAATCACAGTTCACAGTTCACAGTCCACAGTTCACTATTCACAGCTCACAGTTCTCAGTTCACAGATCACAGTTCACAGTCTTCATTTCACACTTCACAGTTAGCAGTTCACAGTTCACAGATCACAGTTCACAGTTCACAGTTCACAGTTCACAGATCACAGTTCACAGATCACAGTTCACAGACTTTATTTCACAATTCAGTTTTCACAGTTCACAGTTCACAGTTCACAGTCCGCAGTTCACAGTTCACAGGTCACAGTTCACAGTTCACAGTTCACAGTTCACAGTTCACAGTCTTCATTTCACACTTCACAGTTAGCAGTTCACAGTTCACAGTTCACAGTTCACAGTTCTCAGTTCACAGTCACAGTTCACAGATCACAGTTCACAGTCTTCATTACACACTTCAGTCTTCACAGGGCACAGTTCACAGTTCACAGTCTTCATTTCACAATTCACAGTTCGCAGTTCGCAGTTCACAGATCACACTTCACAGTTCACAGATCACTGTTCACAGACTTTATTTCACAATTCAGTTTTCACAGTTCACAGTTCACAGTTCACAGTCCGCAGTTCACTGTTCACTGATCATAGTTCACAGTTCACAGTTCACAGTTCACAGTTCACAGTTCACAGTTCACAGTTCACAGTTCACAGTTCACAGTTCACAGATCACAGTTCACAGTTCACAGTTCACAATTCACAGTTCACAGTTCACAGTTCACAGTTCACAGTTCACAGTTCACACTTCACAGTTCACACTTGACAGTTCACAGTTCACAGATCACAGTCCACAGATCACAGTTCACAGATTTTATTTCACACTTCACAGTTCGCAGTTCACAGTTCACAGATCACAGTTCACAGTTCACAGTTCACAGTTTACAGTTCTCAGTTTACAGTTCTCAGTTCACAGTTCGCAGGTCACAGTTCACATTTCACAGTTCACTGTCTTCATTTCATACTTCACAGTTCGCAGTTCACAGTTCACAGGTCACAGTTCACAGCCCACTGTTCACAGTTCACAGTTCTCAGTTCACAGATCACAGTTCACAGGTTACAGTTCACAGTACACAGTCCACAGTTCACTGTTGACAGATCACATTTCACAGATCACAGTCTTCATTTCACAGTTCACAGTTCACAGTTCACAGTTCACAGTTCACAGTTCACAGTTCACAGTTCACAGTTCACAGTTCACAGTTCACAGTTCACAGTTCACAGTTCACAGTTCACAGTTCACAGTTCACAGTTCACAGTTCACAGTTCACAGTTCACAGTTCACAGTTCACAGTTCACAGTTCACAGTTCACAGTTCACAGTTCACAGTTCACAGTTCACAGTTCACAGTTCACAGTTCACAGTTCACAGTTCACAGTTCACAGTTCACAGTTCACAGTTCACAGTTCACAGTTCACAGTTCACAGTTCACAGTTCACAGTTCACAGTTCACAGTTCACAGTTCACAGTTCACAGTTCACAGTTCACAGTTCACAGTTCACAGTTCACAGTTCACTGTTCACAGTTCACAGTTCACAGTTCACAGTTCCCAGTTCGCAGGTCACAGTTCACATTTCACAGTTCACTGTCTTCATTTCATACTTCACAGTTCGCAGTTCACAGTTCACAGTTCACAGTTCACTGTTCACAGTTTACAGTTCTCAGTTTACAGTTCTCAGTTCACAGTTGACAGTTCACAGTTGACAGTTCACACTTCACAGTTCACAGTTCACAGTTCACAGTTCACAGTCCACAGTTCACTGTTCACTGTTCACAGTTCACAGTTCACAGTTCACAGTTCACTGTTCACTGTTCACAGTTCACAGTTCACAGTTCACAGTTCACAGTCCACAGATCACAGTTCACAGTCTTCATTTCACACTTCACAGTTCGCAGTTCACAGTTCACAGATCACAGTTCACAGTTCACAGTTCACAGTTCACAGTTCACAGTTCACTGTTCACAGTTTACAGTTCTCAGTTTACAGTTCTCAGTTCACAGTTCTCAGTTCACAGTTGACAGTTCACAGTTCACAGTTCACACTTCACAGTTCACAGTTCACAGTCCACAGTTCACTGTTCACAGATCATAGTTCACAGTTCACAGTTCACAGTTCACAGTTCACAGTTCACAGTTCACAGTTCACAGTTCCAGTTCACAGTTCACAGTTCACAGTTCACAGTTTACAGTTCACACTTCACTGTTCACAGATCACAGTTCACAGTTCACAGTTCACAGACTTTATTTCACAATTCAGTTTTCACAGTTCACAGTTCACAGTTGTCAGTCCGCAGTTCACTGTTCACAGATCATAGTTCACAGTTCACAGTTCATTGTTCACAGTTCACAGTTCACAGTTCACAGTTCCAGTTCACAGTTCACAGTTCACAGTTCACAGTTCACAGTTCACAGTTCACAGTTCACAGTTCCCAGTTCGCAGGTCACAGTTCACATTTCACAGTTCACTGTCTTCATTTCATACTTCACAGTTCACTGTGTTCATTTCATACTTCACAGTTCGCAGTTCACAGTTCACCGTTCACAGTTCACAGTCCACAGTTCACTGTTCACAATTCACAGTTCACAGTTCACAGTTCACAGTTCACAGTTCACAGTTCACAGTTCACAGTTCACAGTTCACAGTTCACAGTTCACAGTTCACTGTTCACTGTTCACAGTTCACAGTTCACAGTTCCAGGTTCACAGTTCACAGTCTTCATTTCACAATTCACAGTTCGCAGTTCACAGTTCACAGGTCACAGTTCACAGTTCACAGTTCACAGTCCACAGTTCACTGTTCACAGATCACAGTTCACAGTTCACAGTCTTCATTTCACACTTCACACTTCACACTTCACAGTGCACAGATCACAGTTCACAGTTCACAGTTCGCAGGTCACAGTTCACATTTCACAGTTCACTGTCTTCATTTCATACTTCACAGTTCGCAGTTCACAGTTCACAGGTCACAGTTCACAGCCCACTGTTCACAGTTCACAGATCACAGTTCACAGTTCACAGACTTTATTTCACAATTCAGTTTTCACAGTTCACAGTTCACAGTTCTCAGTTCACAGTTCACAGTTCACAGATCACAGTTCACAGTCTTCATTTCACACTTCAGTCTTCACAGGGCACAGTTCACAGTTCACAGTCTTCATTTCACAATTCACAGTTCGCAGTTCACAGTTCACAGATCACACTTCACAGTTCACAGTTCACAGATCACAGTTCACAGATCACAGTTCACAGACTTTATTTCACAATTCAGTTTTCACAGTTCACAGTTCACAGTCCGCAGTTCACTGTTCACAGATCATAGTTCACAGTTCACAGTTCACATTTCCAGTTCACAGTTCACAGTTCACAGTTCACAGTTCACAGTTCACAGTTCACACTTCACTGTTCACAGATCACAGTTCACAGTTCACAGTTCACAGTTCCCAGTTCGCAGGTCACAGTTCACATTTCACAGTTCACTGTCTTCATTTCATACTTCACAGTTCACTGTCTTCATTTCATACTTCACAGTTCGCAGTTCACAGTTCACAGTCAACAGTTCACTGCTCACAGATCACAGTTCACAGATCACAGTCTTCATTTCACACTTCACACTTCACAGTGCACAGTTCACAGTCCACAGTTCACTGTTCACAAATCACAGTTCACACTTCACAGTTCACAGTTCACAGTCCACAGATCACAGTTCACAGACTTTATTTCACACTTCACAGTTCACAGTTCACAGTTCACAGTTCACAGTTCACAGTTCACAGTTCACTGTTCACAGTTTACAATTCTCAGTTTACAGTTCTCAGTTCACAGTTCACAGTTCACAGATGACAGTTCACACTTCACAGTTCGCAGTTCACAGTTCACAGTCCACAGTTCAGTGTTCACAATTCACAGTTCACAGTTCACAGTCTTCATTTCACAATTCACAGTTCGCAGTTCACAGTTCACAGGTCACAGTTCACAGTTCACAGGTCACAGTTCACAGTTCACAGTCCACAGTTCACTGTTCACAGATCACAGTTCACAGTTCACAGTCTTCATTTCACAGTTCACAGATCACAGTTCACAGTTCACAGTCTTCATTTCACACTTCACAGTTCGCAGTTCACAGTTCACAGATCACAGTTCACAGTTCACAGTTCACAGTTCACAGTTCACAGTTCACAGTTCACTGTTCACAGTTTACAGTTCTCAGTTTACAGTTCTCAGTTCACAGTTGACAGTTCACAGTTCACAGTTCACACTTCACAGTTCACAGTTCACAGTCCACAGTTCACTGTTCACAGATCATAGTTCACAGTTCACAGTTCACAGTTCACAGTTCACAGTCTTCATTTCACAATTCACAGTTCGCAGTTCACAGTTCACAGATCACAGTTCACAGATCACAGTTCACAGTTCACAGTTCACAGTTCACAGATCACACTTCACAGATCACACTTCACAGTTCACAGTTCACAGATCACTGTTCACAGACTTTATTTCACAATTCAGTTTTCACAGTTCATAGTTCACAGTCCGCAGTTCACTGTTCACTGATCATAGTTCACAGTTCACAGTTCACAGTTCACAGTTCACAGTTCACAGTTCACAGATCATAGTTCACAGTTCACAGTTCACAGTTCACAGTTCACAGTTCACAGTTCACAGTTCACAGATCATAGTTCACAGTTCACAGTTCACAGTTCACAGTTCACTGCTCACAGTTTACAGTTCTCAGTTTACAGTTCTCAGTTCACAGTTCTCAGTTCACAGTTGACAGTTCACAGTTCACAGTTCACAGTTCACACTTCACAGTTCACAGTTCACAGTCCACAGTTCACTGTTCACAGATCATAGTTCACAGTTCACAGTTCACAGTTCACAGTTCACAGTTCACAGTTCACAGTTCACAGTTCCAGTTCACAGTTCACAGTTCACAGTTCACAGTTCACAGTTCACAGTTCACAGTTCACAGTTCGCAGGTCACAGTTCACATTTCACAGTTCACTGTCTTCATTTCATACTTCACAGTTCGCAGTTCACAGTTCACAGTTCACAGTTCACTGTTCACAGTTTACAGTTCTCAGTTTACAGTTCTCAGTTCACAGTTGACAGTTCACAGTTGACAGTTCACACTTCACAGTTCACAGTTCACAGTTCACAGTTCACAGTCCACAGTTCACTGTTCACTGTTCACAATTCACAATTCACAGTTCACAGTTCACAGTTCACAGTTCACTGTTCACTGTTCACAGTTCACAGTTCACAGTTCACAGTTCACAGTTCACAGTTCACAGTCCACAGATCACAGTTCACAGTCTTCATTTCACACTTCACAGTTCGCAGTTCACAGTTCACAGATCACAGTTCACAGTTCACAGTTCACAGTTCACAGTTCACTGCTCACAGTTTACAGTTCTCAGTTTACAGTTCTCAGTTCACAGTTCTCAGTTCACAGTTGACAGTTCACAGTTCACAGTTCACACTTCACAGTTCACAGTTCACAGTCCACAGTTCACTGTTCACAGATCATAGTTCACAGTTCACAGTTCACAGTTCACAGTTCACAGTTCACAGTTCACAGTTCACAGTTCACAGTTCACAGTTCCAGTTCACAGTTCACAGTTCACAGTTTACAGTTCACACTTCACTGTTCACAGATCACAGTTCACAGTTCACAGTTCACAGACTTTATTTCACAATTCAGTTTTCACAGTTCACAGTTCACAGTTGTCAGTCCGCAGTTCACTGTTCACAGATCATAGTTCACAGTTCACAGTTCATTGTTCACAGTTCACAGTTCACAGTTCACAGTTCCAGTTCACAGTTCACAGTTCACAGTTCACAGATCACAGTTCACAGTCTTCATTTCACACTTCACAGTTAGCAGTTCACAGTTCACAGATCACAGTTCACAGTTCACAGATCACAGTTCACAGATCACAGTTCACAGACTTTATTTCACAATTCAGTTTTCACAGTTCACAGTTCACAGTTCACAGTCCGCAGTTCACAGTTCACAGGTCACAGTTCACAGTTCACAGTTCACAGTTCACAGTTCACAGTCTTCATTTCACACTTCACAGTTAGCAGTTCACAGTTCACAGTTCACAGTTCACAGTTCTCAGTTCACAGTCACAGTTCACAGATCACAGTTCACAGTCTTCATTACACACTTCAGTCTTCACAGGGCACAGTTCACAGTTCACAGTCTTCATTTCACAATTCACAGTTCGCAGTTCGCAGTTCACAGATCACACTTCACAGTTCACAGATCACTGTTCACAGACTTTATTTCACAATTCAGTTTTCACAGTTCACAGTTCACAGTTCACAGTCCGCAGTTCACTGTTCACTGATCATAGTTCACAGTTCACAGTTCACAGTTCACAGTTCACAGTTCACAGTTCACAGTTCACAGTTCACAGTTCACAGATCACAGTTCACAGTTCACAGTTCACAATTCACAGTTCACAGTTCACAGTTCACAGTTCACAGTTCACAGTTCACACTTCACAGTTCACACTTGACAGTTCACAGTTCACAGATCACAGTCCACAGATCACAGTTCACAGATTTTATTTCACACTTCACAGTTCGCAGTTCACAGTTCACAGTTCACAGTTCACAGTTCACAGTTCACAGTTCACAGTTCACAGTTCACAGTTCACAGGTTACAGTTCACAGTACACAGTCCACAGTTCACTGTTGACAGATCACATTTCACAGATCACAGTCTTCATTTCACACTTCACAGTTCGCAGTTCACAGTTCACAGATCACAGTTCACAGTTCACAGTTCACAGTTTACAGTTCTCAGTTTACAGTTCTCAGTTCACAGTTCGCAGGTCACAGTTCACATTTCACAGTTCACTGTCTTCATTTCATACTTCACAGTTCGCAGTTCACAGTTCACAGGTCACAGTTCACAGCCCACTGTTCACAGTTCACAGTTCTCAGTTCACAGATCACAGTTCACAGGTTACAGTTCACAGTACACAGTCCACAGTTCACTGTTGACAGATCACATTTCACAGATCACAGTCTTCATTTCACACTTCACAGTTCACAGTTCACAGTTCACAGTTCACAGTTCACAGTTCACAGTTCACAGTTCACAGTTCACAGTTCACAGTTCACAGTTCACAGTTCACAGTTCACAGTTCACAGTTCACAGTTCACAGTTCACAGTTCACAGTTCACAGTTCACAGTTCACAGTTCACAGTTCACAGTTCACAGTTCACAGTTCACAGTTCACAGTTCACAGTTCACAGTTCACAGTTCACAGTTCACAGTTCACAGTTCACAGTTCACAGTTCACAGTTCACAGTTCACAGTTCACAGTTCACAGTTCACAGTTCACAGTTCACAGTTCACAGTTCACAGTTCACAGTTCACAGTTCACAGTTCACAGTTCACAGTTCACAGTTCACAGTTCACAGTTCACAGTTCACAGTTCACAGTTCACTGTTCACAGTTCACAGTTCACAGTTCACAGTTCCCAGTTCGCAGGTCACAGTTCACATTTCACAGTTCACTGTCTTCATTTCATACTTCACAGTTCGCAGTTCACAGTTCACAGTTCACAGTTCACTGTTCACAGTTTACAGTTCTCAGTTTACAGTTCTCAGTTCACAGTTGACAGTTCACAGTTGACAGTTCACACTTCACAGTTCACAGTTCACAGTTCACAGTTCACAGTCCACAGTTCACTGTTCACTGTTCACAGTTCACAGTTCACAGTTCACAGTTCACAGTTCACTGTTCACTGTTCACAGTTCACAGTTCACAGTTCACAGTTCACAGTCCACAGATCACAGTTCACAGTCTTCATTTCACACTTCACAGTTCGCAGTTCACAGTTCACAGATCACAGTTCACAGTTCACAGTTCACAGTTCACAGTTCACTGTTCACAGTTTACAGTTCTCAGTTTACAGTTCTCAGTTCACAGTTCTCAGTTCACAGTTGACAGTTGACAGTTCACAGTTCACAGTTCACACTTCACAGTTCACAGTTCACAGTCCACAGTTCACTGTTCACAGATCATAGTTCACACTTCACAGTTCACAGTTCACAGTTCACAGTTCACAGTTCACAGTTCCAGTTCACAGTTCACAGTTCACAGTTCACAGTTTACAGTTCACACTTCACTGTTCACAGATCACAGTTCACAGTTCACAGTTCACAGACTTTATTTCACAATTCAGTTTTCACAGTTCACAGTTCACAGTTGTCAGTCCGCAGTTCACTGTTCACAGATCATAGTTCACAGTTCACAGTTCATTGTTCACAGTTCACAGTTCACAGTTCACAGTTCCAGTTCACAGTTCACAGTTCACAGTTCACAGTTCACAGTTCACAGTTCACAGTTCACAGTTCCCAGTTCGCAGGTCACAGTTCACATTTCACAGTTCACTGTCTTCATTTCATACTTCACAGTTCACTGTGTTCATTTCATACTTCACAGTTCGCAGTTCACAGTTCACCGTTCACAGTTCACAGTCCACAGTTCACTGTTCACAATTCACAGTTCACAGTTCACAGTTCACAGTTCACAGTTCACAGTTCACAGTTCACAGTTCACAGTTCACAGTTCACAGTTCACAGTTCACAGTTCACTGTTCACTGTTCACAGTTCACAGTTCACAGTTCCAGGTTCACAGTTCACAGTCTTCATTTCACAATTCACAGTTCGCAGTTCACAGTTCACAGGTCACAGTTCACAGTTCACAGTTCACAGTCCACAGTTCACTGTTCACAGATCACAGTTCACAGTTCACAGTCTTCATTTCACACTTCACACTTCACACTTCACAGTGCACAGATCACAGTTCACAGTTCACAGTTCGCAGGTCACAGTTCACATTTCACAGTTCACTGTCTTCATTTCATACTTCACAGTTCGCAGTTCACAGTTCACAGGTCACAGTTCACAGCCCACTGTTCACAGTTCACAGATCACAGTTCACAGTTCACAGACTTTATTTCACAATTCAGTTTTCACAGTTCACAGTTCACAGTTCTCAGTTCACAGTTCACAGTTCACAGATCACAGTTCACAGTCTTCATTTCACACTTCAGTCTTCACAGGGCACAGTTCACAGTTCACAGTCTTCATTTCACAATTCACAGTTCGCAGTTCACAGTTCACAGATCACACTTCACAGTTCACAGTTCACAGATCACAGTTCACAGATCACAGTTCACAGACTTTATTTCACAATTCAGTTTTCACAGTTCACAGTTCACAGTTCACAGTCCGCAGTTCACTGTTCACAGATCATAGTTCACAGTTCACAGTTCACATTTCCAGTTCACAGTTCACAGTTCACAGTTCACAGTTCACAGTTCACACTTCACTGTTCACAGATCACAGTTCACAGTTCACAGTTCACAGTTCCCAGTTCGCAGGTCACAGTTCACATTTCACAGTTCACTGTCTTCATTTCATACTTCACAGTTCACTGTCTTCATTTCATACTTCACAGTTCGCAGTTCACAGTTCACAGTCAACAGTTCACTGCTCACAGATCACAGTTCACAGATCACAGTCTTCATTTCACACTTCACACTTCACAGTGCACAGTTCACAGTCCACAGTTCACTGTTCACAAATCACAGTTCACACTTCACAGTTCACAGTTCACAGTCCACAGATCACAGTTCACAGACTTTATTTCACACTTCACAGTTCACAGTTCACAGTTCACAGTTCACAGTTCACAGTTCACAGTTCACAGTTCACTGTTCACAGTTTACAATTCTCAGTTTACAGTTCTCAGTTCACAGTTCACAGTTCACAGATGACAGTTCACACTTCACAGTTCGCAGTTCACAGTTCACAGTCCACAGTTCAGTGTTCACAATTCACAGTTCACAGTTCACAGTCTTCATTTCACAATTCACAGTTCGCAGTTCACAGTTCACAGGTCACAGTTCACAGTTCACAGGTCACAGTTCACAGTTCACAGTCCACAGTTCACTGTTCACAGATCACAGTTCACAGTTCACAGTCTTCATTTCACAGTTCACAGATCACAGTTCACAGTTCACAGTCTTCATTTCACACTTCACAGTTCGCAGTTCACAGTTCACAGATCACAGTTCACAGTTCACAGTTCACAGTTCACAGTTCACTGTTCACAGTTTACAGTTCTCAGTTTACAGTTCTCAGTTCACAGTTGACAGTTCACAGTTCACAGTTCACACTTCACAGTTCACAGTTCACAGTCCACAGTTCACTGTTCACAGATCATAGTTCACAGTTCACAGTTCACAGTTCACAGTTCACAGTCTTCATTTCACAATTCACAGTTCGCAGTTCACAGTTCACAGATCACAGTTCACAGATCACAGTTCACAGTTCACAGTTCACAGTTCACAGATCACACTTCACAGATCACACTTCACAGTTCACAGTTCACAGATCACTGTTCACAGACTTTATTTCACAATTCAGTTTTCACAGTTCATAGTTCACAGTCCGCAGTTCACTGTTCACTGATCATAGTTCACAGTTCACAGTTCACAGTTCACAGTTCACAGTTCACAGTTCACAGTTCACAGATCATAGTTCACAGTTCACAGTTCACAGTTCACAGTTCACAGTTCACAGTTCACAGTTCACAGTTCACAGTTCACAGTTCACAGTTCACAGTTCACAGTTCACAGTTCACAGTTCACAGTTCACAGTTCACAGTTCACAGTTCACAGTTCACAGTTCACAGTTCACAGTTCACAGTTCACAGTTCACAGTTCACAGTTCACAGTTCACAGTTCACAGTTTACAGTTCACAGTTCACAGTTCACAGTTCACAGTTCACAGTTCACAGTTCACAGTTCGCAGGTCACAGTTCACATTTCACAGTTCACTGTCTTCATTTCATACTTCACAGTTCGCAGTTCACAGTTCACAGTTCACAGTTCACTGTTCACAGTTTACAGTTCTCAGTTTACAGTTCTCAGTTCACAGTTGACAGTTCACAGTTGACAGTTCACACTTCACAGTTCACAGTTCACAGTTCACAGTTCACAGTCCACAGTTCACTGTTCACTGTTCACAATTCACAATTCACAGTTCACAGTTCACAGTTCACAGTTCACTGTTCACTGTTCACAGTTCACAGTTCACAGTTCACAGTTCACAGTTCACAGTTCACAGTCCACAGATCACAGTTCACAGTCTTCATTTCACACTTCACAGTTCGCAGTTCACAGTTCACTGTTCACAGTTCACAGTTCACAGTTCACAGTTCACAGTTCACAGTTCACTGCTCACAGTTTACAGTTCTCAGTTTACAGTTCTCAGTTCACAGTTCTCAGTTCACAGTTGACAGTTCACAGTTCACAGTTCACACTTCACAGTTCACAGTTCACAGTCCACAGTTCACTGTTCACAGATCATAGTTCACAGTTCACAGTTCACAGTTCACAGTTCACAGTTCACAGTTCACAGTTCACAGTTCCAGTTCACAGTTCACAGTTCACAGTTTACAGTTCACACTTCACTGTTCACAGATCACAGTTCACAGTTCACAGTTCACAGACTTTATTTCACAATTCAGTTTTCACAGTTCACAGTTCACAGTTGTCAGTCCGCAGTTCACTGTTCACAGATCATAGTTCACAGTTCACAGTTCATTGTTCACAGTTCACAGTTCACAGTTCACAGTTCCAGTTCACAGTTCACAGTTCACAGTTCACAGTTCACAGTTCACAGTTCACAGTTCACAGTTCACAGTTTACAGTTCCCAGTTCGCAGGTCACAGTTCACATTTCACAGTTCACTGTCTTCATTTCATACTTCACAGTTCACTGTGTTCATTTCATACTTCACAGTTCGCAGTTCACAGTTCACCGTTCACAGTTCACAGTCCACAGTTCACTGTTCACAATTCACAGTTCACAGTTCACAGTTCACAGTTCACAGTTCACAGTTCACAGTTCACAGTTCACAGTTCACAGTTCACAGTTCACAGTTCACAGTTCACTGTTCACTGTTCACAGTTCACAGTTCACAGTTCCAGGTTCACAGTTCACAGTCTTCATTTCACAATTCACAGTTCGCAGTTCACAGTTCACAGGTCACAGTTCACAGTTCACAGTTCACAGTCCACAGTTCACTGTTCACAGATCACAGTTCACAGTTCACAGTCTTCATTTCACACTTCACACTTCACACTTCACAGTGCACAGTGCACAGATCACAGTTCACAGTTCACAGTTCGCAGGTCACAGTTCACATTTCACAGTTCACTGTCTTCATTTCATACTTCACAGTTCGCAGTTCACAGTTCACAGGTCACAGTTCACAGCCCACTGTTCACAGTTCACAGATCACAGTTCACAGTTCACAGACTTTATTTCACAATTCAGTTTTCACAGTTCACAGTTCACAGTTCTCAGTTCACAGTTCACAGTTCACAGATCACAGTTCACAGTCTTCATTTCACACTTCAGTCTTCACAGGGCACAGTTCACAGTTCACAGTCTTCATTTCACAATTCACAGTTCGCAGTTCACAGTTCACAGATCACACTTCACAGTTCACAGTTCACAGATCACAGTTCACAGATCACAGTTCACAGACTTTATTTCACAATTCAGTTTTCACAGTTCACAGTTCACAGTTCACAGTCCGCAGTTCACTGTTCACAGATCATAGTTCACAGTTCACAGTTCACAGTTCACAGTTCACAGTTCACATTTCCAGTTCACAGTTCACAGTTCACAGTTCACAGTTCACAGTTCACACTTCACTGTTCACAGATCACAGTTCACAGTTCACAGTTCACAGTTCCCAGTTCGCAGGTCACAGTTCACATTTCACAGTTCACTGTCTTCATTTCATACTTCACAGTTCACTGTCTTCATTTCATACTTCACAGTTCGCAGTTCACAGTTCACAGTCAACAGTTCACTGTTCACAGATCACAGTTCACAGATCACAGTCTTCATTTCACACTTCACACTTCACAGTGCACAGTTCACAGTCCACAGTTCACTGTTCACAAATCACAGTTCACACTTCACAGTTCACAGTTCACAGTCCACAGATCACAGTTCACAGACTTTATTTCACACTTCACAGTTCACAGTTCACAGTTCACAGTTCACAGTTCACAGTTCACAGTTCACAGTTCACTGTTCACAGTTTACAATTCTCAGTTTACAGTTCTCAGTTCATAGTTCACAGTTCACAGTTGACAGTTCACACTTCACAGTTCGCAGTTCACAGTTCACAGTCCACAGTTCAGTGTTCACAATTCACAGTTCACAGTTCACAGTCTTCATTTCACAATTCACAGTTCGCAGTTCACAGTTCACAGGTCACAGTTCACAGTTCACAGGTCACAGTTCACAGTTCACAGTCCACAGTTCACTGTTCACAGATCACAGTTCACAGTTCACAGTCTTCATTTCACAGTTCACAGATCACAGTTCACAGTTCACAGTCTTCATTTCACACTTCACAGTTCGCAGTTCACAGTTCACAGATCACAGTTCACAGTTCACAGTTCACAGTTCACAGTTCACAGTTCACTGTTCACAGTTTACAGTTCTCAGTTTACAGTTCTCAGTTCACAGTTGACAGTTCACAGTTCACAGTTCACACTTCACAGTTCACAGTTCACAGTCCACAGTTCACTGTTCACAGATCATAGTTCACAGTTCACAGTTCACAGTTCACAGTTCACAGTCTTCATTTCACAATTCACAGTTCGCAGTTCACAGTTCACAGATCACAGTTCACAGATCACAGTTCACAGTTCACAGTTCACAGTTCACAGATCACACTTCACAGATCACACTTCACAGTTCACAGTTCACAGATCACTGTTCACAGACTTTATTTCACAATTCAGTTTTCACAGTTCATAGTTCACAGTCCGCAGTTCACTGTTCACTGATCATAGTTCACAGTTCACAGTTCACAGTTCACAGTTCACAGTTCACAGTTCACAGATCATAGTTCACAGTTCACAGTTCACAGTTCACAGTTCACAGTCTTCATTTCACAATTCACAGTTCGCAGTTCACAGTTCACAGATCACAGTTCACAGATCACAGTTCACAGTTCACCGTTCACAGTTCACAGATCACACTTCACAGATCACAGTTCACAGTTCACAGATCACAGTTCACAGTTCACAGTTCACAATTCACAGTTCACAGTTCACAGTTCACAGTTCACAGTTCACAGTTCACACTTCACAGTTCACACTTGACAGTTCACAGTTCACAGATCACAGTTCACAGTTCACAGTTCACAGTTCTCAGTTCACAGTTCACAGTCCACAGTTCACTATTCACAGCTCACAGTTCTCAGTTCACAGATCACAGTTCACAGTCTTCATTTCACACTTCACAGTTAGCAGTTCACAGTTCACAGATCACAGTTCACAGTTCACAGTTCACAGATCACAGTTCACAGTTCACAGTTCACAGTTCTCAGTTCACAGTTCACAGTTCTCAGTTCACAGATCACAGTTCACAGATTACAGTTCACAGTTGACAGTTGACAGTTCACAGTACACACTTCACAGTTCACAGTCCACAGATCACTGTTCACAAATCACAGTTCACAGTTCACAGTCCACAGTTCACTATTCACAGCTCACAGTTCTCAGTTCACAGATCACAGTTCACAGTCTTCATTTCACACTTCACAGTTAGCAGTTCACAGTTCACAGATCACAGTTCACAGTTCACAGTTCACAGTTCACAGATCACAGTTCACAGATCACAGTTCACAGACTTTATTTCACAATTCAGTTTTCACAGTTCACAGTTCACAGTTCACAGTCCGCAGTTCACAGTTCACAGGTCACAGTTCACAGTTCACAGTTCACAGTTCACAGTTCACAGTCTTCATTTCACACTTCACAGTTAGCAGTTCACAGTTCACAGTTCACAGTTCACAGTTCACAGTTCTCAGTTCACAGTCACAGTTCACAGATCACAGTTCACAGTCTTCATTACACACTTCAGTCTTCACAGGGCACAGTTCACAGTTCACAGTCTTCATTTCACAATTCACAGTTCGCAGTTCGCAGTTCACAGATCACACTTCACAGTTCACAGATCACTGTTCACAGACTTTATTTCACAATTCAGTTTTCACAGTTCACAGTTCACAGTTCACAGTCCGCAGTTCACTGTTCACTGATCATAGTTCACAGTTCACAGTTCACAGTTCACAGTTCACAGTTCACAGTTCACAGTTCACAGTTCACAGTTCACAGATCACAGTTCACAGTTCACAGTTCACAATTCACAGTTCACAGTTCACAGTTCACAGTTCACAGTTCACAGTTCACACTTCACAGTTCACACTTGACAGTTCACAGTTCACAGATCACAGTCCACAGATCACAGTTCACAGATTTTATTTCACACTTCACAGTTCGCAGTTCACAGTTCACAGTTCACAGTTCACAGTTCACAGTTCACAGTTCACAGTTCACAGGTTACAGTTCACAGTACACAGTCCACAGTTCACTGTTGACAGATCACATTTCACAGATCACAGTCTTCATTTCACACTTCACAGTTCGCAGTTCACAGTTCACAGATCACAGTTCACAGTTCACAGTTCACAGTTTACAGTTCTCAGTTTACAGTTCTCAGTTCACAGTTCGCAGGTCACAGTTCACATTTCACAGTTCACTGTCTTCATTTCATACTTCACAGTTCGCAGTTCACAGTTCACAGGTCACAGTTCACAGCCCACTGTTCACAGTTCACAGTTCTCAGTTCACAGATCACAGTTCACAGTTCACAGACTTTATTTCACAATTCAGTTTTCACAGTTCACAGTTCACAGTTCTCAGTTCACAGTTCACAGTTCACAGATCACAGTTCACAGTCTTCATTTCACACTTCAGTCTTCACAGGGCACAGTTCACAGTTCACAGTCTTCATTTCACAATTCACAGTTCGCAGTTCTCAGTTCACAGTTCGCAGGTCACAGTTCACATTTCACAGTTCACTGTCTTCATTTCATACTTCACAGTTCGCAGTTCACAGTTCACAGGTCACAGTTCACAGCCCACTGTTCACAGTTCACAGTTCTCAGTTCACAGATCACAGTTCACAGTTCACAGACTTTATTTCACAATTCAGTTTTCACAGTTCACAGTTCACAGTTCTCAGTTCACAGTTCACAGTTCACAGATCACAGTTCACAGTCTTCATTTCACACTTCAGTCTTCACAGGGCACAGTTCACAGTTCACAGTCTTCATTTCACAATTCACAGTTCGCAGTTCACAGTTCACAGTTCACAGTTCACAGTCTTCATTTCACAATTCACAGTTCGCAGTTCACAGTTCACAGATCACAGTTCACAGTTCACAGTCTTCATTTCACACTTCACAGTTCGCAGTTCGCAGTTCACAGTTCACAGATCACAGTTCACAGTTCACAGTTCACAGTTCACTGTTCACAGTTTACAGTTCTCAGTTTACAGTTCTCAGTTCACAGTTGACAGTTCACAGTTCACAGTTCACACTTCACAGTTCACAGTTCACAGTCCACAGTTCACTGTTCACAGATCATAGTTCACAGTTCACAGTTCACAGTTCACAGTTCACAGTCTTCATTTCACAATTCACAGTTCGCAGTTCACAGTTCACAGATCACAGTTCACAGATCACAGTTCACAGTTCACAGTTCACAGTTCACAGATCACACTTCACAGATCACACTTCACAGTTCACAGTTCACAGATCACTGTTCACAGACTTTATTTCACAATTCAGTTTTCACAGTTCATAGTTCACAGTCCGCAGTTCACTGTTCACTGATCATAGTTCACAGTTCACAGTTCACAGTTCACAGTTCACAGATCATAGTTCACAGTTCACAGTTCACAGTTCACAGTTCACAGTCTTCATTTCACAATTCACAGTTCGCAGTTCACAGTTCACAGATCACAGTTCACAGATCACAGTTCACAGTTCACAGTTCACAGTTCACAGATCACACTTCACAGATCACACTTCACAGTTCACAGTTCACAGATCACTGTTCACAGACTTTATTTCACAATTCAGTTTTCACAGTTCACAGTTCACAGTTCACAGTCCGCAGTTCACTGTTCACTGATCATAGTTCACAGTTCACAGTTCACAGTTCACAGTTCACAGATCACAGTTCACAGTTCACAGTTCACAGTTCACAGTTCACTGTTCACAGTTTACAGTTCTCAGTTTACAGTTCTCAGTTCACAGTTGACAGTTAACAGTTCACAGTTCACACTTCACAGTTCACAGTTCACAGTCCACAGTTCACTGTTCACAGATCATAGTTCACAGTTCACAGTTCACAGTTCACAGTTCACAGTCTTCATTTCACAATTCACAGTTCGCAGTTCACAGTTCACAGATCACAGTTCACAGATCACAGTTCACAGTTCACAGTTCACAGTTCACAGATCACACTTCACAGATCACACTTCACAGTTCACAGTTCACAGATCACTGTTCACAGATCATAGTTCACAGTTCACAGTTCACAGTTCACAGTCTTCATTTCACAATTCACAGTTCGCAGTTCACAGTTCACAGATCACAGTTCACAGATCACAGTTCACAGTTCACAGTTCACAGTTCACAGATCACACTTCACAGATCACACTTCACAGTTCACAGTTCACAGATCACTGTTCACAGATCATAGTTCACAGTTCACAGATCACAGTTCACAGTTCACAGTTCACAATTCACAGTTCACAGTTCACAGTTCACAGTTCACAGTTCACACTTCACAGTTCACACTTGACAGTTCACAGTTCACAGATCACAGTCCACAGATCACAGTTCACAGATTTTATTTCACACTTCACAGTTCGCAGTTCACAGTTCACAGTTCACAGTTCACAGTTCACAGTTCACAGTTCACAGTTCACAGTTCACAGGTTACAGTTCACAGTACACAGTCCACAGTTCACTGTTGACAGATCACATTTCACAGATCACAGTCTTCATTTCACACTTCACAGTTCGCAGTTCACAGTTCACAGATCACAGTTCACAGTTCACAGTTCACAGTTTACAGTTCTCAGTTTACAGTTCTCAGTTCACAGTTCGCAGGTCACAGTTCACATTTCACAGTTCACTGTCTTCATTTCATACTTCACAGTTCGCAGTTCACAGTTCACAGGTCACAGTTCACAGCCCACTGTTCACAGTTCACAGTTCTCAGTTCACAGATCACAGTTCACAGTTCACAGACTTTATTTCACAATTCAGTTTTCACAGTTCACAGTTCACAGTTCTCAGTTCACAGTTCACAGTTCACAGATCACAGTTCACAGTCTTCATTTCACACTTCAGTCTTCACAGGGCACAGTTCACAGTTCACAGTCTTCATTTCACAATTCACAGTTCGCAGTTCACAGTTCACAGTTCACAGTTCACAGTCTTCATTTCACAATTCACAGTTCGCAGTTCACAGTTCACAGATCACAGTTCACAGTTCACAGTCTTCATTTCACACTTCACAGTTCGCAGTTCACAGTTCACAGATCACAGTTCACAGTTCACAGTTCACAGTTCACTGTTCACAGTTTACAGTTCTCAGTTTACAGTTCTCAGTTCACAGTTGACAGTTCACAGTTCACAGTTCACACTTCACAGTTCACAGTTCACAGTCCACAGTTCACTGTTCACAGATCATAGTTCACAGTTCACAGTTCACAGTTCACAGTTCACAGTCTTCATTTCACAATTCACAGTTCGCAGTTCACAGTTCACAGATCACAGTTCACAGATCACAGTTCACAGTTCACAGTTCACAGTTCACAGATCACACTTCACAGATCACACTTCACAGTTCACAGTTCACAGATCACTGTTCACAGACTTTATTTCACAATTCAGTTTTCACAGTTCATAGTTCACAGTCCGCAGTTCACTGTTCACTGATCATAGTTCACAGTTCACAGTTCACAGTTCACAGTTCACAGATCATAGTTCACAGTTCACAGTTCACAGTTCACAGTTCACAGTCTTCATTTCACAATTCACAGTTCGCAGTTCACAGTTCACAGATCACAGTTCACAGATCACAGTTCACAGTTCACAGTTCACAGTTCACAGATCACACTTCACAGATCACACTTCACAGTTCACAGTTCACAGATCACTGTTCACAGACTTTATTTCACAATTCAGTTTTCACAGTTCACAGTTCACAGTTCACAGTCCGCAGTTCACTGTTCACTGATCATAGTTCACAGTTCACAGTTCACAGTTCACAGTTCACAGATCACAGTTCACAGTTCACAGTTCACAGTTCACAGTTCACAGTTCACTGTTCACAGTTTACAGTTCTCAGTTTACAGTTCTCAGTTCACAGTTGACAGTTAACAGTTCACAGTTCACACTTCACAGTTCACAGTTCACAGTCCACAGTTCACTGTTCACAGATCATAGTTCACAGTTCACAGTTCACAGTTCACAGTTCACAGTCTTCATTTCACAATTCACAGTTCGCAGTTCACAGTTCACAGATCACAGTTCACAGATCACAGTTCACAGTTCACAGTTCACAGTTCACAGATCACACTTCACAGATCACACTTCACAGTTCACAGTTCACAGATCACTGTTCACAGATCATAGTTCACAGTTCACAGTTCACAGTTCACAGTTCACAGTCTTCATTTCACAATTCACAGTTCGCAGTTCACAGTTCACAGATCACAGTTCACAGATCACAGTTCACAGTTCACAGTTCACAGTTCACAGATCACACTTCACAGATCACACTTCACAGTTCACAGTTCACAGATCACTGTTCACAGACTTTATTTCACAATTCAGTTTTCACAGTTCACAGTTCACAGTTCACAGTCCGCAGTTCACTGTTCACTGATCATAGTTCACAGTTCACAGTTCACAGTTCACAGTTCACAGTTCACAGTTCACAGTTCACAGTTCACAGTTCACAGTTCACAGTTCACAGTTCACAGTTCACAGTTCACAGTTCACAGTTCACAGTTCACAGTTCACAGTTCACAGTTCACAGTTCACAGTTCACAGTTCACAGTTCACAGTTCACAGTTCACAGTTCACAGTTCACAGTTCACAGTTCACAGTTCACAGTTCACAGTTCACAGTTCACAGTTCACAGTTCACAGTTCACAGTTCACAGTTCACAGTTCACAGTTCACAGTTCACAGTTCACAGTTCACAGTTCACAGTTCACAGTTCACAGTTCACAGTTCACAGTTCACAGTTCACAGTTCACAGTTCACAGTTCACAGTTCACAGTTCACAGTTCACAGATCACACTTCACAGATCACACTTCACAGTTCACAGTTCACAGATCACTGTTCACAGATCATAGTTCACAGTTCACAGTTCACAGTTCACAGTTCACAGTCTTCATTTCACAATTCACAGTTCGCAGTTCACAGTTCACAGATCACAGTTCACAGATCACAGTTCACAGTTCACAGTTCACAGTTCACAGATCACACTTCACAGATCACACTTCACAGTTCACAGTTCACAGATCACTGTTCACAGACTTTATTTCACAATTCAGTTTTCACAGTTCACAGTTCACAGTTCACAGTCCGCAGTTCACTGTTCACTGATCATAGTTCACAGTTCACAGTTCACAGTTCACAGTTCACAGTTCACAGTTCACAGTTCACAGTTCACAGTTCACAGTTCACAGTTCACAGTTCACAGTTCACAGTTCACAGTTCACAGTTCACAGTTCACAGTTCACAGTTCACAGTTCACAGTTCACAGTTCACAGTTCACAGTTCACAGTTCACAGTTCACAGTTCACAGTTCACAGTTCACAGTTCACAGTTCACAGTTCACAGTTCACAGTTCACAGTTCACAGTTCACAGTTCACAGTTCACAGTTCACAGTTCACAGTTCACAGTTCACAGTTCACAGTTCTCAGTTCACAGTTGACAGTTCACAGTTGACAGTTCACACTTCACAGTTCACAGTTCACAGTTCACAGTTCACAGTCCACAGTTCACTGTTCACTGTTCACAGTTCACAGTTCACAGTTCACAGTTCACTGTTCACTGTTCACAGTTCACAGTTCACAGTTCACAGTTCACAGTTCACAGTTCACAGTCCACAGATCACAGTTCACAGTCTTCATTTCACACTTCACAGTTCGCAGTTCACAGTTCACAGATCACAGTTCACAGTTCACAGTTCACAGTTCACAGTTCACTGTTCACAGTTTACAGTTCTCAGTTTACAGTTCTCAGTTCACAGTTCTCAGTTCACAGTTGACAGTTCACAGTTCACAGTTCACACTTCACAGTTCACAGTTCACAGTCCACAGTTCACTGTTCACAGATCATAGTTCACAGTTCACAGTTCACAGTTCACAGTTCACAGTTCACAGTTCACAGTTCCAGTTCACAGTTCACAGTTCACAGTTCACAGTTTACAGTTCACACTTCACTGTTCACAGATCACAGTTCACAGTTCACAGTTCACAGACTTTATTTCACAATTCAGTTTTCACAGTTCACAGTTCACAGTTGTCAGTCCGCAGTTCACTGTTCACAGATCATAGTTCACAGTTCACAGTTCATTGTTCACAGTTCACAGTTCACAGTTCACAGTTCCAGTTCACAGTTCACAGTTCACAGTTCACAGTTCACAGTTCACAGTTCACAGTTCACAGTTCACAGTTCACAGTTCCCAGTTCGCAGGTCACAGTTCACATTTCACAGTTCACTGTCTTCATTTCATACTTCACAGTTCACTGTGTTCATTTCATACTTCACAGTTCGCAGTTCACAGTTCACCGTTCACAGTTCACAGTCCACAGTTCACTGTTCACAATTCACAGTTCACAGTTCACAGTTCACAGTTCACAGTTCACAGTTCACAGTTCACAGTTCACAGTTCACAGTTCACAGTTCACAGTTCACAGTTCACAGTTCACAGATCACAGTTCACAGTTCACAGTTCACAGTTCACAGTTCACTGTTCACAGTTTACAGTTCTCAGTTTACAGTTCTCAGTTCACAGTTCTCAGTTCACAGTTGACAGTTCACAGTTCACAGTTCACACTTCACAGTTCACAGTTCACAGTCCACAGTTCACTGTTCACAGATCATAGTTCACAGTTCACAGTTCACAGTTCACAGTTCACAGTTCACAGTTCACAGTTCCAGTTCACAGTCGCAGTTCACAGTTCACAGTTTACAGTTCACACTTCACTGTTCACAGATCACAGTTCACAGTTCACAGTTCACAGACTTTATTTCACAATTCAGTTTTCACAGTTCACAGTTCACAGTTGTCAGTCCGCAGTTCACTGTTCACAGATCATAGTTCACAGTTCACAGTTCATTGTTCACAGTTCACAGTTCACAGTTCACAGTTCCAGTTCACAGTTCACAGTTCACAGTTCACAGTTCACAGTTCACAGTTCACAGTTCACAGTTCACAGTTCACAGTTCCCAGTTCGCAGGTCACAGTTCACATTTCACAGTTCACTGTCTTCATTTCATACTTCACAGTTCACTGTGTTCATTTCATACTTCACAGTTCGCAGTTCACAGTTCACCGTTCACAGTTCACAGTCCACAGTTCACTGTTCACAATTCACAGTTCACAGTTCACAGTTCACAGTTCACAGTTCACAGTTCACAGTTCACAGTTCACAGTTCACAGTTCACAGTTCACAGTTCACAGTTCACAGTTCACAGTTCACAGTTCACTGTTCACTGTTCACAGTTCACAGTTCACAGTTCCAGGTTCACAGTTCACAGTCTTCATTTCACAATTCACAGTTCGCAGTTCACAGTTCACAGGTCACAGTTCACAGTTCACAGTTCACAGTCCACAGTTCACTGTTCACAGATCACAGTTCACAGTTCACAGTCTTCATTTCACACTTCACACTTCACACTTCACAGTGCACAGATCACAGTTCACAGTTCACAGTTCGCAGGTCACAGTTCACATTTCACAGTTCACTGTCTTCATTTCATACTTCACAGTTCGCAGTTCACAGTTCACAGGTCACAGTTCACAGCCCACTGTTCACAGTTCACAGATCACAGTTCACAGTTCACAGACTTTATTTCACAATTCAGTTTTCACAGTTCACAGTTCACAGTTCTCAGTTCACAGTTCACAGTTCACAGATCACAGTTCACAGTCTTCATTTCACACTTCAGTCTTCACAGGGCACAGTTCACAGTTCACAGTCTTCATTTCACAATTCACAGTTCGCAGTTCACAGTTCACAGATCACACTTCACAGTTCACAGTTCACAGATCACAGTTCACAGATCACAGTTCACAGACTTTATTTCACAATTCAGTTTTCACAGTTCACAGTTCACAGTTCACAGTCCGCAGTTCACTGTTCACAGATCATAGTTCACAGTTCACAGTTCACAGTTCACAGTTCACAGTTCACAGTTCACAGTTCACATTTCCAGTTCACAGTTCACAGTTCACAGTTCACAGTTCACAGTTCACACTTCACTGTTCACAGATCACAGTTCACAGTTCACAGTTCACAGTTCCCAGTTCGCAGGTCACAGTTCACATTTCACAGTTCACTGTCTTCATTTCATACTTCACAGTTCACTGTCTTCATTTCATACTTCACAGTTCGCAGTTCACAGTTCACAGTCAACAGTTCACTGCTCACAGATCACAGTTCACAGATCACAGTCTTCATTTCACACTTCACACTTCACAGTGCACAGTTCACAGTCCACAGTTCACTGTTCACAAATCACAGTTCACACTTCACAGTTCACAGTTCACAGTCCACAGATCACAGTTCACAGACTTTATTTCACACTTCACAGTTCACAGTTCACAGTTCACAGTTCACAGTTCACAGTTCACAGTTTACAATTCTCAGTTTACAGTTCTCAGTTCACAGTTCACAGTTCACAGATGACAGTTCACACTTCACAGTTCGCAGTTCACAGTTCACAGTCCACAGTTCAGTGTTCACAATTCACAGTTCACAGTTCACAGTCTTCATTTCACAATTCACAGTTCGCAGTTCACAGTTCACAGGTCACAGTTCACAGTTCACAGGTCACAGTTCACAGTTCACAGTCCACAGTTCACTGTTCACAGATCACAGTTCACAGTTCACAGTCTTCATTTCACAGTTCACAGATCACAGTTCACAGTTCACAGTCTTCATTTCACACTTCACAGTTCGCAGTTCACAGTTCACAGATCACAGTTCACAGTTCACAGTTCACAGTTCACAGTTCACTGTTCACAGTTTACAGTTCTCAGTTTACAGTTCTCAGTTCACAGTTGACAGTTCACAGTTCACAGTTCACACTTCACAGTTCACAGTTCACAGTCCACAGTTCACTGTTCACAGATCATAGTTCACAGTTCACAGTTCACAGTTCACAGTTCACAGTCTTCATTTCACAATTCACAGTTCGCAGTTCACAGTTCACAGATCACAGTTCACAGATCACAGTTCACAGTTCACAGTTCACAGTTCACAGATCACACTTCACAGATCACACTTCACAGTTCACAGTTCACAGATCACTGATCACAGACTTTATTTCACAATTCAGTTTTCACAGTTCATAGTTCACAGTCCGCAGTTCACTGTTCACTGATCATAGTTCACAGTTCACAGTTCACAGTTCACAGTTCACAGTTCACAGTTCACAGTTCACAGATCATAGTTCACAGTTCACAGTTCACAGTTCACAGTTCACAGTTCACAGTTCACAGTTCACAGTTCACAGTTCACAGTTCACAGTTCACAGTTCACAGTTCACAGTTCACAGTTCACAGTTCACAGTTCACAGTTCACAGTTCACAGTTCACAGTTCACAGTTCACAGTTCACAGTTCACAGTTCACAGTTCACAGTTCACAGTTCACAGTTTACAGTTCACAGTTTACAGTTCACAGTTCACAGTTCACAGTTCACAGTTCACAGTTCACAGTTCACAGTTCGCAGGTCACAGTTCACATTTCACAGTTCACTGTCTTCATTTCATACTTCACAGTTCGCAGTTCACAGTTCACAGTTCACAGTTCACTGTTCACAGTTTACAGTTCTCAGTTTACAGTTCTCAGTTCACAGTTGACAGTTCACAGTTGACAGTTCACACTTCACAGTTCACAGTTCACAGTTCACAGTTCACAGTCCACAGTTCACTGTTCACTGTTCACAATTCACAATTCACAGTTCACAGTTCACAGTTCACAGTTCACTGTTCACTGTTCACAGTTCACAGTTCACAGTTCACAGTTCACAGTTCACAGTTCACAGTTCACAGTCCACAGATCACAGTTCACAGTCTTCATTTCACACTTCACAGTTCGCAGTTCACAGTTCACAGATCACAGTTCACAGTTCACAGTTCACAGTTCACAGTTCACAGTTCACTGTTCACAGTTTACAGTTCTCAGTTTACAGTTCTCAGTTCACAGTTCTCAGTTCACAGTTGACAGTTCACAGTTCACAGTTCACACTTCACAGTTCACAGTTCACAGTCCACAGTTCACTGTTCACAGATCATAGTTCACAGTTCACAGTTCACAGTTCACAGTTCACAGTTCACAGTTCACAGTTCCAGTTCACAGTTCACAGTTCACAGTTCACAGTTCACAGTTCACAGTTCACAGTTCACAGTTCACAGTTCACAGTTCACAGTTCGCAGGTCACAGTTCACATTTCACAGTTCACTGTCTTCATTTCATACTTCACAGTTCGCAGTTCACAGTTCACAGTTCACAGTTCACTGTTCACAGTTTACAGTTCTCAGTTTACAGTTCTCAGTTCACAGTTGACAGTTCACAGTTGACAGTTCACACTTCACAGTTCACAGTTCACAGTTCACAGTTCACAGTCCACAGTTCACTGTTCACTGTTCACAATTCACAATTCACAGTTCACAGTTCACAGTTCACAGTTCACTGTTCACTGTTCACAGTTCACAGTTCACAGTTCACAGTTCACAGTTCACAGATCACACTTCACAGTTCACAGTTCACAGATCACAGTTCACAGATCACAGTTCACAGACTTTATTTCACAATTCAGTTTTCACAGTTCACAGTTCACAGTTCACAGTCCGCAGTTCACTGTTCACAGATCATAGTTCACAGTTCACAGTTCACAGTTCACAGTTCACAGTTCACAGTTCACATTTCCAGTTCACAGTTCACAGTTCACAGTTCACAGTTCACAGTTCACACTTCACTGTTCACAGATCACAGTTCACAGTTCACAGTTCACAGTTCCCAGTTCGCAGGTCACAGTTCACATTTCACAGTTCACTGTCTTCATTTCATACTTCACAGTTCACTGTCTTCATTTCATACTTCACAGTTCGCAGTTCACAGTTCACAGTCAACAGTTCACTGCTCACAGATCACAGTTCACAGATCACAGTCTTCATTTCACACTTCACACTTCACAGTGCACAGTTCACAGTCCACAGTTCACTGTTCACAAATCACAGTTCACACTTCACAGTTCACAGTTCACAGTCCACAGATCACAGTTCACAGACTTTATTTCACACTTCACAGTTCACAGTTCACAGTTCACAGTTCACAGTTCACAGTTCACAGTTCACAGTTCACTGTTCACAGTTTACAATTCTCAGTTTACAGTTCTCAGTTCACAGTTCACAGTTCACAGATGACAGTTCACACTTCACAGTTCGCAGTTCACAGTTCACAGTCCACAGTTCAGTGTTCACAATTCACAGTTCACAGTTCACAGTCTTCATTTCACAATTCACAGTTCGCAGTTCACAGTTCACAGGTCACAGTTCACAGTTCACAGGTCACAGTTCACAGTTCACAGTCCACAGTTCACTGTTCACAGATCACAGTTCACAGTTCACAGTCTTCATTTCACAGTTCACAGATCACAGTTCACAGTTCACAGTCTTCATTTCACACTTCACAGTTCGCAGTTCACAGTTCACAGATCACAGTTCACAGTTCACAGTTCACAGTTCACAGTTCACTGTTCACAGTTTACAGTTCTCAGTTTACAGTTCTCAGTTCACAGTTGACAGTTCACAGTTCACAGTTCACACTTCACAGTTCACAGTTCACAGTCCACAGTTCACTGTTCACAGATCATAGTTCACAGTTCACAGTTCACAGTTCACAGTTCACAGTCTTCATTTCACAATTCACAGTTCGCAGTTCACAGTTCACAGATCACAGTTCACAGATCACAGTTCACAGTTCACAGTTCACAGTTCACAGATCACACTTCACAGATCACACTTCACAGTTCACAGTTCACAGATCACTGTTCACAGACTTTATTTCACAATTCAGTTTTCACAGTTCATAGTTCACAGTCCGCAGTTCACTGTTCACTGATCATAGTTCACAGTTCACAGTTCACAGTTCACAGTTCACAGTTCACAGTTCACAGTTCACAGATCATAGTTCACAGTTCACAGTTCACAGTTCACAGTTCACAGTTCACAGTTCACAGTTCACAGTTCACAGTTCACAGTTCACAGTTCACAGTTCACAGTTCACAGTTCACAGTTCACAGTTCACAGTTCACAGTTCACAGTTCACAGTTCACAGTTCACAGTTCACAGTTCACAGTTCACAGTTCACAGTTCACAGTTCACAGTTCACAGTTTACAGTTCACAGTTTACAGTTCACAGTTCACAGTTCACAGTTCACAGTTCACAGTTCACAGTTCACAGTTCGCAGGTCACAGTTCACATTTCACAGTTCACTGTCTTCATTTCATACTTCACAGTTCGCAGTTCACAGTTCACAGTTCACAGTTCACTGTTCACAGTTTACAGTTCTCAGTTTACAGTTCTCAGTTCACAGTTGACAGTTCACAGTTGACAGTTCACACTTCACAGTTCACAGTTCACAGTTCACAGTTCACAGTCCACAGTTCACTGTTCACTGTTCACAATTCACAATTCACAGTTCACAGTTCACAGTTCACAGTTCACTGTTCACTGTTCACAGTTCACAGTTCACAGTTCACAGTTCACAGTTCACAGTTCACAGTTCACAGTCCACAGATCACAGTTCACAGTCTTCATTTCACACTTCACAGTTCGCAGTTCACAGTTCACAGATCACAGTTCACAGTTCACAGTTCACAGTTCACAGTTCACAGTTCACTGTTCACAGTTTACAGTTCTCAGTTTACAGTTCTCAGTTCACAGTTCTCAGTTCACAGTTGACAGTTCACAGTTCACAGTTCACACTTCACAGTTCACAGTTCACAGTCCACAGTTCACTGTTCACAGATCATAGTTCACAGTTCACAGTTCACAGTTCACAGTTCACAGTTCACAGTTCACAGTTCCAGTTCACAGTTCACAGTTCACAGTTCACAGTTCACAGTTTACAGTTCACACTTCACTGTTCACAGATCACAGTTCACAGTTCACAGTTCACAGACTTTATTTCACAATTCAGTTTTCACAGTTCACAGTTCACAGTTGTCAGTCCGCAGTTCACTGTTCACAGATCATAGTTCACAGTTCACAGTTCATTGTTCACAGTTCACAGTTCACAGTTCACAGTTCCAGTTCACAGTTCACAGTTCACAGTTCACAGTTCACAGTTCACAGTTCACAGTTCCCAGTTCGCAGGTCACAGTTCACATTTCACAGTTCACTGTCTTCATTTCATACTTCACAGTTCACTGTGTTCATTTCATACTTCACAGTTCGCAGTTCACAGTTCACCGTTCACAGTTCACAGTCCACAGTTCACTGTTCACAATTCACAGTTCACAGTTCACAGTTCACAGTTCACAGTTCACAGTTCACAGTTCACAGTTCACAGTTCACAGTTCACAGTTCACAGTTCACAGTTCACAGTTCACTGTTCACTGTTCACAGTTCACAGTTCACAGTTCCAGGTTCACAGTTCACAGTCTTCATTTCACAATTCACAGTTCGCAGTTCACAGTTCACAGGTCACAGTTCACAGTTCACAGTTCACAGTCCACAGTTCACTGTTCACAGATCACAGTTCACAGTTCACAGTCTTCATTTCACACTTCACACTTCACACTTCACAGTGCACAGTGCACAGATCACAGTTCACAGTTCACAGTTCGCAGGTCACAGTTCACATTTCACAGTTCACTGTCTTCATTTCATACTTCACAGTTCGCAGTTCACAGTTCACAGGTCACAGTTCACAGCCCACTGTTCACAGTTCACAGATCACAGTTCACAGTTCACAGACTTTATTTCACAATTCAGTTTTCACAGTTCACAGTTCACAGTTCTCAGTTCACAGTTCACAGTTCACAGATCACAGTTCACAGTCTTCATTTCACACTTCAGTCTTCACAGGGCACAGTTCACAGTTCACAGTCTTCATTTCACAATTCACAGTTCGCAGTTCACAGTTCACAGATCACACTTCACAGTTCACAGTTCACAGATCACAGTTCACAGATCACAGTTCACAGACTTTATTTCACAATTCAGTTTTCACAGTTCACAGTTCACAGTTCACAGTCCGCAGTTCACTGTTCACAGATCATAGTTCACAGTTCACAGTTCACAGTTCACAGTTCACAGTTCACATTTCCAGTTCACAGTTCACAGTTCACAGTTCACAGTTCACAGTTCACACTTCACTGTTCACAGATCACAGTTCACAGTTCACAGTTCACAGTTCCCAGTTCGCAGGTCACAGTTCACATTTCACAGTTCACTGTCTTCATTTCATACTTCATAGTTCACTGTCTTCATTTCATACTTCACAGTTCGCAGTTCACAGTTCACAGTCAACAGTTCACTGTTCACAGATCACAGTTCACAGATCACAGTCTTCATTTCACACTTCACACTTCACAGTGCACAGTTCACAGTCCACAGTTCACTGTTCACAAATCACAGTTCACACTTCACAGTTCACAGTTCACAGTCCACAGATCACAGTTCACAGACTTTATTTCACACTTCACAGTTCACAGTTCACAGTTCACAGTTCACAGTTCACAGTTCACAGTTCACAGTTCACTGTTCACAGTTTACAATTCTCAGTTTACAGTTCTCAGTTCATAGTTCACAGTTCACAGTTGACAGTTCACACTTCACAGTTCGCAGTTCACAGTTCACAGTCCACAGTTCAGTGTTCACAATTCACAGTTCACAGTTCACAGTCTTCATTTCACAATTCACAGTTCGCAGTTCACAGTTCACAGGTCACAGTTCACAGTTCACAGGTCACAGTTCACAGTTCACAGTCCACAGTTCACTGTTCACAGATCACAGTTCACAGTTCACAGTCTTCATTTCACAGTTCACAGATCACAGTTCACAGTTCACAGTCTTCATTTCACACTTCACAGTTCGCAGTTCACAGTTCACAGATCACAGTTCACAGTTCACAGTTCACAGTTCACAGTTCACAGTTCACAGTTCACTGTTCACAGTTTACAGTTCACAGTTCACAGTTCACTGTTCACAGTTTACAGTTCTCAGTTTACAGTTCTCAGTTCACAGTTGACAGTTCACAGTTCACAGTTCACACTTCACAGTTCACAGTTCACAGTCCACAGTTCACTGTTCACAGATCATAGTTCACAGTTCACAGTTCACAGTTCACAGTTCACAGTCTTCATTTCACAATTCACAGTTCGCAGTTCACAGTTCACAGATCACAGTTCACAGATCACAGTTCACAGTTCACAGTTCACAGTTCACAGATCACACTTCACAGATCACACTTCACAGTTCACAGTTCACAGATCACTGTTCACAGACTTTATTTCACAATTCAGTTTTCACAGTTCATAGTTCACAGTCCGCAGTTCACTGTTCACTGATCATAGTTCACAGTTCACAGTTCACAGTTCACAGTTCACAGTTCACAGTTCACAGATCATAGTTCACAGTTCACAGTTCACAGTTCACAGTTCACAGTCTTCATTTCACAATTCACAGTTCGCAGTTCACAGTTCACAGATCACAGTTCACAGATCACAGTTCACAGTTCACCGTTCACAGTTCACAGATCACACTTCACAGATCACACTTCACAGTTCACAGTTCACAGATCACTGTTCACAGACTTTATTTCACAATTCAGTTTTCACAGTTCACAGTTCACAGTTCACAGTCCGCAGTTCACTGTTCACTGATCATAGTTCACAGTTCACAGTTCACAGTTCACAGTTCACAGTTCACAGTTCACAGTTCACAGTTCACAGTTCACAGTTCACAGTTCACAGTTCACAGTTCACAGTTCACAGTTCACAGTTCACAGTTCACAGTTCACAGTTCACAGTTCACAGTTCACAGTTCACAGTTCACAGTTCACAGTTCACAGTTCACAGTTCACAGTTCACAGTTCACAGTTCACAGTTCACAGTTCACAGTTCACAGTTCACAGTTCACAGTTCACAGTTCACAGTTCACAGTTCACAGTTCACAGTTCACAGTTCACAGTTCACAGTTCACAGTTCACAGTTCACAGTTCACAGTTCACAGTTCACAGTTCACAGTTCACAGTTCACAGTTCACAGTTCACAGTTCACAGTTCACAGTTCACAGTTCACAGTTCACAGTTCACAGTTCACAGTTCACAGTTCACAGTTCACAGTTCACAGTTCACAGTTCACAGTTCACAGTTCACAGTTCACAGTTCACAGTTCACAGTTCACAGTTCACTGTTCACAGTTCACAGTTCACAGTTCACAGTTCCCAGTTCGCAGGTCACAGTTCACATTTCACAGTTCACTGTCTTCATTTCATACTTCACAGTTCGCAGTTCACAGTTCACAGTTCACAGTTCACTGTTCACAGTTTACAGTTCTCAGTTTACAGTTCTCAGTTCACAGTTGACAGTTCACAGTTGACAGTTCACACTTCACAGTTCACAGTTCACAGTTCACAGTTCACAGTTCACAGTTCACAGTTCACAGTTCACAGTTCACAGTTCACAGTTCACACTTCACAGTTCACAGTTCACAGTTCACAGTCCACAGTTCACTGTTCACAGATCATAGTTCACAGTTCACAGTTCACAGTTCACAGTTCACAGTTCACAGTTCACAGTTCACAGTTCCAGTTCACAGTTCACAGTTCACAGTTCACAGTTCACTGTTCACAGTTTACAGTTCTCAGTTTACAGTTCTCAGTTCACAGTTGACAGTTCACAGTTGACAGTTCACAGTTGACAGTTCACACTTCACAGTTCACAGTTCACAGTTCACAGTTCACTGTTCACTGTTCACTGTTCACAATTCACAGTTCACAGTTCACAGTTCACTGTTCACTGTTCACAGTTCACAGTTGACAGTTCACAGTTCACAGTTCACAGTCCACAGATCACAGTTCACAGTCTTCATTTCACACTTCACAGTTCGCAGTTCGCAGTTCACAGATCACAGTTCACAGTTCACAGTTCACAGTTCACAGTTCACAGTTCACAGTTCACATTTCCAGTTCACAGTTCACAGTTCACAGTTCACAGTTCACAGTTCACACTTCACTGTTCACAGATCACAGTTCACAGTTCACAGTTCACAGTTCCCAGTTCGCAGGTCACAGTTCACATTTCACAGTTCACTGTCTTCATTTCATACTTCACAGTTCACTGTCTTCATTTCATACTTCACAGTTCGCAGTTCACAGTTCACAGTCAACAGTTCACTGTTCACAGATCACAGTTCACAGATCACAGTCTTCATTTCACACTTCACACTTCACAGTGCACAGTTCACAGTCCACAGTTCACTGTTCAAAAATCACAGTTCACACTTCACAGTTCACAGTTCACAGTCCACAGATCACAGTTCACAGACTTTATTTCACACTTCACAGTTCACAGTTCACAGTTCACAGTTCACAGTTCACAGTTCACAGTTCACAGTTCACAGTTCACTGTTCACAGTTTACAATTCTCAGTTTACAGTTCTCAGTTCATAGTTCACAGTTCACAGTTGACAGTTCACACTTCACAGTTCGCAGTTCACAGTTCACAGTCCACAGTTCAGTGTTCACAATTCACAGTTCACAGTTCACAGTCTTCATTTCACAATTCACAGTTCGCAGTTCACAGTTCACAGGTCACAGTTCACAGTTCACAGGTCACAGTTCACAGTTCACAGTCCACAGTTCACTGTTCACAGATCACAGTTCACAGTTCACAGTCTTCATTTCACAGTTCACAGATCACAGTTCACAGTTCACAGTCTTCATTTCACACTTCACAGTTCGCAGTTCACAGTTCACAGATCACAGTTCACAGTTCACAGTTCACAGTTCACAGTTCACAGTTCACTGTTCACAGATCATAGTTCACAGTTCACAGTTCACAGTTCACAGTTCACAGTCTTCATTTCACAATTCACAGTTCGCAGTTCACAGTTCACAGATCACAGTTCACAGATCACAGTTCACAGTTCACAGTTCACAGTTCACAGATCACACTTCACAGATCACACTTCACAGTTCACAGTTCACAGATCACTGTTCACAGACTTTATTTCACAATTCAGTTTTCACAGTTCATAGTTCACAGTCCGCAGTTCACTGTTCACTGATCATAGTTCACAGTTCACAGTTCACAGTTCACAGTTCACAGTTCACAGTTCACAGATCATAGTTCACAGTTCACAGTTCACAGTTCACAGTTCACAGTCTTCATTTCACAATTCACAGTTCGCAGTTCACAGTTCACAGATCACAGTTCACAGATCACAGTTCACAGTTCACCGTTCACAGTTCACAGATCACACTTCACAGATCACACTTCACAGTTCACAGTTCACAGATCACTGTTCACAGACTTTATTTCACAATTCAGTTTTCACAGTTCACAGTTCACAGTTCACAGTCCGCAGTTCACTGTTCACTGATCATAGTTCACAGTTCACAGTTCACAGTTCACAGTTCACAGTTCACAGTTCACAGTTCACAGTTCACAGTTCACAGTTCACAGTTCACAGTTCACAGTTCACAGTTCACAGTTCACAGTTCACAGTTCACAGTTCACAGTTCACAGTTCACAGTTCACAGTTCACAGTTCACAGTTCACAGTTCACAGTTCACAGTTCACAGTTCACAGTTCACAGTTCACAGTTCACAGTTCACAGTTCACAGTTCACAGTTCACAGTTCACAGTTCACAGTTCACAGTTCACAGTTCACAGTTCACAGTTCACAGTTCACAGTTCACAGTTCACAGTTCACAGTTCACAGTTCACAGTTCACAGTTCACAGTTCACAGTTCACAGGTCACAGTTCACAGTTCACAGTTCACAGTTCACAGTTCACAGTTCACAGTTCACAGTTCACAGTTCACAGTTCACAGTTCACAGTTCACAGTTCACAGTTCACAGTTCACAGTTCACTGTTCACAGTTCACAGTTCACAGTTCACAGTTCCCAGTTCGCAGGTCACAGTTCACATTTCACAGTTCACTGTCTTCATTTCATACTTCACAGTTCGCAGTTCACAGTTCACAGTTCACAGTTCACTGTTCACAGTTTACAGTTCTCAGTTTACAGTTCTCAGTTCACAGTTGACAGTTCACAGTTGACAGTTCACACTTCACAGTTCACAGTTCACAGTTCACAGTTCACAGTTCACAGTTCACAGTTCACAGTTCACAGTTCACAGTTCACAGTTCACACTTCACAGTTCACAGTTCACTGTTCACAGATCATAGTTCACACTTCACAGTTCACAGTTCACAGTTCACAGTTCACAGTTCACAGTTCACAGTTCACAGTTCACAGTTCACAGTTCACAGTTCCAGTTCACAGTTCACAGTTCACAGTTCACAGTTCACAGTTCACTGTTCACAGTTTACAGTTCTCAGTTTACAGTTCTCAGTTCACAGTTGACAGTTCACAGTTGACAGTTCACAGTTGACAGTTCACACTTCACAGTTCACAGTTCACAGTTCACAGTTCACTGTTCACTGTTCACTGTTCACAATTCACAGTTCACAGTTCACAGTTCACTGTTCACTGTTCACAGTTCACAGTTGACAGTTCACAGTTCACAGTTCACAGTCCACAGATCACAGTTCACAGTCTTCATTTCACACTTCACAGTTCGCAGTTCGCAGTTCACAGATCACAGTTCACAGTTCACAGTTCACAGTTCACTGTTCACAGTTTACAGTTCTCAGTTTACAGTTCTCAGTTCACAGTTGACAGTTCACAGTTGACAGTTCACAGTTCACAGTTCACACTTCACAGTCCACAGTTCACTGTTCACAGATCATAGTTCACAGTTCACAGTTCACAGTTCACAGTTCACAGTTCACAGTTCACAGTTCACAGTTCACAGTTCACAGTTCACAGTTCCCAGTTCACAGTTCCCAGTTCACAGTTCACAGTTCACAGTTCACAGTTCACAGTTCACAGTTCACAGTTCACAGTTCACAGTTCACAGTTCACAGTTCACAGTTCACAGTTCACAGTTCACAGTTCACAGTTCACAGTTCACAGTTCACAGTTCACAGTTCACAGTTCACAGTTCACAGTTCACAGTTCACAGTTCACAGTTCACAGTTCACAGTTCACAGTTCACAGTTCACAGTTCACAGTTCACAGTTCACAGTTCACAGTTCACAGTTCACAGTTCACAGTTCACAGTTCACAGTTCACAGTTCACAGTTCACTGTTCACAGTTCACAGTTCACAGTTCACAGTTCCCAGTTCGCAGGTCACAGTTCACATTTCACAGTTCACTGTCTTCATTTCATACTTCACAGTTCGCAGTTCACAGTTCACAGTTCACAGTTCACTGTTCACAGTTTACAGTTCTCAGTTTACAGTTCTCAGTTCACAGTTGACAGTTCACAGTTGACAGTTCACACTTCACAGTTCACAGTTCACAGTTCACAGTTCACAGTTCACAGTTCACTGTTCACAGATCATAGTTCACAGTTCACAGTTCACAGTTCACAGTTCACAGTTCACAGTTCACAGTTCACAGTTCACGGTTCCAGTTCACAGTTCACAGTTCACAGTTCACAGTTCACAGTTCACAGTTCACAGTTCACTGTTCACAGTTTACAGTTCTCAGTTTACAGTTCTCAGTTCACAGTTGACAGTTCACAGTTGACAGTTCACACTTCACAGTTCACAGTTCACAGTTCACAGTTCACAGTTCACAGTCCACAGTTCACTGTTCACTGTTCACAATTCACAGTTCACAGTTCACAGTTCGCAGTTCACTGTTCACTGTTCACAGTTCACAGTTCACAGTTCACAGTTCACAGTCCACAGATCACAGTTCACAGTCTTCATTTCACACTTCACAGTTCGCAGTTCACAGTTCACAGATCACAGTTCACAGTTCACAGTTGAC
Organism: Lasioglossum villosulum; assembly: GCA_963971365.1. Classification (NCBI taxonomy): domain Eukaryota; kingdom Metazoa; phylum Arthropoda; class Insecta; order Hymenoptera; family Halictidae; genus Lasioglossum; species Lasioglossum villosulum. The sequence continues at coordinate 668,044 of CAXARU010000114.1, read as the reverse complement.
AGTTCACTGTTCACAGTTTACAGTTCTCAGTTTACAGTTCTCAGTTCACAGTTGACAGTTCACAGTTGACAGTTCACAGTTCACAGTTCACACTTCACAGTTCACAGTTCACAGTCCAAAGTTCACTGTTCACAGATCATAGTTCACAGTTCACAGTTCACAGTTCACAGTTCACAGTTCACAGTTCACAGTTCACAGTTCACAGTTCACAGTTCCAGTTCACAGTTCACAGTTCACAGTTCACAGTTTACAGTTCACACTTCACTGTTCACAGATCACAGTTCACAGTTCACAGTTCACAGACTTTATTTCACAATTCAGTTTTCACAGTTCACATTTCACAGTTGACAGTCCGCAGTTCACTGTTCACAGATCATAGTTCACAGTTCACAGTTCATTGTTCACAGTTCACAGTTCACAGTTCCAGTTCACAGTTCACAGGTCACAGTTCACAGACTTTATTTCACAATTCAGTTTTCACAGTTCACAGTTCACAGTTCTCAGTTCACAGTTCACAGTTCACAGATCACAGTTCACAGTCTTCATTTCACACTTCAGTCTTCACAGGGCACAGTTCACAGTTCACAGTCTTCATTTCACAATTCACAGTTCGCAGTTCACAGTTCACAGATCACACTTCACAGTTCACAGTTCACAGTTCACAGATCACAGTTCACAGATCACAGTTCACAGACTTTATTTCACAATTCAGTTTTCACAGTTCACAGTTCACAGTTCACAGTCCGCAGTTCACTGTTCACAGATCATAGTTCACAGTTCACAGTTCACAGTTCACAGTTCACAGTTCACATTTCCAGTTCACAGTTCACAGTTCACAGTTCACAGTTCACAGTTCACACTTCACTGTTCACAGATCACAGTTCACAGTTCACAGTTCACAGTTCCCAGTTCGCAGGTCACAGTTCACATTTCACAGTTCACTGTCTTCATTTCATACTTCACAGTTCACTGTCTTCATTTCATACTTCACAGTTCGCAGTTCACAGTTCACAGTCAACAGTTCACTGTTCACAGATCACAGTTCACAGATCACAGTCTTCATTTCACACTTCACACTTCACAGTGCACAGTTCACAGTCCACCGTTCACTGTTCACAAATCACAGTTCACACTTCACAGTTCACAGTTCACAGTCCACAGATCACAGTTCACAGACATTATTTCACACTTCACAGTTCACAGTTCACAGTTCACAGTTCACAGTTCACAGTTCACAGTTCACAGTTCACAGTTCACAGTTCACTGTTCACAGTTTACAATTCTCAGTTTACAGTTCTCAGTTCACAGTTCACAGTTCACAGTTGACAGTTCACACTTCACAGTTCGCAGTTCACAGTTCACAGTCCACAGTTCACTGTTCACAATTCACAGTTCACAGTTCACAGTCTTCATTTCACAATTCACAGTTCGCAGTTCACAGTTCACAGGTCACAGTTCACAGTTCAAAGGTCACAGTTCACAGTTCACAGTCCACAGTTCACTGTTCACAGATCACAGTTCACAGTTCACAGTCTTCATTTCACACTTCACACTTCACAGTGCACAGTTCACAGTCCACAGTTCACAGTCCACAGTTCACTGTTCACAAATCACAGTTCACAGTTCACAGTTCACAGTCCACAGATCACAGTTCACAGTTTTCATTTCACACTTCACAGTTCGCAGTTCACAGTTCACAGATCACAGATCACAGTTCACAGTTCACAGTTCACAGTTCACAGTTCACAGTTCACAGTTCACAGTTCACTGTTCACAGTTTACAGTTCTCAGTTTACAGTTCTCAGTTCACAGTTGACAGTTCACAGTTCACACTTCACAGTTCTCAGTTCACAGTCCACAGTTCACTGTTCACAGATCATAGTTCACAGTTCACAGTTCACAGTTCACAGTTCACAGTTCACAGTTCACAGTTCACAGTTCCAGTTCACAGTTCACAGTTCACAGTTCACAGTTCACAGTTCACAGTTCACAGTTCACAGTTCACAGTTCACAGTTCACAGTTCACAGTTCACACTTCACTGTTCACAGATCACAGTTCACAGTTCACAGTTCACAGACTTTATTTCACAATTCAGTTTTCACAGTTCACAGTTCACAGTTGACAGTCCGCAGTTCACTGTTCACAGATCATAGTTCACAGTTCACAGTTCATTGTTCACAGTTCACAGTTCACAGTTCCAGTTCACAGTTCACAGTTCACAGTTCACAGTTCACAGTTCACAGTTCCCAGTTCGCAGGTCACAGTTCACATTTCACAGTTCACTGTCTTCATTTCATACTTCACAGTTCACTGTCTTCATTTCATACTTCACAGTTCGCAGTTCACAGTTCACAGTTCACAGTTCACAGATCACAGTTCACAGTCTTCATTTCACACTTCAGTCTTCACAGGGCACAGTTCACAGTTCACAGTCTTCATTTCACAATTCACAGTTCGCAGTTCACAGTTCGCAGGTCACAGTTCACATTTCACAGTTCACTGTCTTCATTTCATACTTCACAGTTCGCAGTTCACAGTTCACAGTTCACAGTTCACTGTTCACAGTTTACAGTTCTCAGTTTACAGTTCTCAGTTCACAGTTGACAGTTCACAGTTGACAGTTCACACTTCACAGTTCACAGTTCACAGTTCACAGTTCACAGTTCACAGTTGACAGTTCACAGTTCACAGTTCACACTTCACAGTTCACAGTTCACAGTCCACAGTTCACTGTTCACAGATCATAGTTCACAGTTCACAGTTCACAGTTCACAGTTCACAGTTCACAGTTCACAGTTCACAGTTCACAGTTCACAGTTCCAGTTCACAGTTCACAGTTCACAGTTCACAGTTCACAGTTCACAGTTCACAGTTCACAGTTCACAGTTCACAGTTCACAGTTCACAGTTCCCAGTTCACAGTTCACAGTTCACAGTTCACAGTTCACAGTTCACAGTTCACAGCTCACAGTTCACAGTTCACAGTTCACAGTTCACAGTTCACAGTTCACAGTTCACAGTTCACAGTTCACAGTTCACAGTTCACAGTTCACAGTTCACAGTTCACAGTTCACAGTTCACAGTTCACAGTTCACAGTTCACAGTTCACAGTTCACAGTTCACAGTTCACTGTTCACAGTTCACAGTTCACAGTTCACAGTTCCCAGTTCGCAGGTCACAGTTCACATTTCACAGTTCACTGTCTTCATTTCATACTTCACAGTTCGCAGTTCACAGTTCACAGTTCACAGTTCACTGTTCACAGTTTACAGTTCTCAGTTTACAGTTCTCAGTTCACAGTTGACAGTTCACAGTTGACAGTTCACACTTCACAGTTCACAGTTCACAGTTCACAGTTCACAGTTGACAGTTCACAGTTCACAGTTCACACTTCACAGTTCACAGTTCACAGTTCACAGTCCACAGTTCACTGTTCACAGATCATAGTTCACAGTTCACAGTTCACAGTTCACAGTTCACAGTTCACAGTTCACAGTTCACAGTTCACAGTTCACAGTTCACAGTTCACAGTTCCAGTTCACAGTTCACAGTTCACAGTTCACAGTTCACAGTTCACAGTACACTGTTCACAGTTTACAGTTCTCAGTTTACAGTTCTCAGTTCACAGTTGACAGTTCACAGTTGACAGTTCACACTTCACAGTTCACAGTTCACAGTTCACAGTTCACAGTTCACAGTCCACAGTTCACTGTTCACTGTTCACAATTCACAGTTCACAGTTCACAGTTCACAGTTCACTGTTCACTGTTCACAGTTCACAGTTCACAGTTCACAGTTCACAGTTCACAGTTCACAGTTCACAGTCCACAGATCACAGTTCACAGTCTTCATTTCACACTTCACAGTTCGCAGTTCACAGTTCACAGATCACAGTTCACAGTTCACAGTTCACAGTTCACTGTTCTCAGTTTACAGTTCTCAGTTTACAGTTCTCAGTTCACAGTTGACAGTTCACAGTTGACAGTTCACAGTTCACAGTTCACACTTCACAGTTCACAGTTCACAGTCCAAAGTTCACTGTTCACAGATCATAGTTCACAGTTCACAGTTCACAGTTCACAGTTCACAGTTCACAGTTCACAGTTCACAGTTCACAGTTCCAGTTCACAGTTCACAGTTCACAGTTCACAGTTTACAGTTCACACTTCACTGTTCACAGATCACAGTTCACAGTTCACAGTTCACAGACTTTATTTCACAATTCAGTTTTCACAGTTCACAGTTCACAGTTGACAGTCCGCAGTTCACTGTTCACAGATCATAGTTCACAGTTCACAGTTCATTGTTCACAGTTCACAGTTCACAGTTCCAGTTCACAGTTCACAGGTCACAGTTCACAGTTCACAGTTCACAGTTCACAGTTCACAGTTCCCAGTTCGCAGGTCACAGTTCACATTTCACAGTTCACTGTCTTCATTTCATACTTCACAGTTCACTGTGTTCATTTCATACTTCACAGTTCGCAGTTCACAGTTCACCGTTCACAGTTCACAGTCCACAGTTCACAATTCACAGTTCACAGTTCACAGTTCACAGTTCACAGTTCACAGTTCACAGTTCACAGTTCACAGTTCACAGTTCACTGTTCACTGTTCACAGTTCACAGTTCACAGTTCCAGGTTCACAGTTCACAGTCTTCATTTCACAATTCACAGTTCGCAGTTCACAGTTCACAGGTCACAGTTCACAGTTCACAGTTCACAGTCCACAGTTCACTGTTCACAGATCACAGTTCACAGTTCACAGTCTTCATTTCACACTTCACACTTCACACTTCACAGTGCACAGATCACAGTTCACAGTTCACAGTTCACAGTTCACAGTTCACAGTTCACAGTTCGCAGGTCACAGTTCACATTTCACAGTTCACTGTCTTCATTTCATACTTCACAGTTCACAGGTCACAGTTCACAGCCCACTGTTCACAGTTCACACATCACAGTTCACAGTTCACAGACTTTATTTCACAATTCAGTTTTCACAGTTCACAGTTCACAGTTCTCAGTTCACAGTTCACAGTTCACAGATCACAGTTCACAGTCTTCATTTCACACTTCAGTCTTCACAGGGCACAGTTCACAGTTCACAGTCTTCATTTCACAATTCACAGTTCGCAGTTCACAGTCTTCATTTCACACTTCAGTCTTCACAGGGCACAGTTCACAGTTCACAGTCTTCATTTCACAATTCACAGTTCGCAGTTCACAGTTCGCAGGTCACAGTTCACATTTCACAGTTCACTGTCTTCATTTCATACTTCACAGTTCGCAGTTCACAGTTCACAGTTCACAGTTCACTGTTCACAGTTTACAGTTCTCAGTTTACAGTTCTCAGTTCACAGTTGACAGTTCACAGTTGACAGTTCACACTTCACAGTTCACAGTTCACAGTTCACAGTTCACAGTTGACAGTTCACAGTTCACAGTTCACACTTCACAGTTCACAGTTCACAGTCCACAGTTCACTGTTCACAGATCATAGTTCACAGTTCACAGTTCACAGTTCACAGTTCACAGTTCACAGTTCACAGTTCACAGTTCACAGTTCACAGTTCACAGTTCCAGTTCACAGTTCACAGTTCACTGTTCACAGTTTACAGTTCTCAGTTTACAGTTCTCAGTTCACAGTTGACAGTTCACAGTTGACAGTTCACAGTTGACAGTTCACACTTCACAGTTCACAGTTCACAGTTCACAGTTCACAGTTGACAGTTCACAGTTCACAGTTCACACTTCACAGTTCACACTTCACAGTCCACAGTTCACTGTTCACAGATCATAGTTCACAGTTCACAGTTCACAGTTCACAGTTCACAGTTCACAGTTCACAGTTCACAGTTCACAGTTCACAGTTCACAGTTCACAGTTCACAGTTCACAGTTCCCAGTTCGCAGGTCACAGTTCACATTTCACAGTTCACTGTCTTCATTTCATACTTCACAGTTCACTGTCTTCATTTCATACTTCACAGTTCGCAGTTCACAGTTCACAGTTCACAGTTCACAGATCACAGTTCACAGTCTTCATTTCACACTTCAGTCTTCACAGGGCACAGTTCACAGTTCACAGTCTTCATTTCACAATTCACAGTTCGCAGTTCACAGTTCGCAGGTCACAGTTCACATTTCACAGTTCACTGTCTTCATTTCATACTTCACAGTTCGCAGTTCACAGTTCACAGTTCACAGTTCACTGTTCACAGTTTACAGTTCTCAGTTTACAGTTCTCAGTTCACAGTTGACAGTTCACAGTTGACAGTTCACACTTCACAGTTCACAGTTCACAGTTCACAGTTCACAGTTGACAGTTCACAGTTCACAGTTCACAGTTCACAGTTCACACTTCACAGTTCACAGTTCACAGTCCACAGTTCACTGTTCACAGATCATAGTTCACAGTTCACAGTTCACAGTTCACAGTTCACAGTTCACAGTTCACAGTTCACAGTTCACAGTTCACAGTTCACAGTTCCAGTTCACAGTTCACAGTTCACAGTTCACAGTTCACAGTTCACAGTTCACTGTTCACAGTTTACAGTTCTCAGTTTACAGTTCTCAGTTCACAGTTGACAGTTCACAGTTGACAGTTCACAGTTCACAGTTCACACTTCACAGTTCACAGTTCACAGTCCACAGTTCACTGTTCACAGATCATAGTTCACAGTTCACAGTTCACAGTTCACAGTTCACAGTTCACAGTTCACAGTTCACAGTTCACAGTTCACAGTTCCCAGTTCACAGTTCACAGTTCACAGTTCACAGTTCACAGTTCACAGTTCACAGTTCACAGTTCACAGTTCACAGTTCACAGTTCACAGTTCACAGTTCACAGTTCACAGTTCACAGTTCACAGTTCACAGTTCACAGTTCACAGTTCACAGTTCACAGTTCACAGTTCACAGTTCACAGTTCACAGTTCACAGTTCACAGTTCACAGTTCACAGTTCACAGTTCACAGTTCACAGTTCACAGTTCACAGTTCACAGTTCACTGTTCACAGTTCACAGTTCACAGTTCACAGTTCCCAGTTCGCAGGTCACAGTTCACATTTCACAGTTCACTGTCTTCATTTCATACTTCACAGTTCGCAGTTCACAGTTCACAGTTCACAGTTCACTGTTCACAGTTTACAGTTCTCAGTTTACAGTTCTCAGTTCACAGTTGACAGTTCACAGTTGACAGTTCACACTTCACAGTTCACAGTTCACAGTTCACAGTTCACAGTTGACAGTTCACAGTTCACAGTTCACACTTCACAGTTCACAGTTCACAGTTCACAGTCCACAGTTCACTGTTCACAGATCATAGTTCACAGATCACAGTTCACAGTTCACAGTTCACAGTTCACAGTTCACAGTTCACAGTTCACAGTTCGCAGGTCACAGTTCACATTTCACAGTTCACTGTCTTCATTTCATACTTCACAGTTCGCAGTTCACAGTTCACAGGTCACAGTTCACAGCCCACTGTTCACAGTTCACAGATCACAGTTCACAGTTCACAGACTTTATTTCACAATTCAGTTTTCACAGTTCACAGTTCACAGTTCTCAGTTCACAGTTCACAGTTCACAGATCACAGTTCACAGTCTTCATTTCACACTTCAGTCTTCACAGGGCACAGTTCACAGTTCACAGTCTTCATTTCACAATTCACAGTTCGCAGTTCACAGTCTTCATTTCACACTTCAGTCTTCACAGGGCACAGTTCACAGTTCACAGTCTTCATTTCACAATTCACAGTTCGCAGTTCACAGTTCGCAGGTCACAGTTCACATTTCACAGTTCACTGTCTTCATTTCATACTTCACAGTTCGCAGTTCACAGTTCACAGTTCACAGTTCACTGTTCACAGTTTACAGTTCTCAGTTTACAGTTCTCAGTTCACAGTTGACAGTTCACAGTTGACAGTTCACACTTCACAGTTCACAGTTCACAGTTCACAGTTCACAGTTGACAGTTCACAGTTCACAGTTCACACTTCACAGTTCACAGTTCACAGTCCACAGTTCACTGTTCACAGATCATAGTTCACAGTTCACAGTTCACAGTTCACAGTTCACAGTTCACAGTTCACAGTTCACAGTTCACAGTTCACAGTTCACAGTTCACAGTTCCAGTTCACAGTTCACAGTTCACTGTTCACAGTTTACAGTTCTCAGTTTACAGTTCTCAGTTCACAGTTGACAGTTCACAGTTGACAGTTCACAGTTGACAGTTCACACTTCACAGTTCACAGTTCACAGTTCACAGTTCACAGTTGACAGTTCACAGTTCACAGTTCACACTTCACAGTTCACAGTTCACAGTCCACAGTTCACTGTTCACAGATCATAGTTCACAGTTCACAGTTCACAGTTCACAGTTCACAGTTCACAGTTCACAGTTCACAGTTCACAGTTCACAGTTCACAGTTCACAGTTCACAGTTCACAGTTCCCAGTTCGCAGGTCACAGTTCACATTTCACAGTTCACTGTCTTCATTTCATACTTCACAGTTCACTGTCTTCATTTCATACTTCACAGTTCGCAGTTCACAGTTCACAGTTCACAGTTCACAGATCACAGTTCACAGTCTTCATTTCACACTTCAGTCTTCACAGGGCACAGTTCACAGTTCACAGTCTTCATTTCACAATTCACAGTTCGCAGTTCACAGTTCGCAGGTCACAGTTCACATTTCACAGTTCACTGTCTTCATTTCATACTTCACAGTTCGCAGTTCACAGTTCACAGTTCACAGTTCACAGTTCACTGTTCACAGTTTACAGTTCTCAGTTTACAGTTCTCAGTTCACAGTTGACAGTTCACAGTTGACAGTTCACACTTCACAGTTCACAGTTCACAGTTCACAGTTCACAGTTGACAGTTCACAGTTCACAGTTCACAGTTCACAGTTCACACTTCACAGTCCACAGTTCACTGTTCACAGATCATAGTTCACAGTTCACAGTTCACAGTTCACAGTTCACAGTTCACAGTTCACAGTTCACAGTTCACAGTTCACAGTTCACAGTTCCAGTTCACAGTTCACAGTTCACAGTTCACAGTTCACAGTTCACAGTTCACTGTTCACAGTTTACAGTTCTCAGTTTACAGTTCTCAGTTCACAGTTGACAGTTCACAGTTGACAGTTCACAGTTCACAGTTCACACTTCACAGTTCACAGTTCACAGTCCACAGTTCACTGTTCACAGATCATAGTTCACAGTTCACAGTTCACAGTTCACAGTTCACAGTTCACAGTTCACAGTTCACAGTTCACAGTTCACAGTTCCCAGTTCACAGTTCACAGTTCACAGTTCACAGTTCACAGTTCACAGTTCACAGTTCACAGTTCACAGTTCACAGTTCACAGTTCACAGTTCACAGTTCACAGTTCACAGTTCACAGTTCACAGTTCACAGTTCACAGTTCACAGTTCACAGTTCACAGTTCACAGTTCACAGTTCACAGTTCACAGTTCACAGTTCACAGTTCACAGTCCACAGTTCACTGTTCACAGATCATAGTTCACAGTTCACAGTTCACAGTTCACAGTTCACAGTTCACAGTTCACAGTTCACAGTTCACAGTTCACAGTTCACAGTTCACAGTTCACAGTTCCAGTTCACAGTTCACAGTTCACAGTTCACAGTTCACAGTTCACAGTTCACAGTACACTGTTCACAGTTTACAGTTCTCAGTTTACAGTTCTCAGTTCACAGTTGACAGTTCACAGTTGACAGTTCACACTTCACAGTTCACAGTTCACAGTTCACAGTTCACAGTTCACAGTCCACAGTTCACTGTTCACTGTTCACAATTCACAGTTCACAGTTCACAGTTCACAGTTCACTGTTCACTGTTCACAGTTCACAGTTCACAGTTCACTGTTCACAGTTTACAGTTCTCAGTTTACAGTTCTCAGTTCACAGTTGACAGTTCACAGTTGACAGTTCACAGTTCACAGTTCACACTTCACAGTTCACAGTTCACAGTCCAAAGTTCACTGTTCACAGATCATAGTTCACAGTTCACAGTTCACAGTTCACAGTTCACAGTTCACAGTTCACAGTTCACAGTTCACAGTTCACAGTTCCAGTTCACAGTTCACAGTTCACAGTTTACAGTTTACAGTTCACACTTCACTGTTCACAGATCACAGTTCACAGTTCACAGTTCACAGACTTTATTTCACAATTCAGTTTTCACAGTTCACAGTTCACAGTTGACAGTCCGCAGTTCACTGTTCACAGATCATAGTTCACAGTTCACAGTTCATTGTTCACAGTTCACAGTTCACAGTTCCAGTTCACAGTTCACAGGTCACAGTTCACAGTTCACAGTTCACAGTTCACAGTTCACAGTTCCCAGTTCGCAGGTCACAGTTCACATTTCACAGTTCACTGTCTTCATTTCATACTTCACAGTTCACTGTGTTCATTTCATACTTCACAGTTCGCAGTTCACAGTTCACCGTTCACAGTTCACAGTCCACAGTTCACTGTTCACAATTCACAGTTCACAGTTCACAGTTCACAGTTCACAGTTCACAGTTCACAGTTCACAGTTCACAGTTCACAGTTCACAGTTCACAGTTCACAGTTCACAGTTCACTGTTCACTGTTCACAGTTCACAGTTCACAGTTCCAGGTTCACAGTTCACAGTCTTCATTTCACAATTCACAGTTCGCAGTTCACAGTTCACAGGTCACAGTTCACAGTTCACAGTTCACAGTCCACAGTTCACAGATCACAGTTCACAGACTTTATTTCACAATTCAGTTTTCACAGTTCACAGTTCACAGTTCACAGTCCGCAGTTCACTGTTCACAGATCATAGTTCACAGTTCACAGTTCACAGTTCACAGTTCACAGTTCACAGTTCACATTTCCAGTTCACAGTTCACAGTTCACAGTTCACAGTTCACAGTTCACACTTCACTGTTCACAGATCACAGTTCACAGTTCACAGTTCACAGTTCCCAGTTCGCAGGTCACAGTTCACATTTCACAGTTCACTGTCTTCATTTCATACTTCACAGTTCACTGTCTTCATTTCATACTTCACAGTTCGCAGTTCACAGTTCACAGTCAACAGTTCACTGTTCACAGATCACAGTTCACAGATCACAGTCTTCATTTCACACTTCACACTTCACAGTGCACAGTTCACAGTCCACAGTTCACTGTTCACAAATCACAGTTCACACTTCACAGTTCACAGTTCACAGTCCACAGATCACAGTTCACAGACTTTATTTCACACTTCACAGTTCACAGTTCACAGTTCACAGTTCACAGTTCACAGTTCACAGTTCACAGTTCACTGTTCACAGTTTACAATTCTCAGTTTACAGTTCTCAGTTCACAGTTCACAGTTCACAGTTGACAGTTCACACTTCACAGTTCGCAGTTCACAGTTCACAGTCCACAGTTCACTGTTCACAATTCACAGTTCACAGTTCACAGTCTTCATTTCACAATTCACAGTTCGCAGTTCACAGTTCACAGGTCACAGTTCACAGTTCACAGGTCACAGTTCACAGTTCACAGTCCACAGTTCACTGTTCACAGATCACAGTTCACAGTTCACAGTCTTCATTTCACACTTCACACTTCACAGTGCACAGTTCACAGTCCACAGTTCACAGTCCACAGTTCACTGTTCACAAATCACAGTTCACAGTTCACAGTTCACAGTCCACAGATCACAGTTCACAGTCTTCATTTCACACTTCACAGTTCGCAGTTCACAGTTCACAGATCACAGATCACAGTTCACAGTTCACAGTTCACAGTTCACAGTTCACAGTTCACAGTTCACAGTTCACTGTTCACAGTTTACAGTTCTCAGTTTACAGTTCTCAGTTCACAGTTGACAGTTCACAGTTCACAGTTCACACTTCACAGTTCACAGTTCACAGTCCACAGTTCACTGTTCACAGATCATAGTTCACAGTTCACAGTTCACAGTTCACAGTTCACAGTTCACAGTTCACAGTTCACAGTTCCAGTTCACAGTTCACAGTTCACAGTTCACAGTTCACAGTTCACAGTTCACAGTTCACAGTTCACAGTTCACAGTTCACAGTTCACACTTCACTGTTCACAGATCACAGTTCACAGTTCACAGTTCACAGACTTTATTTCACAATTCAGTTTTCGCAGTTCACAGTTCACAGTTGACAGTCCGCAGTTCACTGTTCACAGATCATAGTTCACAGTTCACAGTTCATTGTTCACAGTTCACAGTTCACAGTTCACAGTTCCAGTTCACAGTTCACAGTTCACAGTTCACAGTTCACAGTTCACAGTTCACAGTTCACAGTTCCCAGTTCGCAGGTCACAGTTCACATTTCACAGTTCACTGTCTTCATTTCATACTTCACAGTTCACTGTCTTCATTTCATACTTCACAGTTCGCAGTTCACAGTTCACAGTTCACAGTTCACAGATCACAGTTCACAGTCTTCATTTCACACTTCAGTCTTCACAGGGCACAGTTCACAGTTCACAGTCTTCATTTCACAATTCACAGTTCGCAGTTCACAGTTCACAGATCACACTTCACAGTTCACAGTTCACAGATCACAGATCACAGTCTTCATTTCACACTTCACACTTCACAGTGCACAGTTCACAGTCCACAGTTCACTGTTCACAAATCACAGTTCACACTTCACAGTTCACAGTCTTCATTTCACAATTCACAGTTCGCAGTTCACAGTTCACAGATCACAGTTCACAGATCACAGTTCACAGTTCACAGATCACAGTTCACAGACTTTATTTCACAATTCAGTTTTCACAGTTCACAGTTCACAGTTCACAGTTCACAGTTCCAGTTCACAGTTCACAGTTCACAGTTCACAGTTCACACTTCACTGTTCACAGATCACAGTTCACAGTTCACAGTTCACAGTTCACATGTCACAGTTCACAGTTCACAGGTCACAGGTCACAGTTCACAGTTCACAGTCCACAGTTCACTGTTCACAGATCACAGTTCACTGTTCACAAATCACAGTTCACACTTCACAGTTCACAGTTCACAGTCCACAGATCACAGTTCACAGACTTTATTTCACACTTCACAGTTCGCAGTTCACAGTTCACAGTTCACAGTTCACAGTTCACAGTTCACAGTTCACAGTTCACAGTTCACAGTTCACAGTTCCAGGTTCACAGTTCACAGTCTTCATTTCACAATTCACAGTTCGCAGTTCACAGTTCACAGGTCACAGTTCACAGTTCACAGTTCACAGTTCACAGTCCACAGTTCACTGTTCACAGATCACAGTTCACAGTTCACAGTCTTCATTTTACACTTCACACTTCACACTTCACAGTGCACAGATCACAGTTCACAGTTCACAGTTCACTGTTCACAGTTCACAGTTCGCAGGTCACAGTTCACATTTCACAGTTCACTGTCTTCATTTCATACTTCACAGTTCGCAGTTCACAGTTCACAGGTCACAGTTCACAGCCCACTGTTCACAGTTCACAGATCACAGTTCACAGTTCACAGACTTTATTTCACAATTCAGTTTTCACAGTTCACAGTTCACAGTTCTCAGTTCACAGTTCACAGTTCACAGTTCACAGTCTTCATTTCACACTTCAGTCTTCACAGGGCACAGTTCACAGTTCACAGTCTTCATTTCACAATTCACAGTTCGCAGTTCACAGTTCACAGATCACACTTCACAGTTCACAGTTCACAGATCACAGTTCACAGATCACAGTTCACAGACTTTATTTCACAATTCAGTTTTCACAGTTCACAGTTCACAGTTCACAGTTCACAGTCCGCAGTTCACTGTTCACAGATCATAGTTCACAGTTCACAGTTCACAGTTCACAGTTCACAGTTCACAGTTCACATTTCCAGTTCACAGTTCACAGTTCACAGTTCACAGTTCACAGTTCACACTTCACTGTTCACAGATCACAGTTCACACTTCACAGTTCACAGTTCACAGATCACAGTTCACAGATCACAGTTCACAGATCACAGTTCACAGTCCACAGTTCACTGTTCACAATTCACAGTTCACAGTTCACAGTTCACAGTTCACAGTTCACTGTTCACTGTTCACAGTTCACAGTTCACAGTTCACAGTCTTCATTTCACAATTCACAGTTCGCAGTTCACAGTTCACAGGTCACAGTTCACAGTTCACAGGTCACAGTTCACAGTTCACAGTCCACAGTTCACTGTTCACAGATCACAGTTCACAGTTCACAGTCTTCATTTCACACTTCACACTTCACGGTGCACAGTTCACAGTCCACAGTTCACAGTCCACAGTTCACTGTTCACAAATCACAGTTCACAGTTCACAGTTCACAGTCCACAGATCACAGTTCACAGTCTTCATTTCACACTTCACAGTTCGCAGTTCACAGTTCACAGATCACAGATCACAGTTCACAGTTCACAGTTCACAGTTCACAGTTCACTGTTCACAGTTCACTGTTCACAGTCTTCATTTCACAATTCACAGTTCGCAGTTCACAGTTCACAGATCACAGTTCACAGATCACAGTTCACAGTTCACAGATCACAGTTCACAGACTTTATTTCACAATTCAGTTTTCACAGTTCACAGTTCACAGGTCACAGTTCACAGTTCACAGTCCACAGTTCACTGTTCACAGATCACAGTTCACAGTTCACAGTCTTCATTTCACACTTCACACTTCACAGTGCACAGTTCACAGTCCACAGTTCACAGTCCACAGTTCACTGTTCACAAATCACAGTTCACAGTTCACAGTTCACAGTCCACAGATCACAGTTCACAGTCTTCATTTCACACTTCACAGTTCGCAGTTCACAGTTCACAGATCACAGATCACAGTTCACAGTTCACAGTTCACAGTTCACAGTTCACAGTTCACTGTTCACAGTTCACTGTTCACAGTCTTCATTTCACAATTCACAGTTCGCAGTTCACAGTTCACAGATCACAGTTCACAGATCACAGTTCACAGTTCACAGATCACAGTTCACAGACTTTATTTCACAATTCAGTTTTCACAGTTCACAGTTCACAGTTCACAGTTCACAGTTCCAGTTCACAGTTCACAGTTCACAGTTCACAGTTCACACTTCACTGTTCACAGATCACAGTTCACAGTTCACAGTTCACATGTCACAGTTCACAGTTCACAGGTCACAGGTCACAGTTCACAGTTCACAGTCCACAGTTCACTGTTCACAGATCACAGTTCACTGTTCACAAATCACAGTTCACACTTCACAGTTCACAGTTCACAGTCCACAGATCACAGTTCACAGACTTTATTTCACACTTCACAGTTCGCAGTTCACAGTTCACAGTTCACAGTTCACAGTTCACAGTTCACAGTTCACAGTTCACAGTTCACAGTTCACAGTTCACAGTTCACAGTTCACAGGTTACAGTTCACAGTTCACAGTCCACAGTTCACTGTTGACAGATCACAGTTCACAGATCACAGTCTTCATTTCACACTTCACAGTTCGCAGTTCACAGTTCACAGATCACAGTTCACAGTTCACAGTTTACAGTTCTCAGTTTACAGTTCTCAGTTCACAGTTCGCAGGTCACAGTTCACATTTCACAGTTCACTGTCTTCATTTCATACTTCACAGTTCGCAGTTCACAGTTCACAGGTCACAGTTCACAGCCCACTGTTCACAGTTCACAGTTCTCAGTTCACAGATCACAGTTCACAGTTCACAGACTTTATTCCACAATTCAGTTTTCACAGTTCACAGTTCACAGTTCACAGTTCACAGTTCACAGTTCACAGATCACAGTTCACAGTCTTCATTTCACACTTCAGTCTTCACAGGGCACAGTTCACAGTTCACAGTCTTCATTTCACAATTCACAGTTCGCATTTCACAGTTCACAGTTCACAGTTCACAGTCTTCATTTCACAATTCACAGTTCGCAGTTCACAGTTCACAGATCACAGTTCACAGTTCACAGTCTTCATTTCACACTTCACAGTTCGCAGTTCACAGTTCACAGATCACAGTTCACAGTTCACAGTTCACAGTTCACAGTTCACTGTTCACAGTTTACAGTTCTCAGTTTACAGTTCTCAGTTCACAGTTGACAGTTCACAGTTCACACTTCACAGTTCACAGTTCACAGTCCACAGTTCACTGTTCACAGATCATAGTTCACAGTTCACAGTTCACAGTTCACAGTTCACAGTCTTCATTTCACAATTCACAGTTCGCAGTTCACAGTTCACAGATCACAGTTCACAGATCACAGTTCACAGTTCACAGTTCACAGTTCACAGATCACACTTCACAGATCACACTTCACAGTTCACAGTTCACAGATCACTGTTCACAGACTTTATTTCACAATTCAGTTTTCACAGTTCACAGTTCACAGTCCGCAGTTCACTGTTCACTGATCATAGTTCACAGTTCACAGTTCACAGTTCACAGTTCACAGTTCACACATCACAGATCATAGTTCACAGTTCACAGTTCACAGTTCACAGTTCACAGTTCACAGTCTTCATTTCACAATTCACAGTTCGCATTTCACAGTTCACAGATCACAGTTCACAGATCACAGTTCACAGTTCACAGTTCACAGTTCACAGATCACACTTCACAGATCACACTTCACAGTTCACAGTTCACAGATCACTGTTCACAGACTTTATTTCACAATTCAGTTTTCACAGTTCACAGTTCACAGTCCGCAGTTCACTGTTCACTGATCATAGTTCACAGTTCACAGTTCACAGTTCACAGTTCACAGTTCACAGTTCACAGTTCACAGTTCACAGTTCACAGTTCACAGTTCACAGTTCACAGTTCACAGTTCACAGTTCACTGTTCACAGATCATAGTTCACAGTTCACAGTTCACAGTTCACAGTTCACAGTTCACAGTTCACATTTCCAGTTCACAGTTCACAGTTCACAGTTCACAGTTCACAGTTCACACTTCACTGTTCACAGATCACAGTTCACACTTCACAGTTCACAGTTCACAGATCACAGTTCACAGATCACAGTTCACAGATCACAGTTCACAGACTTCATTTCACACTTCACAGTTCACAGTTCACAGTTCACAGTTCACAGTTCACAGTTCACAGTTCACAGTTCACAGTTCACTGTTCACAGTTTACAATTCTCAGTTTACAGTTCTCAGTTCACAGTTCACAGTTCACAGTTGACAGTTCACACTTCACAGTTCACAGTTCACAGTTCACAGTCCACAGTTCACTGTTCACAATTCACAGTTCACAGTTCACAGTTCACAGTTCACAGTTCACTGTTCACTGTTCACAGTTCACAGTTCACAGTTCACAGTCTTCATTTCACAATTCACTGTTCACAAATCACAGTTCACAGTTCACAGTTCACAGTTCACAGGTCACAGTTCACAGTCTTCATTTCACACTTCACAGTTCGCAGTTCACAGTTCACAGATCACAGATCACAGTTCACAGTTCACAGTTCACAGTTCACAGTTCACAGTTCACAGTTCACTGTTCACAGTTCACTGTTCACAGTCTTCATTTCACAATTCACAGTTCGCAGTTCACAGTTCACAGATCACAGTTCACAGATCACAGTTCACAGTTCACAGATCACAGTTCACAGACTTTATTTCACAATTCAGTTTTCACAGTTCACAGTTCACAGTTCACAGTTCACAGTTCCAGTTCACAGTTCACAGTTCACAGTTCACAGTTCACACTTCACTGTTCACAGATCACAGTTCACAGTTCACAGTTCACAGTTCACATGTCACAGTTCACAGTTCACAGGTCACAGGTCACAGTTCACAGTTCACAGTCCACAGTTCACTGTTCACAGATCACAGTTCACTGTTCACAAATCACAGTTCACACTTCACAGTTCACAGTTCACAGTCCACAGATCACAGTTCACAGACTTTATTTCACACTTCACAGTTCGCAGTTCACAGTTCACAGTTCACAGTTCACAGTTCACAGTTCACAGTTCACAGTTCACAGTTCACAGTTCACAGTTCACAGTTCACAGGTCACAGTTCACAGTTCACAGTTCACAGTCCACAGTTCACTGTTCACAGATCACAGTTCACAGTTCACAGTCTTCATTTTACACTTCACACTTCACACTTCACAGTGCACAGATCACAGTTCACAGTTCACAGTTCACTGTTCACAGTTCACAGTTCGCAGGTCACAGTTCACATTTCACAGTTCACTGTCTTCATTTCATACTTCACAGTTCGCAGTTCACAGTTCACAGGTCACAGTTCACAGCCCACTGTTCACAGTTCACAGATCACAGTTCACAGTTCACAGACTTTATTTCACAATTCAGTTTTCACAGTTCACAGTTCACAGTTCTCAGTTCACAGTTCACAGTTCACAGTTCACAGTCTTCATTTCACACTTCAGTCTTCACAGGGCACAGTTCACAGTTCACAGTCTTCATTTCACAATTCACAGTTCGCAGTTCACAGTTCACAGATCACACTTCACAGTTCACAGTTCACAGATCACAGTTCACAGATCACAGTTCACAGACTTTATTTCACAATTCAGTTTTCACAGTTCAGAGTTCACAGTTCACAGTCCGCAGTTCACTGTTCACAGATCATAGTTCACAGTTCACAGTTCACAGTTCACAGTTCACATTTCCAGTTCACAGTTCACAGTTCACAGTTCACAGTTCACAGTTCACACTTCACTGTTCACAGATCACAGTTCACACTTCACAGTTCACAGTTCACAGATCACAGTTCACAGATCACAGTTCACAGATCACAGTTCACAGTCCACAGTTCACTGTTCACAATTCACAGTTCACAGTTCACAGTTCACAGTTCACAGTTCACTGTTCACTGTTCACAGTTCACAGTTCACAGTTCACAGTCTTCATTTCACAATTCACAGTTCGCAGTTCACAGTTCACAGGTCACAGTTCACAGTTCACAGGTCACAGTTCACAGTTCACAGTCCACAGTTCACTGTTCACAGATCACAGTTCACAGTTCACAGTCTTCATTTCACACTTCACACTTCACAGTGCACAGTTCACAGTCCACAGTTCACAGTCCACAGTTCACTGTTCACAAATCACAGTTCACAGTTCACAGTTCACAGTCCACAGATCACAGTTCACAGTCTTCATTTCACACTTCACAGTTCGCAGTTCACAGTTCACAGATCACAGATCACAGTTCACATTTCACAGTTCACAGTTCACAGTTCACTGTTCACAGTTCACTGTTCACAGTCTTCATTTCACAATTCACAGTTCGCAGTTCACAGTTCACAGATCACAGTTCACAGATCACAGTTCACAGTTCACAGATCACAGTTCACAGACTTTATTTCACAATTCAGTTTTCACAGTTCACAGTTCACAGGTCACAGTTCACAGTTCACAGTCCACAGTTCACTGTTCACAGATCACAGTTCACAGTTCACAGTCTTCATTTCACACTTCACACTTCACAGTGCACAGTTCACAGTCCACAGTTCACAGTCCACAGTTCACTGTTCACAAATCACAGTTCACAGTTCACAGTTCACAGTCCACAGATCACAGTTCACAGTCTTCATTTCACACTTCACAGTTCGCAGTTCACAGTTCACAGATCACAGATCACAGTTCACAGTTCACAGTTCACAGTTCACAGTTCACAGTTCACAGTTCACAGTTCACAGTCTTCATTTCACAATTCACAGTTCGCAGTTCACAGTTCACAGATCACAGTTCACAGTTCACAGATCACAGTTCACAGACTTTATTTCACAATTCAGTTTTCACAGTTCACAGTTCACAGTTCACAGTTCACAGTTCCAGTTCACAGTTCACAGTTCACAGTTCACAGTTCACAGTTCACACTTCACTGTTCACAGATCACAGTTCACAGTTCACAGTTCACATGTCACAGTTCACAGTTCACAGGTCACAGGTCACAGTTCACAGTTCACAGTCCACAGTTCACTGTTCACAGATCACAGTTCACTGTTCACAAATCACAGTTCACACTTCACAGTTCACAGTTCACAGTCCACAGATCACAGTTCACAGACTTTATTTCACACTTCACAGTTCGCAGTTCACAGTTCACAGTTCACAGTTCACAGTTCACAGTTCACAGTTCACAGTTCACAGTTCACAGTTCACAGTTCACAGTTCACAGGTTACAGTCCACAGTTCACTGTTGACAGATCACAGTTCACAGATCACAGTCTTCATTTCACACTTCACAGTTCGCAGTTCACAGTTCACAGATCACAGTTCACAGTTCACAGTTTACAGTTCTCAGTTTACAGTTCTCAGTTCACAGTTCGCAGGTCACAGTTCACATTTCACAGTTCACTGTCTTCATTTCATACTTCACAGTTCGCAGTTCACAGTTCACAGGTCACAGTTCACAGCCCATTGTTCACAGTTCACAGTTCTCAGTTCACAGATCACAGTTCACAGTTCACAGACTTTATTCCACAATTCAGTTTTCACAGTTCACAGTTCACAGTTCTCAGTTCACAGTTCACAGTTCACAGATCACAGTTCACAGTCTTCATTTCACACTTCAGTCTTCACAGGGCACAGTTCACAGTTCACAGTCTTCATTTCACAATTCACAGTTCGCATTTCACAGTTCACAGTTCACAGTTCACAGTCTTCATTTCACAATTCACAGTTCGCAGTTCACAGTTCACAGATCACAGTTCACAGTTCACAGTCTTCATTTCACACTTCACAGTTCGCAGTTCACAGTTCACAGATCACAGTTCACAGTTCACAGTTCACAGTTCACAGTTCACTGTTCACAGTTTACAGTTCTCAGTTTACAGTTCTCAGTTCACAGTTGACAGTTCACAGTTCACAGTTCACACTTCACAGTTCACAGTTCACAGTCCACAGTTCACTGTTCACAGATCATAGTTCACAGTTCACAGTTCACAGTTCACAGTTCACAGTCTTCATTTCACAATTCACAGTTCGCAGTTCACAGTTCACAGATCACAGTTCACAGATCACAGTTCACAGTTCACAGTTCACAGTTCACAGTTCACAGATCACACTTCACAGATCACACTTCACAGTTCACAGTTCACAGATCACTGTTCACAGACTTTATTTCACAATTCAGTTTTCACAGTTCACAGTTCACAGTCCGCAGTTCACTGTTCACTGATCATAGTTCACAGTTCACAGTTCACAGTTCACAGTTCACAGTTCACACATCACAGATCATAGTTCACAGTTCACAGTTCACAGTTCACAGTTCACAGTTCACAGTTCACAGTCTTCATTTCACAATTCACAGTTCGCATTTCACAGTTCACAGATCACAGTTCACAGATCACAGTTCACAGTTCACAGTTCACAGTTCACAGATCACACTTCACAGATCACACTTCACAGTTCACAGTTCACAGATCACTGTTCACAGACTTTATTTCACAATTCAGTTTTCACAGTTCACAGTTCACAGTCCGCAGTTCACTGTTCACTGATCATAGTTCACAGTTCACAGTTCACAGTTCACAGTTCACAGTTCACAGTTCACAGTTCACAGTTCACAGTTCACAGTTCACAGTTCACAGTTCACAGTTCACAGTTCACAGTTCACAGTTCACAGTTCACAGTTCACAGTTCACAGTTCACAGTTCACAGTTCACAGTTCACAGTTCACAGTTCACAGTTCACAGTTCACAGTTCACAGTTCACAGTTCACAGTTCACAGTTCACAGTTCACAGTTCACAGTTCACAGTTCACAGTTCACAGTTCACAGTTCACAGTTCACAGTTCACAGTTCACAGTTCACAGTTCACAGTTCACAGTTCACAGTTCACAGTTCACAGTTCACAGTTCACAGTTCCCAGTTCGCAGGTCACAGTTCACATTTCACAGTTCACTGTCTTCATTTCATACTTCACAGTTCGCAGTTCACAGTTCACAGTTCACAGTTCACTGTTCACAGTTTACAGTTCTCAGTTTACAGTTCTCAGTTCACAGTTCACAGTTGACAGTTCACACTTCACAGTTCACAGTTCACAGTTCACAGTCCACAGTTCACTGTTCACTGTTCACAATTCACAGTTCACAGTTCACAGTTCACAGTTCACTGTTCACTGTTCACAGTTCACAGTTCACAGTTCACAGTCCACAGATCACAGTTCACAGTCTTCATTTCACACTTCACAGTTCGCAGTTCACAGTTCACAGATCATAGTTCACAGTTCACAGTTCACAGTTCACAGTTCACTGTTCACAGTTTACAGTTCTCAGTTCACAGTTCTCAGTTCACAGTTCACAGTTCACAGTTCACAGTTCACACTTCACAGTTCACAGTTCACAGTCCACAGTTCACTGTTCACAGTTCACAGTTCACAGTTCACTGTTCACAGTTTACAGTTCTCAGTTTACAGTTCTCAGTTCACAGTTGACAGTTCACAGTTCACAGTTCACACTTCACAGTTCACAGTTCACAGTCCACAGTTCACTGTTCACAGATCATAGTTCACAGTTCACAGTTCACAGTTCACAGTTCACAGTTCACAGTTCAAAGTTTACAGTTCACACTTCACTGTTCACAGATCACAGTTCACAGTTCACAGTTCACAGACTTTATTTCACAATTCAGTTTTCACAGTTCACAGTTCACAGTTGACAGTCCGCAGTTCACTGTTCACAGATCATAGTTCACAGTTCACAGTTCATTGTTCACAGTTCACAGTTCACAGTTCATTGTTCACAGTTCACAGTTCACAGTTCCAGTTCACAGTTCACAGTTCACAGTTCACAGTTCACAGTTCACAGTTCACAGTTCCCAGTTCGCAGGTCACAGTTCACATTTCACAGTTCACTGTCTTCATTTCATACTTCACAGTTCACTGTCTTCATTTCATACTTCACAGTTCGCAGTTCACAGTTCACCGTTCACAGTTCACGGTCCACAGTTCACTGTTCACAATTCACAGTTCACAGTTCACAGTTCACAGTTCACAGTTCACAGTTCACAGTTCACAGTTCACAGTTCACAGTTCACAGTACACTGTTCACTGTTCACAGTTCACAGTTCCCAGTTCGCAGGTCACAGTTCACATTTCACAGTTCACTGTCTTCATTTCATACTTCACAGTTCACTGTCTTCATTTCATACTTCACAGTTCGCAGTTCAAAGTTCACCGTTCACAGTTCACAGTCCACAGTTCACTGTTCACAATTCACAGTTCACAGCTCACAGTTCACAGTTCACAGTTCACAGTTCACAGTTCACAGTTCACAGTTCACAGTCTTCATTTCACACTTCACACTTCACACTTCACAGTGCACAGATCACATTTCACAGTTCACTGTCTTCATTTCATACTTCACAGTTCACTGTCTTCATTTCATACTTCACAGTTCGCAGTTCACAGTTCACCGTTCACAGTTCACAGTTCACAGTCCACAGTTCACTGTTCACAATTCACAGTTCACAGTTCACAGTTCACAGTTCACAGTTCACAGTTCACAGTTCACAGTTCACAGTTCACTGTTCACTGTTCACTGTTCACAGTTCACAGTTCACAGTTCCAGGTTCACAGTTCACAGTGTTCATTTCACAATTCACAGTTCGCAGTTCACAGTTCACAGTTCACAGGTCACAGTTCACAGTTCACAGTTCACAGTCCACAGTTCACTGTTCACAGATCACAGTTCACAGTTCACAGTCTTCATTTCACACTTCACACTTCACACTTCACAGTGCACAGATCACAGTTCACAGTTCACAGTTCACAGTTCACAGTTCACAGTTCACAGTTCGCAGGTCACAGTTCACATTTCACAGTTCACTGTCTTCATTTCATACTTCACAGTTCGCAGTTCACAGTTCACAGGTCACAGTTCACAGTTCACAGACTTTATTTCACAATTCAGTTTTCACAGTTCACAGTTCACAGTTCTCAGTTCACAGTTGACAGTTTACAGATCACAGTTCACAGTCTTCATTTCACACTTCAGTCTTCACAGGGCACAGTTCACAGTTCACAGTCTTCATTTCACAATTCACAGTTCGCAGTTCACAGTTCACAGATCACACTTCACAGTTCACAGTTCACAGATCACAGTTCACAGACTTTATTTCACAATTCAGTTTTCACAGTTCACAGTTCACAGTTCACAGTCCGCAGTTCACTGTTCACAGATCATAGTTCACAGTTCACAGTTCACAGTTCACAGTTCACAGTTCACAGTTCACATTTCCAGTTCACAGTTCACAGTTCACAGTTCACAGTTCACAGTTCACAGTTCACACTTCACTGTTCACAGATCACAGTTCACAGTTCACAGTTCACAGTTCCCAGTTCGCAGGTCACAGTTCACATTTCACAGTTCACTGTCTTCATTTCATACTTCACAGTTCACTGTCTTCATTTCATACTTCACAGTTCGCAGTTCACAGTTCACAGTCCACAGTTCACTGTTCACAGATCACAGTTCACAGATCACAGTCTTCATTTCACACTTCACAGTTCACAGTTCACAGTTCACAGTTCACAGTTCACAGTTCACAGTTCACTGTTCACAGTTCACAGTTCACAGTCCACAGTTCACTGTTCACAATTCACAGTTCACAGTTCACAGTTCACAGTTCACTGTTCACTGTTCACAGTTCACAGTTCACAGTTCACAGTCTTCATTTCACAATTCACAGTTCGCAGTTCACAGTTCACAGATCACACTTCACAGTTCACAGTTCACAGATCACAGTTCACAGACTTTATTTCACAATTCAGTTTTCACAGTTCACAGTTCACAGTTCACAGTCCACAGTTCACTGTTCACAAATCACAGTTCACACTTCACAGTTCACAGTTCACAGTCCACAGATCACAGTTCACAGACTTTATTTCACACTTCACAGTTCACAGTTCACAGTTCACAGTTCACAGTTCACAGTTCACAGTTCACTGTTCACAGTTCACAGTTCACAGTCCACAGTTCACTGTTCACAATTCACAGTTCACAGTTCACAGTTCACAGTTCACTGTTCACTGTTCACAGTTCACAGTTCACAGTTCACAGTCTTCATTTCACAATTCACAGTTCGCAGTTCACAGTTCACAAGTCACAGTTCACAGTTCACAGGTCACAGTTCACAGTTCACAGTCCACAGTTCACTGTTCACAGATCACAGTTCACAGTTCACAGTCTTCATTTCACACTTCACACTTCACAGTGCACAGTTCACAGTCCACAGTTCACAGTCCACAGTTCACTGTTCACAATTCACAGTTCACAGTTCACAGTTCACAGTTCACAGTTCACAGTTCACAGTTCACAGTTCACAGTTCACAGTTCACAGTTCACAGTCTTCATTTCACACTTCACACTTCACACTTCACAGTGCACAGATCACATTTCACAGTTCACTGTCTTCATTTCATACTTCACAGTTCACTGTCTTCATTTCATACTTCACAGTTCGCAGTTCACAGTTCACCGTTCACAGTTCACAGTCCACAGTTCACTGTTCACAATTCACAGTTCACAGTTCACAGTTCACAGTTCACAGTTCACAGTTCACAGTTCACAGTTCACTGTTCACTGTTCACTGTTCACAGTTCACAGTTCACAGTTCCAGGTTCACAGTTCACAGTGTTCATTTCACAATTCACAGTTCGCAGTTCACAGTTCACAGTTCACAGGTCACAGTTCACAGTTCACAGTTCACAGTCCACAGTTCACTGTTCACAGATCACAGTTCACAGTTCACAGTCTTCATTTCACACTTCACACTTCACACTTCACAGTGCACAGATCACAGTTCACAGTTCACAGTTCACAGTTCACAGTTCACAGTTCACAGTTCACAGTTCGCAGGTCACAGTTCACATTTCACAGTTCACTGTCTTCATTTCATACTTCACAGTTCGCAGTTCACAGTTCACAGGTCACAGTTCACAGCCCACTGTTCACAGTTCACAGATCACAGTTCACAGTTCACAGACTTTATTTCACAATTCAGTTTTCACAGTTCACAGTTCACAGTTCTCAGTTCACAGTTGACAGTTTACAGATCACAGTTCACAGTCTTCATTTCACACTTCAGTCTTCACAGGGCACAGTTCACAGTTCACAGTCTTCATTTCACAATTCACAGTTCGCAGTTCACAGTTCACAGATCACACTTCACAGTTCACAGTTCACAGATCACAGTTCACAGACTTTATTTCACAATTCAGTTTTCACAGTTCACAGTTCACAGTTCACAGTCCGCAGTTCACTGTTCACAGATCATAGTTCACAGTTCACAGTTCACAGTTCACAGTTCACAGTTCACAGTTCACATTTCCAGTTCACAGTTCACAGTTCACAGTTCACAGTCTTCATTTCACAATTCACAGTTCGCAGTTCACAGTTCACAGATCACAGTTCACAGTTCACAGTCTTCATTTCACACTTCACAGTTCGCAGTTCACAGTTCACAGATCACAGTTCACAGTTCACAGTTCACAGTTCACAGTTCACTGTTCACAGTTTACAGTTCTCAGTTTACAGTTCTCAGTTCACAGTTGACAGTTCACAGTTCACAGTTCACACTTCACAGTTCACAGTTCACAGTCCACAGTTCACTGTTCACAGATCATAGTTCACAGTTCACAGTTCACAGTTCACAGTTCACAGTCTTCATTTCACAATTCACAGTTCGCAGTTCACAGTTCACAGATCACAGTTCACAGATCACAGTTCACAGTTCACAGTTCACAGTTCACAGATCACACTTCACAGATCACACTTCACAGTTCACAGTTCACAGATCACTGTTCACAGACTTTATTTCACAATTCAGTTTTCACAGTTCACAGTTCACAGTCCGCAGTTCACTGTTCACTGATCATAGTTCACAGTTCACAGTTCACAGTTCACAGTTCACAGTTCACACATCACAGATCATAGTTCACAGTTCACAGTTCACAGTTCACAGTTCACAGTTCACAGTCTTCATTTCACAATTCACAGTTCGCATTTCACAGTTCACAGATCACAGTTCACAGATCACAGTTCACAGTTCACAGTTCACAGTTCACAGATCACACTTCACAGATCACACTTCACAGTTCACAGTTCACAGATCACTGTTCACAGACTTTATTTCACAATTCAGTTTTCACAGTTCACAGTTCACAGTCCGCAGTTCACTGTTCACTGATCATAGTTCACAGTTCACAGTTCACAGGTCACAGTTCACAGTTCACAGTCCACAGTTCACTGTTCACAGATCACAGTTCACAGTTCACAGTCTTCATTTCACACTTCACACTTCACAGTGCACAGTTCACAGTCCACAGTTCACAGTCCACAGTTCACTGTTCACAAATCACAGTTCACAGTTCACAGTTCACAGTCCACAGATCACAGTTCACAGTCTTCATTTCACACTTCACAGTTCGCAGTTCACAGTTCACAGATCACAGATCACAGTTCACATTTCACAGTTCACAGTTCACAGTTCACAGTTCACTGTTCACAGTTCACTGTTCACAGTCTTCATTTCACAATTCACAGTTCGCAGTTCACAGTTCACAGATCACAGTTCACAGATCACAGTTCACAGTTCACAGATCACAGTTCACAGACTTTATTTCACAATTCAGTTTTCACAGTTCACAGTTCACAGGTCACAGTTCACAGTTCACAGTCCACAGTTCACTGTTCACAGATCACAGTTCACAGTTCACAGTCTTCATTTCACACTTCACACTTCACAGTGCACAGTTCACAGTCCACAGTTCACAGTCCACAGTTCACTGTTCACAAATCACAGTTCACAGTTCACAGTTCACAGTCCACAGATCACAGTTCACAGTCTTCATTTCACACTTCACAGTTCGCAGTTCACAGTTCACAGATCACAGATCACAGTTCACAGTTCACAGTTCACAGTTCACAGTTCACAGTTCACAGTTCACAGTTCACTGTTCACAGTTCACTGTTCACAGTCTTCATTTCACAATTCACAGTTCGCAGTTCACAGTTCACAGATCACAGTTCACAGATCACAGTTCACAGTTCACAGATCACAGTTCACAGACTTTATTTCACAATTCAGTTTTCACAGTTCACAGTTCACAGTTCACAGTTCACAGTTCACAGTTCCAGTTCACAGTTCACAGTTCACAGTTCACAGTTCACAGTTCACACTTCACTGTTCACAGATCACAGTTCACAGTTCACAGTTCACATGTCACAGTTCACAGTTCACAGGTCACAGGTCACAGTTCACAGTTCACAGTCCACAGTTCACTGTTCACAGATCACAGTTCACTGTTCACAAATCACAGTTCACACTTCACAGTTCACAGTTCACAGTCCACAGATCACAGTTCACAGACTTTATTTCACACTTCACAGTTCGCAGTTCACAGTTCACAGTTCACAGTTCACAGTTCACAGTTCACAGTTCACAGTTCACAGTTCACAGTTCACAGTTCACAGTTCACAGGTTACAGTCCACAGTTCCCTGTTGACAGATCACAGTTCACAGATCACAGTCTTCATTTCACACTTCACAGTTCGCAGTTCACAGTTCACAGATCACAGTTCACAGTTCACAGTTTACAGTTCTCAGTTTACAGTTCTCAGTTCACAGTTCGCAGGTCACAGTTCACATTTCACAGTTCACTGTCTTCATTTCATACTTCACAGTTCGCAGTTCACAGTTCACAGGTCACAGTTCACAGCCCATTGTTCACAGTTCACAGTTCTCAGTTCACAGATCACAGTTCACAGTTCACAGACTTTATTCCACAATTCAGTTTTCACAGTTCACAGTTCACAGTTCTCAGTTCACAGTTCACAGTTCACAGATCACAGTTCACAGTCTTCATTTCACACTTCAGTCTTCACAGGGCACAGTTCACAGTTCACAGTCTTCATTTCACAATTCACAGTTCGCATTTCACAGTTCACAGTTCACAGTTCACAGTCTTCATTTCACAATTCACAGTTCGCAGTTCACAGTTCACAGATCACAGTTCACAGTTCACAGTCTTCATTTCACACTTCACAGTTCGCAGTTCACAGTTCACAGATCACAGTTCACAGTTCACAGTTCACAGTTCACAGTTCACTGTTCACAGTTTACAGTTCTCAGTTTACAGTTCTCAGTTCACAGTTGACAGTTCACAGTTCACAGTTCACACTTCACAGTTCACAGTTCACAGTCCACAGTTCACTGTTCACAGATCATAGTTCACAGTTCACAGTTCACAGTTCACAGTTCACAGTCTTCATTTCACAATTCACAGTTCGCAGTTCACAGTTCACAGATCACAGTTCACAGATCACAGTTCACAGTTCACAGTTCACAGTTCACAGATCACACTTCACAGATCACACTTCACAGTTCACAGTTCACAGATCACTGTTCACAGACTTTATTTCACAATTCAGTTTTCACAGTTCACAGTTCACAGTCCGCAGTTCACTGTTCACTGATCATAGTTCACAGTTCACAGTTCACAGTTCACAGTTCACAGTTCACACATCACAGATCATAGTTCACAGTTCACAGTTCACAGTTCACAGTTCACAGTTCACAGTCTTCATTTCACAATTCACAGTTCGCATTTCACAGTTCACAGATCACAGTTCACAGATCACAGTTCACAGTTCACAGTTCACAGTTCACAGATCACACTTCACAGATCACACTTCACAGTTCACAGTTCACAGATCACTGTTCACAGACTTTATTTCACAATTCAGTTTTCACAGTTCACAGTTCACAGTCCGCAGTTCACTGTTCACTGATCATAGTTCACAGTTCACAGTTCACAGTTCACAGTTCACAGTTCACAGTTCACAGTTCACAGTTCACAGTTCACAGTTCACAGTCCACAGTTCACAGTCCACAGTTCACTGTTCACAAATCACAGTTCACAGTTCACAGTTCACAGTCCACAGATCACAGTTCACAGTCTTCATTTCACACTTCACAGTTCGCAGTTCACAGTTCACAGATCACAGATCACAGTTCACATTTCACAGTTCACAGTTCACAGTTCACTGTTCACAGTTCACTGTTCACAGTCTTCATTTCACAATTCACAGTTCGCAGTTCACAGTTCACAGATCACAGTTCACAGATCACAGTTCACAGTTCACAGATCACAGTTCACAGACTTTATTTCACAATTCAGTTTTCACAGTTCACAGTTCACAGGTCACAGTTCACAGTTCACAGTCCACAGTTCACTGTTCACAGATCACAGTTCACAGTTCACAGTCTTCATTTCACACTTCACACTTCACAGTGCACAGTTCACAGTCCACAGTTCACAGTCCACAGTTCACTGTTCACAAATCACAGTTCACAGTTCACAGTTCACAGTCCACAGATCACAGTTCACAGTCTTCATTTCACACTTCACAGTTCGCAGTTCACAGTTCACAGATCACAGATCACAGTTCACAGTTCACAGTTCACAGTTCACAGTTCACAGTTCACAGTTCACTGTTCACAGTTCACTGTTCACAGTCTTCATTTCACAATTCACAGTTCGCAGTTCACAGTTCACAGATCACAGTTCACAGATCACAGTTCACAGTTCACAGATCACAGTTCACAGACTTTATTTCACAATTCAGTTTTCACAGTTCACAGTTCACAGTTCACAGTTCACAGTTCCAGTTCACAGTTCACAGTTCACAGTTCACAGTTCACAGTTCACACTTCACTGTTCACAGATCACAGTTCACAGTTCACAGTTCACATGTCACAGTTCACAGTTCACAGGTCACAGGTCACAGTTCACAGTTCACAGTCCACAGTTCACTGTTCACAGATCACAGTTCACTGTTCACAAATCACAGTTCACACTTCACAGTTCACAGTTCACAGTCCACAGATCACAGTTCACAGACTTTATTTCACACTTCACAGTTCGCAGTTCACAGTTCACAGTTCACAGTTCACAGTTCACAGTTCACAGTTCACAGTTCACAGTTCACAGTTCACAGTTCACAGTTCACAGTTCACAGGTTACAGTCCACAGTTCCCTGTTGACAGATCACAGTTCACAGATCACAGTCTTCATTTCACACTTCACAGTTCGCAGTTCACAGTTCACAGATCACAGTTCACAGTTCACAGTTTACAGTTCTCAGTTTACAGTTCTCAGTTCACAGTTCGCAGGTCACAGTTCACATTTCACAGTTCACTGTCTTCATTTCATACTTCACAGTTCGCAGTTCACAGTTCACAGGTCACAGTTCACAGCCCATTGTTCACAGTTCACAGTTCTCAGTTCACAGATCACAGTTCACAGTTCACAGACTTTATTCCACAATTCAGTTTTCACAGTTCACAGTTCACAGTTCTCAGTTCACAGTTCACAGTTCACAGATCACAGTTCACAGTCTTCATTTCACACTTCAGTCTTCACAGGGCACAGTTCACAGTTCACAGTCTTCATTTCACAATTCACAGTTCGCATTTCACAGTTCACAGTTCACAGTTCACAGTCTTCATTTCACAATTCACAGTTCGCAGTTCACAGTTCACAGATCACAGTTCACAGTTCACAGTCTTCATTTCACACTTCACAGTTCGCAGTTCACAGTTCACAGATCACAGTTCACAGTTCACAGTTCACAGTTCACAGTTCACTGTTCACAGTTTACAGTTCTCAGTTTACAGTTCTCAGTTCACAGTTGACAGTTCACAGTTCACAGTTCACACTTCACAGTTCACAGTTCACAGTCCACAGTTCACTGTTCACAGATCATAGTTCACAGTTCACAGTTCACAGTTCACAGTTCACAGTCTTCATTTCACAATTCACAGTTCGCAGTTCACAGTTCACAGATCACAGTTCACAGATCACAGTTCACAGTTCACAGTTCACAGTTCACAGATCACACTTCACAGATCACACTTCACAGTTCACAGTTCACAGATCACTGTTCACAGACTTTATTTCACAATTCAGTTTTCACAGTTCACAGTTCACAGTCCGCAGTTCACTGTTCACTGATCATAGTTCACAGTTCACAGTTCACAGTTCACAGTTCACAGTTCACACATCACAGATCATAGTTCACAGTTCACAGTTCACAGTTCACAGTTCACAGTTCACAGTCTTCATTTCACAATTCACAGTTCGCATTTCACAGTTCACAGATCACAGTTCACAGATCACAGTTCACAGTTCACAGTTCACAGTTCACAGATCACACTTCACAGATCACACTTCACAGTTCACAGTTCACAGATCACTGTTCACAGACTTTATTTCACAATTCAGTTTTCACAGTTCACAGTTCACAGTCCGCAGTTCACTGTTCACTGATCATAGTTCACAGTTCACAGTTCACAGTTCACAGTTCACAGTTCACAGTTCACAGTTCACAGTTCACAGTTCACAGTTCACAGTTCACAGTTCACAGTTCACAGTTCACAGTTCACAGTTCACAGTTCACAGTTCACAGTTCACAGTTCACAGTTCACAGTTCACAGTTCACAGTTCACAGTTCACAGTTCACAGTTCACAGTTCACAGTTCACAGTTCACAGTTCACAGTTCACAGTTCACAGTTCACAGTTCACAGTTCACAGTTCACAGTTCACAGTTCACAGTTCACAGTTCACAGTTCACAGTTCACAGTTCACAGTTCACAGTTCACAGTTCACAGTTCACAGTTCACAGTTCACAGTTCACAGTTCACAGTTCCCAGTTCGCAGGTCACAGTTCACATTTCACAGTTCACTGTCTTCATTTCATACTTCACAGTTCGCAGTTCACAGTTCACAGTTCACAGTTCACTGTTCACAGTTTACAGTTCTCAGTTTACAGTTCTCAGTTCACAGTTCACAGTTGACAGTTCACACTTCACAGTTCACAGTTCACAGTTCACAGTCCACAGTTCACTGTTCACTGTTCACAATTCACAGTTCACAGTTCACAGTTCACAGTTCACTGTTCACTGTTCACAGTTCACAGTTCACAGTTCACAGTCCACAGATCACAGTTCACAGTCTTCATTTCACACTTCACAGTTCGCAGTTCACAGTTCACAGATCATAGTTCACAGTTCACAGTTCACAGTTCACAGTTCACTGTTCACAGTTTACAGTTCTCAGTTCACAGTTCTCAGTTCACAGTTCACAGTTCACAGTTCACAGTTCACACTTCACAGTTCACAGTTCACAGTCCACAGTTCACTGTTCACAGTTCACAGTTCACAGTTCACTGTTCACAGTTTACAGTTCTCAGTTTACAGTTCTCAGTTCACAGTTGACAGTTCACAGTTCACAGTTCACACTTCACAGTTCACAGTTCACAGTCCACAGTTCACTGTTCACAGATCATAGTTCACAGTTCACAGTTCACAGTTCACAGTTCACAGTTCACAGTTCAAAGTTTACAGTTCACACTTCACTGTTCACAGATCACAGTTCACAGTTCACAGTTCACAGACTTTATTTCACAATTCAGTTTTCACAGTTCACAGTTCACAGTTGACAGTCCGCAGTTCACTGTTCACAGATCATAGTTCACAGTTCACAGTTCATTGTTCACAGTTCACAGTTCACAGTTCATTGTTCACAGTTCACAGTTCACAGTTCCAGTTCACAGTTCACAGTTCACAGTTCACAGTTCACAGTTCACAGTTCCCAGTTCGCAGGTCACAGTTCACATTTCACAGTTCACTGTCTTCATTTCATACTTCACAGTTCACTGTCTTCATTTCATACTTCACAGTTCGCAGTTCACAGTTCACCGTTCACAGTTCACGGTCCACAGTTCACTGTTCACAATTCACAGTTCACAGTTCACAGTTCACAGTTCACAGTTCACAGTTCACAGTTCACAGTTCACAGTTCACAGTTCACAGTTCACAGTACACTGTTCACTGTTCACAGTTCACAGTTCCCAGTTCGCAGGTCACAGTTCACATTTCACAGTTCACTGTCTTCATTTCATACTTCACAGTTCACTGTCTTCATTTCATACTTCACAGTTCGCAGTTCAAAGTTCACCGTTCACAGTTCACAGTCCACAGTTCACTGTTCACAATTCACAGTTCACAGTTCACAGTTCACAGTTCACAGTTCACAGTTCACAGTTCACAGTTCACAGTTCACAGTCTTCATTTCACACTTCACACTTCACACTTCACAGTGCACAGATCACATTTCACAGTTCACTGTCTTCATTTCATACTTCACAGTTCACTGTCTTCATTTCATACTTCACAGTTCGCAGTTCACAGTTCACCGTTCACAGTTCACAGTCCACAGTTCACTGTTCACAATTCACAGTTCACAGTTCACAGTTCACAGTTCACAGTTCACAGTTCACAGTTCACAGTTCACTGTTCACTGTTCACTGTTCACAGTTCACAGTTCACAGTTCCAGGTTCACAGTTCACAGTGTTCATTTCACAATTCACAGTTCGCAGTTCACAGTTCACAGTTCACAGGTCACAGTTCACAGTTCACAGTTCACAGTCCACAGTTCACTGTTCACAGATCACAGTTCACAGTTCACAGTCTTCATTTCACACTTCACACTTCACACTTCACAGTGCACAGATCACAGTTCACAGTTCACAGTTCACAGTTCACAGTTCACAGTTCACAGTTCACAGTTCGCAGGTCACAGTTCACATTTCACAGTTCACTGTCTTCATTTCATACTTCACAGTTCGCAGTTCACAGTTCACAGGTCACAGTTCACAGCCCACTGTTCACAGTTCACAGATCACAGTTCACAGTTCACAGACTTTATTTCACAATTCAGTTTTCACAGTTCACAGTTCACAGTTCTCAGTTCACAGTTGACAGTTTACAGATCACAGTTCACAGTCTTCATTTCACACTTCAGTCTTCACAGGGCACAGTTCACAGTTCACAGTCTTCATTTCACAATTCACAGTTCGCAGTTCACAGTTCACAGATCACACTTCACAGTTCACAGTTCACAGATCACAGTTCACAGACTTTATTTCACAATTCAGTTTTCACAGTTCACAGTTCACAGTTCACAGTCCGCAGTTCACTGTTCACAGATCATAGTTCACAGTTCACAGTTCACAGTTCACAGTTCACAGTTCACAGTTCACATTTCCAGTTCACAGTTCACAGTTCACAGTTCACAGTTCACAGTTCACACTTCACTGTTCACAGATCACAGTTCACAGTTCACAGTTCACAGTTCCCAGTTCGCAGGTCACAGTTCACATTTCACAGTTCACTGTCTTCATTTCATACTTCACAGTTCACTGTCTTCATTTCATACTTCACAGTTCGCAGTTCACAGTTCACAGTCCACAGTTCACTGTTCACAGATCACAGTTCACAGATCACAGTCTTCATTTCACACTTCACACTTCACACTTCACAGTGCACAGTTCACAGTCCACAGTTCACTGTTCACAAATCACAGTTCACACTTCACAGTTCACAGTTCACAGTCCACAGATCACAGTTCACAGACTTTATTTCACACTTCACAGTTCACAGTTCACAGTTCACAGTTCACAGTTCACAGTTCACAGTTCACTGTTCACAGTTCACAGTTCACAGTCCACAGTTCACTGTTCACAATTCACAGTTCACAGTTCACAGTTCACAGTTCACAGTTCACTGTTCACTGTTCACAGTTCACAGTTCACAGTTCACAGTCTTCATTTCACAATTCACAGTTCGCAAGTTCACAGTTCACAAGTCACAGTTCACAGTTCACAGGTCACAGTTCACAGTTCACAGTCCACAGTTCACTGTTCACAGATCACAGTTCACAGTTCACAGTCTTCATTTCACACTTCACACTTCACAGTGCACAGTTCACAGTCCACAGTTCACAGTCCACAGTTCACTGTTCACAATTCACAGTTCACAGTTCACAGTTCACAGTTCACAGTTCACAGTTCACAGTTCACAGTTCACAGTTCACAGTTCACAGTTCACAGTCTTCATTTCACACTTCACACTTCACACTTCACAGTGCACAGATCACATTTCACAGTTCACTGTCTTCATTTCATACTTCACAGTTCACTGTCTTCATTTCATACTTCACAGTTCGCAGTTCACAGTTCACCGTTCACAGTTCACAGTCCACAGTTCACTGTTCACAATTCACAGTTCACAGTTCACAGTTCACAGTTCACAGTTCACAGTTCACAGTTCACAGTTCACAGTTCACAGTTCACTGTTCACTGTTCACTGTTCACAGTTCACAGTTCACAGTTCCAGGTTCACAGTTCACAGTGTTCATTTCACAATTCACAGTTCGCAGTTCACAGTTCACAGTTCACAGGTCACAGTTCACAGTTCACAGTTCACAGTCCACAGTTCACTGTTCACAGATCACAGTTCACAGTTCACAGTCTTCATTTCACACTTCACACTTCACACTTCACAGTGCACAGATCACAGTTCACAGTTCACAGTTCACAGTTCACAGTTCACAGTTCACAGTTCACAGTTCGCAGGTCACAGTTCACATTTCACAGTTCACTGTCTTCATTTCATACTTCACAGTTCGCAGTTCACAGTTCACAGGTCACAGTTCACAGCCCACTGTTCACAGTTCACAGATCACAGTTCACAGTTCACAGACTTTATTTCACAATTCAGTTTTCACAGTTCACAGTTCACAGTTCTCAGTTCACAGTTGACAGTTTACAGATCACAGTTCACAGTCTTCATTTCACACTTCAGTCTTCACAGGGCACAGTTCACAGTTCACAGTCTTCATTTCACAATTCACAGTTCGCAGTTCACAGTTCACAGATCACACTTCACAGTTCACAGTTCACAGATCACAGTTCACAGACTTTATTTCACAATTCAGTTTTCACAGTTCACAGTTCACAGTTCACAGTCCGCAGTTCACTGTTCACAGATCATAGTTCACAGTTCACAGTTCACAGTTCACAGTTCACAGTTCACAGTTCACATTTCCAGTTCACAGTTCACAGTTCACAGTTCACAGTCTTCATTTCACAATTCACAGTTCGCAGTTCACAGTTCACAGATCACAGTTCACAGTTCACAGTCTTCATTTCACACTTCACAGTTCGCAGTTCACAGTTCACAGATCACAGTTCACAGTTCACAGTTCACAGTTCACAGTTCACTGTTCACAGTTTACAGTTCTCAGTTTACAGTTCTCAGTTCACAGTTGACAGTTCACAGTTCACAGTTCACACTTCACAGTTCACAGTTCACAGTCCACAGTTCACTGTTCACAGATCATAGTTCACAGTTCACAGTTCACAGTTCACAGTTCACAGTCTTCATTTCACAATTCACAGTTCGCAGTTCACAGTTCACAGATCACAGTTCACAGATCACAGTTCACAGTTCACAGTTCACAGTTCACAGATCACACTTCACAGATCACACTTCACAGTTCACAGTTCACAGATCACTGTTCACAGACTTTATTTCACAATTCAGTTTTCACAGTTCACAGTTCACAGTCCGCAGTTCACTGTTCACTGATCATAGTTCACAGTTCACAGTTCACAGTTCACAGTTCACAGTTCACACATCACAGATCATAGTTCACAGTTCACAGTTCACAGTTCACAGTTCACAGTTCACAGTCTTCATTTCACAATTCACAGTTCGCATTTCACAGTTCACAGATCACAGTTCACAGATCACAGTTCACAGTTCACAGTTCACAGTTCACAGATCACACTTCACAGATCACACTTCACAGTTCACAGTTCACAGATCACTGTTCACAGACTTTATTTCACAATTCAGTTTTCACAGTTCACAGTTCACAGTCCGCAGTTCACTGTTCACTGATCATAGTTCACAGTTCACAGTTCACAGTTCACAGTTCACAGTTCACAGTTCACAGTTCACAGTTCACAGTTCACAGTTCACAGTTCACAGTTCACAGTTCACAGTTCACAGTTCACAGTTCACAGTTCACAGTTCACAGTTCACAGTTCACAGTTCACAGTTCACAGTTCACAGTTCACAGTTCACAGTTCACAGTTCACAGTTCACAGTTCACAGTTCACAGTTCACAGTTCACAGTTCACAGTTCACAGTTCACAGTTCACAGTTCACAGTTCACAGTTCACAGTTCACAGTTCACAGTTCACAGTTCACAGTTCACAGTTCACAGTTCCCAGTTCGCAGGTCACAGTTCACATTTCACAGTTCACTGTCTTCATTTCATACTTCACAGTTCGCAGTTCACAGTTCACAGTTCACAGTTCACTGTTCACAGTTTACAGTTCTCAGTTTACAGTTCTCAGTTCACAGTTGACAGTTCACAGTTGACAGTTCACACTTCACAGTTCACAGTTCACAGTTCACAGTCCACAGTTCACTGTTCACTGTTCACAATTCACAGTTCACAGTTCACAGTTCACAGTTCACTGTTCACTGTTCACAGTTCACAGTTCACAGTTCACAGTCCACAGATCACAGTTCACAGTCTTCATTTCACACTTCACAGTTCGCAGTTCACAGTTCACAGATCACAGATCATAGTTCACAGTTCACAGTTCACAGTTCACAGTTCACTGTTCACAGTTTACAGTTCTCAGTTCACAGTTCTCAGTTCACAGTTCACAGTTCACAGTTCACAGTTCACACTTCACAGTTCACAGTTCACAGTCCACAGTTCACTGTTCACAGTTCACAGTTCACAGTTCACTGTTCACAGTTTACAGTTCTCAGTTTACAGTTCTCAGTTCACAGTTGACAGTTGACAGTTCACAGTTCACAGTTCACACTTCACAGTTCACAGTTCACAGTCCACAGTTCACTGTTCACAGATCATAGTTCACAGTTCACAGTTCACAGTTCACAGTTCACAGTTCACAGTTCACAGTTCAAAGTTTACAGTTCACACTTCACTGTTCACAGATCACAGTTCACAGTTCACAGTTCACAGACTTTATTTCACAATTCAGTTTTCACAGTTCACAGTTCACAGTTGACAGTCCGCAGTTCACTGTTCACAGATCATAGTTCACAGTTCACAGTTCATTGTTCACAGTTCACAGTTCACAGTTCATTGTTCACAGTTCACAGTTCACAGTTCCAGTTCACAGTTCACAGTTCACAGTTCACAGTTCACAGTTCACAGTTCACAGTTCACAGTTCACAGTTCCCAGTTCGCAGGTCACAGTTCACATTTCA
Organism: Lasioglossum villosulum; assembly: GCA_963971365.1. Classification (NCBI taxonomy): domain Eukaryota; kingdom Metazoa; phylum Arthropoda; class Insecta; order Hymenoptera; family Halictidae; genus Lasioglossum; species Lasioglossum villosulum. The sequence goes on along the minus strand of CAXARU010000114.1, from coordinate 628,872 downwards.
CAGTTCACTGTCTTCATTTCATACTTCACAGTTCACTGTCTTCATTTCATACTTCACAGTTCGCAGTTCACAGTTCACCGTTCACAGTTCACGGTCCACAGTTCACTGTTCACAATTCACAGTTCACAGTTCACAGTTCACAGTTCACAGTTCACAGTTCACAGTTCACAGTTCACAGTTCACAGTACACTGTTCACTGTTCACAGTTCACAGTTCCCAGTTCGCAGGTCACAGTTCACATTTCACAGTTCACTGTCTTCATTTCATACTTCACAGTTCACTGTCTTCATTTCATACTTCACAGTTCGCAGTTCAAAGTTCACCGTTCACAGTTCACAGTCCACAGTTCACTGTTCACAATTCACAGTTCACAGTTCACAGTTCACAGTTCACAGTTCACAGTTCACAGTTCACAGTTCACAGTTCACAGTTCACAGTCTTCATTTCACACTTCACACTTCACACTTCACAGTGCACAGATCACATTTCACAGTTCACTGTCTTCATTTCATACTTCACAGTTCACTGTCTTCATTTCATACTTCACAGTTCGCAGTTCACAGTTCACCGTTCACAGTTCACAGTCCACAGTTCACTGTTCACAATTCACAGTTCACAGTTCACAGTTCACAGTTCACAGTTCACAGTTCACAGTTCACAGTTCACAGTTCACTGTTCACTGTTCACTGTTCACAGTTCACAGTTCACAGTTCCAGGTTCACAGTTCACAGTGTTCATTTCACAATTCACAGTTCGCAGTTCACAGTTCACAGTTCACAGGTCACAGTTCACAGTTCACAGTTCACAGTCCACAGTTCACTGTTCACAGATCACAGTTCACAGTTCACAGTCTTCATTTCACACTTCACACTTCACACTTCACAGTGCACACTTCACAGTTCACAGTTCACAGTTCACAGTTCACAGTTCACAGTTCGCAGGTCACAGTTCACATTTCACAGTTCACTGTCTTCATTTCATACTTCACAGTTCGCAGTTCACAGTTCACAGGTCACAGTTCACAGCCCACTGTTCACAGTTCACAGATCACAGTTCACAGTTCACAGACTTTATTTCACAATTCAGTTTTCACAGTTCACAGTTCACAGTTCTCAGTTCACAGTTGACAGTTTACAGATCACAGTTCACAGTCTTCATTTCACACTTCAGTCTTCACAGGGCACAGTTCACAGTTCACAGTCTTCATTTCACAATTCACAGTTCGCAGTTCACAGTTCACAGATCACACTTCACAGTTCACAGTTCACAGATCACAGTTCAGAGACTTTATTTGACAATTCAGTTTTCACAGTTCACAGTTCACAGTTCACAGTCCGCAGTTCACTGTTCACAGATCATAGTTCACAGTTCACAGTTCACAGTTCACAGTTCACAGTTCACAGTTCACATTTCCAGTTCACAGTTCACAGTCCACAGTTCACTGTTCACAGATCACAGTTCACAGTTCACAGTCTTCATTTCACACTTCACACTTCACAGTGCACAGTTCACAGTCCACAGTTCACAGTCCACAGTTCACTGTTCACAATTCACAGTTCACAGTTCACAGTTCACAGTTCACAGTTCACAGTTCACAGTTCACAGTTCACAGTTCGCAGTTCACAGTTCACAGTCTTCATTTCACACTTCACACTTCACACTTCACAGTGCACAGATCACATTTCACAGTTCACTGTCTTCATTTCATACTTCACAGTTCACTGTCTTCATTTCATACTTCACAGTTCGCAGTTCACAGTTCACCGTTCACAGTTCACAGTCCACAGTTCACTGTTCACAATTCACAGTTCACAGTTCACAGTTCACAGTTCACAGTTCAGAGTTCACAGTTCACAGTTCACAGTTCACTGTTCACTGTTCACTGTTCACAGTTCACAGTTCACAGTTCCAGGTTCACAGTTCACAGTGTTCATTTCACAATTCACAGTTCGCAGTTCACAGTTCACAGTTCACAGGTCACAGTTCACAGTTCACAGTTCACAGTCCACAGTTCACTGTTCACAGATCACAGTTCACAGTTCACAGTCTTCATTTCACACTTCACACTTCACACTTCACAGTGCACAGATCACAGTTCACAGTTCACAGTTCACAGTTCACAGTTCACAGTTCGCAGGTCACAGTTCACATTTCACAGTTCACTGTCTTCATTTCATACTTCACAGTTCGCAGTTCACAGTTCACAGGTCACAGTTCACAGCCCACTGTTCACAGTTCACAGATCACAGTTCACAGTTCACAGACTTTATTTCACAATTCAGTTTTCACAGTTCACAGTTCACAGTTCTCAGTTCACAGTTGACAGTTTACAGATCACAGTTCACAGTCTTCATTTCACACTTCAGTCTTCACAGGGCACAGTTCACAGTTCACAGTCTTCATTTCACAATTCACAGTTCGCAGTTCACAGTTCACAGATCACACTTCACAGTTCACAGTTCACAGATCACAGTTCACAGACTTTATTTCACAATTCAGTTTTCACAGTTCACAGTTCACAGTTCACAGTCCGCAGTTCACTGTTCACAGATCATAGTTCACAGTTCACAGTTCACAGTTCACAGTTCACAGTTCACAGTTCACATTTCCAGTTCACAGTTCACAGTTCACAGTTCACAGTTCACACTTCACTGTTCACAGATCACAGTTCACAGTTCACAGTTCACAGTTCCCAGTTCGCAGGTCACAGTTCACATTTCACAGTTCACTGTCTTCATTTCATACTTCACAGTTCACTGTCTTCATTTCATACTTCACAGTTCGCAGTTCACAGTTCACAGTCCACAGTTCACTGTTCACAGATCACAGTTCACAGATCACAGTCTTCATTTCACACTTCACACTTCACAGTGCACAGTTCACAGTCCACAGTTCACTGTTCACAAATCACAGTTCACACTTCACAGTTCACAGTTCACAGTCCACAGATCACAGTTCACAGACTTTATTTCACACTTCACAGTTCACAGTTCACAGTTCACAGTTCACAGTTCACAGTTCACAGTTCACTGTTCACAGTTCACAGTTCACAGTCCACAGTTCACTGTTCACAATTCACAGTTCACAGTTCACAGTTCACAGTTCACAGTTCACTGTTCACTGTTCACAGTTCACAGTTCACAGTTCACAGTTCACAGTTCACAGTCTTCATTTCACAATTCACAGTTCGCAGTTCACAGTTCACAAGTCACAGTTCACAGTTCACAGGTCACAGTTCACAGTTCACAGTCCACAGTTCACTGTTCACAGATCACAGTTCACAGTTCACAGTCTTCATTTCACACTTCACACTTCACAGTGCACAGTTCACAGTCCACAGTTCACAGTCCACAGTTCACTGTTCACAAATCACAGTTCACAGTTCACAGTTCACAGTCCACAGATCACAGTTCACAGTCTTCATTTCACACTTCACAGTTCGCAGTTCACAGTTCACAGATCACAGATCACAGTTCACAGTTCACAGTTCACAGTTCACAGTTCACAGTTCACAGTTCACAGTTCACTGTTCACAGTTCACTGTTCACAGTCTTCATTTCACAATTCACAGTTCGCAGTTCACAGTTCACAGATCACAGTTCACAGATCACAGTTCACAGTCTTCATTTCACACTTCAGTCTTCACAGGGCACAGTTCACAGTTCACAGTCTTCATTTCACAATTCACAGTTCGCAGTTCACAGTTTACAGATCACACTTCACAGTTCACAGTTCACAGATCACAGTTCACAGATCACAGTTCACAGACTTTATTTCACAATTCAGTTTTCACAGTTCACAGTTCACAGTTCACAGTCCGCAGTTCACTGTTCACAGATCATAGTTCACAGTTCACAGTTCACAGTTCACAGTTCACAGTTCACAGTTCCAGTTCACAGTTCGCAGTTCACAGTTCACAGTCCACAGTTCACTGTTCACAGATCACAGTTCACAGATCACAGTCTTCATTTCACAGTGCACAGTTCACAGTCCACAGTTCACTGTTCACAAATCACAGTTCACACTTCACAGTTCACAGTTCACAGTCCACAGATCACAGTTCACAGACTTTATTTCACACTTCACAGTTCACAGTTCACAGTTCACAGTTCACAGTTCACTGTTCACAGTTCACAGTTCACAGTCCACAGTTCACTGTTCACAATTCACAGTTCACAGTTCACAGTTCACAGTTCACAGTTCACTGTTCACTGTTCACAGTTCACAGTTCACAGTTCACAGTTCACAGTTCACAGTCTTCATTTCACAATTCACAGTTCGCAGTTCACAGTTCACAAGTCACAGTTCACAGTTCACAGGTCACAGTTCACAGTTCACAGTCCACAGTTCACTGTTCACAGATCACAGTTCACAGTTCACAGTCTTCATTTCACACTTCACACTTCACAGTGCACAGTTCACAGTCCACAGTTCACAGTCCACAGTTCACTGTTCACAAATCACAGTTCACAGTTCACAGTTCACAGTCCACAGATCACAGTTCACAGTCTTCATTTCACACTTCACAGTTCGCAGTTCACAGTTCACAGATCACAGATCACAGTTCACAGTTCACAGTTCACAGTTCACAGTTCACAGTTCACAGTTCACAGTTCACTGTTCACAGTTCACTGTTCACAGTCTTCATTTCACAATTCACAGTTCGCAGTTCACAGTTCACAGATCACAGTTCACAGATCACAGTTCACAGTCTTCATTTCACACTTCAGTCTTCACAGGGCACAGTTCACAGTTCACAGTCTTCATTTCACAATTCACAGTTCGCAGTTCACAGTTTACAGATCACACTTCACAGTTCACAGTTCACAGATCACAGTTCACAGATCACAGTTCACAGACTTTATTTCACAATTCAGTTTTCACAGTTCACAGTTCACAGTTCACAGTCCGCAGTTCACTGTTCACAGATCATAGTTCACAGTTCACAGTTCACAGTTCACAGTTCACAGTTCACAGTTCCAGTTCACAGTTCACAGTTCACAGTTCACAGTTCACACTTCACTGTTCACAGATCACAGTTCACAGTTCACAGTTCACAGTTCACAGTTCCCAGTTCGCAGGTCACAGTTCACATTTCACAGTTCACTGTCTTCATTTCATACTTCACAGTTCACTGTCTTCATTTCATACTTCACAGTTCGCAGTTCACAGTTCACAGTCCACAGTTCACTGTTCACAGATCACAGTTCACAGATCACAGTCTTCATTTCACACTTCACACTTCACAGTGCACAGTTCACAGGTCACAGTTCACAGCCCACTGTTCACAGTTCACAGATCACAGTTCACAGTTCACAGACTTTATTTCACAATTCAGTTTTCACAGTTCACAGATCACAGTTCTCAGTTCACAGTTCACAGTTCACGGATCACAGTTCACAGTCTTCATTTCACACTTCAGTCTTCACAGGGCACAGTTCACAGTTCACAGTCTTCATTTCACAATTCACAGTTCGCAGTTCACAGTTCACAGATCACACTTCACAGTTCACAGTTCACAGATCACAGTTCACAGATCACAGTTCACAGACTTTATTTCACAATTCAGTTTTCACAGTTCACAGTTCACAGTTCACAGTCCGCAGTTCACTGTTCACAGATCATAGTTCACAGTTCACAGTTCACAGTTCACAGTTCACAGTTCACATTTCCAGTTCACAGTTCACAGTTCACAGTTCACAGTTCACAGTTCACAGTTCACACTTCACTGTTCACAGATCACAGTTCACAGTTCACAGTTCACAGTTCCCAGTTCGCAGGTCACAGTTCACATTTCACAGTTCACTGTCTTCATTTCATACTTCACAGTTCACTGTCTTCATTTCATACTTCACAGTTCGCAGTTCACAGTTCACAGTCCACAGTTCACTGTTCACAGATCACAGTTCACAGATCACAGTCTTCATTTCACACTTCACACTTCACAGTGCACAGTTCACAGTCCACAGTTCACTGTTGACAAATCACAGTTCACACTTCACAGTTCACAGTTCACAGTCCACAGATCACAGTTCACAGACTTTATTTCACACTTCACAGTTCACAGTTCACAGTTCACAGTTCACAGTTCACAGTTCACTGTTCACAGTTCACTGTTCACAGTTTACAATTCTCAGTTTACAGTTCTCAGTTCACAGTTCACAGTTCACAGTTGACAGTTCACACTTCACAGTTCACAGTTCACAGTTCACAGTTCACAGTCCACAGTTCACTGTTCACAATTCACAGTTCACAGTTCACAGTTCACAGTTCACAGTTCACAGTTCACAGTTCACAGTTCACAGTTCACTGTTCACTGTTCACAGTTCACAGTTCACAGTTCACAGTCTTCATTTCACAATTCACAGTTCGCAGTTCACAGTTCACAAGTCACAGTTCACAGTTCACAGGTCACAGTTCACAGTTCACAGTCCACAGTTCACTGTTCACAGATCACAGTTCACAGTTCACAGTCTTCATTTCACACTTCACACTTCACAGTGCACAGTTCACAGTCCACAGTTCACAGTCCACAGTTCACTGTTCACAAATCACAGTTCACAGTTCACAGTTCACAGTCCACAGATCACAGTTCACAGTCTTCATTTCACACTTCACAGTTCGCAGTTCACAGTTCACAGATCACAGATCACAGTTCACAGTTCACAGTTCGCAGTTCGCAGTTCACAGTTCACTGTTCACAGTTCACTGTTCACAGTCTTCATTTCACAATTCACAGTTCGCAGTTCACAGTTTTCAGATCACAGTTCACAGATCACAATTCACAGTTCGCAGTTCACAGTTCACAAGTCACAGTTCACAGTTCACAGGTCACAGTTCACAGTTCACAGTCCACAGTTCACTGTTCACAGATCACAGTTCACAGTTCACAGTCTTCATTTCACACTTCACACTTCACAGTGCACAGTTCACAGTCCACAGTTCACAGTCCACAGTTCACTGTTCACAAATCACAGTTCACAGTTCACAGTTCACAGTCCACAGATCACAGTTCACAGTCTTCATTTCACACTTCACAGTTCGCAGTTCACAGTTCACAGTTCACAGTTCACAGTTCACTGTTCACTGTTCACTGTTCACAGTTCACAGTTCACAGTTCCAGGTTCACAGTTCACAGTGTTCATTTCACAATTCACAGTTCGCAGTTCACAGTTCACAGTTCACAGGTCACAGTTCACAGTTCACAGTTCACAGTCCACAGTTCACTGTTCACAGATCACAGTTCACAGTTCACAGTCTTCATTTCACACTTCACACTTCACACTTCACAGTGCACACTTCACAGTTCACAGTTCACAGTTCACAGTTCACAGTTCACAGTTCGCAGGTCACAGTTCACATTTCACAGTTCACTGTCTTCATTTCATACTTCACAGTTCGCAGTTCACAGTTCACAGGTCACAGTTCACAGCCCACTGTTCACAGTTCACAGATCACAGTTCACAGTTCACAGACTTTATTTCACAATTCAGTTTTCACAGTTCACAGTTCACAGTTCTCAGTTCACAGTTGACAGTTTACAGATCACAGTTCACAGTCTTCATTTCACACTTCAGTCTTCACAGGGCACAGTTCACAGTTCACAGTCTTCATTTCACAATTCACAGTTCGCAGTTCACAGTTCACAGATCACACTTCACAGTTCACAGTTCACAGATCACAGTTCACAGACTTTATTTGACAATTCAGTTTTCACAGTTCACAGTTCACAGTTCACAGTCCGCAGTTCACTGTTCACAGATCATAGTTCACAGTTCACAGTTCACAGTTCACAGTTCACAGTTCACAGTTCACATTTCCAGTTCACAGTTCACAGTCCACAGTTCACTGTTCACAGATCACAGTTCACAGTTCACAGTCTTCATTTCACACCTCACACTTCACAGTGCACAGTTCACAGTCCACAGTTCACAGTCCACAGTTCACTGTTCACAATTCACAGTTCACAGTTCACAGTTCACAGTTCACAGTTCACAGTTCACAGTTCACAGTTCACAGTTCGCAGTTCACAGTTCACAGTCTTCATTTCACACTTCACACTTCACACTTCACAGTGCACAGATCACATTTCACAGTTCACTGTCTTCATTTCATACTTCACAGTTCACTGTCTTCATTTCATACTTCACAGTTCGCAGTTCACAGTTCACCGTTCACAGTTCACAGTCCACAGTTCACTGTTCACAATTCACAGTTCACAGTTCACAGTTCACAGTTCACAGTTCAGAGTTCACAGTTCACAGTTCACAGTTCACTGTTCACTGTTCACTGTTCACAGTTCACAGTTCACAGTTCCAGGTTCACAGTTCACAGTGTTCATTTCACAATTCACAGTTCGCAGTTCACAGTTCACAGTTCACAGGTCACAGTTCACAGTTCACAGTTCACAGTCCACAGTTCACTGTTCACAGATCACAGTTCACAGTTCACAGTCTTCATTTCACACTTCACACTTCACACTTCACAGTGCACAGATCACAGTTCACAGTTCACAGTTCACAGTTCACAGTTCACAGTTCGCAGGTCACAGTTCACATTTCACAGTTCACTGTCTTCATTTCATACTTCACAGTTCGCAGTTCACAGTTCACAGGTCACAGTTCACAGCCCACTGTTCACAGTTCACAGATCACAGTTCACAGTTCACAGACTTTATTTCACAATTCAGTTTTCACAGTTCACAGTTCACAGTTCTCAGTTCACAGTTGACAGTTTACAGATCACAGTTCACAGTCTTCATTTCACACTTCAGTCTTCACAGGGCACAGTTCACAGTTCACAGTCTTCATTTCACAATTCACAGTTCGCAGTTCACAGTTCACAGATCACACTTCACAGTTCACAGTTCACAGATCACAGTTCACAGACTTTATTTCACAATTCAGTTTTCACAGTTCACAGTTCACAGTTCACAGTCCGCAGTTCACTGTTCACAGATCATAGTTCACAGTTCACAGTTCACAGTTCACAGTTCACAGTTCACAGTTCACATTTCCAGTTCACAGTTCACAGTTCACAGTTCACAGTTCACACTTCACTGTTCACAGATCACAGTTCACAGTTCACAGTTCACAGTTCCCAGTTCGCAGGTCACAGTTCACATTTCACAGTTCACTGTCTTCATTTCATACTTCACAGTTCACTGTCTTCATTTCATACTTCACAGTTCGCAGTTCACAGTTCACAGTCCACAGTTCACTGTTCACAGATCACAGTTCACAGATCACAGTCTTCATTTCACACTTCACACTTCACAGTGCACAGTTCACAGTCCACAGTTCACTGTTCACAAATCACAGTTCACACTTCACAGTTCACAGTTCACAGTCCACAGATCACAGTTCACAGACTTTATTTCACACTTCACAGTTCACAGTTCACAGTTCACAGTTCACAGTTCACAGTTCACAGTTCACTGTTCACAGTTCACAGTTCACAGTCCACAGTTCACTGTTCACAATTCACAGTTCACAGTTCACAGTTCACAGTTCACAGTTCACTGTTCACTGTTCACAGTTCACAGTTCACAGTTCACAGTTCACAGTTCACAGTCTTCATTTCACAATTCACAGTTCGCAGTTCACAGTTCACAAGTCACAGTTCACAGTTCACAGGTCACAGTTCACAGTTCACAGTCCACAGTTCACTGTTCACAGATCACAGTTCACAGTTCACAGTCTTCATTTCACACTTCACACTTCACAGTGCACAGTTCACAGTCCACAGTTCACAGTCCACAGTTCACTGTTCACAAATCACAGTTCACAGTTCACAGTTCACAGTCCACAGATCACAGTTCACAGTCTTCATTTCACACTTCACAGTTCGCAGTTCACAGTTCACAGATCACAGATCACAGTTCACAGTTCACAGTTCACAGTTCACAGTTCACAGTTCACAGTTCACAGTTCACAGTTCACTGTTCACAGTTCACTGTTCACAGTCTTCATTTCACAATTCACAGTTCGCAGTTCACAGTTCACAGATCACAGTTCACAGATCACAGTTCACAGTCTTCATTTCACACTTCAGTCTTCACAGGGCACAGTTCACAGTTCACAGTCTTCATTTCACAATTCACAGTTCGCAGTTCACAGTTTACAGATCACACTTCACAGTTCACAGTTCACAGATCACAGTTCACAGATCACAGTTCACAGACTTTATTTCACAATTCAGTTTTCACAGTTCACAGTTCACAGTTCACAGTCCGCAGTTCACTGTTCACAGATCATAGTTCACAGTTCACAGTTCACAGTTCACAGTTCACAGTTCACAGTTCCAGTTCACAGTTCGCAGTTCACAGTTCACAGTCCACAGTTCACTGTTCACAGATCACAGTTCACAGATCACAGTCTTCATTTCACAGTGCACAGTTCACAGTCCACAGTTCACTGTTCACAAATCACAGTTCACACTTCACAGTTCACAGTTCACAGTCCACAGATCACAGTTCACAGACTTTATTTCACACTTCACAGTTCACAGTTCACAGTTCACAGTTCACAGTTCACAGTTCACAGTTCACTGTTCACAGTTCACAGTTCACAGTCCACAGTTCACTGTTCACAATTCACAGTTCACAGTTCACAGTTCACAGTTCACAGTTCACTGTTCACTGTTCACAGTTCACAGTTCACAGTTCACAGTTCACAGTTCACAGTCTTCATTTCACAATTCACAGTTCGCAGTTCACAGTTCACAAGTCACAGTTCACAGTTCACAGGTCACAGTTCACAGTTCACAGTCCACAGTTCACTGTTCACAGATCACAGTTCACAGTTCACAGTCTTCATTTCACACTTCACACTTCACAGTGCACAGTTCACAGTCCACAGTTCACAGTCCACAGTTCACTGTTCACAAATCACAGTTCACAGTTCACAGTTCACAGTCCACAGATCACAGTTCACAGTCTTCATTTCACACTTCACAGTTCGCAGTTCACAGTTCACAGATCACAGATCACAGTTCACAGTTCACAGTTCACAGTTCACAGTTCACAGTTCACAGTTCACAGTTCACTGTTCACAGTTCACTGTTCACAGTCTTCATTTCACAATTCACAGTTCGCAGTTCACAGTTCACAGATCACAGTTCACAGATCACAGTTCACAGTCTTCATTTCACACTTCAGTCTTCACAGGGCACAGTTCACAGTTCACAGTCTTCATTTCACAATTCACAGTTCGCAGTTCACAGTTTACAGATCACACTTCACAGTTCACAGTTCACAGATCACAGTTCACAGATCACAGTTCACAGACTTTATTTCACAATTCAGTTTTCACAGTTCACAGTTCACAGTTCACAGTCCGCAGTTCACTGTTCACAGATCATAGTTCACAGTTCACAGTTCACAGTTCACAGTTCACAGTTCACAGTTCCAGTTCACAGTTCACAGTTCACAGTTCACAGTTCACACTTCACTGTTCACAGATCACAGTTCACAGTTCACAGTTCACAGTTCACAGTTCCCAGTTCGCAGGTCACAGTTCACATTTCACAGTTCACTGTCTTCATTTCATACTTCACAGTTCACTGTCTTCATTTCATACTTCACAGTTCGCAGTTCACAGTTCACAGTCCACAGTTCACTGTTCACAGATCACAGTTCACAGATCACAGTCTTCATTTCACACTTCACACTTCACAGTGCACAGTTCACAGGTCACAGTTCACAGCCCACTGTTCACAGTTCACAGATCACAGTTCACAGTTCACAGACTTTATTTCACAATTCAGTTTTCACAGTTCACAGATCACAGTTCTCAGTTCACAGTTCACAGTTCACGGATCACAGTTCACAGTCTTCATTTCACACTTCAGTCTTCACAGGGCACAGTTCACAGTTCACAGTCTTCATTTCACAATTCACAGTTCGCAGTTCACAGTTCACAGATCACACTTCACAGTTCACAGTTCACAGATCACAGTTCACAGATCACAGTTCACAGACTTTATTTCACAATTCAGTTTTCACAGTTCACAGTTCACAGTTCACAGTCCGCAGTTCACTGTTCACAGATCATAGTTCACAGTTCACAGTTCACAGTTCACAGTTCACATTTCCAGTTCACAGTTCACAGTTCACAGTTCACAGTTCACAGTTCACAGTTCACACTTCACTGTTCACAGATCACAGTTCACAGTTCACAGTTCACAGTTCCCAGTTCGCAGGTCACAGTTCACATTTCACAGTTCACTGTCTTCATTTCATACTTCACAGTTCACTGTCTTCATTTCATACTTCACAGTTCGCAGTTCACAGTTCACAGTCCACAGTTCACTGTTCACAGATCACAGTTCACAGATCACAGTCTTCATTTCACACTTCACACTTCACAGTGCACAGTTCACAGTCCACAGTTCACTGTTGACAAATCACAGTTCACACTTCACAGTTCACAGTTCACAGTCCACAGATCACAGTTCACAGACTTTATTTCACACTTCACAGTTCACAGTTCACAGTTCACAGTTCACAGTTCACAGTTCACAGTTCACTGTTCACAGTTCACTGTTCACAGTTTACAATTCTCAGTTTACAGTTCTCAGTTCACAGTTCACAGTTCACAGTTGACAGTTCACACTTCACAGTTCACAGTTCACAGTTCACAGTCCACAGTTCACTGTTCACAATTCACAGTTCACAGTTCACAGTTCACAGTTCACAGTTCACAGTTCACTGTTCACTGTTCACAGTTCACAGTTCACAGTTCACAGTCTTCATTTCACAATTCACAGTTCGCAGTTCACAGTTCACAAGTCACAGTTCACAGTTCACAGGTCACAGTTCACAGTTCACAGTCCACAGTTCACTGTTCACAGATCACAGTTCACAGTTCACAGTCTTCATTTCACACTTCACACTTCACAGTGCACAGTTCACAGTCCACAGTTCACAGTCCACAGTTCACTGTTCACAAATCACAGTTCACAGTTCACAGTTCACAGTCCACAGATCACAGTTCACAGTCTTCATTTCACACTTCACAGTTCGCAGTTCACAGTTCACAGATCACAGATCACAGTTCACAGTTCACAGTTCGCAGTTCACAGTTCACTGTTCACAGTTCACTGTTCACAGTCTTCATTTCACAATTCACAGTTCGCAGTTCACAGTTTTCAGATCACAGTTCACAGATCACAATTCACAGTTCGCAGTTCACAGTTCACAAGTCACAGTTCACAGTTCACAGGTCACAGTTCACAGTTCACAGTCCACAGTTCACTGTTCACAGATCACAGTTCACAGTTCACAGTCTTCATTTCACACTTCACACTTCACAGTGCACAGTTCACAGTCCACAGTTCACAGTCCACAGTTCACTGTTCACAAATCACAGTTCACAGTTCACAGTTCACAGTCCACAGATCACAGTTCACAGTCTTCATTTCACACTTCACAGTTCGCAGTTCACAGTTCACAGATCACAGATCACAGTTCACAGTTCGCAGTTCACAGTTCACAGATCACAGATCACAGTTCACAGTTCACAGTTCACAGTTCACAGTTCACTGTTCACAGTTCACTGTTCACAGTCTTCATTTCACAATTCACAGTTCGCAGTTCACAGTTCACAGTTCACAGGTCACAGGTCACATTTCACAGTTCACAGTCCACAGTTCACTGTTCACAGTTCGCAGTTCACAGTTCACAAGTCACAGTTCACAGTCCACAGATCACAGTTCACAGACTTTATTTCACACTTCACAGTTCACAGTTCACAGTTCACAGTTCACAGTTCACAGTTCACAGTTCACAGTTCACACTTCACTGTTCACAGATCACAGTTCACAGTTCACAGTTCACATGTCACAGTTCACAGTTCACAGGTCACAGGTCACATTTCACAGTTCACAGTCCACAGTTCACTGTTCACAGTTCGCAGTTCACAGTTCACAAGTCACAGTTCACAGTCCACAGATCACAGTTCACAGACTTTATTTCACACTTCACAGTTCACAGTTCACAGTTCACAGTTCACAGTTCACAGTCCACAGTTCACTGTTCACAGTTTACAATTCTCAGTTTACAGTTCTCAGTTCACAGTTCATAGTTCACAGTTGACAGTTCACAGTTCACAGTTCACAGTTCACAGTTCACAGTCCACAGTTCACTGTACACAATTCACAGTTCACAGTTCACAGTTCACAGTTCACTGTTCACTGTTCACAGTTCACAGTTCACAGTTCACAGTCTTCATTTCACAATTCACAGTTCGCAGTTCACAGTTCACAAGTCACAGTTCACAGTTCACAGGTCACAGTTCACAGTTCACAGTCCACAGTTCACTGTTCACAGATCACAGTTCACAGTTCACAGTCTTCATTTCACACTTCACACTTCACAGTGCACAGTTCACAGTCCACAGTTCACAGTCCACAGTTCACTGTTCACAAATCACAGTTCACAGTTCACAGTTCACAGTCCACAGATCACAGTTCACAGTCTTCATTTCACACTTCACAGTTCGCAGTTCACAGTTCACAGATCACAGATCACAGTTCACAGTTCACAGTTCACAGTTCACAGTTCACAGTTCACTGTTCACAGTTCACTGTTCACAGTCTTCATTTCACAATTCACAGTTCGCAGTTCACAGTTCACAGATCACAGTTCACAGATCACAGTTCACAGTCTTCATTTCACACTTCAGTCTTCACAGGGCACAGTTCACAGTTCACAGTCTTCATTTCACAATTCACAGTTCGCAGTTCACAGTTTACAGATCACACTATACAGTTCACAGTTCACAGATCACAGTTCACAGATCACAGTTCACAGACTTTATTTCACAATTCAGTTTTCACAGTTCACAGTTCACAGTCCGCAGTTCACTGTTCACAGATCATAGTTCACAGTTCACAGTTCACAGTTCACAGTTCACAGTTCACAGTTCCAGTTCACAGTTCACAGTTCACAGTTCACAGTTCACAGTTCACACTTCACTGTTCACAGATCACAGTTCACAGTTCACAGTTCACAGTTCACAGTTCCCAGTTCGCAGGTCACAGTTCACATTTCACAGTTCACTGTCTTCATTTCATACTTCACAGTTCACTGTCTTCATTTCATACTTCACAGTTCACTGTCTTCATTTCATACTTCACAGTTCGCAGTTCACAGTTCACAGTCCACAGTTCACTGTTCACAGATCACAGTTCACAGATCACAGTCTTCATTTCACACTTCACACTTCACAGTGCACAGTTCACAGGTCACAGTTCACAGCCCACTGTTCACAGTTCACAGATCACAGTTCACAGTTCACAGACTTTATTTCACAATTCAAATTCACAGTTCACAGTTCACAGTTCTCAGTTCACAGTTCACAGTTCACAGATCACAGTTCACAGTCTTCATTTCACACTTCAGTCTTCACAGGGCACAGTTCACAGTTCACAGTTTTCATTTCACAATTCACAGTTCGCAGTTCACAGTTCACAGATCACACTTCACAGTTCACAGTTGACAGATCACAGTTCACAGATCACAGTTCACAGACTTTATTTCACAATTCAGTTTTCACAGTTCACAGTTCACAGTTCACAGTCCGCAGTTCACTGTTCACAGATCATAGTTCACAGTTCACAGTTCACAGTTCACAGTTCACAGTTCACAGTTCACATTTCCAGTTCACAGTTCACAGTTCACAGTTCACAGTTCACAGTTCACACTTCACTGTTCACAGATCACAGTTCACAGTTCACAGTTCACAGTTCCCAGTTCGCAGGTCACAGTTCACATTTCACAGTTCACTGTCTTCATATCATACTTCACAGTTCACTGTCTTCATTTCATACTTCACAGTTCGCAGTTCACAGTTCACAGTCCACAGTTCACTGTTCACAGATCACAGTTCACAGATCACAGTCTTCATTTCACACTTCACACTTCACAGTGCACAGTTCACAGTTCACAGTTCACAGTTCACAGTCCACAGTTCACTGTTCACAATTCACAGTTCACAGTTCACAGTTCACAGTTCACAGTTCACTGTTCACTGTTCACAGTTCACAGTTCACAGTTCACAGTCTTCATTTCACAATTCACAGTTCGCAGTTCACAGTTCACAAGTCACAGTTCACAGTTCACAGGTCACAGTTCACAGTTCACAGTCCACAGTTCACTGTTCACAGATCACTGTTCACAGTTCACAGTTCACAGTTCACTGTTCACAGTTTACAGTTCTCAGTTTACAGTTCTCAGTTCACAGTTGACAGTTGACAGTTCACAGTTCACACTTCACAGTTCACAGTTCACAGTCCACAGTTCACTGTTCACAGTTTACAGTTCTCAGTTTACAGTTCTCAGTTCACAGTTGACAGTTGACAGTTCACAGTTCACACTTCACAGTTCACAGTTCACAGTCCACAGTTCACTGTTCACAGATCATAGTTCACAGTTCACAGTTCACAGTTCACAGTTCACAGTTCACAGTTCCCAGTTCGCAGGTCACAGTTCACATTTCACAGTTCACTGTCTTCATTTCATACTTCACAGTTCACTGTCTTCACTTCATACTTCACAGTTCGCAGTTCACAGTTCACCGTTCACAGTTCACAGTCCACAGTTCACTGTTCACAATTCACAGTTCACAGTTCACAGTTCACAGTTCACAGTTCACAGTTCACAGTTCCAGGTTCACAGTTCACAGTCTTCATTTCACAATTCACAGTTCGCAGTTCACAGTTCACAGGTCACAGTTCACAGTTCACAGTTCACAGTCCACAGTTCACTGTTCACAGATCACAGTTCACAGTTCACAGTCTTCATTTCACACTTCACACTTCACACTTCACAGTGCACAGTTCACAGTCCACAGTTCACAGTTCACAGTTCACAGTTCACAGTTCACAGTTCGCAGGTCACAGTTCACATTTCACAGTTCACTGTCTTCATTTCATACTTCACAGTTCGCAGTTCACAGTTCACAGATCACACTTCACAGTTCACAGTTCACAGATCACAGTTCACAGATCACAGTTCACAGACTTTATTTCACAATTCAGTTTTCACAGTTCACAGTTCACAGTTCACAGTCCGCAGTTCACTGTTCACAGATCATAGTTCACAGTTCACAGTTCACAGTTCACAGTTCACAGATCACAGTTCACAGTTCACAGATCACAGTCTTCATTTCACACTTCACACTTCACAGTGCACAGTTCACAGTCCACAGTTCACTGTTCACAAATCACAGTTCACACTTCACAGTTCACAGTTCACAGTCCACAGATCACAGTTCACAGACTTTATTTCACAGTTCACAGTTCACAGTTCACAGTTCACAGTTCACAGTTCACAGTTCACAGTTCACAGTTCACAGTTCACAGCTCACAGTTCACAGTTCACTGTTCACAGTTTACAATTCTCAGTTTACAGTTCTCAGTTCACAGTTGACAGTTCACAGTTGACAGTTCACACTTCACAGTTCACAGTTCACAGTTCACAGTCCACAGTTCACTGTTGACAATTCACAGTTCACAGTTCACAGTTCACAGTTCACAGTTCACAGTTCACTGTTCACTGTTCACAGTTCACAGTTCACAGTTCACAGTCTTCATTTCACAATTCACAGTTCGCAGTTCACAGTTCACAGGTCACAGTTCACAGTTCACAGGTCACAGTTCACAGTTCACAGTCCACAGTTCACTGTTCACAGATCACAGTTCACAGTTCACAGTCTTCATTTCACACTTCACACTTCACACTTCACAGTGCACAGTTCACAGTCCACAGTTCACAGTCCACAGTTCACTGTTCACAAATCACAGTTCACAGTTCACAGTTCACAGTCCACAGATCACAGTTCACAGTCTTCATTTCACACTTCACAGTTCGCAGTTCACAGTTCACAGATCACAGATCACAGTTCACAGTTCACAGTTCACAGTTCACAGTTCACTGTTCACAGTTCACTGTTCACAGATCATACTTCACAGTTCACAGTTCACAGTTCACAGTTCACAGTTCACAGTTCACAGTTCACAGTTCACAGTCTTCATTTCACAATTCACAGTTCGCAGTTCACAGTTCACAGATCCCAGTTCGCAGGTCACAGTTCACATTTCACAGTTCACTGTCTTCATTTCATACTTCACAGTTCACTGTCTTCAATTCATACTTCACAGTTCGCAGTTCACAGTTCACAGTTCACAGTTCACAGTTCACAGTTCACAGGTCACAGTTCACAGTTCACAGGTCACAGGTCACAGTTCACAGTTCACAGTCCACAGTTCACAGTTCACTGTTCACAGATCACAGTTCACAGATCACAGTCTTCATTTCACACTTCACACTTCACAGTGCACAGTTCACAGTCCACAGTTCACTGTTCACAAATCACAGTTCACAGTTCACAGTCCACAGATCACAGTTCACAGACTTTATTTCACACTTCACAGTTCGCAGTTCACAGTTCACAGTTCACAGTTCACAGTTCACAGTTCACAGTTCACAGTTCACAGTTCACAGTTCACAGTTCACAGTTCACAGTTCACAGTTCACAGTTCACAGTTCACAGTTCACAGTTCACAGGTCACAGTTCACAGTTCACAGTCCACAGTTCACTGTTCACAGATCACAGTTCACAGATCACAGTCTTCATTTCACACTTCACAGTTCGCAGTTCACAGTTCACAGATCACAGTTGACAGTTCACAGTTTACAGTTCTCAGTTTACAGTTCTCAGTTCACAGTTGACAGTTGACAGTTCACAGTTCACACGTCACAGTTCACAGTTCACAGTTCACAGTCCACAGTTCACAGTTCACAGTTCCCAGTTCGCAGGTCACAGTTCACATTTCACAGTTCACTGTCTTCATTTCATACTTCACAGTTCGCAGTTCACAGTTCACAGGTCACAGTTCACAGCCCACTGTTCACAGTTCACAGTTCTCAGTTCACAGATCACAGTTCACAGTTCACAGACTTTATTTCACAATTCAGTTTTCACAGTTCACAGTTCACAGTTCACAGTTCACAGATCACAGTTCACAGTCTTCATTTCACACTTCAGTCTTCACAGGGCACAGTTCACAGTTCACAGTCTTCATTTCACAATTCACAGTTCGCAGTTCACAGTTCACAGATCCCAGTTCGCAGGTCACAGTTCACATTTCACAGTTCACTGTCTTCATTTCATACTTCACAGTTCACTGTCTTCATTTCATACTTCACAGTTCGCAGTTCACAGTTCACAGTTCACAGTTCACAGTTCACAGTTCACAGGTCACAGTTCACAGTTCACAGGTCACAGGTCACAGTTCACAGTTCACAGTCCACAGTTCACAGTTCACTGTTCACAGTTTTCAGATCACAGTTCACAGATCACAATTCACAGTTCGCAGTTCACAGTTCACAAGTCACAGTTCACAGTTCACAGGTCACAGTTCACAGTTCACAGTCCACAGTTCACTGTTCACAGATCACAGTTCACAGTTCACAGTCTTCATTTCACACTTCACACTTCACAGTGCACAGTTCACAGTCCACAGTTCACAGTCCACAGTTCACTGTTCACAAATCACAGTTCACAGTTCACAGTTCACAGTCCACAGATCACAGTTCACAGTCTTCATTTCACACTTCACAGTTCGCAGTTCACAGTTCACAGATCACAGATCACAGTTCACAGTTCACAGTTCACAGTTCACAGTTCACTGTTCACAGTTCACTGTTCACAGTCTTCATTTCACAATTCACAGTTCGCAGTTCACAGTTCACAGATCACAGTTCACAGATCACTGTTCACAGTTCACAGATCACAGTTCACAGACTTTATTTCACAATTCAGTTTTCACAGTTCACAGTTCACAGTTCACAGTTCACAGTTCACAGTTCACAGTTCACAGTTCACACTTCACTGTTCACAGATCACAGTTCACAGTTCACAGTTCACATGTCACAGTTCACAGTTCACAGGTCACAGGTCACATTTCACAGTTCACAGTCCACAGTTCACTGTTCACAGTTCGCAGTTCACAGTTCACAAGTCACAGTTCACAGTCCACAGATCACAGTTCACAGACTTTATTTCACACTTCACAGTTCACAGTTCACAGTTCACAGTTCACAGTTCACAGTTCACACTTCACTGTTCACAGATCACAGTTCACAGTTCACAGTTCACAGTTCCCAGTTCGCAGGTCACAGTTCACATTTCACAGTTCACTGTCTTCATATCATACTTCACAGTTCACTGTCTTCATTTCATACTTCACAGTTCGCAGTTCACAGTTCACAGTCCACAGTTCACTGTTCACAGATCACAGTTCACAGATCACAGTCTTCATTTCACACTTCACACTTCACAGTGCACAGTTCACAGTCCACAGTTCACTGTTCACAAATCACAGTTCACACTTCACAGTTCACAGTTCACAGTCCACAGATCACAGTTCACAGACTTTATTTCACACTTCACAGTTCACAGTTCACAGTTCACAGTTCACAGTTCTCAGTTCACAGTTCACAGTTCACAGTTGACAGTTCACACTTCACAGTTCACAGTTCACAGTTCACAGTCCACAGTTCACTGTTCACAATTCACAGTTCACAGTTCACAGTTCACAGTTCACAGTTCACTGTTCACTGTTCACAGTTCACAGTTCACAGTTCACAGTCTTCATTTCACAATTCACAGTTCGCAGTTCACAGTTCACAAGTCACAGTTCACAGTTCACAGGTCACAGTTCACAGTTCACAGTCCACAGTTCACTGTTCACAGATCACTGTTCACAGTTCACAGTTCACAGTTCACTGTTCACAGTTTACAGTTCTCAGTTTACAGTTCTCAGTTCACAGTTGACAGTTGACAGTTCACAGTTCACACTTCACAGTTCACAGTTCACAGTCCACAGTTCACTGTTCACAGTTTACAGTTCTCAGTTTACAGTTCTCAGTTCACAGTTGACAGTTGACAGTTCACAGTTCACACTTCACAGTTCACAGTTCACAGTCCACAGTTCACTGTTCACAGATCATAGTTCACAGTTCACAGTTCACAGTTCACAGTTCACAGTTCACAGTTCCCAGTTCGCAGGTCACAGTTCACATTTCACAGTTCACTGTCTTCATTTCATACTTCACAGTTCACTGTCTTCACTTCATACTTCACAGTTCGCAGTTCACAGTTCACCGTTCACAGTTCACAGTCCACAGTTCACTGTTCACAATTCACAGTTCACAGTTCACAGTTCACAGTTCACAGTTCACAGTTCACAGTTCCAGGTTCACAGTTCACAGTCTTCATTTCACAATTCACAGTTCGCAGTTCACAGTTCACAGGTCACAGTTCACAGTTCACAGTTCACAGTCCACAGTTCACTGTTCACAGATCACAGTTCACAGTTCACAGTCTTCATTTCACACTTCACACTTCACAATTCACAGTGCACAGTTCACAGTCCACAGTTCACAGTTCACAGTTCACAGTTCACAGTTCGCAGGTCACAGTTCACATTTCACAGTTCACTGTCTTCATTTCATACTTCACAGTTCGCAGTTCACAGTTCACAGATCACACTTCACAGTTCACAGTTCACAGATCACAGTTCACAGATCACAGTTCACAGACTTTATTTCACAATTCAGTTTTCACAGTTCACAGTTCACAGTTCACAGTCCGCAGTTCACTGTTCACAGATCATAGTTCACAGTTCACAGTTCACAGTTCACAGTTCACAGATCACAGTTCACAGATCACAGTCTTCATTTCACACTTCACACTTCACAGTGCACAGTTCACAGTCCACAGTTCACTGTTCACAAATCACAGTTCACACTTCACAGTTCACAGTTCACAGTCCACAGATCACAGTTCACAGACTTTATTTCACAGTTCACAGTTCACAGTTCACAGTTCACAGTTCACAGTTCACAGTTCACAGTTCACAGTTCACAGTTCACAGCTCACAGTTCACAGTTCACTGTTCACAGTTTACAATTCTCAGTTTACAGTTCTCAGTTCACAGTTGACAGTTCACAGTTGACAGTTCACACTTCACAGTTCACAGTTCACAGTTCACAGTCCACAGTTCACTGTTGACAATTCACAGTTCACAGTTCACAGTTCACAGTTCACAGTTCACAGTTCACTGTTCACTGTTCACAGTTCACAGTTCACAGTTCACAGTCTTCATTTCACAATTCACAGTTCGCAGTTCACAGTTCACAGGTCACAGTTCACAGTTCACAGGTCACAGTTCACAGTTCACAGTCCACAGTTCACTGTTCACAGATCACAGTTCACAGTTCACAGTCTTCATTTCACACTTCACACTTCACACTTCACAGTGCACAGTTCACAGTCCACAGTTCACAGTCCACAGTTCACTGTTCACAAATCACAGTTCACAGTTCACAGTTCACAGTCCACAGATCACAGTTCACAGTCTTCATTTCACACTTCACAGTTCGCAGTTCACAGTTCACAGATCACAGATCACAGTTCACAGTTCACAGTTCACAGTTCACAGTTCACTGTTCACAGTTCACTGTTCACAGATCATACTTCACAGTTCACAGTTCACAGTTCACAGTTCACAGTTCACAGTTCACAGTTCACAGTTCACAGTCTTCATTTCACAATTCACAGTTCGCAGTTCACAGTTCACAGATCCCAGTTCGCAGGTCACAGTTCACATTTCACAGTTCACTGTCTTCATTTCATACTTCACAGTTCACTGTCTTCAATTCATACTTCACAGTTCGCAGTTCACAGTTCACAGTTCACAGTTCACAGTTCACAGTTCACAGGTCACAGTTCACAGTTCACAGGTCACAGGTCACAGTTCACAGTTCACAGTCCACAGTTCACAGTTCACTGTTCACAGATCACAGTTCACAGATCACAGTCTTCATTTCACACTTCACACTTCACAGTGCACAGTTCACAGTCCACAGTTCACTGTTCACAAATCACAGTTCACAGTTCACAGTCCACAGATCACAGTTCACAGACTTTATTTCACACTTCACAGTTCGCAGTTCACAGTTCACAGTTCACAGTTCACAGTTCACAGTTCACAGTTCACAGTTCACAGTTCACAGTTCACAGTTCACAGTTCACAGTTCACAGTTCACAGTTCACAGTTCACAGTTCACAGTTCACAGTTCACAGGTCACAGTTCACAGTTCACAGTCCACAGTTCACTGTTCACAGATCACAGTTCACAGATCACAGTCTTCATTTCACACTTCACAGTTCGCAGTTCACAGTTCACAGATCACAGTTGACAGTTCACAGTTTACAGTTCTCAGTTTACAGTTCTCAGTTCACAGTTGACAGTTGACAGTTCACAGTTCACACGTCACAGTTCACAGTTCACAGTTCACAGTCCACAGTTCACAGTTCACAGTTCCCAGTTCGCAGGTCACAGTTCACATTTCACAGTTCACTGTCTTCATTACATACTTCACAGTTCGCAGTTCACAGTTCACAGGTCACAGTTCACAGCCCACTGTTCACAGTTCACAGTTCTCAGTTCACAGATCACAGTTCACAGTTCACAGACTTTATTTCACAATTCAGTTTTCACAGTTCACAGTTCACAGTTCACAGTTCACAGTTCACAGATCACAGTTCACAGTCTTCATTTCACACTTCAGTCTTCACAGGGCACAGTTCACAGTTCACAGTCTTCATTTCACAATTCACAGTTCGCAGTTCACAGTTCACAGATCCCAGTTCGCAGGTCACAGTTCACATTTCACAGTTCACTGTCTTCATTTCATACTTCACAGTTCACTGTCTTCATTTCATACTTCACAGTTCGCAGTTCACAGTTCACAGTTCACAGTTCACAGTTCACAGTTCACAGGTCACAGTTCACAGTTCACAGGTCACAGGTCACAGTTCACAGTTCACAGTCCACAGTTCACAGTTCACTGTTCACAGTTTTCAGATCACAGTTCACAGATCACAATTCACAGTTCGCAGTTCACAGTTCACAAGTCACAGTTCACAGTTCACAGGTCACAGTTCACAGTTCACAGTCCACAGTTCACTGTTCACAGATCACAGTTCACAGTTCACAGTCTTCATTTCACACTTCACACTTCACAGTGCACAGTTCACAGTCCACAGTTCACAGTCCACAGTTCACTGTTCACAAATCACAGTTCACAGTTCACAGTTCACAGTCCACAGATCACAGTTCACAGTCTTCATTTCACACTTCACAGTTCGCAGTTCACAGTTCACAGATCACAGATCACAGTTCACAGTTCACAGTTCACAGTTCACAGTTCACTGTTCACAGTTCACTGTTCACAGTCTTCATTTCACAATTCACAGTTCGCAGTTCACAGTTCACAGATCACAGTTCACAGATCACTGTTCACAGTTCACAGATCACAGTTCACAGACTTTATTTCACAATTCAGTTTTCACAGTTCACAGTTCACAGTTCACAGTTCACAGTTCACAGTTCACAGTTCACAGTTCACACTTCACTGTTCACAGATCACAGTTCACAGTTCACAGTTCACATGTCACAGTTCACAGTTCACAGTTCACAGGTCACAGGTCACATTTCACAGTTCACAGTCCACAGTTCACTGTTCACAGTTCGCAGTTCACAGTTCACAAGTCACAGTTCACAGTCCACAGATCACAGTTCACAGACTTTATTTCACACTTCACAGTTCACAGTTCACAGTTCACAGTTCACAGTTCACAGTCCACAGTTCACTGTTCACAGTTTACAATTCTCAGTTTACAGTTCTCAGTTCACAGTTCATAGTTCACAGTTGACAGTTCACACTTCACAGTTCACAGTTCACAGTTCACAGTCCACAGTTCACTGTACACAATTCACAGTTCACAGTTCACAGTTCACAGTTCACTGTTCACTGTTCACAGTTCACAGTTCACAGTTCACAGTCTTCATTTCACAATTCACAGTTCGCAGTTCACAGTTCACAAGTCACAGTTCACAGTTCACAGGTCACAGTTCACAGTTCACAGTCCACAGTTCACTGTTCACAGATCACAGTTCACAGTTCACAGTCTTCATTTCACACTTCACACTTCACAGTTCGCAGTTCACAGTTCACAGATCACAGATCACAGTTCACAGTTCACAGTTCACAGTTCACAGTTCACAGTTCACTGTTCACAGTTCACTGTTCACAGTCTTCATTTCACAATTCACAGTTCGCAGTTCACAGTTCACAGATCACAGTTCACAGATCACAGTTCACAGTCTTCATTTCACACTTCAGTCTTCACAGGGCACAGTTCACAGTTCACAGACTTCATTTCACAATTCACAGTTCGCAGTTCACAGTTTACAGATCACACTTCACAGTTCACAGTTCACAGATCACAGTTCACAGATCACAGTTCACAGACTTTATTTCACAATTCAGTTTTCACAGTTCACAGTTCACAGTCCGCAGTTCACTGTTCACAGATCATAGTTCACAGTTCACAGTTCACAGTTCACAGTTCACAGTTCCAGTTCACAGTTCACAGTTCACAGTTCACAGTTCACAGTTCACACTTCACTGTTCACAGATCACAGTTCACAGTTCACAGTTCACAGTTCACAGTTCCCAGTTCGCAGGTCACAGTTCACATTTCACAGTTCACTGTCTTCATTTCATACTTCACAGTTCACTGTCTTCATTTCATACTTCACAGTTCACTGTCTTCATTTCATACTTCACAGTTCGCAGTTCACAGTTCACAGTCCACAGTTCACTGTTCACAGATCACAGTTCACAGATCACAGTCTTCATTTCACACTTCACACTTCACAGTGCACAGTTCACAGGTCACAGTTCACAGCCCACTGTTCACAGTTCACAGATCACAGTTCACAGTTCACAGACTTTATTTCACAATTCAAATTCACAGTTCACAGTTCACAGTTCTCAGTTCACAGTTCACAGTTCACAGATCACAGTTCACAGTCTTCATTTCACACTTCAGTCTTCACAGGGCACAGTTCACAGTTCACAGTTTTCATTTCACAATTCACAGTTCGCAGTTCACAGTTCACAGATCACACTTCACAGTTCACAGTTCACAGATCACAGTTCACAGATCACAGTTCACAGACTTTATTTCACAATTCAGTTTTCACAGTTCACAGTTCACAGTTCACAGTCCGCAGTTCACTGTTCACAGATCATAGTTCACAGTTCACAGTTCACAGTTCACAGTTCACAGTTCACATTTCCAGTTCACAGTTCACAGTTCACAGTTCACAGTTCACAGTTCACACTTCACTGTTCACAGATCACAGTTCACAGTTCACAGTTCACAGTTCCCAGTTCGCAGGTCACAGTTCACATTTCACAGTTCACTGTCTTCATATCATACTTCACAGTTCACTGTCTTCATTTCATACTTCACAGTTCGCAGTTCACAGTTCACAGTCCACAGTTCACTGTTCACAGATCACAGTTCACAGATCACAGTCTTCATTTCACACTTCACACTTCACAGTGCACAGTTCACAGTCCACAGTTCACTGTTCACAAATCACAGTTCACACTTCACAGTTCACAGTTCACAGTCCACAGATCACAGTTCACAGACTTTATTTCACACTTCACAGTTCACAGTTCACAGTTCACAGTTCACAGTTCACAGTTCACAGTTCACAGTTCACTGTTCACAGTTTACAATTCTCAGTTTACAGTTCTCAGTTCACAGTTCACAGTTCACAGTTGACAGTTCACACTTCACAGTTCACAGTTCACAGTCCACAGTTCACTGTTCACAATTCACAGTTCACAGTTCACAGTTCACAGTTCACAGTTCACTGTTCACTGTTCACAGTTTACAGTTCTCAGTTTACAGTTCTCAGTTCACAGTTGACAGTTGACAGTTCACAGTTCACACTTCACAGTTCACAGTTCACAGTCCACAGTTCACTGTTCACAGTTTACAGTTCTCAGTTTACAGTTCTCAGTTCACAGTTGACAGTTGACAGTTCACAGTTCACACTTCACAGTTCACAGTTCACAGTCCACAGTTCACTGTTCACAGATCATAGTTCACAGTTCACAGTTCACAGTTCACAGTTCACAGTTCACAGTTCCCAGTTCGCAGGTCACAGTTCACATTTCACAGTTCACTGTCTTCATTTCATACTTCACAGTTCACTGTCTTCACTTCATACTTCACAGTTCGCAGTTCACAGTTCACCGTTCACAGTTCACAGTCCACAGTTCACTGTTCACAATTCACAGTTCACAGTTCACAGTTCACAGTTCACAGTTCACAGTTCACAGTTCCAGGTTCACAGTTCACAGTCTTCATTTCACAATTCACAGTTCGCAGTTCACAGTTCACAGGTCACAGTTCACAGTTCACAGTTCACAGTTCACAGTCCACAGTTCACTGTTCACAGATCACAGTTCACAGTTCACAGTCTTCATTTCACACTTCACACTTCACACTTCACAGTGCACAGTTCACAGTCCACAGTTCACAGTTCACAGTTCACAGTTCACAGTTCACAGTTCGCAGGTCACAGTTCACATTTCACAGTTCACTGTCTTCATTTCATACTTCACAGTTCGCAGTTCACAGTTCACAGATCACACTTCACAGTTCACAGTTCACAGATCACAGTTCACAGATCACAGTTCACAGACTTTATTTCACAATTCAGTTTTCACAGTTCACAGTTCACAGTTCACAGTCCGCAGTTCACTGTTCACAGATCATAGTTCACAGTTCACAGTTCACAGTTCACAGTTCACAGATCACAGTTCACAGATCACAGTCTTCATTTCACACTTCACACTTCACAGTGCACAGTTCACAGTCCACAGTTCACTGTTCACAAATCACAGTTCACACTTCACAGTTCACAGTTCACAGTCCACAGATCACAGTTCACAGACTTTATTTCACAGTTCACAGTTCACAGTTCACAGTTCACAGTTCACAGTTCACAGTTCACAGTTCACAGTTCACAGTTCACAGCTCACAGTTCACAGTTCACTGTTCACAGTTTACAATTCTCAGTTTACAGTTCTCAGTTCACAGTTGACAGTTCACAGTTGACAGTTCACACTTCACAGTTCACAGTTCACAGTTCACAGTCCACAGTTCACTGTTGACAATTCACAGTTCACAGTTCACAGTTCACAGTTCACAGTTCACAGTTCACTGTTCACTGTTCACAGTTCACAGTTCACAGTTCACAGTCTTCATTTCACAATTCACAGTTCGCAGTTCACAGTTCACAGGTCACAGTTCACAGTTCACAGGTCACAGTTCACAGTTCACAGTCCACAGTTCACTGTTCACAGATCACAGTTCACAGTTCACAGTCTTCATTTCACACTTCACACTTCACACTTCACAGTGCACAGTTCACAGTCCACAGTTCACAGTCCACAGTTCACTGTTCACAAATCACAGTTCACAGTTCACAGTTCACAGTCCACAGATCACAGTTCACAGTCTTCATTTCACACTTCACAGTTCGCAGTTCACAGTTCACAGATCACAGATCACAGTTCACAGTTCACAGTTCACAGTTCACAGTTCACTGTTCACAGTTCACTGTTCACAGATCATACTTCACAGTTCACAGTTCACAGTTCACAGTTCACAGTTCACAGTTCACAGTTCACAGTTCACAGTCTTCATTTCACAATTCACAGTTCGCAGTTCACAGTTCACAGATCCCAGTTCGCAGGTCACAGTTCACATTTCACAGTTCACTGTCTTCATTTCATACTTCACAGTTCACTGTCTTCAATTCATACTTCACAGTTCGCAGTTCACAGTTCACAGTTCACAGTTCACAGTTCACAGTTCACAGGTCACAGTTCACAGTTCACAGGTCACAGGTCACAGTTCACAGTTCACAGTCCACAGTTCACAGTTCACTGTTCACAGATCACAGTTCACAGATCACAGTCTTCATTTCACACTTCACACTTCACAGTGCACAGTTCACAGTCCACAGTTCACTGTTCACAAATCACAGTTCACAGTTCACAGTCCACAGATCACAGTTCACAGACTTTATTTCACACTTCACAGTTCGCAGTTCACAGTTCACAGTTCACAGTTCACAGTTCACAGTTCACAGTTCACAGTTCACAGTTCACAGTTCACAGTTCACAGTTCACAGTTCACAGTTCACAGTTCACAGTTCACAGTTCACAGTTCACAGTTCACAGGTCACAGTTCACAGTTCACAGTCCACAGTTCACTGTTCACAGATCACAGTTCACAGATCACAGTCTTCATTTCACACTTCACAGTTCGCAGTTCACAGTTCACAGATCACAGTTGACAGTTCACAGTTTACAGTTCTCAGTTTACAGTTCTCAGTTCACAGTTGACAGTTGACAGTTCACAGTTCACACGTCACAGTTCACAGTTCACAGTTCACAGTCCACAGTTCACAGTTCACAGTTCCCAGTTCGCAGGTCACAGTTCACATTTCACAGTTCACTGTCTTCATTTCATACTTCACAGTTCGCAGTTCACAGTTCACAGGTCACAGTTCACAGCCCACTGTTCACAGTTCACAGTTCTCAGTTCACAGATCACAGTTCACAGTTCACAGACTTTATTTCACAATTCAGTTTTCACAGTTCACAGTTCACAGTTCACAGTTCACAGATCACAGTTCACAGTCTTCATTTCACACTTCAGTCTTCACAGGGCACAGTTCACAGTTCACAGTCTTCATTTCACAATTCACAGTTCGCAGTTCACAGTTCACAGATCCCAGTTCGCAGGTCACAGTTCACATTTCACAGTTCACTGTCTTCATTTCATACTTCACAGTTCACTGTCTTCATTTCATACTTCACAGTTCGCAGTTCACAGTTCACAGTTCACAGTTCACAGTTCACAGTTCACAGGTCACAGTTCACAGTTCACAGGTCACAGGTCACAGTTCACAGTTCACAGTCCACAGTTCACAGTTCACTGTTCACAGATCACAGTTCACAGATCACAGTCTTCATTTCACACTTCACACTTCACAGTGCACAGTTCACAGTCCACAGTTCACTGTTCACAAATCACAGTTCACACTTCACAGTTCACAGTTCACAGTCCACAGATCACAGTTCACAGACTTTATTTCACACTTCACAGTTCGCAGTTCACTGTTCACAGATCACAGTTCACAGTTCACAGTTCACAGTTCCCAGTTCGCAGGTCACAGTTCACATTTCACAGTTCACTGTCTTCATTTCATACTTCACAGTTCACTGTCTTCATTTCATACTTCACAGTTCGCAGTTCACAGTTCACAGTCCACAGTTCACTGTTCACAGATCACAGTTCACAGATCACAGTCTTCATTTCACACTTCACACTTCACAGTGCACAGTTCACAGTCCACAGTTCACTGTTCACAAATCACAGTTCACACTTCACAGTTCACAGTTCACAGTCCACAGATCACAGTTCACAGACTTTATTTCACACTTCACAGTTCACAGTTCACAGTTCACAGTTCACAGTTCACAGTTCACAGTTCACTGTTCACAGTTCACAGTTCACAGTCCACAGTTCACTGTTCACAATTCACAGTTCACAGTTCACAGTTCACAGTTCACAGTTCACTGTTCACTGTTCACAGTTCACAGTTCACAGTTCACAGTCTTCATTTCACAATTCACAGTTCGCAGTTCACAGTTCACAAGTCACAGTTCACAGTTCACAGGTCACAGTTCACAGTTCACAGTCCACAGTTCACTGTTCACAGATCACAGTTCACAGTTCACAGTCTTCATTTCACACTTCACACTTCACAGTGCACAGTTCACAGTCCACAGTTCACAGTCCACAGTTCACTGTTCACAAATCACAGTTCACAGTTCACAGTTCACAGTCCACAGATCACAGTTCACAGTCTTCATTTCACACTTCACAGTTCGCAGTTCACAGTTCACAGATCACAGATCACAGTTCACAGTTCACAGTTCACAGTTCACAGTTCACAGTTCACAGTTCACAGTTCACAGTTCACTGTTCACAGTTCACTGTTCACAGTCTTCATTTCACAATTCACAGTTCGCAGTTCACAGTTCACAGATCACAGTTCACAGATCACAGTTCACAGTCTTCATTTCACACTTCAGTCTTCACAGGGCACAGTTCACAGTTCACAGTCTTCATTTCACAATTCACAGTTCGCAGTTCACAGTTTACAGATCACACTTCACAGTTCACAGTTCACAGATCACAGTTCACAGATCACAGTTCACAGACTTTATTTCACAATTCAGTTTTCACAGTTCACAGTTCACAGTTCACAGTCCGCAGTTCACTGTTCACAGATCATAGTTCACAGTTCACAGTTCACAGTTCACAGTTCACAGTTCACAGTTCCAGTTCACAGTTCACAGTTCACAGTTCACAGTTCACACTTCACTGTTCACAGATCACAGTTCACAGTTCACAGTTCACAGTTCACAGTTCACAGTTCCCAGTTCGCAGGTCACAGTTCACATTTCACAGTTCACTGTCTTCATTTCATACTTCACAGTTCACTGTCTTCATTTCATACTTCACAGTTCGCAGTTCACAGTTCACAGTCCACAGTTCACTGTGCACAGATCACAGTTCACAGATCACAGTCTTCATTTCACACTTCACACTTCACAGTGCACAGTTCACAGGTCACAGTTCACAGCCCACTGTTCACAGTTCACAGATCACAGTTCACAGTTCACAGACTTTATTTCACAATTCAGTTTTCACAGTTCACAGTTCACAGTTCACAGTCCGCAGTTCACTGTTCACAGATCATAGTTCACAGTTCACAGTTCACAGTTCACAGTTCACAGTTCACAGTTCACATTTCCAGTTCACAGTTCACAGTTCACAGTTCACAGTTCACAGTTCACAGTTCACACTTCACTGTTCACAGATCACAGTTCACAGTTCACAGTTCACAGTTCACAGTTCCCAGTTCGCAGGTCACAGTTCACATTTCACAGTTCACTGTCTTCATTTCATACTTCACAGTTCACTGTCTTCATTTCATACTTCACAGTTCGCAGTTCACAGTTCACAGTCCACAGTTCACTGTTCACAGATCACAGTTCACAGATCACAGTCTTCATTTCACACTTCACACTTCACAGTGCACAGTTCACAGTCCACAGTTCACTGTTGACAAATCACAGTTCACACTTCACAGTTCACAGTTCACAGTCCACAGATCACAGTTCACAGACTTTATTTCACACTTCACAGTTCACAGTTCACAGTTCACAGTTCACAGTTCACAGTTCACAGTTCACAGTTCACAGTTCACTGTTCACAGTTTACAATTCTCAGTTTACAGTTCTCAGTTCACAGTTCACAGTTCACAGTTGACAGTTCACACTTCACAGTTCACAGTTCACAGTTCACAGTTCACAGTCCACAGTTCACTGTTCACAATTCACAGTTCACAGTTCACAGTTCACAGTTCACAGTTCACAGTTCACTGTTCACTGTTCACAGTTCACAGTTCACAGTTCACAGTCTTCATTTCACAATTCACAGTTCGCAGTTCACAGTTCACAAGTCACAGTTCACAGTTCACAGTTCACAGGTCACAGTTCACAGTTCACAGTCCACAGTTCACTGTTCACAGATCACAGTTCACAGTTCACAGTCTTCATTTCACACTTCACACTTCACAGTGCACAGTTCACAGTCCACAGTTCACAGTCCACAGTTCACTGTTCACAAATCACAGTTCACAGTTCACAGTTCACAGTCCACAGATCACAGTTCACAGTCTTCATTTCACACTTCACAGTTCGCAGTTCACAGTTCACAGATCACAGATCACAGTTCACAGTTCACAGTTCACAGTTCACAGTTCACTGTTCACAGTTCACTGTTCACAGTCTTCATTTCACAATTCACAGTTCGCAGTTCACAGTTCACAGATCACAGTTCACAGATCACAATTCACAGTTCGCAGTTCACAGTTCACAAGTCACAGTTCACAGTTCACAGGTCACAGTTCACAGTTCACAGTCCACAGTTCACTGTTCACAGATCACAGTTCACAGTTCACAGTCTTCATTTCACACTTCACACTTCACAGTGCACAGTTCACAGTCCACAGTTCACAGTCCACAGTTCACTGTTCACAAATCACAGTTCACAGTTCACAGTTCACAGTCCACAGATCACAGTTCACAGTCTTCATTTCACACTTCACAGTTCGCAGTTCACAGTTCACAGATCACAGATCACAGTTCACAGTTCACAGATCACAGATCACAGTTCACAGTTCACAGTTCACAGTTCACAGTTCACTGTTCACAGTTCACTGTTCACAGTCTTCATTTCACAATTCACAGTTCGCAGTTCACAGTTCACAGATCACAGTTCACAGATCACTGTACACAGTTCACAGATCACAGTTCACAGACTTTATTTCACAATTCAGTTTTCACAGTTCACAGTTCACAGTTCACAGTTCACAGTTCACAGTTCACAGTTCACAGTTCACACTTCACTGTTCACTGATCACAGTTCACAGTTCACAGTTCACATGTCACAGTTCACAGTTCACAGGTCACAGGTCACATTTCACAGTTCACAGTCCACAGTTCACTGTTCACAGTTCGCAGTTCACAGTTCACAAGTCACAGTTCACAGTCCACAGATCACAGTTCACAGACTTTATTTCACACTTCACAGTTCACAGTTCACAGTTCACAGTTCACAGTTCACAGTCCACAGTTCACTGTTCACAGTTTACAATTCTCAGTTTACAGTTCTCAGTTCACAGTTCATAGTTCACAGTTGACAGTTCACACTTCACAGTTCACAGTTCACAGTTCACAGTCCACAGTTCACTGTTCACAATTCACAGTTCACAGTTCACAGTTCACAGTTCACTGTTCACTGTTCACAGTTCACAGTTCACAGTTCACAGTCTTCATTTCACAATTCACAGTTCGCAGTTCACAGTTCACAAGTCACAGTTCACAGTTCACAGGTCACAGTTCACAGTTCACAGTCCACAGTTCACTGTTCACAGATCACAGTTCACAGTTCACAGTCTTCATTTCACACTTCACACTTCACAGTGCACAGTTCACAGTCCACAGTTCACAGTCCACAGTTCACTGTTCACAAATCACAGTTCACAGTTCACAGTTCACAGTCCACAGATCACAGTTCACAGTCTTCATTTCACACTTCACAGTTCGCAGTTCACAGTTCACAGATCACAGTTCACAGATCACAGTTCACAGATCACAGTTCACAGTCTTCATTTCACACTTCAGTCTTCACAGGGCACAGTTCACAGTTCACAGTCTTCATTTCACAATTCACAGTTCGCAGTTCACAGTTTACAGATCACACTTCACAGTTCACAGTTCACAGATCACAGTTCACAGATCACAGTTCACAGACTTTATTTCACAATTCAGTTTTCACAGTTCACAGTTCACAGTCCGCAGTTCACTGTTCACAGATCATAGTTCACAGTTCACAGTTCACAGTTCACAGTTCACAGTTCCAGTTCACAGTTCACAGTTCACAGTTCACAGTTCACAGTTCACAGTTCACACTTCACTGTTCACAGATCACAGTTCACAGTTCACAGTTCACAGTTCACAGTTCCCAGTTCGCAGGTCACAGTTCACATTTCACAGTTCACTGTCTTCATTTCATACTTCACAGTTCACTGTCTTCATTTCATACTTCACAGTTCACTGTCTTCATTTCATACTTCACAGTTCGCAGTTCACAGTTCACAGTCCACAGTTCACAGTTCACAGTTCACAGATCACAGTTCACAGTCTTCATTTCACACTTCAGTCTTCACAGGGCACAGTTCACAGTTCACAGTCTTCATTTCACAATTCACAGTTCGCAGTTCACAGTTCACAGTTCACAGATCACACTTCACAGTTCACAGTTCACAGATCACAGTTCACAGATCACAGTTCACAGACTTTATTTCACAATTCAGTTTTCACAGTTCACAGTTCACAGTTCACAGTCCGCAGTTCACTGTTCACAGATCATAGTTCACAGTTCACAGTTCACAGTTCACAGTTCACAGTTCACAGTTCACATTTCCAGTTCACAGTTCACAGTTCACAGTTCACAGTTCACAGTTCACAGTTCACACTTCACTGTTCACAGATCACAGTTCACAGTTCACAGTTCACAGTTCACAGTTCCCAGTTCGCAGGTCACAGTTCACATTTCACAGTTCACTGTCTTCATATCATACTTCACAGTTCACTGTCTTCATTTCATACTTCACAGTTCGCAGTTCACAGTTCACAGTCCACAGTTCACTGTTCACAGATCACAGTTCACAGATCACAGTCTTCATTTCACACTTCACACTTCACAGTGCACAGTTCACAGTCCACAGTTCACTGTTCACAAATCACAGTTCACACTTCACAGTTCACAGTTCACAGTCCACAGATCACAGTTCACAGACTTTATTTCACACTTCACAGTTCACAGTTCACAGTTCACAGTTCACAGTTCACAGTTCACAGTTCACAGTTCACTGTTCACAGTTTACAATTCTCAGTTTACAGTTCTCAGTTCACAGTTCACAGTTCACAGTTGACAGTTCACACTTCACAGTTCACAGTTCACAGTTCACAGTTCACAGTCCACAGTTCACTGTTCACAATTCACAGTTCACAGTTCACAGTTCACAGTTCACAGTTCACTGTTCACTGTTCACAGTTCACAGTTCACAGTTCACAGTCTTCATTTCACAATTCACAGTTCGCAGTTCACAGTTCACAAGTCACAGTTCACAGTTCACAGGTCACAGTTCACAGTTCACAGTCCACAGTTCACTGTTCACAGATCACAGTTCACAGTTCACAGTCTTCATTTCACACTTCACACTTCACAGTGCACAGTTCACAGTCCACAGTTCACAGTCCACAGTTCACAGTCCACAGTTCACTGTTCACAAATCACAGTTCACAGTTCACAGTTCACAGTCCACAGATCACAGTTCACAGTCTTCATTTCACACTTCACAGTTCGCAGTTCACAGTTCACAGATCACAGATCACAGTTCACAGTTCACAGTTCACAGTTCACAGTTCACTGTTCACAGTTCACTGTTCACAGACCACAGTTCACTGTTCACAAATCACAGTTCACACTTCACAGTTCTCAGTTCACAGTCCACAGATCACAGTTCACAGACTTTATTTCACACTTCACAGTTCGCAGTTCACAGCTCACAGTTCACAGTTCACAGTTCACAGTTCACAGATCACAGTTCACAGTCTTCATTTCACACTTCAGTCTTCACAGGGCACAGTTCACAGTTCACAGTCTTCATTTCACACTTCACACTTCACAGTGCACAGTTCACAGTCCACAGTTCACAGTTCACAGTTCACAGTTCACAGTTCACAGTTCGCAGGTCACAGTTCACTTTTCACAGTTCACTGTCTTCATTTCATACTTCACAGTTCGCAGTTCACAGTTCACAGGTCACAGTTCACAGCCCACTGTTCACAGTTCACAGATCACAGTTCACAGTTCACAGACTTTATTTCACAATTCAGTTTTCACAGTTCACAGTTCACAGTTCTCAGTTTACAGTTCACAGTTCACAGATCACAGTTCACAGTCTTCATTTCACACTTCAGTCTTCACAGGGCACAGTTCACAGTTCACAGTTCTCAGTTCACAGTTCACAGTTCACAGATCACAGTTCACAGTCTTCATTTCACACTTCAGTCTTCACAGGGCACAGTTCACAGTTCACAGTCTTCATTTCACAATTCACAGTTCGCAGTTCACAGTTCACAGATCACACTTCACAGTTCACAGTTCACAGATCACAGTTCACAGATCACAGTTCACAGACTTTATTTCACAATTCAGTTTTCACAGTTCACAGTTCACAGTTCACAGTCCGCAGTTCACTGTTCACAGATCATAGTTCACAGTTCACAGTTCACAGTTCACAGATCACAGTTCACAGATCACAGTCTTCATTTCACACTTCACACTTCACAGTTCACAGTTCACAGTCCACAGTTCACAGTCCACAGTTCACTGTTCACAGTTCACAGTTCACAGTTCACTGTTCACAGTTTACAGTTCTCAGTTTACAGTTCTCAGTTCACAGTTGACAGTTGACAGTTCACAGTTCACACTTCACAGTTCACAGTTCACAGTCCACAGTTCACTGTTCACAGACTTTATTTCACAATTCAGTTTTCACAGTTCACAGTTCACAGTTCACAGTCCGCAGTTCACTGTTCACAGTTCACACTTCACTGTTCACAGATCACAGTTCACAGTTCACAGTTCACAGTTCACAGTTCACACTTCACTGTTCACAGATCACAGTTCACAGTTCACAGTTCACAGTTCACAGTTCACAGTTCACACTTCACTGTTCACAGATCACAGTTCACAGTTCACAGTTCACAGTTCACAGTTCCCAGTTCACAGGTCACAGTTCACAGTTCACAGTCCACAGTTCACTGTTCACAGATCACAGTCTTCATTTCACACTTCACACTTCACAGTGCACAGTTCACATTTCACAGTTCACTGTTCACAAATCACAGTTCACACTTCACAGTTCACAGTTCACAGTCCACAGATCACAGTTCACAGACTTTATTTCACACTTCACAGTTGGCAGTTCACAGTTCACAGTTCACAGTTCACAGTTCACAGTTCACAGTTCACAGTTCACAGTTCACAGTTCACAGTTCACAGTTCACAGTTCACAGTTCACAGTTCACAGTTCACAGTTCACAGTTCACAGTTCACAGTTCACAGTTCACAGTTCACTGCTCACAGTTTACAGTTCTCAGTTTACAGTTCTCAGTTGACAGTTGACAGTTCACAGTTCACAGTTCACACTTCACAGTTCACAGTTCACAGTTCACAGTTCACAGTTCACAGTCCACAGTTCACTGTTCACAATTCACAGTTCACAGTTCACAGTTCACAGTTCACAGTTCACTGTTCACTGTTCACAGTTCACAGTTCACAGTTCACAGTCTTCATTTCACAATTCACAGTTCGCAGTTCACAGTTCACAGGTCACAGTTCACAGTTCACAGTTCACAGGTCACAGTTCACAGTTCACAGTCCACAGTTCACAGTCCACAGTTCACTGTTCACAGTTCACAGTTCACAGTTCACTGTTCACAGTTTACAGTTCTCAGTTTACAGTTCTCAGTTCACAGTTGACAGTTGACAGTTCACAGTTCACACTTCACAGTTCACAGTTCACAGTCCACAGTTCACTGTTCACAGTTTACAGTTCTCAGTTTACAGTTCTCAGTTCACAGTTGACAGTTGACAGTTGACAGTTCACAGTTCACACTTCACAGTTCACAGTTCACAGTCCACAGTTCACTGTTCACAGATCATAGTTCACAGTTCACAGTTCACAGTTCACAGTTCACAGTTCACAGTTCACAGTTCCCAGTTCGCAGGTCACAGTTCACATTTCACAGTTCACTGTCTTCATTTCATACTTCACAGTTCACTGTCTTCACTTCATACTTCACAGTTCGCAGTTCACAGTTCACCGTTCACAGTTCACAGTCCACAGTTCACTGTTCACAATTCACAGTTCACAGTTCACAGTTCACAGTTCACAGTTCACAGTTCACAGTTCACAGTTCCAGGTTCACAGTTCACAGTCTTCATTTCACAATTCACAGTTCGCAGTTCACAGTTCACAGGTCACAGTTCACAGTTCACAGTTCACAGTCCACAGTTCACTGTTCACAGATCACAGTTCACAGTTCACAGTCTTCATTTCACACTTCACACTTCACACTTCACAGTGCACAGTTCACAGTCCACAGTTCACAGTTCACAGTTCACAGTTCACAGTTCACAGTTCGCAGGTCACAGTTCACATTTCACAGTTCACTGTCTTCATTTCATACTTCACAGTTCGCAGTTCACAGTTCACAGGTCACAGTTCACAGCCCACTGTTCACAGTTCACAGATCACAGTTCACAGTTCACAGACTTTATTTCACAATTCAGTTTTCACAGTTCACAGTTCACAGTTCACAGTTCACAGATCACAGTTCACAGTCTTCATTTCACACTTCAGTCTTCACAGGGCACAGTTCACAGTTCACAGTTCTCAGTTCACAGTTCACAGTTCACAGATCACTGTTCACAGTCTTCATTTCACACTTCAGTCTTCACAGGGCACAGTTCACAGTTCACAGTCTTCATTTCACAATTCACAGTTCGCAGTTCACAGTTCACAGATCACACTTCACAGTTCACAGTTCACAGATCACAGTTCACAGATCACAGTTCACAGACTTTATTTCACAATTCAGTTTTCACAGTTCACAGTTCACAGTTCACAGTCCGCAGTTCACTGTTCACAGATCATAGTTCACAGTTCACAGTTCACAGTTCACAGATCACAGTTCACAGATCACAGTCTTCATTTCACACTTCACACTTCACAGTTCACAGTTCACAGTCCACAGTTCACAGTCCACAGTTCACTGTTCACAGTTCACAGTTCACAGTTCACTGTTCACAGTTTACAGTTCTCAGTTTACAGTTCTCAGTTCACAGTTGACAGTTGACAGTTCACAGTTCACACTTCACAGTTCACAGTTCACAGTCCACAGTTCACTGTTCACAGTTTACAGTTCTCAGTTTACAGTTCTCAGTTCACAGTTGACAGTTGACAGTTCACAGTTCACACTTCACAGTTCACAGTTCACAGTCCACAGTTCACTGTTCACAGATCATAGTTCACAGTTCACAGTTCACAGTTCACAGTTCACAGTTCACAGTTCCCAGTTCGCAGGTCACAGTTCACATTTCACAGTTCACTGTCTTCATTTCATACTTCACAGTTCACTGTCTTCACTTCATACTTCACAGTTCGCAGTTCACAGTTCACCGTTCACAGTTCACAGTCCACAGTTCACTGTTCACAATTCACAGTTCACAGTTCACAGTTCACAGTTCACAGTTCCAGGTTCACAGTTCACAGTCTTCATTTCACAATTCACAGTTCGCAGTTCACAGTTCACAGGTCACAGTTCACAGTTCACAGTTCACAGTCCACATTTCACTGTTCACAGATCACAGTTCACAGTTCACAGTCTTCATTTCACACTTCACACTTCACACTTCACAGTGCACAGTTCACAGTCCACAGTTCACAGTTCACAGTTCACACTTCACAGTTCACAGTTCACAGATCACAGTTCACAGATCACAGTTCACAGACTTTATTTCACAATTCAGTTTTCACAGTTCACAGTTCACAGTTCACAGTCCGCAGTTCACTGTTCACAGATCATAGTTCACAGTTCACAGTTCACAGTTCACAGATCACAGTTCACAGATCACAGTCTTCATTTCACACTTCACACTTCACAGTGCACAGTTCACAGTCCACAGTTCACTGTTCACAAATCACAGTTCACACTTCACAGTTCACAGTTCACAGTCCACAGATCACAGTTCACAGACTTTATTTCACAGTTCACAGTTCACAGTTCACAGTTCACAGTTCACAGTTCACAGTTCACAGTTCACAGTTCACAGCTCACAGTTCACAGTTCACTGTTCACAGTTTACAATTCTCAGTTTACAGTTCTCAGTTCACAGTTGACAGTTCACAGTTGACAGTTCACACTTCACAGTTCACAGTTCACAGTTCACAGTCCACAGTTCACTGTTGACAATTCACAGTTCACAGTTCACAGTTCACAGTTCACAGTTCACAGTTCACTGTTCACTGTTCACAGTTCACAGTTCACAGTTCACAGTCTTCATTTCACAATTCACAGTTCGCAGTTCACAGTTCACAGGTCACAGTTCACAGTTCACAGGTCACAGTTCACAGTTCACAGGTCACAGTTCACAGTTCACAGTCCACAGTTCACTGTTCACAGATCACAGTTCACAGTTCACAGTCTTCATTTCACACTTCACACTTCACACTTCACAGTGCACAGTTCACAGTCCACAGTTCACAGTCCACAGTTCACTGTTCACAAATCACAGTTCACAGTTCACAGTTCACAGTCCACAGATCACAGTTCACAGTCTTCATTTCACACTTCACAGTTCGCAGTTCACAGTTCACAGTCCACAGATCACTGTCTTCATTTCATACTTCACAGTTCGCAGTTCACAGTTCACAGATCACACTTCACAGTTCACAGTTCACAGATCACAGTTCACAGATCACAGTTCACAGACTTCATTTCACACTTCACACTTCACAGTGCACAGTTCACAGTCCACAGTTCACTGTTCACAAATCACAGTTCACACTTCACAGTTCACAGTTCACAGTCCACAGATCACAGTTCACAGACTTTATTTCACAGTTCACAGTTCACAGTTCACAGTTCACAGTTCACAGTTCACAGTTCACAGTTCACAGTTCACAGCTCACAGTTCACAGTTCACTGTTCACAGTTTACAATTCTCAGTTTACAGTTCTCAGTTCACAGTTGACAGTTCACAGTTGACAGTTCACACTTCACAGTTCACAGTTCACAGTTCACAGTCCACAGTTCACTGTTGACAATTCACAGTTCACAGTTCACAGTTCACAGTTCACAGTTCACAGTTCACAGTTCACTGTTCACTGTTCACAGTTCACAGTTCACAGTTCACAGTCTTCATTTCACAATTCACAGTTCGCAGTTCACAGTTCACAGGTCACAGTTCACAGTTCACAGGTCACAGTTCACAGTTCACAGTCCACAGTTCACTGTTCACAGATCACAGTTCACAGTTCACAGTCTTCATTTCACACTTCACACTTCACACTTCACAGTGCACAGTTCACAGTCCACAGTTCACAGTCCACAGTTCACTGTTCACAAATCACAGTTCACAGTTCACAGTTCACAGTCCACAGATCACAGTTCACAGTCTTCATTTCACACTTCACAGTTCGCAGTTCACAGTTCACAGATCACAGATCACAGTTCACAGTTCACAGTTCACAGTTCACAGTTCACAGTTCACTGTTCACAGTTCACTGTTCACAGATCATAGTTCACAGTTCACAGTTCACAGTTCACAGTTCACAGTTCACAGTTCACAGTTCACAGTTCACAGTCTTCATTTCACAATTCACAGTTCGCAGTTCACAGTTCACAGATCCCAGTTCGCAGGTCACAGTTCACATTTCACAGTTCACTGTCTTCATTTCATACTTCACAGTTCACTGTCTTCATTTCATACTTCACAGTTCGCAGTTCACAGTTCACAGTTCACAGTTCACAGTTCACAGTTCACAGGTCACAGTTCACAGTTCACAGGTCACAGGTCACAGTTCACAGTTCACAGTTCACAGTCCACAGTTCACAGTTCACTGTTCACAGATCACAGTTCACAGATCACAGTCTTCATTTCACACTTCACACTTCACAGTGCACAGTTCACAGTCCACAGTTCACTGTTCACAAATCACAGTTCACACTTCACAGTTCACAGTTCACAGTCCACAGATCACAGTTCACAGACTTTATTTCACACTTCACAGTTCGCAGTTCACAGTTCACAGTTCACAGTTCACAGTTCACAGTTCACAGTTCACAGTTCACAGTTCACAGTTCACAGTTCACAGTTCACAGTTCACAGTTCACAGGTCACAGTTCACAGTTCACAGTCCACAGTTCACTGTTCACAGATCACAGTTCACAGATCACAGTCTTCATTTCACACTTCACAGTTCGCAGTTCACAGTTCACAGATCACAGTTGACAGTTCACAGTTTACAGTTCTCAGTTTACAGTTCTCAGTTCACAGTTGACAGTTGACAGTTCACAGTTCACACGTCACAGTTCACAGTTCACAGTTCACAGTCCACAGTTCACAGTTCACAGTTCACAGTTCCCAGTTCGCAGGTCACAGTTCACATTTCACAGTTCACTGTCTTCATTTCATTCTTCACAGTTCGCAGTTCACAGTTCACAGGTCACAGTTCACAGCCCACTGTTCACAGTTCACAGTTCTCAGTTCACAGATCACAGTTCACAGTTCACAGACTTTATTTCACAATTCAGTTTTCACAGTTCACAGTTCACAGTTCACAGTTCACAGATCACAGTTCACAGTCTTCATTTCACACTTCAGTCTTCACAGGGCACAGTTCACAGTTCACAGTCTTCATTTCACAATTCACAGTTCGCAGTTCACAGTTCACAGTTCACAGTTCACAGTCCTCATTTCACAATTCACAGTTCGCAGTTCACAGTTCACAGATCACAGTTCACAGTTCACAGTCTTCATTTCACACTTCACAGTTCGCAGTTCACAGTTCACAGATCACAGTTCACAGTTCACTGTTCACAGATCATAGTTCACAGTTCACAGTTCACAGTTCACAGTTCACAGTTCACAGTTCACAGTTCCCAGTTCGCAGGTCACAGTTCACATTTCACAGTTCACTGTCTTCATTTCATACTTC
The DNA here is from genome assembly GCA_963971365.1 of Lasioglossum villosulum. NCBI lineage: Eukaryota > Metazoa > Arthropoda > Insecta > Hymenoptera > Halictidae > Lasioglossum > Lasioglossum villosulum. The sequence continues at coordinate 585,423 of CAXARU010000114.1, read as the reverse complement.
ACAGTTCACTGTCTTCATTTTATACTTCACAGTTCGCAGTTCACAGTTCACCGTTCACAGTTCACAGTCCACAGTTCACTGTTCACAATTCACAGTTCACAGTTCACAGTCCACAGTTCACAGTCCACAGTTCACTGTTCACAGTTCACAGTTCACAGTTCACTGTTCACAGTTTACAGTTCTCAGTTTACAGTTCTCAGTTCACAGTTGACAGTTGACAGTTCACAGTTCACACTTCACAGTTCACAGTCCACAGTTCACTGTTCACAGTTTACAGTTCTCAGTTTACAGTTCTCAGTTCACAGTTGACAGTTGACAGTTCACAGTTCACACTTCACAGTTCACAGTTCACAGTCCACAGTTCACTGTTCACAGATCATAATTCACAGTTCACAGTTCACAGTTCACAGTTCACAGTTCACAGTTCACAGTTCCCAGTTCGCAGGTCACAGTTCACATTTCACAGTTCACTGTCTTCATTTCATACTTCACAGTTCACTGTCTTCATTTCATACTTCACAGTTCGCAGTTCACAGTTCACCGTTCACAGTTCACAGTCCACAGTTCACTGTTCACAATTCACAGTTCACAGTTCACAGTTCACAGTTCACAGTTCACAGTTCACAGTTCCAGGTTCACAGTTCACAGTCTTCATTTCACAATTCACAGTTCGCAGTTCACAGTTCACAGGTCACAGTTCACAGTTCACAGTTCACAGTCCACAGTTCACTGTTCACAGATCACAGTTCACAGTTCACAGTCTTCATTTCACACTTCACACTTCACACTTCACAGTGCACAGTTCACAGTCCACAGTTCACAGTTCGCAGGTCACAGTTCACATTTCACAGTTCACTGTCTTCATTTCATACTTCACAGTTCGCAGTTCACAGTTCACAGGTCACAGTTCACAGCCCACTGTTCACAGTTCACAGATCACAGTTCACAGTTCACAGACTTTATTTCACAATTCAGTTTTCACAGTTCACAGTTCACAGTTCTCAGTTCACAGTTCACAGTTCACAGATCACAGTTCACAGTCTTCATTTCACACTTCAGTCTTCACAGGGCACAGTTCACAGTTCACAGTCTTCATTTCACAATTCACAGTTCGCAGTTCACAGTTCACAGATCACACTTCACAGTTCACAATTCACAGATCACAGTTCACAGATCACAGTTCACAGACTTTATTTCACAATTCAGTTTTCACAGTTCACAGTTCACAGTTCACAGTCCGCAGTTCACTGTTCACAGATCATAGTTCACAGTTCACAGTTCCCAGTTCACAGATCACAGTTCACAGATCACAGTCTTCATTTCACACTTCACACTTCACAGTTCACACTTCACTGTTCACAGATCACAGTTCACAGTTCACAGTTCACAGTTCCCAGTTCGCAGGTCACAGTTCACATTTCACAGTTCACTGTCTTCATTTCATACTTCACAGTTCGCAGTTCACAGTTCACAGTCCACAGTTCACTGTTCATAGATCACAGTTCACAGATCACAGTCTTCATTTCACACTTCACACTTCACAGTGCACAGTTCACAGTCCACAGTTCACTGTTCACAAATCACAGTTCACACTTCACAGTTCAAAGTTCACAGTCCACAGATCACAGTTCACAGACTTTATTTCACACTTCACAGTTCACAGTTCACAGTTCACAGTTCACAGTTCACAGTTCACAGTTCACAGTTCACAGTTCACAGTTCACAGTTCACAGTTCACAGCTCACAGTTCACAGTTCACTGTTCACAGTTTACAATTCTCAGTTTACAGTTCTCAGTTCACAGTTGACAGTTCACAGTTGACAGTTCACAGTTGACAGTTCACACTTCACAGTTCACAGTTCACAGTTCACAGTCCACAGTTGACTGTTGACAATTCACAGTTCACAGTTCACAGTTCACAGTTCACAGTTCACTGTTCACTGTTCACAGTTCACAGTTCACAGTTCACAGTCTTCATTTCACAATTCACAGTTCGCAGTTCACAGTTCACAGGTCACAGTTCACAGTTCACAGTTCACAGTTCACAGTTCACAGTTCCAGGTTCACAGTTCACAGTCTTCATTTCACAATTCACAGTTCGCAGTTCACAGTTCACAGGTCACAGTTCACAGTTCACAGTTCACAGTCCACAGTTCAGTGTTCACAGATCACAGTTCACAGTTCACAGTCTTCATTTCACACTTCACACTTCACACTTCACAGTGCACAGTTCACAGTCCACAGTTCACAGTTCACAGTTCACAGTTCACAGTTCACAGTTCGCAGGTCACAGTTCACATTTCACAGTTCACTGTCTTCATTTCATACTTCACAGTTCGCAGTTCACAGTTCACAGGTCACAGTTCACAGCCCACTGTTCACAGTTCACAGATCACAGTTCACAGTTCACAGACTTTGTTTCACAATTCAGTTTTCACAGTTCACAGTTCACAGTTCTCAGTTCACAGTTCACAGTTCACAGATCACAGTTCACAGTCTTCATTTCACACTTCAGTCTTCACAGGGCACAGTTCACAGTCCACAGATCACAGTTCACAGACTTTATTTCACACTTCACAGTCCACAGTTCACTGTTCACAAATCACAGTTCACACTTCACAGTTCACAGTTCACAGTCCACAGATCACAGTTCACAGACTTTATTTCACACTTCACAGTTCACAGTTCACAGTTCACAGTTCACAGTTCACAGTTCACAGTTCACAGTTCACAGTTCACAGTTCACAGCTCACAGTTCACAGTTCACTGTTCACAGTTTACAATTCTCAGTTTACAGTTCTCAGTTCACAGTTGACAGTTCACAGTTGACAGTTCACACTTCACAGTTCACAGTTCACAGTTCACAGTCCACAGTTCACTGTTGACAATTCACAGTTCACAGTTCACAGTTCACAGTTCACAGTTCACAGTTCACAGTTCACAGTTCACAGTTCACTGTTCACAGTTCACTGTTCACAGATCATAGTTCACAGTTCACAGTTCACAGTTCACAGTTCACAGTTCACAGTTCACAGTCTTCATTTCACAATTCACAGTTCGCAGTTCACAGTTCACAGATCCCAGTTCGCAGGTCACAGTTCACATTTCACAGTTCACTGTCTTCATTTCATACTTCACAGTTCACTGTCTTCATTTCATACTTCACAGTTCGCAGTTCACAGTTCATAGTTCACAGTTCACAGTTCACAGGTCACAGTTCACAGTTCACAGGTCACAGGTCACAGTCCACAGTTCACAGTCCACAGTTCACTGTTCACAAATCACAGTTCACACTTCACAGTTCACAGTTCACAGTCCACAGATCACAGTTCACAGACTTTATTTCACACTTCACAGTTTGCAGTTCACAGTTCACAGTTCACAGTTCACAGTTCACAGTTCACAGTTCACAGTTCACAGTTCACAGTTCACAGGTCACAGTTCACAGTTCACAGTCCACAGTTCACTGTTCACAGATCACAGTTCACAGATCACAGTCTTCATTTCACACTTCACAGTTCGCAGTTCACAGTTCACAGATCACAGTTGACAGTTCACAGTTTACAGTTCTCAGTTTACAGTTCTCAGTTCACAGTTCACAGTTCACACGTCACAGTTCACAGTTCACAGTTCACAGTCCACAGTTCACAGTTCACAGTTCCCAGTTCGCAGGTCACAGTTCACATTTCACAGTTCACTGTCTTCATTTCATACTTCACAGTTCGCAGTTCACAGTTCACAGTTCACAGTTCACAGTTCACTGTTCACAGTTTACAGTTCTCAGTTCACAGTTGACAGTTCACACTTCACAGTTCACAGTTCACAGTTCACAGTCCACAGTTCACTGTTGACAATTCACAGTTCACAGTTCACAGTTCACAGTTCACAGTTCACAGTTCACTGTTCACTGTTCACAGTTCACAGTTCACAGTTCACAGTCTTCATTTCACATTTCACAGTTCGCAGTTCACAGTTCACAGGTCACAGTTCACAGTTCACAGGTCACAGTTCACAGTTCACAGTCCACAGTTCACTGTTCACAGATCACAGTTCACAGTTCACAGTCTTCATTTCACACTTCACACTTCACAGTGCACAGTTCACAGTCCACAGTTCACAGTCCACAGTTCACTGTTCACAAATCACAGTTCACAGTTCACAGTTCACAGTCCACAGATCACAGTTCACAGTCTTCATTTCACACTTCACAGTTCGCAGTTCACAGTTCACAGATCACAGATCACAGTTCACTGTTCACAGATCACAGATCACAGTCTTCATTTCACACTTCACACTTCACAGTGCACAGTTCACAGTCCACAGTTCACTGTTCACAAATCACAGTTCACACTTCACAGTTCACAGTTCACAGTCCACAGATCACAGTTCACAGACTTTATTTCACACTTCACAGTTTGCAGTTCACAGTTCACAGTTCACAGTTCACAGTTCACAGTTCACAGTTCACAGTTCACAGTTCACAGGTCACAGTTCACAGTTCACAGTCCACAGTTCACTGTTCACAGATCACAGTTCACAGATCACAGTCTTCATTTCACACTTCACAGTTCGCAGTTCACAGTTCACAGATCACAGTTGACAGTTCACAGTTTACAGTTCTCAGTTTACAGTTCTCAGTTCACAGTTGACAGTTCACAGTTCACAGTTCACACGTCACAGTTCACATTTCACAGTTCACTGTCTTCATTTCATACTTCACAGTTCGCAGTTCACAGTTCACAGGTCACAGTTCACAGCCCACTGTTCACAGTTCACAGTTCTCAGTTCACAGATCACAGTTCACAGTCTTCATTTCACACTTCACAGTTCGCAGTTCACAGTTCACAGTTCACAGATCACAGTTCACAGTTCACAGTTCACAGTTCACAGTTCACTGTTCACAGTTTACAGTTCTCAGTTTACAGTTCTCAGTTCACAGTCGACAGTTCACAGTTGACAGTTCACAGTTGACAGTTCACAGTTGACAGTTCACAGTTGACAGTTCACAGTTCACAGTTCACAGTTCACAGTTCACAGTTCACACTTCAAAGTTCACAGTTCACACTTCACAGTTCACAGTTCACAGTCCACAGTTCACTGTTCACAGTTCACAGTTCACAGTTCACTGTTCACAGTTTACAGTTCTCAGTTTACAGTTCTCAGTTCACAGTTGACAGTTCACAGTTCACAGTTCACACTTCACAGTTCACAGTTCACAGTCCACAGTTCACTGTTCACATATCACAGTTCACAGTTCACAGTTCACAGTTCACAGTTCACAGTTCCAGTTCACAGTTCACAGTTCACAGTTCACAGTTCGCAGGTCACAGTTCACATTTCACAGTTCACTGTCTTCATTTCATACTTCACAGTTCGCAGTTCACAGTTCACAGTTCACAGTTCACTGTTCACAGTTTACAGTTCACAGTCCACAGTTCACTGTTCACTGTTCACAATTCACAGTTCACAGTTCACAGTTCACAGTTCACTGTTCACTGTTCACAGTTCACAGTTCACAGTTCACAGTTCACAGTCCACAGATCACAGTTCACAGTCTTCATTTCACACTTCACAGTTCGCAGTTCACAGTTCACAGATCACAGTTCACAGTTCACAGTTCACAGTTCACAGTTCACAGTTCACAGTTCACTGTTCACAGTTTACAGTTCTCAGTTCACAGTTGACAGTTCACACTTCACAGTTCACAGTTCACAGTTCACAGTCCACAGTTCACTGTTGACAATTCACAGTTCACAGTTCACAGTTCACAGTTCACAGTTCACAGTTCACAGTTCACAGTTCACAGTTCACAGTTCACTGTTCACTGTTCACAGATCACAGTTCACAGTCTTCATTTCACACTTCACAGTTCGCAGTTCACAGTTCACAGATCACAGATCACAGTTCACAGTTCACAGTTCACAGTTCACATTTCACTGTTCACAGTTCACTGTTCACAGATCATAGTTCACAGTTCACAGTTCACAGTTCACAGTTCACAGTTCACAGTTCACAGTTCACAGTTCACAGTTCACAGTTCACAGTCTTCATTTCACAATTCACAGTTCGCAGTTCACAGTTCACAGATCCCAGTTCGCAGGTCACAGTTCACATTTCACAGTTCACATTTCACAGTTCACTGTCTTCATTTCATACTTCACAGTTCACTGTCTTCATTTCATACTTCACAGTTCGCAGTTCACAGTTCACAGTTCACAGTTCACAGTTCACAGGTCACAGTTCACAGTTCACAGGTCACAGGTCACAGTTCACAGTTCACAGTTCACAGTCCACAGTTCACAGTTCACTGTTCACAGATCACAGTTCACAGATCACAGTCTTCATTTCACACTTCACACTTCACAGTGCACAGTTCACAGTCCACAGTTCACTGTTCACAAATCACAGTTCACACTTCACAGTTCACAGTTCACAGTCCACAGATCACAGTTCACAGACTTTATTTCACACTTCACAGTTCGCAGTTCACAGTTCACAGTTCACAGTTGACAGTTCACAGTTCACACGTCACAGTTCACAGTTCACAGTTCACATTCCACAGTTCACAGTTCACAGTTCCCAGTTCGCAGGTCACATTTCACAGTTCACTGTCTTCATTTCATACTTCACAGTTCGCAGTTCACAGTTCACAGGTCACAGTTCACAGCCCACTGTTCACAGTTCACAGTTCTCAGTTCACAGATCACAGTTCACAGTTCACAGACTTTATTTCACAATTCAGTTTTCACAGTTCACAGTTCACAGTTCACAGTTCACAGATCACAGTTCACAGTCTTCATTTCACACTTCAGTCTTCACAGGGCACAGTTCACAGTTCACAGTCTTCATTTCACAATTCACAGTTCGCAGTTCACAGTTCACAGTTCACAGTTCACAGTCTTCATTTCACAATTCACAGTTCGCAGTTCACAGTTCACAGATCACAGTTCACAGTTCACAGTTCACAGTTCACACGTCACAGTTCACAGTTCACAGTTCACAGTCCACAGTTCACAGTTCACAGTTCCCAGTTCGCAGGTCACATTTCACAGTTCACTGTCTTCATTTCATACTTCACAGTTCGCAGTTCACAGTTCACAGGTCACAGTTCACAGCCCACTGTTCACAGTTCACAGTTCTCAGTTCACAGATCACAGTTCACAGTTCACAGACTTTATTTCACAATTCAGTTTTCACAGTTCACAGTTCACAGTTCACAGTTCACAGATCACAGTTCACAGTCTTCATTTCACACTTCAGTCTTCACAGGGCACAGTTCACAGTTCACAGTCTTCATTTCACAGTCCACAGTTCACTGTTCACAAATCACAGTTCACAGTTCACAGTCTTCATTTCACACTTCACAGTTCGCAGTTCACAGTTCACAGATCACAGTTCACAGTTCACAGTTCACAGTTCACAGTTCACTGTTCACAGTTTACAGTTCTCAGTTCACAGTTGACAGTTCACACTTCACAGTTCACAGTTCACAGTTCACAGTCCACAGTTCACTGTTGACAATTCACAGTTCACAGTTCACAGTTCACAGTTCACAGTTCACAGTTCACAGTTCACAGTTCACAGTTCACAGTTCACAGTTCACAGTCTTCATTTCACATTTCACAGTTCGCAGTTCACAGTTCACAGGTCACAGTTCACAGTTCACAGGTCACAGTTCACAGTTCACAGTCCACAGTTCACTGTTCACAGATCACAGTTCACAGTTCACAGTCTTCATTTCACACTTCACACTTCACAGTGCACAGTTCACAGTCCACAGTTCACAGTCCACAGTTCACTGTTCACAAATCACAGTTCACAGTTCACAGTTCACAGTCCACAGATCACAGTTCACAGTCTTCATTTCACACTTCACAGTTCGCAGTTCACAGTTCACAGATCACAGATCACAGTTCACTGTTCACAGATCACAGATCGCAGTCTTCATTTCACACTTCACACTTCACAGTGCACAGTTCACAGTCCACAGTTCACTGTTCACAAATCACAGTTCACACTTCACAGTTCACAGTTCACAGTCCACAGATCACAGTTCACAGACTTTATTTCACACTTCACAGTTTGCAGTTCACAGTTCACAGTTCACAGTTCACAGTTCACAGTTCACAGTTCACAGTTCACAGTTCACAGTTCACAGTTCACAGGTCACAGTTCACAGTTCACAGTCCACAGTTCACTGTTCACAGATCACAGTTCACAGATCACAGTCTTCATTTCACACTTCACAGTTCGCAGTTCACAGTTCACAGATCACAGTTGACAGTTCACAGTTTACAGTTCTCAGTTTACAGTTCTCAGTTCACAGTTGACAGTTCACAGTTCACAGTTCACACGTCACAGTTCACATTTCACAGTTCACTGTCTTCATTTCATACTTCACAGTTCGCAGTTCACAGTTCACAGGTCACAGTTCACAGCCCACTGTTCACAGTTCACAGTTCTCAGTTCACAGATCACAGTTCACAGTCTTCATTTCACACTTCACAGTTCGCAGTTCACAGTTCACAGATCACAGTTCACAGTTCACAGTTCACAGTTCACAGTTCACTGTTCACAGTTTACAGTTCTCAGTTTACAGTTCTCAGTTCACAGTCGACAGTTCACAGTTGACAGTTCACAGTTGACAGTTCACAGTTGACAGTTCACAGTTGACAGTTCACAGTTCACAGTTCACAGTTCACACTTCAAAGTTCACAGTTCACACTTCACAGTTCACAGTTCACAGTCCACAGTTCACTGTTCACAGTTCACAGTTCACAGTTCACTGTTCACAGTTTACAGTTCTCAGTTTACAGTTCTCAGTTCACAGTTGACAGTTCACAGTTCACAGTTCACACTTCACAGTTCACAGTTCACAGTCCACAGTTCACTGTTCACAGATCACAGTTCACAGTTCACAGTTCACAGTTCACAGTTCACAGTTCCAGTTCACAGTTCACAGTTCACAGTTCACAGTTCACAGTTCACAGTTCGCAGGTCACAGTTCACATTTCACAGTTCACTGTCTTCATTTCATACTTCACAGTTCGCAGTTCACAGTTCACAGTTCACAGTTCACTGTTCACAGTTTACAGTTCACAGTCCACAGTTCACTGTTCACTGTTCACAATTCACAGTTCACAGTTCACAGTTCACAGTTCACTGTTCACTGTTCACAGTTCACAGTTCACAGTTCACAGTTCACAGTCCACAGATCACAGTTCACAGTCTTCATTTCACACTTCACAGTTCGCAGTTCACAGTTCACAGATCACAGTTCACAGTTCACAGTTCACAGTTCACAGTTCACTGTTCACAGTTTACAGTTCTCAGTTCACAGTTGACAGTTCACACTTCACAGTTCACAGTTCACAGTTCACAGTCCACAGTTCACTGTTGACAATTCACAGTTCACAGTTCACAGTTCACAGTTCACAGTTCACAGTTCACAGTTCACAGTTCACAGTTCACTGTTCACTGTTCACAGATCACAGTTCACAGTTCACAGTCTTCATTTCACATTTCACAGTTCGCAGTTCACAGTTCACAGGTCACACTTCACAGTTCACAGGTCACAGTTCACAGTTCACAGTCCACAGTTCACAGTCCACAGTTCACTGTTCACAAATCACAGTTCACAGTTCACAGTTCACAGTCCACAGATCACAGTTCACAGTCTTCATTTCACACTTCACAGTTCGCAGTTCACAGTTCACAGATCACAGATCACAGTTCACAGTTCACAGTTCACAGTTCACAGTTCACATTTCACTGTTCACAGTTCACTGTTCACAGATCATAGTTCACAGTTCACAGTTCACAGTTCACAGTTCACAGTTCACAGTTCACAGTTCACAGTTCACAGTTCACAGTTCACAGTTCACAGTCTTCATTTCACAATTCACAGTTCGCAGTTCACAGTTCACAGATCCCAGTTCGCAGGTCACAGTTCACATTTCACAGTTCACATTTCACAGTTCACTGTCTTCATTTCATACTTCACAGTTCACTGTCTTCATTTCATACTTCACAGTTCGCAGTTCACAGTTCACAGTTCACAGTTCACAGTTCACAGGTCACAGTTCACAGTTCACAGGTCACAGGTCACAGTTCACAGTTCACAGTCCACAGTTCACAGTTCACTGTTCACAGATCACAGTTCACAGATCACAGTCTTCATTTCACACTTCACACTTCACAGTGCACAGTTCACAGTCCACAGTTCACTGTTCACAAATCACAGTTCACACTTCACAGTTCACAGTTCACAGTCCACAGATCACAGTTCACAGACTTTATTTCACACTTCACAGTTCGCAGTTCACAGTTCACAGTTCACAGTTCACAGTTGACAGTTCACAGTTCACACGTCACAGTTCACAGTTCACAGTTCACAGTCCACAGTTCACAGTTCACAGTTCCCAGTTCGCAGGTCACATTTCACAGTTCACTGTCTTCATTTCATACTTCACAGTTCGCAGTTCACAGTTCACAGGTCACAGTTCACAGCCCACTGTTCACAGTTCACAGTTCTCAGTTCACAGATCACAGTTCACAGTTCACAGACTTTATTTCACAATTCAGTTTTCACAGTTCACAGTTCACAGTTCACAGTTCACAGATTACAGTTCACAGTCTTCATTTCACACTTCAGTCTTCACAGGGCACAGTTCACAGTTCACAGTCTTCATTTCACAATTCACAGTTCGCAGTTCACAGTTCACAGTTCACAGTTCACAGTCTTCATTTCACAATTCACAGTTCGCAGTTCACAGTTCACAGATCACAGTTCACAGTTCACAGTTCACAGTTCACACGTCACAGTTCACAGTTCACAGTTCACAGTCCACAGTTCACAGTTCACAGTTCCCAGTTCGCAGGTCACATTTCACAGTTCACTGTCTTCATTTCATACTTCACAGTTCGCAGTTCACAGTTCACAGGTCACAGTTCACAGCCCACTGTTCACAGTTCACAGTTCTCAGTTCACAGATCACAGTTCACAGTTCACAGACTTTATTTCACAATTCAGTTTTCACAGTTCACAGTTCACAGTTCACAGTTCACAGTTCACAGATCACAGTTCACAGTCTTCATTTCACACTTCAGTCTTCACAGGGCACAGTTCACAGTTCACAGTCTTCATTTCACAATTCACAGTTCGCAGTTCACAGTTCACAGTTCACAGTTCACAGTCTTCATTTCACAATTCACAGTTCGCAGTTCACAGTTCACAGATCACAGTTCACAGTTCACAGTCTTCATTTCACACTTCACAGTTCGCAGTTCACAGTTCACAGATCACAGTTCACAGTTCACTGTTCACAGATCATAGTTCACAGTTCACAGTTCACAGTTCACAGTTCACAGTTCACAGTTCCCAGTTCGCAGGTCACAGTTTACAGTTCTCAGTTCACAGTTGACAGTTCACACTTCACAGTTCACAGTTCACAGTTCACAGTCCACAGTTCACTGTTGACAATTCACAGTTCACAGTTCACAGTTCACAGTTCACAGTTCACAGTTCACAGTTCACAGTTCACTGTTCACTGTTCACAGATCACAGTTCACAGTTCACAGTCTTCATTTCACATTTCACAGTTCGCAGTTCACAGTTCACAGGTCACACTTCACAGTTCACAGGTCACAGTTCACAGTTCACAGTCCACAGTTCACAGTCCACAGTTCACTGTTCACAAATCACAGTTCACAGTTCACAGTTCACAGTTCACAGTCCACAGATCACAGTTCACAGTCTTCATTTCACACTTCACAGTTCGCAGTTCACAGTTCACAGATCACAGATCACAGTTCACAGTTCACAGTTCACAGTTCACATTTCACTGTTCACAGTTCACTGTTCACAGATCATAGTTCACAGTTCACAGTTCACAGTTCACAGTTCACAGTTCACAGTTCACAGTTCACAGTTCACAGTTCACAGTTCACAGTTCACAGTCTTCATTTCACAATTCACAGTTCGCAGTTCACAGTTCACAGATCCCAGTTCGCAGGTCACAGTTCACATTTCACAGTTCACATTTCACAGTTCACTGTCTTCATTTCATACTTCACAGTTCACTGTCTTCATTTCATACTTCACAGTTCGCAGTTCACAGTTCACAGTTCACAGTTCACAGGTCACAGTTCACAGTTCACAGGTCACAGGTCACAGTTCACAGTTCACAGTCCACAGTTCACAGTTCACTGTTCACAGATCACAGTTCACAGATCACAGTCTTCATTTCACACTTCACACTTCACAGTGCACAGTTCACAGTCCACAGTTCACTGTTCACAAATCACAGTTCACACTTCACAGTTCACAGTTCACAGTCCACAGATCACAGTTCACAGACTTTATTTCACACTTCACAGTTCGCAGTTCACAGTTCACAGTTCACAGTTCACAGTTGACAGTTCACAGTTCACACGTCACAGTTCACAGTTCACAGTTCACAGTCCACAGTTCACAGTTCACAGTTCCCAGTTCGCAGGTCACATTTCACAGTTCACTGTCTTCATTTCATACTTCACAGTTCGCAGTTCACAGTTCACAGGTCACAGTTCACAGCCCACTGTTCACAGTTCACAGTTCTCAGTTCACAGATCACAGTTCACAGTTCACAGACTTTATTTCACAATTCAGTTTTCACAGTTCACAGTTCACAGTTCACAGTTCACAGATCACAGTTCACAGTCTTCATTTCACACTTCAGTCTTCACAGGGCACAGTTCACAGTTCACAGTCTTCATTTCACAATTCACAGTTCGCAGTTCACAGTTCACAGTTCACAGTTCACAGTCTTCATTTCACAATTCACAGTTCGCAGTTCACAGTTCACAGATCACAGTTCACAGTTCACAGTCTTCATTTCACACTTCACAGTTCGCAGTTCACAGTTCACAGATCACAGTTCACAGTTCTCTGTTCACAGATCATAGTTCACAGTTCACAGTTCACAGTTCACAGTTCACAGTTCACAGTTCCCAGTTCGCAGGTCACAGTTCACATTTCACAGTTCACTGTCTTCATTTCATACTTCACAGTTCACTGTCTTCATTTCATACTTCACAGTTCGCAGTTCACAGTTCACCGTTCACAGTTCACAGTCCACAGTTCACTGTTCACAATTCACAGTTCACAGTTCACAGTCCACAGTTCACAGTCCACAGTTCACTGTTCACAGTTCACAGTTCACAGTTCACTGTTCACAGTTTACAGTTCTCAGTTTACAGTTCTCAGTTCACAGTTGACAGTTGACAGTTCACAGTTCACACTTCACAGTTCACAGTCCACAGTTCACTGTTCACAGTTTACAGTTCTCAGTTTACAGTTCTCAGTTCACAGTTGACAGTTGACAGTTGACAGTTCACAGTTCACACTTCACAGTTCACAGTTCACAGTCCACAGTTCACTGTTCACAGATCATAGTTCACAGTTCACAGTTCACAGTTCACAGTTCACAGTTCACAGTTCCCAGTTCGCAGGTCACAGTTCACATTTCACAGTTCACTGTCTTCATTTCATACTTCACAGTTCACTGTCTTCATTTCATACTTCACAGTTCGCAGTTCACAGTTCACCGTTCACAGTTCACAGTCCACAGTTCACTGTTCACAATTCACAGTTCACAGTTCACAGTTCACAGTTCACAGTTCACAGTTCACAGTTCACAGTTCCAGGTTCACAGTTCACAGTCTTCATTTCACAATTCACAGTTCGCAGTTCACAGTTCACAGGTCACAGTTCACAGTTCACAGTTCACAGTCCACAGTTCACTGTTCACAGATCACAGTTCACAGTTCACAGTCTTCATTTCACACTTCACACTTCACACTTCACAGTGCACAGTTCACAGTCCACAGTTCACAGTTCACAGTTCACAGTTCACAGTTCACAGTTCGCAGGTCACAGTTCACATTTCACAGTTCACTGTCTTCATTTCATACTTCACAGTTCGCAGTTCACAGTTCACAGGTCACAGTTCACAGCCCACTGTTCACAGTTCACAGATCACAGTTCACAGTTCACAGACTTTATTTCACAATTCAGTTTTCACAGTTCACAGTTCACAGTTCTCAGTTCACAGTTCACAGTTCACAGATCACAGTTCACAGTCTTCATTTCACACTTCAGTCTTCACAGGGCACAGTTCACAGTTCACAGTCTTCATTTCACAATTCACAGTTCGCAGTTCACAGTTCACAGATCACACTTCACAGTTCACAGTTCACAGATCACAGTTCACAGATCACAGTTCACAGACTTTATTTCACAATTCAGTTTTCACAGTTCACAGTTCACAGTTCACAGTCCGCAGTTCACTGTTCACAGATCATAGTTCACAGTTCACAGTTCACAGTTCACAGTTCACAGTTCCAGTTCACAGTTCACAGTTCACAGTTCACAGTTCACAGTTCACACTTCACTGTTCACAGATCACAGTTCACAGTTCACAGTTCACAGTTCACAGTTCCCAGTTCGCAGGTCACAGTTCACATTTCACAGTTCACTGTCTTCATTTCATACTTCACAGTTCGCAGTTCACAGTTCACAGTCCACAGTTCACTGTTCACAGATCACAGTTCACAGATCACAGTCTTCATTTCACACTTCACACTTCACAGTGCACAGTTCACAGTCCACAGTTCACTGTTCACAAATCACAGTTCACACTTCACAGTTCACAGTTCACAGTCCACAGATCACAGTTCACAGACTTTATTTCACACTTCACAGTTCACAGTTCACAGTTCACAGTTCACAGTTCACAGTTCACAGTTCACAGTTCACAGTTCACAGTTCACAGTTCACAGCTCACAGTTCACAGTTCACTGTTCACAGTTTACAATTCTCAGTTTACAGTTCTCAGTTCACAGTTGACAGTTCACACTTCACAGTTCACAGTTCACAGTTCACAGTCCACAGTTGACTGTTGACAATTCACAGTTCACAGTTCACAGTTCACAGTTCACAGTTCACAGTTCACTGTTCACTGTTCACAGTTCACAGTTCACAGTTCACAGTCTTCATTTCACAATTCACAGTTCGCAGTTCACAGTTCACAGGTCACAGTTCACAGTTCACAGGTCACAGTTCACAGTTCACAGTCCACAGTTCACTGTTCACAGATCACAGTTCACAGTTCACAGTCTTCATTTCACACTTCACACTTCACAGTGCACAGTTCACAGTCCACAGTTCACAGTTCACAGTTCACTGTTCACAAATCACAGTTCACAGTTCACAGTTCACAGTCCACAGATCACAGTTCACAGTCTTCATTTCACACTTCACAGTTCGCAGTTCACAGTTCACAGATCACAGATCACAGTTCACAGTTCACAGTTCACAGTTCACAGTTCACTGTTCACAGTTCACAGTCCACAGTTCACTGTTCACAATTCACAGTTCACAGTTCACAGTCCACAGTTCACAGTCCACAGTTCACTGTTCACAGTTCACAGTTCACAGTTCACTGTTCACAGTTTACAGTTCTCAGTTTACAGTTCTCAGTTCACAGTTGACAGTTCACAGTTCACAGTTCACACTTCACAGTTCACAGTCCACAGTTCACTGTTCACAGTTTACAGTTCTCAGTTTACAGTTCTCAGTTCACAGTTGACAGTTGACAGTTCACAGTTCACACTTCACAGTTCACAGTTCACAGTCCACAGTTCACTGTTCACAGTTCACAGTTCACAGTTCACAGTTCACAGTTCACAGGTCACAGTTCACAGTTCACAGTCCACAGTTCACTGTTCACAGATCACAGTTCACAGATCACAGTCTTCATTTCACACTTCACAGTTCGCAGTTCACAGTTCACAGATCACAGTTGACAGTTCACAGTTTACAGTTCTCAGTTTACAGTTCTCAGTTCACAGTTGACAGTTCACAGTTCACAGTTCACACGTCACAGTTCACAGTTCACAGTTCACAGTCCACAGTTCACAGTTCACAGTTCCCAGTTCGCAGGTCACAGTTCACATTTCACAGTTCACTGTCTACATTTCATACTTCACAGTTCGCAGTTCACAGTTAACAGGTCACAGTTCACAGCCCACTGTTCACAGTTCACAGTTCTCAGTTCACAGATCACAGTTCACAGTTCACAGACTTTATTTCACAATTCAGTTTTCACAGTTCACAGTTCACAGTTCACAGATCACAGTTCACAGTCTTCATTTCACACTTCAGTCTTCACAGGGCACAGTTCACAGTTCACAGTCTTCATTTCACAATTCACAGTTCGCAGTTCACAGTTCACAGTTCACAGTTCACAGTCTTCATTTCACAATTCACAGTTCGCAGTTCACAGTTCACAGATCACAGTTCACAGTTCACAGTCATCATTTCACACTTCACAGTTCGCAGTTCACAGTTCACAGATCACAGTTCACAGTTCACAGTTCACAGTTCACAGTTCACTGTTCACAGTTTACAGTTCTCAGTTTACAGTTCTCAGTTCACAGTTGACAGTTCACAGTTGACAGTTCACAGTTGACAGTTCACAGTTGACAGTTCACAGTTGACAGTTCACAGTTGACAGTTCACAGTTGACAGTTCACAGTTCACAGTTCACACTTCAAAGTTCACAGTTCACACTTCACAGTTCACAGTTCACAGTCCACAGTTCACTGTTCACAGTTCACTGTTCACAGATCACAGTTCACAGTTCACAGTTCACAGTTCACAGTTCACAGTTCACAGTTCCAGTTCACAGTTCACAGTTCACAGTTCACAGTTCACACTTCACTGTTCACAGTTCACAGTTCACAGTTCACACTTCAAAGTTCACAGTTCACACTTCACAGTTCACAGTTCACAGTCCACAGTTCACTGTTCACAGTTCACTGTTCACAGATCACAGTTCACAGTTCACAGTTCACAGTTCACAGTTCACAGTTCACAGTTCCAGTTCACAGTTCACAGTTCACAGTTCACAGTTCACACTTCACTGTTCACAGTTCACAGTTCACAGTTCACAGTTCACAGTTCACAGTTCACAGTTCACAGTTCACAGTTCACAGTTCACAGTTCACAGTTCACAGTTCACAGTTCACAGTTCACAGTTCACAGTTCACAGTTCACAGTTCACAGTTCACAGTTCACAGTTCACAGTTCACAGTTCACAGTTCACAGTTCACAGTTCACAGTTCACAGTTCACAGTTCTCAGTTGACAGTTGACAGTTCACAGTTCACAGTTCACACGTCACAGTTCACAGTTCACAGTTCACAGTCCACAGTTCACAGTTCACAGTTCCCAGTTCGCAGGTCACAGTTCACATTTCACAGTTCACTGTCTTCATTTCATACTTCACAGTTCGCAGTTCACAGTTCACAGGTCACAGTTCACAGCCCACTGTTCACAGTTCACAGTTCTCAGTTCACAGATCACAGTTCACAGTTCACAGACTTTATTTCACAATTCAGTTTTCACAGTTCACAGTTCACAGTTCACAGTTCACAGTTCACAGTTCACAGATCACAGTTCACAGTCTTCATTTCACACTTCAGTCTTCACAGGGCACAGTTCACAGTTCACAGTCTTCATTTCACAATTCACAGTTCGCAGTTCACAGTTCACAGTTCACAGTTCACAGTCTTCATTTCACAATTCACAGTTCGCAGTTCACAGTTCACAGATCACAGTTCACAGTTCACAGTCTTCATTTCACACTTCACAGTTCGCAGTTCACAGTTCACAGATCACAGTTCACAGTTCACAGTTCACAGTTCACAGTTCACTGTTCACAGTTTACAGTTCTCAGTTTACAGTTCTCAGTTCACAGTTGACAGTTGACAGTTGACAGTTCACAGTTGACAGTTCACAGTTGACAGTTCACAGTTGACAGTTCACAGTTCACAGTTCACACTTCAAAGTTCACAGTTCACACTTCACAGTTCACAGTTCACAGTCCACAGTTCACTGTTCACAGTTCACAGTTCACAGTTCACAGTTCACAGTTCACAGTTCACAGTTCACAGTTCACAGTTCACAGTTCACAGTTCACAGTTCACAGTTCACAGTTCACAGTTCACAGTTCACAGTTCACAGTTCACAGTTCACAGTTCACAGTTCACAGTTCACAGTTCACAGTTCACAGTTCACAGTTCACAGTTCACAGTTCACAGTTCACAGTTCACAGTTCACAGTTCACAGTTCACAGTTCACAGTTCACAGTTCACAGTTCACAGTTCACAGTTCACAGTTCACAGTTCACAGTTCACAGTTCACAGTTCACAGTTCACAGTTCACAGTTCACAGTTCACAGTTCGCAGGTCACAGTTCACATTTCACAGTTCACTGTCTTCATTTCATACTTCACAGTTCGCAGTTCACAGTTCACAGTTCACAGTTCACTGTTCACAGTTTACAGTTCACAGTCCACAGTTCACTGTTCACTGTTCACAATTCACAGTTCACAGTTCACAGTTCACAGTTCACTGTTCACTGTTCACAGTTCACAGTTCACAGTTCACAGTTCACAGTCCACAGATCACAGTTCACAATCTTCATTTCACACTTCACAGTTCGCAGTTCACAGTTCACAGATCACAGTTCACAGTTCACAGTTCACAGTTCACAGTTCACTGTTCACAGTTTACAGTTCTCAGTTCACAGTTGACAGTTCACACTTCACAGTTCACAGTTCACAGTTCACAGTCCACAGTTCACTGTTGACAATTCACAGTTCACAGTTCACAGTTCACAGTTCACAGTTCACAGTTCACAGTTCACTGTTCACTGTTCACAGTTCACAGTTCACAGTTCACAGTCTTCATTTCACATTTCACAGTTCGCAGTTCACAGTTCACAGGTCACAGTTCACAGTTCACAGGTCACAGTTCACAGTTCACAGTCCACAGTTCACTGTTCACAGATCACAGTTCACAGTTCACAGTCTTCATTTCACACTTCACACTTCACAGTGCAAAGTTCACAGTCCACAGTTCACAGTCCACAGTTCACTGTTCACAAATCACAGTTCACAGTTCACAGTTCACAGTCCACAGATCACAGTTCACAGTCTTCATTTCACACTTCACAGTTCGCAGTTCACAGTTCACAGATCACAGATCACAGTTCACAGTTCACAGTTCACAGTTCACATTTCACTGTTCACAGTTCACTGTTCACAGATCATAGTCACAGTTCACAGTTCACAGTTCACAGTTCACAGTTCACAGTTCACAGTTCACAGTTCACAGTTCACAGTTCACAGTTCACAGTCTTCATTTCACAATTCACAGTTCGCAGTTCACAGTTCACAGATCCCAGTTCGCAGGTCACAGTTCACATTTCACAGTTCACATTTCACAGTTCACTGTCTTCATTTCATACTTCACAGTTCACTGTCTTCATTTCATACTTCACAGTTCGCAGTTCACAGTTCACAGTTCACAGTTCACAGTTCACAGTTCACAGTTCACAGGTCACAGTTCACAGTTCACAGGTCACAGGTCACAGTTCACAGTTCACAGTCCACAGTTCACAGTTCACTGTTCACAGATCACAGTTCACAGATCACAGACTTCATTTCACACTTCAGTCTTCACAGGGCACAGTTCACAGTTCACAGTCTTCATTTCACAATTCACAGTTCGCAGTTCACAGTTCACAGTTCACAGTTCACAGTCTTCATTTCACAATTCACAGTTCGCAGTTCACAGTTCACAGATCACAGTTCACAGTTCACAGTCCACAGTTCACTGTTCACAGTTTACAGTTCTCAGTTTACAGTTCTCAGTTCACAGTTGACAGTTGACAGTTCACAGTTCACACTTCACAGTTCACAGTTCACAGTCCACAGTTCACTGTTCACAGATCATAGTTCACAGTTCACAGTTCACAGTTCACAGTTCACAGTTCACAGTTCCCAGTTCGCAGGTCACAGTTCACATTTCACAGTTCACTGTCTTCATTTCATACTTCACAGTTCACTGTCTTCATTTCATACTTCACAGTTCGCAGTTCACAGTTCACCGTTCACAGTTCACAGTCCACAGTTCACTGTTCACAATTCACAGTTCACAGTTCACAGTTCACAGTTCACAGTTCACAGTTCACAGTTCACAGTTCACAGTTCCAGGTTCACAGTTCACAGTCTTCATTTCACAATTCACAGTTCGCAGTTCACAGTTCACAGGTCACAGTTCACAGTTCACAGTTCACAGTCCACAGTTCACTGTTCACAGATCACAGTTCACAGTTCACAGTCTTCATTTCACACTTCACACTTCACACTTCACAGTGCACAGTTCACAGTCCACAGTTCACAGTTCACAGTTCACAGTTCACAGTTCACAGTTCGCAGGTCACAGTTCACATTTCACAGTTCACTGTCTTCATTTCATACTTCACAGTTCGCAGTTCACAGTTCACAGTTCACAGGTCACAGTTCACAGCCCACTGTTCACAGTTCACAGATCACAGTTCACAGTTCACAGACTTTATTTCACAATTCAGTTTTCACAGTTCACAGTTCACAGTTCTCAGTTCACAGTTCACAGTTCACAGATCACAGTTCACAGTCTTCATTTCACACTTCAGTCTTCACAGGGCACAGTTCACAGTTCACAGTCTTCATTTCACAATTCACAGTTCGCAGTTCACAGTTCACAGATCACACTTCACAGTTCACAGTTCACAGATCACAGTTCACAGATCACAGTTCACAGACTTTATTTCACAATTCAGTTTTCACAGTTCACAGTTCACAGTTCACAGTCCGCAGTTCACTGTTCACAGATCATAGTTCACAGTTCACAGTTCACAGTTCACAGTTCACAGTTCCAGTTCACAGTTCACAGTTCACAGTTCACAGTTCACAGTTCACACTTCACTGTTCACAGATCACAGTTCACAGTTCACAGTTCACAGTTCCCAGTTCGCAGGTCACAGTTCACATTTCACAGTTCACTGTCTTCATTTCATACTTCACAGTTCGCAGTTCACAGTTCACAGTCCACAGTTCACTGTTCACAGATCACAGTTCACAGATCACAGTCTTCATTTCACACTTCACACTTCACAGTGCACAGTTCACAGTCCACAGTTCACTGTTCACAAATCACAGTTCACACTTCACAGTTCACAGTTCACAGTCCACAGATCACAGTTCACAGACTTTATTTCACACTTCACAGTTCACAGTTCACAGTTCACAGTTCACAGTTCACAGTTCACAGTTCACAGTTCACAGTTCACAGCTCACAGTTCACAGTTCACTGTTCACAGTTTACAATTCTCAGTTTACAGTTCTCAGTTCACAGTTGACAGTTCACACTTTACAGTTCACAGTTCACAGTTCACAGTCCACAGTTGACTGTTGACAATTCACAGTTCACAGTTCACAGTTCACAGTTCACAGTTCACAGTTCACTGTTCACTGTTCACAGTTCACAGTTCACAGTTCACAGTCTTCATTTCACAATTCACAGTTCGCAGTTCACAGTTCACAGGTCACAGTTCACAGTTCACAGGTCACAGTTCACAGTTCACAGTCCACAGTTCACTGTTCACAGATCACAGTTCACAGTTCACAGTCTTCATTTCACACTTCACACTTCACAGTGCACAGTTCACAGTCCACAGTTCACAGTTCACAGTTCACTGTTCACAAATCACAGTTCACAGTTCACAGTTTACAGTTCTCAGTTTACAGTTCTCAGTTCACAGTTGACAGTTCACAGTTCACAGTTCACACGTCACAGTTCACAGTTCACAGTTCACAGTCCACAGTTCACAGTTCACAGTTCCCAGTTCGCAGGTCACAGTTCACATTTCACAGTTCACTGTCTTCATTTCATACTTCACAGTTCGCAGTTCACAGTTCACAGGTCACAGTTCACAGCCCACTGTTCACAGTTCACAGTTCTCAGTTCACAGATCACAGTTCACAGTTCACAGACTTTATTTCACAATTCAGTTTTCACAGTTCACAGTTCACAGTTCACAGATCACAGTTCACAGTCTTCATTTCACACTTCAGTCTTCACAGGGCACAGTTCACAGTTCACAGTCTTCATTTCACAATTCACAGTTCGCAGTTCACAGTTCACAGTTCACAGTTCACAGTCTTCATTTCACAATTCACAGTTCGCAGTTCACAGTTCACAGATCACAGTTCACAGTTCACAGTCATCATTTCACACTTCACAGTTCGCAGTTCACAGTTCACAGATCACAGTTCACAGTTCACAGTTCACAGTTCACAGTTCACTGTTCACAGTTTACAGTTCTCAGTTTACAGTTCTCAGTTCACAGTTGACAGTTCACAGTTGACAGTTCACAGTTGACAGTTCACAGTTGACAGTTCACAGTTGACAGTTCACAGTTCACAGTTCACACTTCAAAGTTCACAGTTCACACTTCACAGTTCACAGTTCACAGTCCACAGTTCACTGTTCACAGTTCACTGTTCACAGATCACAGTTCACAGTTCACAGTTCACAGTTCACAGTTCACAGTTCACACTTCAAAGTTCACAGTTCACACTTCACAGTTCACAGTTCACAGTCCACAGTTCACTGTTCACAGTTCACTGTTCACAGATCACAGTTCACAGTTCACAGTTCACAGTTCACAGTTCACAGTTCCAGTTCACAGTCCACAGTTCACAGTTCACAGTTCACACTTCACTGTTCACAGTTCACAGTTCACAGTTCACAGTTCACAGTTCACAGTTCACAGTTCACAGTTCACAGTTCACAGTTCACAGTTCACAGTTCACAGTTCACAGTTCACAGTTCACAGTTCACAGTTCACAGTTCACAGTTCACAGTTCACAGTTCACAGTTCACAGTTCACAGTTCACAGTTCACAGTTCACAGTTCACAGTTCTCAGTTGACAGTTGACAGTTGACAGTTGACAGTTCACAGTTCACAGTTCACACGTCACAGTTCACAGTTCACAGTTCACAGTCCACAGTTCACAGTTCACAGTTCCCAGTTCGCAGGTCACAGTTCACATTTCACAGTTCACTGTCTTCATTTCATACTTCACAGTTCGCAGTTCACAGTTCACAGGTCACAGTTCACAGCCCACTGTTCACAGTTCACAGTTCTCAGTTCACAGATCACAGTTCACAGTTCACAGACTTTATTTCACAATTCAGTTTTCACAGTTCACAGTTCACAGTTCACAGTTCACAGATCACAGTTCACAGTCTTCATTTCACACTTCAGTCTTCACAGGGCACAGTTCACAGTTCACAGTCTTCATTTCACAATTCACAGTTCGCAGTTCACAGTTCACAGTTCACAGTTCACAGTCTTCATTTCACAATTCACAGTTCGCAGTTCACAGTTCACAGATCACAGTTCACAGTTCACAGTCTTCATTTCACACTTCACAGTTCGCAGTTCACAGTTCACAGATCACAGTTCACAGTTCACAGTTCACAGTTCACAGTTCACTGTTCACAGTTTACAGTTCTCAGTTTACAGTTCTCAGTTCACAGTTGACAGTTGACAGTTGACAGTTCACAGTTGACAGTTCACAGTTGACAGTTCACAGTTGACAGTTCACAGTTCACAGTTCACAGTTCACAGTTCACACTTCAAAGTTCACAGTTCACACTTCACAGTTCACAGTTCACAGTCCACAGTTCACTGTTCACAGTTCACAGTTCACAGTTCACAGTTCACAGTTCACAGTTCACAGTTCACAGTTCACAGTTCACAGTTCACAGTTCACAGTTCACAGTTCACAGTTCACAGTTCACAGTTCACAGTTCACAGTTCACAGTTCACAGTTCACAGTTCACAGTTCACAGTTCACAGTTCACAGTTCACAGTTCACAGTTCACAGTTCACAGTTCACAGTTCACAGTTCACAGTTCACAGTTCACAGTTCACAGTTCACAGTTCACAGTTCACAGTTCACAGTTCACAGTTCACAGTTCACAGTTCACAGTTCACAGTTCACAGTTCACAGTTCACAGTTCACAGTTCACAGTTCACAGTTCACAGTTCGCAGGTCACAGTTCACATTTCACAGTTCACTGTCTTCATTTCATACTTCACAGTTCGCAGTTCACAGTTCACAGTTCACAGTTCACTGTTCACAGTTTACAGTTCACAGTCCACAGTTCACTGTTCACTGTTCACAATTCACAGTTCACAGTTCACAGTTCACAGTTCACTGTTCACTGTTCACAGTTCACAGTTCACAGTTCACAGTTCACAGTCCACAGATCACAGTTCACAATCTTCATTTCACACTTCACAGTTCGCAGTTCACAGTTCACAGATCACAGTTCACAGTTCACAGTTCACAGTTCACAGTTCACTGTTCACAGTTTACAGTTCTCAGTTCACAGTTGACAGTTCACACTTCACAGTTCACAGTTCACAGTTCACAGTCCACAGTTCACTGTTGACAATTCACAGTTCACAGTTCACAGTTCACAGTTCACAGTTCACAGTTCACAGTTCACTGTTCACTGTTCACAGTTCACAGTTCACAGTCTTCATTTCACATTTCACAGTTCGCAGTTCACAGTTCACAGGTCACAGTTCACAGTTCACAGGTCACAGTTCACAGTTCACAGTCCACAGTTCACTGTTCACAGATCACAGTTCACAGTTCACAGTCTTCATTTCACACTTCACACTTCACAGTGCACAGTTCACAGTCCACAGTTCACAGTCCACAGTTCACTGTTCACAAATCACAGTTCACAGTTCACAGTTCACAGTCCACAGATCACAGTTCACAGTCTTCATTTCACACTTCACAGTTCGCAGTTCACAGTTCACAGATCACAGATCACAGTTCACAGTTCACAGTTCACAGTTCACAGTTCACATTTCACTGTTCACAGTTCACTGTTCACAGATCATAGTCACAGTTCACAGTTCACAGTTCACAGTTCACAGTTCACAGTTCACAGTTCACAGTTCACAGTTCACAGTTCACAGTCTTCATTTCACAATTCACAGTTCGCAGTTCACAGTTCACAGATCCCAGTTCGCAGGTCACAGTTCACATTTCACAGTTCACATTTCACAGTTCACTGTCTTCATTTCATACTTCACAGTTCACTGTCTTCATTTCATACTTCACAGTTCGCAGTTCACAGTTCACAGTTCACAGTTCACAGTTCACAGTTCACAGGTCACAGTTCACAGTTCACAGGTCACAGGTCACAGTTCACAGTTCACAGTCCACAGTTCACAGTTCACTGTTCACAGATCACAGTTCACAGATCACAGTCTTCATTTCACACTTCACACTTCACAGTGCACAGTTCACAGTCCACAGTTCACTGTTCACAAATCACAGTTCACACTTCACAGTTCACAGTTCACAGTCCACAGATCACAGTTCACAGACTTTATTTCACACTTCACAGTTCGCAGTTCACAGTTCACAGTTCACAGTTCACAGTTCACAGTTCACAGTTCACAGTTCACAGTTCACAGTTCACAGGTCACAGTTCACAGTTCACAGTCCACAGTTCACTGTTCACAGATCACAGTTCACAGATCACAGTCTTCATTTCACACTTCACAGTTCGCAGTTCACAGTTCACAGATCACAGTTGACAGTTCACAGTTTACAGTTCTCAGTTTACAGTTCTCAGTTCACAGTTGACAGTTCACAGTTCACAGTTCACACGTCACAGTTCACAGTTCACAGTTCACAGTCCACAGTTCACAGTTCACAGTTCCCAGTTCGCAGGTCACAGTTCACATTTCACAGTTCACTGTCTTCATTTCATACTTCACAGTTCGCAGTTCACAGTTCACAGGTCACAGTTCACAGCCCACTGTTCACAGTTCACAGTTCTCAGTTCACAGATCACAGTTCACAGTTCACAGACTTTATTTCACAATTCAGTTTTCACAGTTCACAGTTCACAGTTCACAGTTCACAGATCACAGTTCACAGTCTTCATTTCACACTTCAGTCTTCACAGGGCACAGTTCACAGTTCACAGTCTTCATTTCACAATTCACAGTTCGCAGTTCACAGTTCACAGTTCACAGTTCACAGTCTTCATTTCACAATTCACAGTTCGCAGTTCACAGTTCACAGATCACAGTTCACAGTTCACAGTCTTCATTTCACACTTCACAGTTCGCAGTTCACAGTTCACAGATCACAGTTCACAGTTCACAGTTCACAGTTCACAGTTCACAGTTCACACTTCACAGTTCACAGTTCACAGTTCACACTTCACAGTTCACAGTTCACAGTCTACAGTTCACTGTTCACAGTTCACAGTTCACAGTTCACTGTTCACAGTTTACAGTTCTCAGTTTACAGTTCTCAGTTCACAGTTGACAGTTCACAGTTCACAGTTCACACTTCACAGTTCACAGTTCACAGTCCACAGTTCACTGTTCACAGATCGTAGTTCACAGTTCAGAGTTCACAGTTCACAGTTCACAGTTCACAGTTCACAGTTCACAGTTCACAGTTCCAGTTCACAGGTCACAGTTCACAGTTCACACTTCACTGTTCACAGATCACAGTTCCAGTTCACAGTTCACAGTTCACAGTTCACAGTTCACAGTTCACACTTCACTGTTCACAGATCACAGTTCACAGTTCACAGTTCACACTTCACAGTTCACACTTCACAGTTCACACTTCACAGTTCACACTTCACAGTTCACAGTTCACAGTTCACAGTTCACAGTTCACAGTCCACAGTTCACTGTTCACAGATCATAGTTCACAGTTGACAGTTCACAGTTCACAGTTCACAGTTCACAGTTCCAGTTCACAGTTCACAGTTCACAGTTCACAGTTCACAGTTCACAGTTCACACTTCACTGTTCACAGATCACAGTTCACAGTTCACAGTTCACAGTTCACAGTTCACAGTTCACAGTCTTCATTTCACACTTCACAGTTCGCAGTTCACAGTTCACAGATCACAGTTCACAGTTCACAGTTCACAGTTCACAGTTCACAGTTCACAGTTCACAGTTCACAGTTCACTGTTCACAGTTTACAGTTCTCAGTTTACAGTTCTCAGTTTACAGTTCTCAGTTTACAGTTCTCAGTTTACAGTTCTCAGTTTACAGTTCTCAGTTCACAGTTGACAGTTCACAGTTGACAGTTCACAGTTCACAGTTCACAGTTCACAGTTCACAGTTCACACTTCACAGTTCACAGTTCACACTTCACAGCTCACAGTTCACAGTCCACAGTTCACTGTTCACAGTTCACTGTTCTCAGTTCACAGTTCTCAGTTCACAGTTGACAGTTCACAGTTCACAGTTCACTGTTCACAGTTCACTGTTCTCAGTTTACAGTTCTCAGTTTACAGTTCTCAGTTCACAGTTCACAGTTCACACTTCACAGTTCACAGTTCACAGTTCACAGTTCACAGTCCACAGTTCACTGTTCACAGATCATAGTTAACAGTTCACAGTTCACAGTTCACAGTTCACAGTTCACAGTTCCAGTTCACAGTTCACAGTTCACAGTTCACAGTTCACACTTCACTGTTCACAGATCACAGTTCACAGTTCACAGTTCACAGTTCACAGTTCACAGTTCACAGTTCACAGTTCACAGTTCACAGTTCACAGTTCACAGTTCACAGTTCACAGTTCACAGTCTTCATTTCACACTTCACAGTTCGCAGTTCACAGTTCATAGATCACAGTTCACAGTTCACAGTTCACAGTTCACAGTTCACTGTTCACAGTTCACTGTTCACAGTTTACAGTTCTCAGTTTACAGTTCTCAGTTTACAGTTCTCAGTTTACAGTTCTCAGTTCACAGTTGACAGTTGACAGTTCACAGTTCACAGTTCACAGTTCACAGTTCACAGTTCACACTTCACAGTTCACACTTCACAGTTCACAGTTCACAGTTCACACTTCACAGTTCACAGTTCACAGTCCACAGTTCACTGTTCACAGTTCACAGTTCACAGTTCACTGTTCACAGTTTACAGTTCTCAGTTTACAGTTCTCAGTTCACAGTTCACAGTTCACAGTTCACAGTTCACACTTCACAGTTCACAGTTCACAGTCCACAGTTCACTGTTCACAGAGCATAGTTCACAGTTCACAGTTCACAGTTCACAGTTCACAGTTCACAGTTCCAGTTCACAGTTCACAGTTCACAGTTCACAGTTCACAGTTCACACTTCACTGTTCACAGATCACAGTTCACAGTTCACAGTTCACAGTTCACAGTTCACAGTTCACAGTTCACTGTTCACAGTTCACTGTTCACTGTTCACTGTTCACAGTTTACAGTTCTCAGTTTACAGTTCTCAGTTTACAGTTCTCAGTTCACAGTTGACAGTTGACAGTTCACAGTTCACAGTTCACAGTTCACAGTTCACAGTTCACAGTTCACAGTTCACAGTTCACACTTCACAGTTCACAGTTCACACTTCACAGTTCACAGTTCACAGTCCACAGTTCACTGTTCACAGTTCACAGTTCACAGTTCACTGTTCACAGTTTACAGTTCTCAGTTTACAGTTCTCAGTTCACAGTTCACAGTTCACAGTTCACAGTTCACAGTTCACACTTCACAGTTCACAGTTCACAGTCCACAGTTCACTGTTCACAGAGCATAGTTCACAGTTCACAGTTCACAGTTCACAGTTCACAGTTCACAGTTCACAGTTCACAGTTCCAGTTCACAGTTCACAGTTCACAGTTCACAGTTCACAGTTCACAGTTCACACTTCACTGTTCACAGATCACAGTTCACAGTTCACCGTTCACAGTTCTCAGTTTACAGTTCTCAGTTCACAGTTGACAGTTCACAGTTGACAGTTCACACTTCACAGTTCACAGTTCACAGTTCACAGTCCACAGTTCACTGTTCACTGTTCACAATTCACAGTTCACAGTTCACAGTTCACAGTTCACAGTTCACAGTTCACTGTTCACTGTTCACAGTTCACAGTTCACAGTTCACAGTCCACAGATCACAGTTCACAGTCTTCATTTCACACTTCACAGTTCGCAGTTCACAGTTCACAGTTCACAGATCACAGTTCACAGTTCACAGTTCACAGTTCACAGTTCACTGTTCACAGTTTACAGTTCTCAGTTTACAGTTCTCAGTTCACAGTTGACAGTTCACAGTTGACAGTTCACAGTTGACAGTTCACAGTTCACAGTTCACAGTTCACAGTCCACAGTTCACTGTTCACAGTTCACAGTTCACAGTTCACAGTTCACAGTTCACTGTTCACAGTTTACAGTTCTCAGTTTACAGTTCTCAGTTCACAGTTGACAGTTCACAGTTCACAGTTCACACTTCACAGTTCACAGTTCACAGTCCACAGTTCACTGTTCACAGATCATAGTTCACAGTTCACACTTCACAGTGCACAGTTCACAGTCCACAGTTCACAGTTCACAGTTCACAGTTCACAGTTCGCAGGTCACAGTTCACATTTCACAGTTCACTGTCTTCATTTCATACTTCACAGTTCGCAGTTCACAGTTCACAGGTCACAGTTCACAGCCCACTGTTCACAGTTCACAGATCACAGTTCACAGTTCACAGACTTTATTTCACAATTCAGTTTAAACAGTTCACAGTTCACAGTTCTCAGTTCACAGTTCACAGTTCACAGATCACAGTTCACAGTCTTCATTTCACACTTCAGTCTTCACAGGGCACAGTTCACAGGTCACAGTCTTCATTTCACAATTCACAATTCACAGTTCGCAGTTCACAGTTCACAGATCACACTTCACAGTTCACAGTTCACAGATCACAGTTCACAGATCACAGTTCACAGACTTTATTTCACAATTCAGTTTTCACAGTTCACAGTTCACAGTTCACAGTCCGCAGTTCACTGTTCACAGATCATAGTTCACAGTTCACAGTTCACAGTTCACAGTTCACAGTTCCAGTTCACAGTTCACAGTTCACAGTTCACAGTTCACAGTTCACAGTTCACACTTCACTGTTCACAGATCACAGTTCACAGTTCACAGTTCACAGTTCCCAGTTCGCAGGTCACAGTTCACATTTCACAGTTCACTGTCTTCATTTCATACTTCACAGTTCGCAGTTCACAGTTCACAGTCCACAGTTCACTGTTCACAGATCACAGTTCACAGATCACAGTCTTCATTTCACACTTCACACT
Source organism: Lasioglossum villosulum (assembly GCA_963971365.1). Taxonomy (NCBI): domain Eukaryota; kingdom Metazoa; phylum Arthropoda; class Insecta; order Hymenoptera; family Halictidae; genus Lasioglossum; species Lasioglossum villosulum. The sequence goes on along the minus strand of CAXARU010000114.1, from coordinate 555,313 downwards.
TCACAGTGCACAGTTCACAGTCCACAGTTCACTGTTCACAAATCACAGTTCACACTTCACAGTTCACAGTTCACAGTCCACAGATCACAGTTCACAGACTTTATTTCACACTTCACAGTTCACAGTTCACAGTTCACAGTTCACAGTTCACAGTTCACAGTTCACAGTTCACAGTTCACAGTTCACAGCTCACAGTTCACAGTTCACTGTTCACAGTTTACAATTCTCAGTTTACAGTTCTCAGTTCACAGTTGACAGTTCACAGTTGACAGTTCACACTTCACAGTTCACAGTTCACAGTTCACAGTTCACAGTCCACAGTTCACTGTTGACAATTCACAGTTCACAGTTCACAGTTCACAGTTCACAGTTCACAGTTCACAGTTCACTGTTCACTGTTCACAGTTCACAGTTCACAGTTCACAGTCTTCATTTAACACTTCACACTTCACAGTGCACAGTTCACAGTCCACAGTTCACAGTCCACAGTTCACTGTTCACAGATCACAGTTCACAGTTCACAGTTCACAGTTCACAGTTCACAGTTCACAGTTCACAGTTCACAGTTCACAGTTCACAGTCTTCATTTCACACTTCACAGTTCGCAGTTCACAGTTCACAGATCACAGTTCACAGTTCACAGTTCACAGTTCACTGTTCACAGTTCACTGTTCACAGTTTACAGTTCTCAGTTTACAGTTCTCAGTTTACAGTTCTCAGTTCACAGTTGACAGTTGACAGTTCACAGTTCACAGTTCACAGTTCACAGTTCACACTTCACAGTTCACACTTCACAGTTCACACTTCACAGTTCACAGTTCACACTTCACAGTTCACAGTTCACAGTCCACAGTTCACTGTTCACAGTTCACAGTTCACAGTTCACTGTTCACAGTTTACAGTTCTCAGTTTACAGTTCTCAGTTCACAGTTCACAGTTCACAGTTCACAGTTCACACTTCACAGTTCACAGTTCACAGTTCACAGTCCACAGTTCACTGTTCACAGAGCATAGTTCACAGTTCACAGTTCACAGTTCACAGTTCACAGTTCACAGTTCACAGTTCCAGTTCACAGTTCACAGTTCACAGTTCACAGTTCACAGTTCACACTTCACTGTTCACAGATCACAGTTCACAGTTCACAGTTCACAGTTCACAGTTCACAGTTCACAGTTCACTGTTCACAGTTCACTGTTCACTGTTCACTGTTCACAGTTTACAGTTCTCAGTTTACAGTTCTCAGTTTACAGTTCTCAGTTCACAGTTGACAGTTGACAGTTCACAGTTAACAGTTCACAGTTCACAGTTCACAGTTCACAGGTCACACTTCACAGTTCACAGTTCACACTTCACAGTTCACAGTTCACAGTTCACAGTTCACAGTCCACAGTTCACTGTTCACAGTTCACAGTTCACAGTTCACTGTTCACAGTTTACAGTTCTCAGTTTACAGTTCTCAGTTCACAGTTCACAGTTCACAGTTCACAGTTCACAGTTCACAGTTCACACTTCACAGTTCACAGTTCACAGTCCACAGTTCACTGTTCACAGAGCATAGTTCACAGTTCACAGTTCACAGTTCACAGTTCACAGTTCACAGTTCACAGTTCACAGTTCCAGTTCACAGTTCACAGTTCACAGTTCACAGTTCACAGTTCACAGTTCACAGTTCACACTTCACTGTTCACAGATCACAGTTCACAGTTCACAGTTCACAGTTCTCAGTTTACAGTTCTCAGTTCACAGTTGACAGTTCACAGTTGACAGTTCACACTTCACAGTTCACAGTTCACAGTTCACAGTCCACAGTTCACTGTTCACTGTTCACAATTCACAGTTCACAGTTCACAGTTCACAGTTCACAGTTCACAGTTCACTGTTCACTGTTCACAGTTCACAGTTCACAGTTCACAGTCCACAGATCACAGTTCACAGTCTTCATTTCACACTTCACAGTTCGCAGTTCACAGTTCACAGTTCACAGATCACAGTTCACAGTTCACAGTTCACAGTTCACAGTTCACTGTTCACAGTTTACAGTTCTCAGTTTACAGTTCTCAGTTCACAGTTGACAGTTCACAGTTGACAGTTCACAGTTGACAGTTCACAGTTCACAGTTCACAGTTCACAGTCCACAGTTCACTGTTCACAGTTCACAGTTCACAGTTCACAGTTCACAGTTCACAGTTCACTGTTCACAGTTTACAGTTCTCAGTTTACAGTTCTCAGTTCACAGTTGACAGTTCACAGTTCACAGTTCACACTTCACAGTTCACAGTTCACAGTCCACAGTTCACTGTTCACAGATCATAGTTCACAGTTCACACTTCACAGTGCACAGTTCACAGTCCACAGTTCACAGTTCACAGTTCACAGTTCACAGTTCGCAGGTCACAGTTCACATTTCACAGTTCACTGTCTTCATTTCATACTTCACAGTTCGCAGTTCACAGTTCACAGGTCACAGTTCACAGCCCACTGTTCACAGTTCACAGATCACAGTTCACAGTTCACAGACTTTATTTCACAATTCAGTTTAAACAGTTCACAGTTCACAGTTCTCAGTTCACAGTTCACAGTTCACAGATCACAGTTCACAGTCTTCATTTCACACTTCAGTCTTCACAGGGCACAGTTCACAGTTCACAGTCTTCATTTCACAATTCACAATTCACAGTTCGCAGTTCACAGTTCACAGATCACACTTCACAGTTCACAGTTCACAGATCACAGTTCACAGATCACAGTTCACAGACTTTATTTCACAATTCAGTTTTCACAGTTCACAGTTCACAGTTCACAGTCCGCAGTTCACTGTTCACAGATCATAGTTCACAGTTCACAGTTCACAGTTCACAGTTCACAGTTCCAGTTCACAGTTCACAGTTCACAGTTCACAGTTCACAGTTCACAGTTCACACTTCACTGTTCACAGATCACAGTTCACAGTTCACAGTTCACAGTTCCCAGTTCGCAGGTCACAGTTCACATTTCACAGTTCACTGTCTTCATTTCATACTTCACAGTTCGCAGTTCACAGTTCACAGTCCACAGTTCACTGTTCACAGATCACAGTTCACAGATCACAGTCTTCATTTCACACTTCACACTTCACAGTGCACAGTTCACAGTCCACAGTTCACTGTTCACAAATCACAGTTCACACTTCACAGTTCACAGTTCACAGTCCACAGATCACAGTTCACAGACTTTATTTCACACTTCACAGTTCACAGTTCACAGTTCACAGTCCACAGTTCACAGTCCACAGTTCACAGTTCACAGTTCACAGTTCACAGTTCACTGTTGACAATTCACAGTTCACAGTTCACAGTTCACAGTTCACAGTTCACAGTTCACTGTTCACTGTTCACAGTTCACAGTTCACAGTTCACAGTCTTCATTTCACACTTCACACTTCACAGTGCACAGTTCACAGTCCACAGTTCACAGTCCACAGTTCACTGTTCACAAATCACAGTTCACAGTTCACAGTTCACAGTCCACAGATCACAGTTCACAGTCTTCATTTCACACTTCACAGTTCGCAGTTCACAGTTCACAGATCACAGATCACAGATCACAGTTCACAGTTCACAGTTCACAGTTCACAGTTCACTGTTCACAGTTCACTGTTCACAGATCATAGTTCACAGTTCACAGTTCACAGTTCACAGTTCACAGTTCACAGTTCACAGTTCACAGTCTTCATTTCACAATTCACAGTTCGCAGTTCACAGTTCACAGATCCCAGTTCGCAGGTCACAGTTCACATTTCACAGTTCACTGTCTTCATTTCATACTTCACAGTTCACTGTCTTCATTTCATACTTCACAGTTCGCAGTTCACAGTTCACAGTTCACAGTTCACAGTTCACAGTTCACAGGTCACAGTTCACAGTTCACAGTTCACAGGTCACAGGTCACAGTTCACAGTTCACAGTCCACAGTTCACAAATCACTGTTCACAGATCACAGTTCACAGATCACAGTCTTCATTTCACACTTCACACTTCACAGTGCACAGTTCACAGTCCACAGTTCACTGTTCACAAATCACAGTTCACACTTCACAGTTCACAGTTCACAGTCCACAGATCACAGTTCACAGACTTTATTTCACACTTCACAGTTCGCAGTTCACAGTTCACAGTTCACTGTTCACAGTTCACAGTTCACAGTTCACAGTTCACAGTTCACAGTTCACAGTTCACAGGTCACAGTTCACAGTTCACAGTCCACAGTTCACTGTTCACAGATCACAGTTCACAGATCACAGTCTTCATTTCACACTTCACAGTTCGCAGTTCACAGTTCACAGATCACAGTTGACAGTTCACAGTTTACAGTTCTCAGTTTACAGTTCTCAGTTCACAGTTGACAGTTCACAGTTCACAGTTCACACGTCACAGTTCACAGTTCACAGTTCACAGTCCACAGTTCACAGTTCACAGTTCACTGTTCACAAATCACAGTTCACACTTCACAGTTCACAGTTCACAGTCCACAGATCACAGTTCACAGACTTTATTTCACACTTCACAGTTCGCAGTTCACAGTTCACAGTTCACTGTTCACAGTTCACAGTTCACAGTTCACAGTTCACAGTTCACAGTTCACAGTTCACAGGTCACAGTTCACAGTTCACAGTCCACAGTTCACTGTTCACAGATCACAGTTCACAGATCACAGTCTTCATTTCACACTTCACAGTTCGCAGTTCACAGTTCACAGATCACAGTTGACAGTTCACAGTTTACAGTTCTCAGTTTACAGTTCTCAGTTCACAGTTGACAGTTCACAGTTCACAGTTCACACGTCACAGTTCACAGTTCACAGTTCACAGTCCACAGTTCACAGTTCACAGTTCCCAGTTCGCAGGTCACAGTTCACATTTCACAGTTCACTGTCTTCATTTCATACTTCACAGTTCGCAGTTCACAGTTCACAGGTCACAGTTCACAGTTCACAGCCCACTGTTCACAGTTCACAGTTCTCAGTTCACAGATCACAGTTCACAGTTCACAGACTTTATTTCACAATTCAGTTTTCACAGTTCACAGTTCACAGTTCACAGATCACAGTTCACAGTCTTCATTTCACACTTCAGTCTTCACGGGGCACAGTTCACAGTTCACAGTCTTCATTTCACAATTCACAGTTCGCAGTTCACAGTTCACAGTTCACAGTTCACAGTCTTCATTTCACAATTCACAGTTCGCAGTTCACAGTTCACAGATCACAGTTCACAGTTCACAGTCTTCATTTCACACTTCACAGTTCGCAGTTCACAGTTCACAGATCACAGTTCACAGTTCACAGTTCACAGTTCACAGTTCACAGTTCACTGTTCACAGTTTACAGTTCTCAGTTTACAGTTCTCAGTTCACAGTTGACAGTTCACAGTTCACAGTTCACAGTTCACACTTCACAGTTCACAGTTCACACTTCACAGTTCACAGTTCACAGTCCACAGTTCACTGTTCACAGTTCACAGTTCACAGTCTTCATTTCACAATTCACAGTTCGCAGTTCACAGTTCACAGATCACAGTTCACAGTTCACAGTCTTCATTTCACACTTCACAGTTCGCAGTTCACAGTTCACAGTTCACAGTTCACAGTTCACAGTTCACAGTTCACAGTTCACAGTTCACAGTTCACAGTTCACAGTTCACAGTTCACAGTTCACAGTTCACAGTTCACAGTTTACAGTTTACAGTTCTCAGTTTACAGTTTACAGTTCACAGTTCACAGTTCTCAGTTCACAGTTGACAGTTGACAGTTCACAGTTGACAGTTCACAGTTCACAGTTGACAGTTCACAGTTGACAGTTCACAGTTGACAGTTGACAGTTCACACTTCACAGTTCACAGTTCACAGTCCACAGTTCACAGTCCACAGTTCACTGTTCACTGTTCACTGTTCACAGTTCACAGTTCACAGTTCACTGTTCACTGTTCACAGTTCACAGTTCACAGTTCACAGTCCACAGATCACAGTTCACAGTCTTCATTTCACACTTCACAGTTCACAGATCACAGTTCACAGTTCACAGTTCACAGTTCACAGTTCACTGTTCACAGTTTACAGTTCTCAGTTTACAGTTCTCAGTTTACAGTTCTCAGTTCACAGTTGACAGTTCACAGTTCACAGTTCACAGTTCACAGTTCACAGTTCACACTTCACAGTTCACAGTTCACAGTCCACAGTTCACTGTTCACAGTTCACAGTTCACAGTTCACTGTTCACAGTTTACAGTTCTCAGTTTACAGTTCTCAGTTCACAGTTGACAGTTCACAGTTCACAGTTCACACTTCACAGTTCACAGTCCACAGTCCACTGTTCACAGATCATAGTTCACAGTTCACACTTCACAGTTCACACTTCACAGTGCACAGTTCACAGTGCACAGTTCACAGTCCACAGTTCACAGTTCACAGTTCACAGTTCACAGTTCACAGTTCGCAGGTCACAGTTCACATTTCACAGTTCACTGTCTTCATTTCATACTTCACAGTTCGCAGTTCACAGTTCACAGGTCACAGTTCACAGCCCACTGTTCACAGTTCACAGATCACAGTTCACAGTTCACAGTCTTCATTTCACAATTCACAGTTCGCAGTTCACAGTTCACAGATCCCAGTTCGCAGGTCACAGTTCACATTTCACAGTTCACTGTCTTCATTTCATACTTCACAGTTCACTGTCTTCATTTCATACTTCACAGTTCGCAGTTCACACTTCACAGTTCACAGTTCACAGTTCACAGTTCACAGTTCACAGGTCACAGTTCACAGTTCACAGTTCACAGTTCACAGTTCACAGTTCACAGGTCACAGGTCACAGTTCACAGTTCACAGTCCACAGTTCACAGTTCACTGTTCACAGATCACAGTTCACAGATCACAGTCTTCATTTCAAACTTCACACTTCACAGTGCACAGTTCACAGTCCACAGTTCACTGTTCACAAATCACAGTTCACACTTCACAGTTCACAGTTCACAGTCCACAGATCACAGTTCACAGACTTTATTTCACACTTCACAGTTCGCAGTTCACAGTTCACAGTTCACTGTTCACAGTTCACAGTTCACAGTTCACAGTTCACAGTTCACAGGTCACAGTTCACAGTTCACAGTCCACAGTTCACTGTTCACAGATCACAGTTCACAGATCACAGTCTTCATTTCACACTTCACAGTTCGCAGTTCACAGTTCACAGATCACAGTTGACAGTTGACAGTTTACAGTTCTCAGTTTACAGTTCTCAGTTCACAGTTGACAGTTCACAGTTCACAGTTCACACGTCACAGTTCACAGTTCACAGTTCACAGTCCACAGTTCACAGTTCACAGTTCCCAGTTCGCAGGTCACAGTTCACATTTCACAGTTCACTGTCTTCATTTCATACTTCACAGTTCGCAGTTCACAGTTCACAGGTCACAGTTCACAGCCCACTGTTCACAGTTCACAGTTCTCAGTTCACAGATCACAGTTCACAGTTCACAGACTTTATTTCACAATTCAGTTCTCACAGTTCACAGTTCACAGTTCACAGATCACAGTTCACAGTCTTCATTTCACACTTCAGTCTTCACAGGGCACAGTTCACAGTTCACAGTCTTCATTTCACAATTCACAGTTCGCAGTTCACAGTTCACAGTTCACAGATCACAGTCTTCATTTCACAATTCACAGTTCGCAGTTCACAGTTCACAGATCACAGTTCACAGTTCACAGTCTTCATTTCACACTTCACAGTTCGCAGTTCACAGTTCACAGATCACAGTTCACAGTTCACAGTTCACAGTTCACAGTTCACTGTTCACAGTTTACAGTTCTCAGTTTACAGTTCTCAGTTCACAGTTGACAGTTCACAGTTCACAGTTCACAGTTCACACTTCACAGTTCACAGTTCACACTTCACAGTTCACAGTTCACACTTCACAGTTCACAGTTCACAGTCCACAGTTCACTGTTCACAGTTCACAGTTCACAGTTCACTGTTCACAGTTTACAGTTCTCAGTTTACAGTTCTCAGTTCACAGTTGACAGTTCACAGTTCACAGTTCACACTTCACAGTTCACAGTTCACAGTCCACAGTTCACTGTTCACAGATCATAGTTCACAGTTCACAGTTCACAGTTCACAGTTCACAGTTCACAGTTCACAGTTCACAGTTCACAGTTCACAGTTCACAGTTCACAGTTCACAGTTCACAGTTCACAGTTCACAGTTCACAGTTCACAGTTCACAGTTCACAGTTCACAGTTCACAGTTCACAGTTCACAGTTCACAGTTCACAGTTCACAGTTCACAGTTCACAGTTCACAGTTCACAGTTCACAGTTCACAGTTCCCAGTTCGCAGGTCACAGTTCACATTTCACAGTTCACTGTCTTCATTTCATACTTCACAGTTCGCAGTTCACAGTTCACAGTTCACAGTTCACTGTTCACAGTTTACAGTTCTCAGTTTACAGTTCTCAGTTCACAGTTGACAGTTCACACTTCACAGTTCACAGTTCACAGTCCACAGTTCACTGTTCACTGTTCACAATTCACAGTTCACAGTTCACAGTTCACAGTTCACAGTTCCCAGTCCACAGTTCACTGTTCACAGATCATAGTTCACAGTTCACAGTTCACAGTTCACAGTTCACAGTTCACAGTTCACAGTTCCAGTTCACAGTTCACAGTTCACAGTTCACAGTTCACAGTTCACAGTTCACAGTTCACAGTTCACAGTTCACAGTTCACAGTTCACAGTTCACAGTTCACAGTTCACAGTTCACAGTTCACAGTTCACAGTTCACAGTTCACAGTTCACAGTTCACAGTTCACAGTTCACAGTTCACAGTTCACAGTTCACAGTTCACAGTTCACAGTTCACAGTTCACAGTTCACAGTTCACAGTTCACAGTTCACAGTTCACAGTTCACAGTTCACAGTTCACAGTTCCCAGTTCGCAGGTCACAGTTCACATTTCACAGTTCACTGTCTTCATTTCATACTTCACAGTTCGCAGTTCACAGTTCACAGTTCACAGTTCACTGTTCACAGTTTACAGTTCTCAGTTTACAGTTCTCAGTTCACAGTTGACAGTTCACACTTCACAGTTCACAGTTCACAGTTCACAGTCCACAGTTCACTGTTCACTGTTCACAATTCACAGTTCACAGTTCACAGTTCACAGTTCACTGTTCACTGTTCACTGTTCACAGTTCACAGTTCACAGTTCACAGTCCACAGATCACAGTTCACAGTCTTCATTTCACACTTCACAGTTCGCAGTTCACAGTTCACAGATCACAGTTCACAGTTCACAGTTCACAGTTCACAGTTCACTGTTCACAGTTTACAGTTCTCAGTTTACAGTTCTCAGTTCACAGTTGACAGTTCACAGTTCACAGTTCACACTTCACAGTTCACAGTTCACAGTCCACAGTTCACAGTTCACTGTTCACAGTTTACAGTTCTCAGTTTACAGTTCTCAGTTCACAGTTGACAGTTCACAGTTCACAGTTCACACTTCACAGTTCACAGTTCACAGTCCACAGTTCACTGTTCACAGATCATAGTTCACAGTTCACAGTTCACAGTTCACAGTTCACAGTTCACAGTTCACAGTTCCAGTTCACAGTTCACAGTTCACAGTTCACACTTCACTGTTCACAGATCACAGTTCACAGTTCACAGTTCACAGTTCACAGTTCCCAGTTCGCAGGTCACAGTTCACATTTCACAGTTCACTGTCTTCATTTCATACTTCACAGTTCACAGTTCACAGTTCACAGTTCACAGTTCACAGTTCACAGTCTTCATTTCACAATTCACAGTTCGCAGTTCACAGTTCACAGATCACAGTTCACAGATCACAGTTCACAGACTTTATTGCACAATTCAGTTTTCACAGTTCACAGTTCACAGTTGACAGTCCGCAGTTCACTGTTCACAGATCATAGTTCACAGTTCACAGTTCATTGTTCACAGTTCACAGTTCACAGTTCCAGTTCACAGTTCACAGTTCACAGTTCACAGTTCACAGTTCACAGTTCACACTTCACTGTTCACAGATCACAGTTCACCGTTCACAGTTCACAGTTCACAGTTCACAGTTCACAGTTCACAGTTCACAGTTCACAGTTCCCAGTTCGCAGGTCACAGTTCACATTTCACAGTTCACTGTCTTCATTTCATACTTCACAGTTCACTGTCTTCATTTCATACTTCACAGTTCGCAGTTCACAGTTCACCGTTCACAGTTCACAGTCCACAGTTCACTGTTCACAATTCACAGTTCACAGTTCACAGTTCACAGTTCACAGTTCACAGTTCACAGTTCACAGTTCACTGTTCACTGTTCACAGTTCACAGTTCACAGTTCCAGGTTCACAGTTCACAGTCTTCATTTCACAATTCACAGTTCGCAGTTCACAGTTCACAGGTCACAGTTCGCAGTTCACAGTTCACAGTTCACAGTTCACAGTTCACAGTTCACAGGTCACAGTTCACAGTTCACAGGTCACAGGTCACAGTTCACAGTTCACAGTCCACAGTTCACAGTTCACTGTTCACTGATCACAGTTCACAGATCACAGTCTTCATTTCACACTTCACACTTCACAGTGCACAGTTCACAGTCCACAGTTCACTGTTCACAAATCACAGTTCACACTTCACAGTTCACAGTTCACAGTCCACAGATCACAGTTCACAGACTTTATTTCACACTTCACAGTTCGCAGTTCACAGTTCACAGTTCACAGTTCACAGTTCACAGGTCACAGTTCACAGTTCACAGTCCACAGTTCACTGTTCACAGATCACAGTTCACAGATCACAGTCTTCATTTCACACTTCACAGTTCGCAGTTCACAGTTCACAGATCACAGTTGACAGTTCACAGTTTACAGTTCTCAGTTTACAGTTCTCAGTTCACAGTTGACAGTTCACAGTTCACAGTTCACACGTCACAGTTCACAGTTCACAGTTCACAGTCCACAGTTCACAGTTCACAGTTCCCAGTTCGCAGGTCACAGTTCACATTTCACAGTTCACTGTCTTCATTTCATACTTCACAGTTCGCAGTTCACAGTTCACAGGTCACAGTTCACAGCCCACTGTTCACAGTTCACAGTTCTCAGTTCACAGATCACAGTTCACAGTTCACAGCCTTTATTTCACAATTCAGTTTTCACAGTTCACAGTTCACAGTTCACAGATCACAGTTCACAGTCTTCATTTCACACTTCAGTCTTCACAGGGCACAGTTCACAGTTCACAGTCTTCATTTCACAATTCACAGTTCGCAGTTCACAGTTCACAGTTCACAGTTCACAGTTCACAGTCTTCATTTCACAAATCACAGTTCGCAGTTCACAGTTCACAGATCACAGTTCACAGTTCACAGTCTTCATTTCACACTTCACAGTTCGCAGTTCACAGTTCACAGATCACAGTTCACAGTTCACAGATCACAGTTCACAGTTCACAGTTCACAGTTCACAGTTCACTGTTCACAGTTTACAGTTCTCAGTTTACAGTTCTCAGTTTACAGTTCTCAGTTTACAGTTCTCAGTTCACAGTTCACAGTTCACAGTTCACACTTCACTGTTCACAGATCACAGTTCACAGTTCACAGTTCACAGTTCACAGTCCACAGTTCACTGTTCACAGTTCACAGTTCACAGTTCACTGCTCACAGTTTACAGTTCTCAGTTTACAGTTCACAGATCACAGTTCACAGACTTTATTTCACAATTCAGTTTTCACAGTTCACAGTTGACAGTCCGCAGTTCACTGTTCACAGATCATAGTTCACAGTTCACAGTTCATTGTTCACAGTTCACAGTTCACAGTTCCAGTTCACAGTTCACAGTTCACAGTTCACAGTTCACAGTTCACAGTTCACAGTTCACACTTCACTGTTCACAGATCACAGTTCACAGTTCACAGTTCACAGTTCACAGTTCACAGTTCACAGTTCACAGTTCACAGTTCACAGTTCCCAGTTCGCAGGTCACAGTTCACATTTCACAGTTCACTGTCTTCATTTCATACTTCACAGTTCACTGTCTTCATTTCATACTTCACAGTTCGCAGTTCACAGTTCACCGTTCACAGTTCACAGTCCACAGTTCACTGTTCACAATTCACAGTTCACAGTTCACAGTTCACAGTACACAGTTCACAGTTCACAGTTCACAGTTCACAGTTCACTGTTCACTGTACACAGTTCACAGTTCACAGTTCCAGGTTCACAGTTCACAGTCTTCATTTCACAATTCACAGTTCGCAGTTCACAGTTCACAGGTCACAGTTCGCAGTTCACAGTTCACAGTTCACAGTTCACAGTTCACAGTTCACAGGTCACAGTTCACAGTTCACAGGTCACAGGTCACAGTTCACAGTTCACAGTCCACAGTTCACAGTTCACTGTTCACAGATCACAGTTCACAGATCACAGTCTTCATTTCACACTTCACACTTCACAGTGCACAGTTCACAGTCCACAGTTCACTGTTCACAAATCACAGTTCACACTTCACAGTTCACAGTTCACAGTCCACAGATCACAGTTCACAGACTTTATTTCACACTTCACAGTTCGCAGTTCACAGTTCACAGTTCACAGTTCACAGTTCACAGTTCACAGTTCACAGTTCACAGTTCACAGTTCACAGGTCACAGTTCACAGTTCACAGTCCACAGTTCACTGTTCACAGATCACAGTTCACAGATCACAGTCTTCATTTCACACTTCACAGTTCGCAGTTCACAGTTCACAGATCACAGTTGACAGTTCACAGTTTACAGTTCTCAGTTTACAGTTCTCAGTTCACAGTTCACACGTCACAGTTCACAGTTCACAGTTCACAGTCCACAGTTCACAGTTCACAGTTCCCAGTTCGCAGGTCACAGTTCACATTTCACAGTTCACTGTCTTCATTTCATACTTCACAGTTCGCAGTTCACAGTTCACAGGTCACAGTTCACAGCCCACTGTTCACAGTTCACAGTTCTCAGTTCACAGATCACAGTTCACAGTTCACAGACTTTATTTCACAATTCAGTTTTCACAGTTCACAGTTCACAGTTCACAGATCACAGTTCACAGTCTTCATTTCACAATTCACAGTTCGCAGTTCACAGTTCACAGTTCACAGTTCACAGTCTTCATTTCACAATTCACAGTTCGCAGTTCACAGTTCACAGATCACAGTTCACAGTTCACAGTCTTCATTTCACACATCACAGTTCGCAGTTCACAGTTCACAGATCACAGTTCACAGTTCACAGATCACAGTTCACAGTTCACAGTTCACAGTTCACAGTTCACTGTTCACAGTTTACAGTTCTCAGTTTACAGTTCTCAGTTTACAGTTCTCAGTTTACAGTTCTCAGTTCACAGTTCACAGTTCACAGTTCACAGTTCACAGTTCACAGTTCACAGTTCACAGTTCACACTTCACAGTTCACAGTTCACACTTCACAGTTCACAGTTCACAGTCCACAGTTCACTGTTCACAGTTCACAGTTCACAGTTCACTGTTCACAGTTTACAGTTCTCAGTTTACAGTTCTCAGTTCACAGTTGACAGTTCACAGTTCACAGTTCACACTTCACAGTTCACAGTTCACAGTCCACAGTTCACTGTTCACAGATCATAGTTCACAGTTCACAGTTCACAGTTCACAGTTCCAGTTCACAGTTCACAGTTCACAGTTCACAGTTCACAGTTCACAGTTCACACTTCACTGTTCACAGATCACAGTTCACAGTTCACAGTTCACAGTTCACAGTTCACAGTTCACAGTTCACAGTTCACAGTTCACAGTTCACTGTTCACTGTTCACAGTTCACAGTTCACAGTTCCAGGTTCACAGTTCACAGTCTTCATTTCACAATTCACAGTTCGCAGTTCACAGTTCACAGGTCACAGTTCGCAGTTCACAGTTCACAGTTCACAGTTCACAGTTCACAGGTCACAGTTCACAGTTCACAGGTCACAGGTCACAGTTCACAGTTCACAGTCCACAGTTCACAGTTCACTGTTCACTGATCACAGTTCACAGATCACAGTCTTCATTTCACACTTCACACTTCACAGTGCACAGTTCACAGTCCACAGTTCACTGTTCACAAATCACAGTTCACACTTCACAGTTCACAGTTCACAGTCCACAGATCACAGTTCACAGACTTTATTTCACACTTCACAGTTCGCAGTTCACAGTTCACAGTTCACAGTTCACAGTTCACAGTTCACAGTTCACAGGTCACAGTTCACAGTTCACAGTCCACAGTTCACTGTTCACAGATCACAGTTCACAGATCACAGTCTTCATTTCACACTTCACAGTTCGCAGTTCACAGTTCACAGATCACAGTTGACAGTTCACAGTTTACAGTTCTCAGTTTACAGTTCTCAGTTCACAGTTGACAGTTCACAGTTCACAGTTCACACGTCACAGTTCACAGTTCACAGGGCACAGTTCACAGTTCACAGTCTTCATTTCACAATTCACAGTTCGCAGTTCACAGTTCACAGTTCACAGTCTTCATTTCACAATTCACAGTTCGCAGTTCACAGTTCACAGATCACAGTTCACAGTTCACAGTCTTCATTTCACACTTCACAGTTCGCAGTTCACAGTTCACAGATCACAGTTCACAGTTCACAGATCACAGTTCACAGTTCACAGTCCACAGTTCACAGTTCACAGTTCACAGTTCACAGTTCACAGTTCGCAGGTCACAGTTCACATTTCACAGTTCACTGTCTTCATTTCATACTTCACAGTTCGCAGTTCACAGTTCACAGGTCACAGTTCACAGCCCACTGTTCACAGTTCACAGATCACAGTTCACAGTTCACAGTCTTCATTTCACAATTCACAGTTCGCAGTTCACAGTTCACAGATCCCAGTTCGCAGGTCACAGTTCACATTTCACAGTTCACTGTCTTCATTTCATACTTCACAGTTCACTGTCTTCATTTCATACTTCACAGTTCGCAGTTCACACTTCACAGTTCACAGTTCACAGTTCACAGTTCACAGTTCACAGGTCACAGTTCACAGTTCACAGTTCACAGTTCACAGTTCACAGTTCACAGGTCACAGGTCACAGTTCACAGTTCACAGTCCACAGTTCACAGTTCACTGTTCACAGATCACAGTTCACAGATCACAGTCTTCATTTCACACTTCACACTTCACAGTGCACAGTTCACAGTCCACAGTTCACTGTTCACAAATCACAGTTCACACTTCACAGTTCACAGTTCACAGTCCACAGATCACAGTTCACAGACTTTATTTCACACTTCACAGTTCGCAGTTCACAGTTCACAGTTCACTGTTCACAGTTCACAGTTCACAGTTCACAGTTCACAGTTCACAGGTCACAGTTCACAGTTCACAGTCCACAGTTCACTGTTCACAGATCACAGTTCACAGATCACAGTCTTCATTTCACACTTCACAGTTCGCAGTTCACAGTTCACAGATCACAGTTGACAGTTGACAGTTTACAGTTCTCAGTTTACAGTTCTCAGTTCACAGTTGACAGTTCACAGTTCACAGTTCACACGTCACAGTTCACAGTTCACAGTTCACAGTCCACAGTTCACAGTTCACAGTTCCCAGTTCGCAGGTCACAGTTCACATTTCACAGTTCACTGTCTTCATTTCATACTTCACAGTTCGCAGTTCACAGTTCACAGGTCACAGTTCACAGCCCACTGTTCACAGTTCACAGTTCTCAGTTCACAGATCACAGTTCACAGTTCACAGACTTTATTTCACAATTCAGTTCTCACAGTTCACAGTTCACAGTTCACAGATCACAGTTCACAGTCTTCATTTCACACTTCAGTCTTCACAGGGCACAGTTCACAGTTCACAGTCTTCATTTCACAATTCACAGTTCGCAGTTCACAGTTCACAGTTCACAGATCACAGTCTTCATTTCACAATTCACAGTTCGCAGTTCACAGTTCACAGATCACAGTTCACAGTTCACAGTCTTCATTTCACACTTCACAGTTCGCAGTTCACAGTTCACAGATCACAGTTCACAGTTCACAGTTCACAGTTCACAGTTCACTGTTCACAGTTTACAGTTCTCAGTTTACAGTTCTCAGTTCACAGTTGACAGTTCACAGTTCACAGTTCACAGTTCACACTTCACAGTTCACAGTTCACACTTCACAGTTCACAGTTCACACTTCACAGTTCACAGTTCACAGTCCACAGTTCACTGTTCACAGTTCACAGTTCACAGTTCACTGTTCACAGTTTACAGTTCTCAGTTTACAGTTCTCAGTTCACAGTTGACAGTTCACAGTTCACAGTTCACACTTCACAGTTCACAGTTCACAGTCCACAGTTCACTGTTCACAATCATAGTTCACAGTTCACAGTTCACAGTTCACAGTTCACAGTTCACAGTTCACAGTTCACAGTTCACAGTTCACAGTTCACAGTTCACAGTTCACAGTTCACAGTTCACAGTTCACAGTTCACAGTTCACAGTTCACAGTTCACAGTTCACAGTTCACAGTTCACAGTTCACAGTTCACAGTTCACAGTTCACAGTTCACAGTTCACAGTTCACAGTTCACAGTTCACAGTTCACAGTTCACAGTTCCCAGTTCGCAGGTCACAGTTCACATTTCACAGTTCACTGTCTTCATTTCATACTTCACAGTTCGCAGTTCACAGTTCACAGTTCACAGTTCACTGTTCACAGTTTACAGTTCTCAGTTTACAGTTCTCAGTTCACAGTTGACAGTTCACACTTCACAGTTCACAGTTCACAGTTCACAGTCCACAGTTCACTGTTCACTGTTCACAATTCACAGTTCACAGTTCACAGTTCACAGTTCACTGTTCACTGTTCACTGTTCACAGTTCACAGTTCACAGTTCACAGTCCACAGATCACAGTTCACAGTCTTCATTTCACACTTCACAGTTCGCAGTTCACAGTTCACAGATCACAGTTCACAGTTCACAGTTCACAGTTCACAGTTCACTGTTCACAGTTTACAGTTCTCAGTTTACAGTTCTCAGTTCACAGTTGACAGTTCACAGTTCACAGTTCACACTTCACAGTTCACAGTTCACAGTCCACAGTTCACAGTTCACTGTTCACAGTTTACAGTTCTCAGTTTACAGTTCTCAGTTCACAGTTGACAGTTCACAGTTCACAGTTCACACTTCACAGTTCACAGTTCACAGTCCACAGTTCACTGTTCACAGATCATAGTTCACAGTTCACAGTTCACAGTTCACAGTTCACAGTTCACAGTTCACAGTTCCAGTTCACAGTTCACATTTCACAGTTCACACTTCACTGTTCACAGATCACAGTTCACAGTTCACAGTTCACAGTTCACAGTTCCCAGTTCGCAGGTCACAGTTCACATTTCACAGTTCACTGTCTTCATTTCATACTTCACAGTTCACAGTTCACAGTTCACAGTTCACAGTTCACAGTTCACAGTCTTCATTTCACAATTCACAGTTCGCAGTTCACAGTTCACAGATCACAGTTCACAGATCACAGTTCACAGACTTTATTGCACAATTCAGTTTTCACAGTTCACAGTTCACAGTTGACAGTCCGCAGTTCACTGTTCACAGATCATAGTTCACAGTTCACAGTTCATTGTTCACAGTTCACAGTTCACAGTTCCAGTTCACAGTTCACAGTTCACAGTTCACAGTTCACAGTTCACAGTTCACACTTCACTGTTCACAGATCACAGTTCACCGTTCACAGTTCACAGTTCACAGTTCACAGTTCACAGTTCACAGTTCACAGTTCCCAGTTCGCAGGTCACAGTTCACATTTCACAGTTCACTGTCTTCATTTCATACTTCACAGTTCACTGTCTTCATTTCATACTTCACAGTTCGCAGTTCACAGTTCACCGTTCACAGTTCACAGTCCACAGTTCACTGTTCACAATTCACAGTTCACAGTTCACAGTTCACAGTTCACAGTTCACAGTTCACAGTTCACAGTTCACAGTTCACTGTTCACTGTTCACAGTTCACAGTTCACAGTTCCAGGTTCACAGTTCACAGTCTTCATTTCACAATTCACAGTTCGCAGTTCACAGTTCACAGGTCACAGTTCGCAGTTCACAGTTCACAGTTCACAGTTCACAGTTCACAGGTCACAGTTCACAGTTCACAGGTCACAGGTCACAGTTCACAGTTCACAGTCCACAGTTCACAGTTCACTGTTCACTGATCACAGTTCACAGATCACAGTCTTCATTTCACACTTCACACTTCACAGTGCACAGTTCACAGTCCACAGTTCACTGTTCACAAATCACAGTTCACACTTCACAGTTCACAGTTCACAGTCCACAGATCACAGTTCACAGACTTTATTTCACACTTCACAGTTCGCAGTTCACAGTTCACAGTTCACAGTTCACAGTTCACAGGTCACAGTTCACAGTTCACAGTCCACAGTTCACTGTTCACAGATCACAGTTCACAGATCACAGTCTTCATTTCACACTTCACAGTTCGCAGTTCACAGTTCACAGATCACAGTTGACAGTTCACAGTTTACAGTTCTCAGTTTACAGTTCTCAGTTCACAGTTGACAGTTCACAGTTCACAGTTCACACGTCACAGTTCACAGTTCACAGTTCACAGTCCACAGTTCACAGTTCACAGTTCCCAGTTCGCAGGTCACAGTTCACATTTCACAGTTCACTGTCTTCATTTCATACTTCACAGTTCGCAGTTCACAGTTCACAGGTCACAGTTCACAGCCCACTGTTCACAGTTCACAGTTCTCAGTTCACAGATCACAGTTCACAGTTCACAGCCTTTATTTCACAATTCAGTTTTCACAGTTCACAGTTCACAGTTCACAGATCACAGTTCACAGTCTTCATTTCACACTTCAGTCTTCACAGGGCACAGTTCACAGTTCACAGTCTTCATTTCACAATTCACAGTTCGCAGTTCACAGTTCACAGTTCACAGTTCACAGTTCACAGTCTTCATTTCACAATTCACAGTTCGCAGTTCACAGTTCACAGATCACAGTTCACAGTTCACAGTCTTCATTTCACACTTCACAGTTCGCAGTTCACAGTTCACAGATCACAGTTCACAGTTCACAGATCACAGTTCACAGTTCACAGTTCACAGTTCACAGTTCACTGTTCACAGTTTACAGTTCTCAGTTTACAGTTCTCAGTTTACAGTTCTCAGTTCACAGTTCACAGTTCACAGTTCACAGTTCACACTTCACTGTTCACAGATCACAGTTCACAGTTCACAGTTCACAGTTCACAGTCCACAGTTCACTGTTCACAGTTCACAGTTCACAGTTCACTGCTCACAGTTTACAGTTCTCAGTTTACAGTTCACAGATCACAGTTCACAGACTTTATTTCACAATTCAGTTTTCACAGTTCACAGTTGACAGTCCGCAGTTCACTGTTCACAGATCATAGTTCACAGTTCACAGTTCATTGTTCACAGTTCACAGTTCACAGTTCCAGTTCACAGTTCACAGTTCACAGTTCACAGTTCACAGTTCACAGTTCACAGTTCACACTTCACTGTTCACAGATCACAGTTCACAGTTCACAGTTCACAGTTCACAGTTCACAGTTCACAGTTCACAGTTCACAGTTCACAGTTCCCAGTTCGCAGGTCACAGTTCACATTTCACAGTTCACTGTCTTCATTTCATACTTCACAGTTCACTGTCTTCATTTCATACTTCACAGTTCGCAGTTCACAGTTCACCGTTCACAGTTCACAGTCCACAGTTCACTGTTCACAATTCACAGTTCACAGTTCACAGTTCACAGTACACAGTTCACAGTTCACAGTTCACAGTTCACAGTTCACTGTTCACTGTACACAGTTCACAGTTCACAGTTCCAGGTTCACAGTTCACAGTCTTCATTTCACAATTCACAGTTCGCAGTTCACAGTTCACAGGTCACAGTTCGCAGTTCACAGTTCACAGTTCACAGTTCACAGTTCACAGTTCACAGGTCACAGTTCACAGTTCACAGGTCACAGGTCACAGTTCACAGTTCACAGTCCACAGTTCACAGTTCACTGTTCACAGATCACAGTTCACAGATCACAGTCTTCATTTCACACTTCACACTTCACAGTGCACAGTTCACAGTCCACAGTTCACTGTTCACAAATCACAGTTCACACTTCACAGTTCACAGTTCACAGTCCACAGATCACAGTTCACAGACTTTATTTCACACTTCACAGTTCGCAGTTCACAGTTCACAGTTCACAGTTCACAGTTCACAGTTCACAGTTCACAGTTCACAGTTCACAGTTCACAGGTCACAGTTCACAGTTCACAGTCCACAGTTCACTGTTCACAGATCACAGTTCACAGATCACAGTCTTCATTTCACACTTCACAGTTCGCAGTTCACAGTTCACAGATCACAGTTGACAGTTCACAGTTTACAGTTCTCAGTTTACAGTTCTCAGTTCACAGTTCACACGTCACAGTTCACAGTTCACAGTTCACAGTCCACAGTTCACAGTTCACAGTTCCCAGTTCGCAGGTCACAGTTCACATTTCACAGTTCACTGTCTTCATTTCATACTTCACAGTTCGCAGTTCACAGTTCACAGGTCACAGTTCACAGCCCACTGTTCACAGTTCACAGTTCTCAGTTCACAGATCACAGTTCACAGTTCACAGACTTTATTTCACAATTCAGTTTTCACAGTTCACAGTTCACAGTTCACAGATCACAGTTCACAGTCTTCATTTCACAATTCACAGTTCGCAGTTCACAGTTCACAGTTCACAGTTCACAGTCTTCATTTCACAATTCACAGTTCGCAGTTCACAGTTCACAGATCACAGTTCACAGTTCACAGTCTTCATTTCACACATCACAGTTCGCAGTTCACAGTTCACAGATCACAGTTCACAGTTCACAGATCACAGTTCACAGTTCACAGTTCACAGTTCACAGTTCACTGTTCACAGTTTACAGTTCTCAGTTTACAGTTCTCAGTTTACAGTTCTCAGTTTACAGTTCTCAGTTCACAGTTCACAGTTCACAGTTCACAGTTCACAGTTCACAGTTCACAGTTCACAGTTCACACTTCACAGTTCACAGTTCACACTTCACAGTTCACAGTTCACAGTCCACAGTTCACTGTTCACAGTTCACAGTTCACAGTTCACTGTTCACAGTTTACAGTTCTCAGTTTACAGTTCTCAGTTCACAGTTGACAGTTCACAGTTCACAGTTCACACTTCACAGTTCACAGTTCACAGTCCACAGTTCACTGTTCACAGATCATAGTTCACAGTTCACAGTTCACAGTTCACAGTTCCAGTTCACAGTTCACAGTTCACAGTTCACAGTTCACAGTTCACAGTTCACACTTCACTGTTCACAGATCACAGTTCACAGTTCACAGTTCACAGTTCACAGTTCACAGTTCACAGTTCACAGTTCACAGTTCACAGTTCACAGTTCACAGTTCACTGTTCACTGTTCACAGTTCACAGTTCACAGTTCCAGGTTCACAGTTCACAGTCTTCATTTCACAATTCACAGTTCGCAGTTCACAGTTCACAGGTCACAGTTCGCAGTTCACAGTTCACAGTTCACAGTTCACAGTTCACAGGTCACAGTTCACAGTTCACAGGTCACAGGTCACAGTTCACAGTTCACAGTCCACAGTTCACAGTTCACTGTTCACTGATCACAGTTCACAGATCACAGTCTTCATTTCACACTTCACACTTCACAGTGCACAGTTCACAGTCCACAGTTCACTGTTCACAAATCACAGTTCACACTTCACAGTTCACAGTTCACAGTCCACAGATCACAGTTCACAGACTTTATTTCACACTTCACAGTTCGCAGTTCACAGTTCACAGTTCACAGTTCACAGTTCACAGTTCACAGGTCACAGTTCACAGTTCACAGTCCACAGTTCACTGTTCACAGATCACAGTTCACAGATCACAGTCTTCATTTCACACTTCACAGTTCGCAGTTCACAGTTCACAGATCACAGTTGACAGTTCACAGTTTACAGTTCTCAGTTTACAGTTCTCAGTTCACAGTTGACAGTTCACAGTTCACAGTTCACACGTCACAGTTCACAGTTCACAGGGCACAGTTCACAGTTCACAGTCTTCATTTCACAATTCACAGTTCGCAGTTCACAGTTCACAGTTCACAGTCTTCATTTCACAATTCACAGTTCGCAGTTCACAGTTCACAGATCACAGTTCACAGTTCACAGTCTTCATTTCACACTTCACAGTTCGCAGTTCACAGTTCACAGATCACAGTTCACAGTTCACAGATCACAGTTCACAGTTCATTGTTCACAGTTCACAGTTCACTGTTCACAGTTTACAGTTCTCAGTTTACAGTTCTCAGTTTACAGTTCTCAGTTCACAGTTCACAGTTCACAGTTCACAGTTCACAGTTCACAGTTCACAGTTCACAGTTCACAGTTCACAGTTCACAGTTCACAGTTCACAGTTCACAGTTCACAGTTCACAGTTCCCAGTTCGCAGGTCACAGTTCACATTTCACAGTTCACTGTCTTCATTTCATACTTCACAGTTCACTGTCTTCATTTCATACTTCACAGTTCGCAGTTCACAGTTCACCGTTCACAGTTCACAGTCCACAGTTCACTGTTCACAATTCACAGTTCACAGTTCACAGTTCACAGTTCACAGTTCACAGTTCACAGTTCACAGTTCACAGTTCACTGTTCACTGTACACAGTTCACAGTTCACAGTTCCAGGTTCACAGTTCACAGTCTTCATTTCACAATTCACAGTTCGCAGTTCACAGTTCACAGGTCACAGTTCGCAGTTCACAGTTCACAGTTCACAGTTCACAGTTCACAGTTCACAGGTCACAGTTCACAGTTCACAGGTCACAGGTCACAGTTCACAGTTCACAGTCCACAGTTCACAGTTCACTGTTCACAGATCACAGTTCACAGATCACAGTCTTCATTTCACACTTCACACTTCACAGTGCACAGTTCACAGTCCACAGTTCACTGTTCACAAATCACAGTTCACACTTCACAGTTCACAGTTCACAGTCCACAGATCACAGTTCACAGACTTTATTTCACACTTCACAGTTCGCAGTTCACAGTTCACAGTTCACAGTTCACAGTTCACAGTTCACAGTTCACAGTTCACAGTTCACAGTTCACAGTTCACAGGTCACAGTTCACAGTTCACAGTCCACAGTTCACTGTTCACAGATCACAGTTCACAGATCACAGTCTTCATTTCACACTTCACAGTTCGCAGTTCACAGTTCACAGATCACAGTTGACAGTTCACAGTTTACAGTTCTCAGTTTACAGTTCTCAGTTCACAGTTCACACGTCACAGTTCACAGTTCACAGTTCACAGTCCACAGTTCACAGTTCACAGTTCCCAGTTCGCAGGTCACAGTTCACATTTCACAGTTCACTGTCTTCATTTCATACTTCACAGTTCGCAGTTCACAGTTCACAGGTCACAGTTCACAGCCCACTGTTCACAGTTCACAGTTCTCAGTTCACAGATCACAGTTCACAGTTCACAGACTTTATTTCACAATTCAGTTTTCACAGTTCACAGTTCACAGTTCACAGATCACAGTTCACAGTCTTCATTTCACAATTCACAGTTCGCAGTTCACAGTTCACAGTTCACAGTTCACAGTCTTCATTTCACAATTCACAGTTCGCAGTTCACAGTTCACAGATCACAGTTCACAGTTCACAGTCTTCATTTCACACATCACAGTTCGCAGTTCACAGTTCACAGATCACAGTTCACAGTTCACAGATCACAGTTCACAGTTCACAGTTCACAGTTCACTGTTCACAGTTTACAGTTCTCAGTTTACAGTTCTCAGTTTACAGTTCTCAGTTCACAGTTCACAGTTCACAGTTCACAGTTCACAGTTCACAGTTCACAGTTCACAGTTCACAGTTCACACTTCACAGTTCACAGTTCACACTTCACAGTTCACAGTTCACAGTCCACAGTTCACTGTTCACAGTTCACAGTTCACAGTTCACTGTTCACAGTTTACAGTTCTCAGTTTACAGTTCTCAGTTCACAGTTGACAGTTCACAGTTCACAGTTCACACTTCACAGTTCACAGTTCACAGTCCACAGTTCACTGTTCACAGATCATAGTTCACAGTTCACAGTTCACAGTTCACAGTTCCAGTTCACAGTTCACAGTTCACAGTTCACAGTTCACAGTTCACACTTCACTGTTCACAGATCACAGTTCACAGTTCACAGTTCACAGTTCACAGTTCACAGTTCACAGTTCACAGTTCACAGTTCACAGTTCACACTTCACAGTTCACACTTCACAGTTCGCAGTTCACAGTTCACAGATCACAGTTCACAGTTCACAGTTCACAGTTCACAGTTCACTGTTCACAGTTTACAGTTCTCAGTTTACAGTTCTCAGTTCACAGTTGACAGTTCACAGTTCACAGTTCACACTTCACAGTTCACAGTTCACAGTCCACAGTTCACTGTTCACAGTTCACAGTTCACAGTTCACAGTTCACTGTTCACAGTTTACAGTTCTCAGTTTACAGGTCTCAGTTTACAGGTCTCAGTTCACAGTTGACAGTTCACAGTTCACAGTTCACAGTTCACAGTTCACACTTCACAGTTCACACTTCACAGTTCACAGTTCACAGTCCACAGTTCACTGTTCACAGATCATAGTTCACAGTTCACAGTTCACAGTTCACAGTTCACAGTTCACAGTTCCAGTTCACAGTTCACAGTTCACAGTTCACAGTTCACAGTTCACAGTTCACAGTTCACAGTTCACAGTTCACACTTCACTGTTCACAGATCACAGTTCACAGTTCACAGTTCACAGTTCACAGTTCACAGTTCACAGTTCACAGTTCCCAGTTCGCAGGTCACAGTTCACATTTCACAGTTCACTGTCTTCATTTCATACTTCACAGTTCACAGTTCACAGTTCACAGTTCACAGTTCACAGTCTTCATTTCACAATTCACAGTTCGCAGTTCACAGTTCACAGATCACAGTTCACAGATCACAGTTCACAGACTTTATTTCACAATTCAGTTTTCACAGTTCACAGTTCACAGTTGACAGTCCGCAGTTCACTGTTCACAGATCATAGTTCACAGTTCACAGTTCATTGTTCACAGTTCACAGTTCACAGTTCCAGTTCACAGTTCACAGTTCACAGTTCCAGTTCACAGTTCACAGTTCACAGTTCACAGTTCACAGTTCACAGTTCACAGTTCACAGTTCACACTTCACTGTTCACAGATCACAGTTCACAGTTCACAGTTCACAGTTCCCAGTTCGCAGGTCACAGTTCACATTTCACAGTTCACTGTCTTCATTTCATACTTCACAGTTCGCAGTTCACAGTTCACAGTCCACAGTTCACTGTTCACAGATCACAGTTCACAGATCACAGTCTTCATTTCACACTTCACACTTCACAGTGCACAGTTCACAGTCCACAGTTCACTGTTCACAAATCACAGTTCACACTTCACAGTTCACAGTTCACAGTCCACAGATCACAGTTCACAGACTTTATTTCACACTTCACAGTTCACAGTTCACAGTTCACAGTTCACAGTTCACAGTTCACAGTTCACAGCTCACAGCTCACAGTTCACAGTTCACTGTTCACAGTTTACAATTCTCAGTTTACAGTTCTCAGTTCACAGTTGACAGTTCACAGTTGACAGTTCACACTTCACAGTTCACAGTTCACAGTCCACAGTTCACAGTTCACAGTTCACAGTTCACAGTTCACAGTTCACAGTTCACAGTTCACAGTTCACAGTTCACAGTTCACAGTTCACAGTTCACAGTTCACAGTTCACAGTTCACAGTTCCCAGTTCGCAGGTCACAGTTCACATTTCACAGTTCACTGTCTTCATTTCATACTTCACAGTTCGCAGTTCACAGTTCACAGTTCACTGTTCACAGTTTACAGTTCTCAGTTCACAGTTGACAGTTCACACTTCACAGTTCACAGTTCACAGTTCACAGTCCACAGTTCACTGTTCACAATTCACAGTTCACAGTTCACAGTTCACAGTTCACAGTTCACAGTTCCAGTTCACAGTTCACAGTTCACAGTTCACACTTCACTGTTCACACTTCACTGTTCACAGTTCACAGTTCACAGTTCACAGTTCACACTTCACAGTTCACACTTCACACTTCACAGTTCACACTTCACAGTTCACAGTTCACAGTTCACAGTTCACAGTTCACAGTTCACAGTTCACAGTTCACAGTTCACAGTTCACAGTTCACAGTTCACAGTTCACAGTTCACAGTTCACAGTTCACAGTTCACAGTTCACAGTTCACAGTTCACAGTTCACAGTTCACAGTTCACAGTTCACAGTTCACAGTTCACAGTTCACAGTTCACAGTTCACAGTTCACAGTTCACAGTTCACAGTTCACAGTTCACAGTTCACAGTTCACAGTTCACAGTTCACAGTTCACAGTTCACAGTTCACAGTTCACAGTTCACAGTTCACAGTTCACAGTTCACAGTTCACAGTTCACAGTTCACAGTTCACAGTTCACAGTTCACAGTTCACAGTTCACAGTTCACAGTTCACAGTTCACAGTTCACAGTTCACAGTTCACAGTTCACAGTTCACAGTTCACAGTTCACAGTTCACAGTTCCCAGTTCGCAGGTCACAGTTCACATTTCACAGTTCACTGTCTTCATTTCATACTTCACAGTTCGCAGTTCACAGTTCACAGTCCACAGTTCACTGTTCACAGATCACAGTTCACAGATCACAGTCTTCATTTCACACTTCACACTTCACAGTGCACAGTTCACAGTCCACAGTTCACTGTTCACAAATCACAGTTCACACTTCACAGTTCACAGTTCACAGTCCACAGATCACAGTTCACAGACTTTATTTCACACTTCACAGTTCACAGTTCACAGTTCACAGTTCACAGTTCACAGTTCACAGCTCACAGTTCACAGTTCACTGTTCACAGTTTACAATTCTCAGTTTACAGTTCTCAGTTCACAGTTGACAGTTCACAGTTGACAGTTCACACTTCACAGTTCACAGTTCACAGTTCACAGTCCACAGTTCACAGTTCACAGTTCACAGTTCACAGTTCACAGTTCACAGTTCACAGTTCACAGTTCACAGTTCACAGTTCACAGTTCACAGTTCACAGTTCACAGTTCACAGTTCACAGTTCCCAGTTCGCAGGTCACAGTTCACATTTCACAGTTCACTGTCTTCATTTCATACTTCACAGTTCGCAGTTCACAGTTCACAGTTCACAGTTCACTGTTCACAGTTTACAGTTCTCAGTTCACAGTTGACAGTTCACACTTCACAGTTCACAGTTCACAGTTCACAGTCCACAGTTCACTGTTCACTGTTCACAATTCACAGTTCACAGTTCACAGTTCACAGTTCACAGTTCCAGTTCACAGTTCACAGTTCACAGTTCACACTTCACTGTTCACAGTTCACAGTTCACAGTTCACAGTTCACACTTCACAGTTCACACTTCACACTTCACAGTTCAC
Organism: Lasioglossum villosulum; assembly: GCA_963971365.1. Lineage (NCBI taxonomy): Eukaryota > Metazoa > Arthropoda > Insecta > Hymenoptera > Halictidae > Lasioglossum > Lasioglossum villosulum. The sequence continues at coordinate 527,657 of CAXARU010000114.1, read as the reverse complement.
ACTTCACAGTTCACAGTTCACAGTTCACAGTTCACAGTTCACAGTTCACAGTTCACAGTTCACAGTTCACAGTTCACAGTTCACAGTTCACAGTTCACAGTTCACAGTTCACAGTTCACAGTTCACAGTTCACAGTTCACAGTTCACAGTTCACAGTTCACAGTTCACAGTTCACAGTTCACAGTTCACAGTTCACAGTTCACAGTTCACAGTTCGCAGTTCGCAGTTCGCAGTTCGCAGTTCGCAGTTCGCAGTTCACAGTTCACAGTTCACAGTTCACAGTTCACAGTTCACAGTTCACAGTTCACAGTTCACAGTTCACAGTTCACAGTTCACAGTTCACAGTTCACAGTTCACAGTTCACAGTTCACAGTTCACAGTTCACAGTTCACAGTTCACAGTTCACAGTTCACAGTTCACAGTTCACAGTTCACAGTTCACAGTTCACAGTTCACAGTTCACAGTTCACAGTTCACAGTTCACAGTTCACAGTTCACAGTTCACAGTTCACAGTTCACAGTTCACAGTTCACAGTTCACAGTTCACAGTTCACAGTTCACAGTTCACAGTTCACAGTTCACAGTTCACAGTTCACAGTTCACAGTTCCCAGTTCGCAGGTCACAGTTCACATTTCACAGTTCACTGTCTTCATTTCATACTTCACAGTTCGCAGTTCACAGTTCACAGTTCACAGTTCACTGTTCACAGTTTACAGTTCTCAGTTTACAGTTCTCAGTTCACAGTTGACAGTTCACACTTCACAGTTCACAGTTCACAGTTCACAGTTCACAGTCCACAGTTCACTGTTCACTGTTCACAATTCACAGTTCACAGTTCACAGTTCACAGTTCACTGTTCACTGTTCACTGTTCACAGTTCACAGTTCACAGTTCACAGTCCACAGATCACAGTTCACAGTCTTCATTTCACACTTCACAGTTCGCAGTTCACAGTTCACAGATCACAGTTCACAGTTCACAGTTCACTGTTCACAGTTTACAGTTCACTGTTCACAATTCACAGTTCACAGTTCACAGTTCACAGTTCACTGTTCACTGTTCACTGTTCACAGTTCACAGTTCACAGTTCACAGTTCACAGTCCACAGATCACAGTTCACAGTCTTCATTTCACACTTCACAGTTCGCAGTTCACAGTTCACAGATCACAGTTCACAGTTCACAGTTCACAGTTCACAGTTCACAGTTCACAGTTCACAGTTCACAGTTCACAGTTCACAGTTCACAGTTCACAGTTCACAGTTCACAGTTCACAGTTCACAGTTCACAGTTCACAGTTCACAGTTCACAGTTCACAGTTCACAGTTCACAGTTCACAGTTCACAGTTCACAGTTCACAGTTCACAGTTCACAGTTCCCAGTTCGCAGGTCACAGTTCACATTTCACAGTTCACTGTCTTCATTTCATACTTCACAGTTCGCAGTTCACAGTTCACAGTTCACAGTTCACTGTTCACAGTTTACAGTTCTCAGTTTACAGTTCTCAGTTCACAGTTGACAGTTCACACTTCACAGTTCACAGTTCACAGTTCACAGTCCACAGTTCACTGTTCACTGTTCACAATTCACAGTTCACAGTTCACAGTTCACAGTTCACTGTTCACTGTTCACTGTTCACAGTTCACAGTTCACAGTTCACAGTCCACAGATCACAGTTCACAGTCTTCATTTCACACTTCACAGTTCGCAGTTCACAGTTCACAGATCACAGTTCACAGTTCACAGTTCACAGTTCACAGTTCACTGTTCACAGTTTACAGTTCTCAGTTTACAGTTCTCAGTTCACAGTTGACAGTTCACAGTTCACAGTTCACACTTCACAGTTCACAGTTCACAGTCCACAGTTCACTGTTCACAGTTCACAGTTCACAGTTCACTGTTCACAGTTTACAGTTCTCAGTTTACAGTTCTCAGTTCACAGTTGACAGTTCACACTTCACAGTTCACAGTTCACAGTTCACAGTCCACAGTTCACTGTTCACTGTTCACAATTCACAGTTCACAGTTCACAGTTCACAGTTCACTGTTCACTGTTCACTGTTCACAGTTCACAGTTCACAGTTCACAGTCCACAGATCACAGTTCACAGTCTTCATTTCACACTTCACAGTTCGCAGTTCACAGTTCACAGATCACAGTTCACAGTTCACAGTTCACTGTTCACAGTTTACAGTTCACTGTTCACAATTCACAGTTCACAGTTCACAGTTCACAGTTCACTGTTCACTGTTCACTGTTCACAGTTCACAGTTCACAGTTCACAGTCCACAGATCACAGTTCACAGTCTTCATTTCACACTTCACAGTTCGCAGTTCACAGTTCACAGATCACAGTTCACAGTTCACAGTTCACAGTTCACAGTTCACAGTTCACAGTTCACAGTTCACAGTTCACAGTTCACAGTTCACAGTTCACAGTTCACAGTTCACAGTTCACAGTTCACAGTTCACAGTTCACAGTTCACAGTTCACAGTTCACAGTTCACAGTTCACAGTTCACAGTTCACAGTTCACAGTTCACAGTTCACAGTTCACAGTTCACAGTTCACAGTTCACAGTTCACAGTTCACAGTTCACAGTTCCCAGTTCGCAGGTCACAGTTCACATTTCACAGTTCACTGTCTTCATTTCATACTTCACAGTTCGCAGTTCACAGTTCACAGTTCACAGTTCACTGTTCACAGTTTACAGTTCTCAGTTTACAGTTCTCAGTTCACAGTTGACAGTTCACACTTCACAGTTCACAGTTCACAGTTCACAGTCCACAGTTCACTGTTCACTGTTCACAATTCACAGTTCACAGTTCACAGTTCACAGTTCACTGTTCACTGTTCACTGTTCACAGTTCACAGTTCACAGTTCACAGTCCACAGATCACAGTTCACAGTCTTCATTTCACACTTCACAGTTCGCAGTTCACAGTTCACAGATCACAGTTCACAGTTCACAGTTCACAGTTCACAGTTCACTGTTCACAGTTTACAGTTCTCAGTTTACAGTTCTCAGTTCACAGTTGACAGTTCACAGTTCACAGTTCACACTTCACAGTTCACAGTTCACAGTCCACAGTTCACTGTTCACAGTTCACAGTTCACAGTTCACTGTTCACAGTTTACAGTTCTCAGTTTACAGTTCTCAGTTCACAGTTGACAGTTCACAGTTCACAGTTCACACTTCACAGTTCACAGTTCACAGTCCACAGTTCACTGTTCACAGATCATAGTTCACAGTTCACAGTTCACAGTTCACAGTTCACAGTTCACAGTTCCAGTTCACAGTTCACAGATCACAGTTCACAGTTCACAGTTCACAGTTCACACTTCACTGTTCACAGATCACAGTTCACAGTTCACAGTTCACAGTTCCCAGTTCGCAGGTCACAGTTCACATTTCACAGTTCACTGTCTTCATTTCATACTTCACAGTTCACAGTTCACAGTTCACAGTTCACAGTTCACAGTCTTCATTTCACAATTCACAGTTCGCAGTTCACAGTTCACAGATCACAGTTCACAGATCACAGTTCACAGACTTTATTTCACAATTCAGTTTTCACAGTTCACAGTTCACAGTTGACAGTCCGCAGTTCACTGTTCACAGATCATAGTTCACAGTTCACAGTTCATTGTTCACAGTTCACAGTTCACAGTTCCAGTTCACAGTTCACAGTTCACAGTTCACAGTTCACAGTTCACAGTTCACAGTTCACACTTCACTGTTCACAGATCACTGTTCACAGTTCACAGTTCACAGTTCACAGTTCACAGTTCACAGTTCACAGTTCACAGTTCCCAGTTCGCAGGTCACAGTTCACATTTCACAGTTCACTGTCTTCATTTCATACTTCACAGTTCACTGTCTTCATTTCATACTTCACAGTTCGCAGTTCACAGTTCACCGTTCACAGTTCACAGTCTACAGTTCACTGTTCACAATTCACAGTTCACAGTTCACAGTTCACAGTTCCAGGTTCACAGTTCACAGTCTTCATTTCACAATTCACAGTTCGCAGTTCACAGTTCACAGGTCACAGTTCGCAGTTCACAGTTCACAGTTCACAGTTCACAGTTCACAGTTCACAGGTCACAGTTCACAGTTCACAGGTCACAGGTCACAGTTCACAGTTCACAGTTCACAGTCCACAGTTCACAGTTCACAGTTCACTGTTCACAGATCACAGTTCACAGATCACAGTCTTCATTTCACACTTCACACTTCACAGTGCACAGTTCACAGTCCACAGTTCACTGTTCACAAATCACAGTTCACACTTCACAGTTCACAGTTCACAGTCCACAGATCACAGTTCACAGACTTTATTTCACACTTCACAGTTCGCAGTTCACAGTTCACAGTTCACAGTTCACAGTTCACAGTTCACAGTTCACAGGTCACAGTTCACAGTTCACAGTCCACAGTTCACTGTTCACAGATCACAGTTCACAGATCACAGTCTTCATTTCACACTTCACAGTTCGCAGTTCACAGTTCACAGATCACAGTTGACAGTTCACAGTTTACAGTTCTCAGTTTACAGTTCTCAGTTCACAGTTGACAGTTCACAGTTCACAGTTCACACGTCACAGTTCACAGTTCACAGTTCACAGTTCACATTTCACAGTTCACTGTCTTCATTTCATACTTCACAGTTCGCAGTTCACAGTTCACAGGTCACAGTTCACAGCCCACTGTTCACAGTTCACAGTTCTCAGTTCACAGATCACAGTTCACAGTTCACAGACTTTATTTCACAATTCAGTTTTCACAGTTCACAGTTCACAGTTCACAGATCACAGTTCACAGTCTTCATTTCACACTTCAGTCTTCACAGGGCACAGTTCACAGTTCACAGTCTTCATTTCACAATTCACAGTTCGCAGTTCACAGTTCACAGTTCACAGTTCACAGTCTTCATTTCACAATTCACAGTTCGCAGTTCACAGTTCACAGATCACAGTTCACAGTTCACAGTCTTCATTTCACACTTCACAGTTCGCAGTTCACAGTTCACAGATCACAGTTCACAGTTCACAGATCACAGTTCACAGTTCACAGTTCACAGTTCACAGTTCACTGTTCACAGTTTGCAGTTCTCAGTTTACAGTTCTCAGTTTACAGTTCTCAGTTCACAGTTCACAGTTCACAGTTCACAGTTCACACTTCACTGTTCACAGATCACAGTTCACAGTTCACAGTTCACAGTTCACAGTTCACACTTCACAGTTCACAGTTCACAGTTCACAGTCCACAGTTCACTGTTCACAGTTCACAGTTCACAGTTCACTGTTCACAGTTTACAGTTCTCAGTTTACAGTTCTCAGTTCACAGTTGACAGTTCACAGTTCACAGTTCACACTTCACAGTTCACAGTTCACAGTCCACAGTTCACTGTTCACAGATCATAGTTCACAGTTCACAGTTCACAGTTCACAGTTCACAGTTCACAGTTCACAGTTCACAGTTCACAGTTCCAGTTCACAGTTCACAGATCACAGTTCACAGTTCACAGTTCACACTTCACTGTTCACAGATCACAGTTCACAGTTCACAGTTCACAGTTCACAGTTCACAGTTCCCAGTTCGCAGGTCACAGTTCACATTTCACAGTTCACTGTCTTCATTTCATACTTCACAGTTCACAGTTCACAGCTCACAGTTCACAGTTCACAGTCTTCATTTCACAATTCACAGTTCGCAGTTCACAGTTCACAGATCACAGTTCACAGATCACAGTTCACAGACTTTATTTCACAATTCAGTTTTCACAGTTCACAGTTCACAGTTGACAGTCCGCAGTTCACTGTTCACAGATCATAGTTCACAGTTCACAGTTCATTGTTCACAGTTCACAGTTCACAGTTCACAGTCCACAGTTCACTGTTCACAGATCACAGTTCACAGATCACAGTCTTCATTTCACACTTCACACTTCACAGTGCACAGTTCACAGTCCACAGTTCACTGTTCACAAATCACAGTTCACACTTCACAGTTCACAGTTCACAGTCCACAGATCACAGTTCACAGACTTTATTTCACACTTCACAGTTCACAGTTCACAGTTCACAGTTCACAGTTCACAGTTCACAGCTCACAGTTCACAGTTCACTGTTCACAGTTTACAATTCTCAGTTTACAGTTCTCAGTTCACAGTTGACAGTTCACAGTTGACAGTTCACACTTCACAGTTCACAGTTCACAGTTCACAGTTCACAGTTCACAGTTCACAGTCCACAGTTCACAGTTCACAGTTCACAGTTCACAGTTCACAGTTCACAGTTCACAGTTCACAGTTCACAGTTCACAGTTCACAGTTCACAGTTCACAGTTCACAGTTCACAGTTCACAGTTCACAGTTCACAGTTCACAGTTCACAGTTCACAGTTCACAGTTCCCAGTTCGCAGGTCACAGTTCACATTTCACAGTTCACTGTCTTCATTTCATACTTCACAGTTCACAGTTCACTGTTCACAGTTTACAGTTCTCAGTTTACAGTTCTCAGTTCACAGTTGACAGTTCACACTTCACAGTTCACAGTTCACAGTTCACAGTTCACAGTCCACAGTTCACTGTTCACTGTTCACAATTCACAGTTCACAGTTCACAGTTCACAGTTCACTGTTCACTGTTCACTGTTCACAGTTCACAGTTCACAGTTCACAGTTCACAGTCCACAGATCACAGTTCACAGTCTTCATTTCACACTTCACAGTTCGCAGTTCACAGTTCACAGATCACAGTTCACAGTTCACAGTTCACTGTTCACAGTTTACAGTTCACTGTTCACAATTCACAGTTCACAGATCACAGTTCACAGTTCACAGTTCACTGTTCACAGTTTACAGTTCACTGTTCACAATTCACAGTTCACAGTTCACAGTTCACAGTTCACTGTTCACTGTTCACTGTTCACAGTTCACAGTTCACAGTTCACAGTCCACAGATCACAGTTCACAGTCTTCATTTCACACTTCACAGTTCGCAGTTCACAGTTCACAGATCACAGTTCACAGTTCACAGTTCACAGTTCACAGTTCACAGTTCACAGTTCACAGTTCACAGTTCACAGTTCACAGTTCACAGTTCACAGTTCACAGTTCACAGTTCACAGTTCACAGTTCACAGTTCACAGTTCACAGTTCACAGTTCACAGTTCACAGTTCACAGTTCACAGTTCACAGTTCACAGTTCACAGTTCACAGTTCACAGTTCACAGTTCACAGTTCACAGTTCACAGTTCACAGTTCACAGTTCACAGTTCACAGTTCACAGTTCCCAGTTCGCAGGTCACAGTTCACATTTCACAGTTCACTGTCTTCATTTCATACTTCACAGTTCGCAGTTCACAGTTCACAGTTCACAGTTCACTGTTCACAGTTTACAGTTCTCAGTTTACAGTTCTCAGTTCACAGTTGACAGTTCACACTTCACAGTTCACAGTTCACAGTTCACAGTCCACAGTTCACTGTTCACTGTTCACAATTCACAGTTCACAGTTCACAGTTCACAGTTCACTGTTCACTGTTCACTGTTCACAGTTCACAGTTCACAGTTCACAGTCCACAGATCACAGTTCACAGTCTTCATTTCACACTTCACAGTTCGCAGTTCACAGTTCACAGATCACAGTTCACAGTTCACAGTTCACAGTTCACAGTTCACTGTTCACAGTTTACAGTTCTCAGTTTACAGTTCTCAGTTCACAGTTGACAGTTCACAGTTCACAGTTCACACTTCACAGTTCACAGTTCACAGTCCACAGTTCACTGTTCACAGTTCACAGTTCACAGTTCACTGTTCACAGTTTACAGTTCTCAGTTTACAGTTCTCAGTTCACAGTTGACAGTTCACAGTTCACAGTTCACACTTCACAGTTCACAGTTCACAGTCCACAGTTCACTGTTCACAGATCATAGTTCACAGTTCACAGTTCACAGTTCACAGTTCACAGTTCACAGTTCCAGTTCACAGTTCACAGATCACAGTTCACAGTTCACAGTTCACAGTTCACACTTCACTGTTCACAGATCACAGTTCACAGTTCACAGTTCACAGTTCCCAGTTCGCAGGTCACAGTTCACATTTCACAGTTCACTGTCTTCATTTCATACTTCACAGTTCACAGTTCACAGTTCACAGTTCACAGTTCACAGTCTTCATTTCACAATTCACAGTTCGCAGTTCACAGTTCACAGATCACAGTTCACAGATCACAGTTCACAGACTTTATTTCACAATTCAGTTTTCACAGTTCACAGTTCACAGTTGACAGTCCGCAGTTCACTGTTCACAGATCATAGTTCACAGTTCACAGTTCATTGTTCACAGTTCACAGTTCACAGTTCCAGTTCACAGTTCACAGTTCACAGTTCACAGTTCACAGTTCACAGTTCACAGTTCACACTTCACTGTTCACAGATCACTGTTCACAGTTCACAGTTCACAGTTCACAGTTCACAGTTCACAGTTCACAGTTCCCAGTTCGCAGGTCACAGTTCACATTTCACAGTTCACTGTCTTCATTTCATACTTCACAGTTCACTGTCTTCATTTCATACTTCACAGTTCGCAGTTCACAGTTCACCGTTCACAGTTCACAGTCTACAGTTCACTGTTCACAATTCACAGTTCACAGTTCACAGTTCACAGTTCCAGGTTCACAGTTCACAGTCTTCATTTCACAATTCACAGTTCGCAGTTCACAGTTCACAGGTCACAGTTCGCAGTTCACAGTTCACAGTTCACAGTTCACAGTTCACAGTTCACAGGTCACAGTTCACAGTTCACAGGTCACAGGTCACAGTTCACAGTTCACAGTTCACAGTCCACAGTTCACAGTTCACAGTTCACTGTTCACAGATCACAGTTCACAGATCACAGTCTTCATTTCACACTTCACACTTCACAGTGCACAGTTCACAGTCCACAGTTCACTGTTCACAAATCACAGTTCACACTTCACAGTTCACAGTTCACAGTCCACAGATCACAGTTCACAGACTTTATTTCACACTTCACAGTTCGCAGTTCACAGTTCACAGTTCACAGTTCACAGTTCACAGTTCACAGTTCACAGGTCACAGTTCACAGTTCACAGTCCACAGTTCACTGTTCACAGATCACAGTTCACAGATCACAGTCTTCATTTCACACTTCACAGTTCGCAGTTCACAGTTCACAGATCACAGTTGACAGTTCACAGTTTACAGTTCTCAGTTTACAGTTCTCAGTTCACAGTTGACAGTTCACAGTTCACAGTTCACACGTCACAGTTCACAGTTCACAGTTCACAGTCCACAGTTCACAGTTCACAGTTCCCAGTTCGCAGGTCACAGTTCACATTTCACAGTTCACTGTCTTCATTTCATACTTCACAGTTCGCAGTTCACAGTTCACAGGTCACAGTTCACAGCCCACTGTTCACAGTTCACAGTTCTCAGTTCACAGATCACAGTTCACAGTTCACAGACTTTATTTCACAATTCAGTTTTCACAGTTCACAGTTCACAGTTCACAGATCACAGTTCACAGTCTTCATTTCACACTTCAGTCTTCACAGGGCACAGTTCACAGTTCACAGTCTTCATTTCACAATTCACAGTTCGCAGTTCACAGTTCACAGTTCACAGTTCACAGTCTTCATTTCACAATTCACAGTTCGCAGTTCACAGTTCACAGATCACAGTTCACAGTTCACAGTCTTCATTTCACACTTCACAGTTCGCAGTTCACAGTTCACAGATCACAGTTCACAGTTCACAGATCACAGTTCACAGTTCACAGTTCACAGTTCACAGTTCACTGTTCACAGTTTGCAGTTCTCAGTTTACAGTTCTCAGTTTACAGTTCTCAGTTCACAGTTCACAGTTCACAGTTCACAGTTCACACTTCACTGTTCACAGATCACAGTTCACAGTTCACAGTTCACAGTTCACAGTTCACACTTCACAGTTCACAGTTCACAGTTCACAGTCCACAGTTCACTGTTCACAGTTCACAGTTCACAGTTCACTGTTCACAGTTTACAGTTCTCAGTTTACAGTTCTCAGTTCACAGTTGACAGTTCACAGTTCACAGTTCACACTTCACAGTTCACAGTTCACAGTCCACAGTTCACTGTTCACAGATCATAGTTCACAGTTCACAGTTCACAGTTCACAGTTCACAGTTCACAGTTCACAGTTCACAGTTCACAGTTCCAGTTCACAGTTCACAGATCACAGTTCACAGTTCACAGTTCACACTTCACTGTTCACAGATCACAGTTCACAGTTCACAGTTCACAGTTCACAGTTCACAGTTCCCAGTTCGCAGGTCACAGTTCACATTTCACAGTTCACTGTCTTCATTTCATACTTCACAGTTCACAGTTCACAGTTCACAGTTCACAGTTCACAGTCTTCATTTCACAATTCACAGTTCGCAGTTCACAGTTCACAGATCACAGTTCACAGATCACAGTTCACAGACTTTATTTCACAATTCAGTTTTCACAGTTCACAGTTCACAGTTGACAGTCCGCAGTTCACTGTTCACAGATCATAGTTCACAGTTCACAGTTCATTGTTCACAGTTCACAGTTCACAGTTCACAGTCCACAGTTCACTGTTCACAGATCACAGTTCACAGATCACAGTCTTCATTTCACACTTCACACTTCACAGTGCACAGTTCACAGTCCACAGTTCACTGTTCACAAATCACAGTTCACACTTCACAGTTCACAGTTCACAGTCCACAGATCACAGTTCACAGACTTTATTTCACACTTCACAGTTCACAGTTCACAGTTCACAGTTCACAGTTCACAGTTCACAGTTCACAGCTCACAGTTCACAGTTCACTGTTCACAGTTTACAATTCTCAGTTTACAGTTCTCAGTTCACAGTTGACAGTTCACAGTTGACAGTTCACACTTCACAGTTCACAGTTCACAGTTCACAGTTCACAGTTCACAGTTCACAGTCCACAGTTCACAGTTCACAGTTCACAGTTCACAGTTCACAGTTCACAGTTCACAGTTCACAGTTCACAGTTCACAGTTCACAGTTCACAGTTCACAGTTCACAGTTCACAGTTCACAGTTCACAGTTCACAGTTCACAGTTCCCAGTTCGCAGGTCACAGTTCACATTTCACAGTTCACTGTCTTCATTTCATACTTCACAGTTCACAGTTCACTGTTCACAGTTTACAGTTCTCAGTTTACAGTTCTCAGTTCACAGTTGACAGTTCACACTTCACAGTTCACAGTTCACAGTTCACAGTTCACAGTCCACAGTTCACTGTTCACTGTTCACAATTCACAGTTCACAGTTCACAGTTCACAGTTCACTGTTCACTGTTCACTGTTCACAGTTCACAGTTCACAGTTCACAGTTCACAGTCCACAGATCACAGTTCACAGTCTTCATTTCACACTTCACAGTTCGCAGTTCACAGTTCACAGATCACAGTTCACAGTTCACAGTTCACTGTTCACAGTTTACAGTTCACTGTTCACAATTCACAGTTCACAGTTCACAGTTCACAGTTCACTGTTCACTGTTCACAGTTCACAGTTCACAGTTCACAGTCCACAGATCACAGTTCACAGTCTTCATTTCACACTTCACAGTTCGCAGTTCACAGTTCACAGTTCACAGGTCACAGTTCACAGTTCACAGTTCACAGTTCACAGTTCACAGTTCACAGGTCACAGGTCACAGTTCACAGTTCACAGTCCACAGTTCACAGTTCACTGTTCACAGATCACAGTTCACAGATCACAGTCTTCATTTCACACTTCACACTTCACAGTGCACAGTTCACAGTCCACAGTTCACTGTTCACAAATCACAGTTCACACTTCACAGTTCACAGTTCACAGTCCACAGATCACAGTTCACAGACTTTATTTCACACTTCACAGTTCGCAGTTCACAGTTCACAGTTCACTGTTCACAGTTCACAGTTCACAGTTCACAGTTCACAGTTCACAGGTCACAGTTCACAGTTCACAGTCCACAGTTCACTGTTCACAGATCACAGTTCACAGATCACAGTCTTCATTTCACACTTCACAGTTCGCAGTTCACAGTTCACAGATCACAGTTGACAGTTGACAGTTTACAGTTCTCAGTTTACAGTTCTCAGTTCACAGTTGACAGTTCACAGTTCACAGTTCACACGTCACAGTTCACAGTTCACAGTTCACAGTCCACAGTTCACAGTTCACAGTTCCCAGTTCGCAGGTCACAGTTCACATTTCACAGTTCACTGTCTTCATTTCATACTTCACAGTTCGCAGTTCACAGTTCACAGGTCACAGTTCACAGCCCACTGTTCACAGTTCACAGTTCTCAGTTCACAGATCACAGTTCACAGTTCACAGACTTTATTTCACAATTCAGTTCTCACAGTTCACAGTTCACAGTTCACAGATCACAGTTCACAGTCTTCATTTCACACTTCAGTCTTCACAGGGCACAGTTCACAGTTCACAGTCTTCATTTCACAATTCACAGTTCGCAGTTCACAGTTCACAGTTCACAGATCACAGTCTTCATTTCACAATTCACAGTTCGCAGTTCACAGTTCACAGATCACAGTTCACAGTTCACAGTCTTCATTTCACACTTCACAGTTCGCAGTTCACAGTTCACAGATCACAGTTCACAGTTCACAGTTCACAGTTCACAGTTCACTGTTCACAGTTTACAGTTCTCAGTTTACAGTTCTCAGTTCACAGTTGACAGTTCACAGTTCACAGTTCACAGTTCACACTTCACAGTTCACAGTTCACACTTCACAGTTCACAGTTCACACTTCACAGTTCACAGTTCACAGTCCACAGTTCACTGTTCACAGTTCACAGTTCACAGTTCACTGTTCACAGTTTACAGTTCTCAGTTTACAGTTCTCAGTTCACAGTTGACAGTTCACAGTTCACAGTTCACACTTCACAGTTCACAGTTCACAGTCCACAGTTCACTGTTCACAATCATAGTTCACAGTTCACAGTTCACAGTTCACAGTTCACAGTTCACAGTTCACAGTTCACAGTTCACAGTTCACAGTTCACAGTTCACAGTTCACAGTTCACAGTTCACAGTTCACAGTTCACAGTTCACAGTTCACAGTTCACAGTTCACAGTTCACAGTTCACAGTTCACAGTTCACAGTTCACAGTTCACAGTTCACAGTTCACAGTTCACAGTTCACAGTTCACAGTTCACAGTTCCCAGTTCGCAGGTCACAGTTCACATTTCACAGTTCACTGTCTTCATTTCATACTTCACAGTTCGCAGTTCACAGTTCACAGTTCACAGTTCACTGTTCACAGTTTACAGTTCTCAGTTTACAGTTCTCAGTTCACAGTTGACAGTTCACACTTCACAGTTCACAGTTCACAGTTCACAGTCCACAGTTCACTGTTCACTGTTCACAATTCACAGTTCACAGTTCACAGTTCACAGTTCACTGTTCACTGTTCACTGTTCACAGTTCACAGTTCACAGTTCACAGTCCACAGATCACAGTTCACAGTCTTCATTTCACACTTCACAGTTCACTGTTCACAGTTTACAGTTCTCAGTTTACAGTTCTCAGTTTACAGTTCTCAGTTCACAGTTCACAGTTCACACTTCACAGTTCACAGTTCACAGTCCACAGTTCACTGTTCACAGATCATAGTTCACAGTTCACAGTTCACAGTTCACAGTTCACAGTTCACAGTTCACAGTTCCAGTTCACAGTTCACAGATCACAGTTCACAGTTCACAGTTCACAGTTCACACTTCACTGTTCACAGATCACAGTTCACAGTTCACAGTTCACAGTTCCCAGTTCGCAGGTCACAGTTCACATTTCACAGTTCACTGTCTTCATTTCATACTTCACAGTTCACAGTTCACAGTTCACAGTTCACAGTTCACAGTCTTCATTTCACAATTCACAGTTCGCAGTTCACAGTTCACAGATCACAGTTCACAGATCACAGTTCACAGACTTTATTTCACAATTCAGTTTTCACAGTTCACAGTTCACAGTTGACAGTCCGCAGTTCACTGTTCACAGATCATAGTTCACAGTTCACAGTTCATTGTTCACAGTTCACAGTTCACAGTTCCAGTTCACAGTTCACAGTTCACAGTTCACAGTTCACAGTTCACAGTTCACAGTTCACACTTCACTGTTCACAGATCACTGTTCACAGTTCACAGTTCACAGTTCACAGTTCACAGTTCACAGTTCACAGTTCACAGTTCCCAGTTCGCAGGTCACAGTTCACATTTCACAGTTCACTGTCTTCATTTCATACTTCACAGTTCACTGTCTTCATTTCATACTTCACAGTTCGCAGTTCACAGTTCACCGTTCACAGTTCACAGTCCACAGTTCACTGTTCACAATTCACAGTTCACAGTTCACAGTTCACAGTTCACAGTTCACAGTTCACAGTTCACAGTTCACAGTTCACAGTTCACAGTTCACTGTTCACTGTTCACAGTTCACAGTTCACAGTTCCAGGTTCACAGTTCACAGTCTTCATTTCACAATTCACAGTTCGCAGTTCACAGTTCACAGGTCACAGTTCGCAGTTCACAGTTCACAGTTCACAGTTCACAGTTCACAGGTCACAGTTCACAGTTCACAGGTCACAGGTCACAGTTCACAGTTCACAGTTCACAGTCCACAGTTCACAGTTCACTGTTCACAGATCACAGTTCACAGATCACAGTCTTCATTTCACACTTCACACTTCACAGTGCACAGTTCACAGTCCACAGTTCACTGTTCACAAATCACAGTTCACACTTCACAGTTCACAGTTCACAGTCCACAGATCACAGTTCACAGACTTTATTTCACACTTCACAGTTCGCAGTTCACAGTTCACAGTTCACAGTTCACAGTTCACAGTTCACAGTTCACAGGTCACAGTTCACAGTTCACAGTCCACAGTTCACTGTTCACAGATCACAGTTCACAGATCACAGTCTTCATTTCACACTTCACAGTTCGCAGTTCACAGTTCACAGATCACAGTTGACAGTTCACAGTTTACAGTTCTCAGTTTACAGTTCTCAGTTCACAGTTGACAGTTGACAGTTCACAGTTCACACGTCACAGTTCACAGTTCACAGTTCACAGTCCACAGTTCACAGTTCACAGTTCCCAGTTCGCAGGTCACAGTTCACATTTCACAGTTCACTGTCTTCATTTCATACTTCACAGTTCGCAGTTCACAGTTCACAGGTCACAGTTCACAGCCCACTGTTCACAGTTCACAGTTCTCAGTTCACAGATCACAGTTCACAGTTCACAGACTTTATTTCACAATTCAGTTTTCACAGTTCACAGTTCACAGTTCACAGATCACAGTTCACAGTCTTCATTTCACACTTCAGTCTTCACAGGGCACAGTTCACAGTTCACAGTCTTCATTTCACAATTCACAGTTCGCAGTTCACAGTTCACAGTTCACAGTTCACAGTCTTCATTTCACAATTCACAGTTCGCAGTTCACAGTTCACAGATCACAGTTCACAGTTCACAGTCTTCATTTCACACTTCACAGTTCGCAGTTCACAGTTCACAGATCACAGTTCACAGTTCACAGTCCACAGTTCACTGTTCACAGTTCACAGTTCACAGTTCACTGTTCACAGTTTACAGTTCTCAGTTTACAGTTCTCAGTTCACAGTTGACAGTTCACAGTTCACAGTTCACACTTCACAGTTCACAGTTCACAGTCCACAGTTCACTGTTCACAGATCATAGTTCACAGTTCACAGTTCACAGTTCACAGTTCACAGTTCACAGTTCACAGTTCACAGTTCCAGTTCACAGTTCACAGATCACAGTTCTCAGTTTACAGTTCACAGTTCACAGTTCACAGTTCACAGTTCACAGTTCACAGTTCACAGTTCACAGTTCACAGTTCACAGTTCACAGTTCACAGTTCACAGTTCACAGTTCACAGTTCACAGTTCACAGTTCACAGTTCACAGTTCACAGTTCACAGTTCACAGTTCACAGTTCACAGTTCACAGTTCACAGTTCACAGTTCACAGTTCACAGTTCACAGTTCACAGTTCACAGTTCACAGTTCACAGTTCACAGTTCACAGTTCACAGTTCACAGTTCACAGTTCACAGTTCACAGTTCACAGTTCACAGTTCACAGTTCACAGTTCACAGTTCACAGTTCACAGTTCACAGTTCACAGTTCACAGTTCACAGTTCACAGTTCACAGTTCACAGTTCACAGTTCACAGTTCACAGTTCACAGTTCACAGTTCACAGTTCACAGTTCACAGTTCACAGTTCACAGTTCACAGTTCACAGTTCACAGTTCACAGTTCACAGTTCACAGTTCACAGTTCACAGTTCACAGTTCACAGTTCACAGTTCACAGTTCACAGTTCACAGTTCACAGTTCACAGTTCACAGTTCACAGTTCACAGTTCACAGTTCACAGTTCACAGTTCACAGTTCACAGTTCACAGTTCACAGTTCACAGTTCACAGTTCACAGTTCACAGTTCACAGTTCACAGTTCACAGTTCACAGTTCACAGTTCACAGTTCACAGTTCACAGTTCACAGTTCACAGTTCACAGTTCACAGTTCACAGTTCACAGTTCACAGTTCACAGTTCACAGTTCACAGTTCACAGTTCACAGTTCACAGTTCACAGTTCACAGTTCACAGTTCACAGTTCACAGTTCACAGTTCACAGTTCACAGTTCACAGTTCACAGTTCCCAGTTCGCAGGTCACAGTTCACATTTCACAGTTCACTGTCTTCATTTCATACTTCACAGTTCGCAGTTCACAGTTCACAGTTCACAGTTCACTGTTCACAGTTTACAGTTCTCAGTTTACAGTTCTCAGTTCACAGTTGACAGTTCACACTTCACAGTTCACAGTTCACAGTTCACAGTCCACAGTTCACTGTTCACTGTTCACAATTCACAGTTCACAGTTCACAGTTCACAGTTCACTGTTCACTGTTCACTGTTCACAGTTCACAGTTCACAGTTCACAGTCCACAGATCACAGTTCACAGTCTTCATTTCACACTTCACAGTTCGCAGTTCACAGTTCACAGATCACAGTTCACAGTTCACAGTTCACAGTTCACAGTTCACTGTTCACAGTTTACAGTTCTCAGTTTACAGTTCTCAGTTTACAGTTCTCAGTTCACAGTTGACAGTTCACAGTTCACAGTTCACACTTCACAGTTCACAGTTCACAGTCCACAGTTCACTGTTCACAGTTCACAGTTCACAGTTCACTGTTCACAGTTTACAGTTCTCAGTTTACAGTTCTCAGTTCACAGTTGACAGTTCACAGTTCACAGTTCACACTTCACAGTTCACAGTTCACAGTCCACAGTTCACTGTTCACAGATCATAGTTCACAGTTCACAGTTCACAGTTCACAGTTCACAGTTCACAGTTCCAGTTCACAGTTCACAGATCACAGTTCACAGTTCACAGTTCACAGTTCACACTTCACTGTTCACAGATCACAGTTCACAGTTCACAGTTCACAGTTCACAGTTCCCAGTTCGCAGGTCACAGTTCACATTTCACAGTTCACTGTCTTCATTTCATACTTCACAGTTCACAGTTCACAGTTCACAGTTCACAGTTCACAGTCTTCATTTCACAATTCACAGTTCGCAGTTCACAGTTCACAGATCACAGTTCACAGATCACAGTTCACAGACTTTATTTCACAATTCAGTTTTCACAGTTCACAGTTCACAGTTCACAGTTCACAGTTCACAGTCCACAGTTCACTGTTCACAAATCACAGTTCACACTTCACAGTTCACAGTTCACAGTCCACAGATCACTGTTCACAGATCACAGTTCACAGATCACAGTCTTCATTTCACACTTCACAGTTCACTGTTCACAATTCACAGTTCACAGTTCACAGTTCACAGTTCACAGTTCACAGTTCACAGTTCACAGTTCACAGTTCACAGTTCACTGTTCACTGTTCACAGTTCACAGTTCACAGTTCCAGGTTCACAGTTCACAGTCTTCATTTCACAATTCACAGTTCGCAGTTCACAGTTCACAGGTCACAGTTCGCAGTTCACAGTTCACAGTTCACAGTTCACAGTTCACAGGTCACAGTTCACAGTTCACAGGTCACAGGTCACAGTTCACAGTTCACAGTCCATAGTTCACAGTTCACTGTTCACAGATCACAGTTCACAGATCACAGTCTTCATTTCACACTTCACACTTCACAGTGCACAGTTCACAGTCCACAGTTCACTGTTCACAAATCACAGTTCACACTTCACAGTTCACAGTTCACAGTCCACAGATCACAGTTCACAGACTTTATTTCACACTTCACAGTTCGCAGTTCACAGTTCACAGTTCACAGTTCACAGTTCACAGTTCACAGTTCACAGTTCACAGGTCACAGTTCACAGTTCACAGTCCACAGTTCACTGTTCACAGATCACAGTTCACAGATCACAGTCTTCATTTCACACTTCACAGTTCGCAGTTCACAGTTCACAGATCACAGTTGACAGTTCACAGTTTACAGTTCTCAGTTTACAGTTCTCAGTTCACAGTTGACAGTTCACAGTTCACAGTTCACACGTCACAGTTCACAGTTCACAGTTCACAGTCCACAGTTCACAGTTCACAGTTCCCAGTTCGCAGGTCACAGTTCACATTTCACAGTTCACTGTCTTCATTTCATACTTCACAGTTCGCAGTTCACAGTTCACAGGTCACAGTTCACAGCCCACTGTTCACAGTTCACAGTTCTCAGTTCACAGATCACAGTTCACAGTTCACAGACTTTATTTCACAATTCAGTTTTCACAGTTCTCAGTTCACAGTTCACAGATCACAGTTCACAGTCTTCATTTCACACTTCAGTCTTCACAGGGCACAGTTCACAGTTCACAGTCTTCATTTCACAATTCACAGTTCGCAGTTCACAGTTCACAGTTCACAGTTCACAGTCTTCATTTCACAATTCACAGTTCGCAGTTCACAGTTCACAGATCACAGTTCACAGTTCACAGTCTTCATTTCACACTTCACAGTTCGCAGTTCACAGTTCACAGATCACAGTTCACAGTTCACAGATCACAGTTCAAAGTTCACAGTTCACAGTTCACAGTTCACTGTTCACAGTTTACAGTTCTCAGTTTACAGTTCTCAGTTTACAGTTCTCAGTTCACAGTTCACAGTTCACAGTTCACACTTCACTGTTCACAGATCACAGTTCACAGTTCACAGTTCACAGTTCACAGTTCACACTTCACAGTTCACAGTTCACAGTCCACAGTTCACTGTTCACAGTTCACAGTTCACAGTTCACTGTTCACAGTTTACAGTTCTCAGTTTACAGTTCTCAGTTCACAGTTGACAGTTCACAGTTCACACTTCACAGTTCACAGTTCACAGTCCACAGTTCACTGTTCACAGATCATAGTTCACAGTTCACAGTTCACAGTTCACAGTTCACAGTTCACAGTTCACAGTTCACAGTTCCCAGTTCGCAGGTCACAGTTCACATTTCACAGTTCACTGTCTTCATTTCATACTTCACAGTTCACAGTTCACAGTTCACAGTTCACAGTTCACAGTCTTCATTTCACAATTCACAGTTCGCAGTTCACAGTTCACAGATCACAGTTCACAGATCACAGTTCACAGACTTTATTTCACAATTCAGTTTTCACAGTTCACAGTTCACAGTTGACAGTCCGCAGTTCACTGTTCACAGATCATAGTTCACAGTTCACAGTTCATTGTTCACAGTTCACAGTTCACAGTTCCAGTTCACAGTTCACAGTTCACAGTTCACAGTTCACAGTTCACAGTTCACACTTCACTGTTCACAGATCACAGTTCACAGTTCACAGTTCACAGTTCACAGTTCACAGTTCACAGTTCACAGTTCCCAGTTCGCAGGTCACAGTTCACATTTCACAGTTCACTGTCTTCATTTCATACTTCACAGTTCACTGTCTTCATTTCATACTTCACAGTTCGCAGTTCACAGTTCACCGTTCACAGTTCACAGTCCACAGTTCACTGTTCACAATTCACAGTTCACAGTTCACAGTTCACAGTTCACAGTTCACTGTTCACTGTACACAGTTCACAGTTCACAGTTCCAGGTTCACAGTTCACAGTCTTCATTTCACAATTCACAGTTCGCAGTTCACAGTTCACAGGTCACAGTTCGCAGTTCACACTTCACAGTGCACAGTTCACAGTCCACAGTTCACTGTTCACAAATCACAGTTCACACTTCACAGTTCACAGTTCACAGTCCACAGATCACAGTTCACAGACTTTATTTCACACTTCACAGTTCGCAGTTCACAGTTCACAGTTCACAGTTCACAGTTCACAGTTCACAGTTCACAGTTCACAGGTCACAGTTCACAGTTCACAGTCCACAGTTCACTGTTCACAGATCACAGTTCACAGATCACAGTCTTCATTTCACACTTCACAGTTCGCAGTTCACAGTTCACAGATCACAGTTGACAGTTCACAGTTTACAGTTCTCAGTTTACAGTTCTCAGTTCACAGTTGACAGTTGACAGTTCACAGTTCACAGTTCACACGTCACAGTTCACAGTTCACAGTTCACAGTCCACAGTTCACAGTTCACAGTTCCCAGTTCGCAGGTCACAGTTCACATTTCACAGTTCACTGTCTTCATTTCATACTTCACAGTTCGCAGTTCACAGTTCACAGGTCACAGTTCACAGCCCACTGTTCACAGTTCACAGTTCTCAGTTCACAGATCACAGTTCACAGTTCACAGACTTTATTTCACAATTCAGTTTTCACAGTTCTCAGTTCACAGTTCACAGATCACAGTTCACAGTCTTCATTTCACACTTCAGTCTTCACAGGGCACAGTTCACAGTTCACAGTCTTCATTTCACAATTCACAGTTCGCAGTTCACAGTTCACAGTTCACAGTTCACAGTCTTCATTTCACAATTCACAGTTCGCAGTTCACAGTTCACAGATCACAGTTCACAGTTCACAGTCTTCATTTCACACTTCACAGTTCACAGTTCACAGTTCACAGATCACAGTTCACAGTTCACAGATCACAGTTCAAAGTTCACAGTTCACAGTTCACAGTTCACTGTTCACAGTTTACAGTTCTCAGTTTACAGTTCTCAGTTTACAGTTCTCAGTTCACAGTTCACAGTTCACAGTTCACACTTCACTGTTCACAGATCACAGTTCACAGTTCACAGTTCACAGTTCACAGTTCACACTTCACAGTTCACAGTTCACAGTTCACAGTCCACAGTTCACTGTTCACAGTTCACAGTTCACAGTTCACTGTTCACAGTTTACAGTTCTCAGATTACAGTTCTCAGTTCACAGTTGACAGTTCACAGTTCACACTTCACAGTTCACACTTCACAGTTCACAGTTCACAGTCCACAGTTCACTGTTCACAGATCATAGTTCACAGTTCACAGTTCACAGTTCACAGTTCACAGTTCACAGTTCACAGTTCCCAGTTCGCAGGTCACAGTTCACATTTCACAGTTCACTGTCTTCATTTCATACTTCACAGTTCACAGTTCACAGTTCACAGTTCACAGTTCACAGTCTTCATTTCACAATTCACAGTTCGCAGTTCACAGTTCACAGATCACAGTTCACAGATCACAGTTCACAGACTTTATTTCACAATTCAGTTTTCACAGTTCACAGTTCACAGTTGACAGTCCGCAGTTCACTGTTCACAGATCATAGTTCACAGTTCACAGTTCATTGTTCACAGTTCACAGTTCACAGTTCCAGTTCACAGTTCACAGTTCACAGTTCACAGTTCACAGTTCACAGTTCACACTTCACTGTTCACAGATCACAGTTCACAGTTCACAGTTCACAGTTCACAGTTCACAGTTCACAGTTCACAGTTCACAGTTCACAGTTCCCAGTTCGCAGGTCACAGTTCACATTTCACAGTTCACTGTCTTCATTTCATACTTCACAGTTCACTGTCTTCATTTCATACTTCACAGTTCGCAGTTCACAGTTCACCGTTCACAGTTCACAGTCCACAGTTCACTGTTCACAATTCACAGTTCACAGTTCACAGTTCACAGTTCACAGTTCACAGTTCACTGTTCACTGTACACAGTTCACAGTTCACAGTTCCAGGTTCACAGTTCACAGTCTTCATTTCACAATTCACAGTTCGCAGTTCACAGTTCACAGGTCACAGTTCGCAGTTCACAGTTCACAGTTCACAGTTCACAGTTCACAGGTCACAGTTCACAGTTCACAGGTCACAGGTCACAGTTCACAGTTCACAGTCCACAGTTCACAGTTCACTGTTCACAGATCACAGTTCACAGATCACAGTCTTCATTTCACACTTCACACTTCACAGTGCACAGTTCACAGTCCACAGTTCACTGTTCACAAATCACAGTTCACACTTCACAGTTCACAGTTCACAGTCCACAGATCACAGTTCACAGACTTTATTTCACACTTCACAGTTCGCAGTTCACAGTTCACAGTTCACAGTTCACAGTTCACAGTTCACAGTTCACAGTTCACAGTTCACAGTTCACAGTTCACAGTTCACAGGTCACAGTTCACAGTTCACAGTCCACAGTTCACTGTTCACAGATCACAGTTCACAGATCACAGTCTTCATTTCACACTTCACAGTTCGCAGTTCACAGTTCACAGATCACAGTTGACAGTTCACAGTTTACAGTTCTCAGTTTACAGTTCTCAGTTCACAGTTGACAGTTCACAGTTCACAGTTCACACGTCACAGTTCACAGTTCACAGTTCACAGTCCACAGTTCACAGTTCACAGTTCCCAGTTCGCAGGTCACAGTTCACATTTCACAGTTCACTGTCTTCATTTCATACTTCACAGTTCGCAGTTCACAGTTCACAGGTCACAGTTCACAGCCCACTGTTCACAGTTCACAGTTCTCAGTTCACAGATCACAGTTCACAGTTCACAGACTTTATTTCACAATTCAGTTTTCACAGTTCACAGTTCACAGTTCACAGATCACAGTTCACAGTCTTCATTTCACAATTCACAGTTCGCAGTTCACAGTTCACAGTTCACAGTTCACAGTCTTCATTTCACAATTCACAGTTCGCAGTTCACAGTTCACAGATCACAGTTCGCAGTTCACAGTTCACAGTTCACAGGTCACAGTTCACAGTTCACAGTTCACAGGTCACAGGTCACAGTTCACAGTTCACAGTCCACAGTTCACAGTTCACTGTTCACAGATCACAGTTCACAGATCACAGTCTTCATTTCACACTTCACACTTCACAGTGCACAGTTCACAGTCCACAGTTCACTGTTCACAAATCACAGTTCAAACTTCACAGTTCACAGTTCACAGTCCACAGATCACAGTTCACAGACTTTATTTCACACTTCACAGTTCGCAGTTCACAGTTCACAGTTCACAGTTCACAGTTCACAGTTCACAGTTCACAGTTCACAGTTCACAGGTCACAGGTCACAGTTCACAGTTCACAGTTCACAGTCCACAGTTCACTGTTCACAGATCACAGTTCACAGATCACAGTCTTCATTTCACACTTCACAGTTCGCAGTTCACAGTTCACAGATCACAGTTGACAGTTCACAGTTTACAGTTCTCAGTTTACAGTTCTCAGTTCACAGTTGACAGTTCACAGTTCACAGTTCACACGTCACAGTTCACAGTTCACAGTTCACAGTCCACAGTTCACAGTTCACAGTTCCCAGTTCGCAGGTCACAGTTCACATTTCACAGTTCACTGTCTTCATTTCATACTTCACAGTTCGCAGTTCACAGTTCACAGGTCACAGTTCACAGCCCACTGTTCACAGTTCACAGTTCTCAGTTCACAGATCACAGTTCACAGTTCACAGACTTTATTTCACAATTCAGTTTTCACAGTTCACAGTTCACAGATCACAGTTCACAGTCTTCATTTCACAATTCACAGTTCGCAGTTCACAGTTCACAGTTCACAGTTCACAGTCTTCATTTCACAATTCACAGTTCGCAGTTCGCAGTTCACAGATCACAGTTCACAGTTCACAGTCTTCATTTCACACATCACAGTTCGCAGTTCACAGTTCACAGATCACAGTTCACAGTTCACAGTTCACAGTTCACAGTTCACTGTTCACAGTTTACAGTTCTCAGTTTACAGTTCTCAGTTCACAGTTCACAGTTCACAGTTCACAGTTCACAGTTCACAGTTCACAGTTCACAGTTCACAGTTCACACTTCACAGTTCACAGTTCACACTTCACAGGTCACAGTTCACAGTCCACAGTTCACTGTTCACAGTTCACAGTTCACAGTTCACTGTTCACAGTTTACAGTTCTCAGTTTACAGTTCTCAGTTCACAGTTCACAGTTCACAGTTCACAGTTCACACTTCACAGTTCACAGTTCACAGTCCACAGTTCACTGTTCACAGATCATAGTTCACAGTTCACAGTCTTCATTTCACACATCACAGTTCGCAGTTCACAGTTCACAGATCACAGTTCACAGTTCACAGATCACAGTTCACAGTTCACAGTTCACAGTTCACAGTTCACTGTTCACAGTTTACAGTTCTCAGTTTACAGTTCTCAGTTTACAGTTCTCAGTTCACAGTTCACAGTTCACAGTTCACAGTTCACAGTTCACAGTTCACACTTCGCAGTTCACAGTTCACACTTCACAGGTCACAGTTCACAGTCCACAGTTCACTGTTCACAGTTCACAGTTCACTGTTCACAGATCATAGTTCACAGTTCACAGTTCACAGTTCCAGTTCACAGTTCACAGTTCACAGTTCACAGTTCACAGTTCACAGTTCACACTTCACTGTTCACAGATCACAGTTCACAGTTCACAGTTCACAGTTCACAGTTCACAGTTCACAGTTCACAGTTCACAGTTCACAGTTCACACTTCACAGTTCACACTTCACAGTTCGCAGTTCACAGTTCACAGATCACAGTTGACAGTTCACAGTTCACAGTTCACAGTTCACTGTTCACAGTTTACAGTTCTCAGTTTACAGTTCTCAGTTCACAGTTGACAGTTCACAGTTCACACTTCACAGTTCACAGTTCACAGTCCACAGTTCACTGTTCACAGTTCACAGTTCACAGTTCACAGTTCACTGTTCACAGTTTACAGTTCTCAGTTTACAGGTCTCAGTTCACAGTTGACAGTTCACAGTTCACAGTTCACAGTTCACAGTTCACAGTTCACACTTCACAGTTCACAGTTCACAGTCCACAGTTCACTGTTCACAGATCATAGTTCACAGTTCACAGTTCACAGTTCACAGTTCACAGTTCACAGTTCCAGTTCACAGTTCACAGATCACAGTTCACAGTTCACAGTTCACATTTCACACTTCACTGTTCACAGATCACAGTTCACAGTTCACAGTTCACAGTTCACAGTTCACAGTTCACAGTTCACAGTTCACAGTTCACAGTTCACAGTTCACAGTTCACAGTTCACTGTTCACTGTTCACAGTTCACAGTTCACAGTTCCAGGTTCACAGTTCACAGTCTTCATTTCACAATTCACAGTTCGCAGTTCACAGTTCACAGGTCACAGTTCGCAGTTCACAGTTCACAGTTCACAGTTCACAGTTCACAGGTCACAGTTCACAGTTCACAGGTCACAGGTCACAGTTCACAGTTCACAGTTCACAGTCCACAGTTCACAGTTCACTGTTCACAGATCACAGTTCACAGATCACAGTCTTCATTTCACACTTCACACTTCACAGTGCACAGTTCACAGTCCACAGTTCACTGTTCACAAATCACAGTTCACACTTCACAGTTCACAGTTCACAGTCCACAGATCACAGTTCACAGACTTTATTTCACACTTCACAGTTCGCAGTTCACAGTTCACAGTTCACAGTTCACAGTTCACAGTTCACAGTTCACAGGTCACAGTTCACAGTTCACAGTCCACAGTTCACTGTTCACAGATCACAGTTCACAGATCACAGTCTTCATTTCACACTTCACAGTTCGCAGTTCACAGTTCACAGATCACAGTTGACAGTTCACAGTTTACAGTTCTCAGTTTACAGTTCTCAGTTCACAGTTGACAGTTCACAGTTCACAGTTCACACGTCACAGTTCACAGTTCACAGTTCACAGTCCACAGTTCACAGTTCACAGTTCCCAGTTCGCAGGTCACAGTTCACATTTCACAGTTCACTGTCTTCATTTCATACTTCACAGTTCGCAGTTCACAGTTCACAGGTCACAGTTCACAGCCCACTGTTCACAGTTCACAGTTCTCAGTTCACAGATCACAGTTCACAGTTCACAGACTTTATTTCACAATTCAGTTTTCACAGTTCACAGTTCACAGTTCACAGATCACAGTTCACAGTCTTCATTTCACACTTCAGTCTTCACAGGGCACAGTTCACAGTTCACAGTCTTCATTTCACAATTCACAGTTCGCAGTTCACAGTTCACAGTTCACAGTTCACAGTCTTCATTTCACAATTCACAGTTCGCAGTTCACAGTTCACAGATCACAGTTCACAGTTCACAGTCTTCATTTCACACTTCACAGTTCGCAGTTCACAGTTCACAGATCACAGTTCACAGTTCACAGATCACAGTTCACAGTTCACAGTTCACAGTTCACAGTTCACTGTTCACAGTTTGCAGTTCTCAGTTTACAGTTCTCAGTTTACAGTTCTCAGTTCACAGTTCACAGTTCACAGTTCACACTTCACTGTTCACAGATCACAGTTCACAGTTCACAGTTCACAGTTCACAGTTCACACTTCACAGTTCACAGTTCACAGTTCACAGTCCACAGTTCACTGTTCACAGTTCACAGTTCACAGTTCACTGTTCACAGTTTACAGTTCTCAGTTTACAGTTCTCAGTTCACAGTTGACAGTTCACAGTTCACAGTTCACACTTCACAGTTCACAGTTCACAGTCCACAGTTCACTGTTCACAGATCATAGTTCACAGTTCACAGTTCACAGTTCACAGTTCACAGTTCACAGTTCACAGTTCACAGTTCCAGTTCACAGTTCACAGATCACAGTTCACAGTTCACAGTTCACACTTCACTGTTCACAGATCACAGTTCACAGTTCACAGTTCACAGTTCACAGTTCACAGTTCCCAGTTCGCAGGTCACAGTTCACATTTCACAGTTCACTGTCTTCATTTCATACTTCACAGTTCACAGTTCACAGTTCACAGTTCACAGTTCACAGTCTTCATTTCACAATTCACAGTTCGCAGTTCACAGTTCACAGATCACAGTTCACAGATCACAGTTCACAGACTTTATTTCACAATTCAGTTTTCACAGTTCACAGTTCACAGTTGACAGTCCGCAGTTCACTGTTCACAGATCATAGTTCACAGTTCACAGTTCATTGTTCACAGTTCACAGTTCACAGTTCACAGTCCACAGTTCACTGTTCACAGATCACAGTTCACAGATCACAGTCTTCATTTCACACTTCACACTTCACAGTGCACAGTTCACAGTCCACAGTTCACTGTTCACAAATCACAGTTCACACTTCACAGTTCACAGTTCACAGTCCACAGATCACAGTTCACAGACTTTATTTCACACTTCACAGTTCACAGTTCACAGTTCACAGTTCACAGTTCACAGTTCACAGTTCACAGTTCACAGTTCACAGCTCACAGTTCACAGTTCACTGTTCACAGTTTACAATTCTCAGTTTACAGTTCTCAGTTCACAGTTGACAGTTCACAGTTGACAGTTCACACTTCACAGTTCACAGTTCACAGTTCACAGTTCACAGTTCACAGTCCACAGTTCACAGTTCACAGTTCACAGTTCACAGTTCACAGTTCACAGTTCACAGTTCACAGTTCACAGTTCACAGTTCACAGTTCACAGTTCACAGTTCACAGTTCACAGTTCACAGTTCACAGTTCACAGTTCACAGTTCACAGTTCACAGTTCCCAGTTCGCAGGTCACAGTTCACATTGCACAGTTCACTGTCTTCATTTCATACTTCACAGTTCGCAGTTCACAGTTCACAGTTCACAGTTCACTGTTCACAGTTTACAGTTCTCAGTTTACAGTTCTCAGTTCACAGTTGACAGTTCACACTTCACAGTTCACAGTTCACAGTTCACTGTTCACTGTTCACAATTCACAGTTCACAGTTCACAGTTCACAGTTCACAGTTCACAGTTCCAGTTCACAGTTCACAGTTCACAGTTCACAGTTCACAGTTCACAGTTCACACTTCACTGTTCACAGTTCACAGTTCACACTTCACACTTCACACTTCACACTTCACAGTTCACACTTCACAGTTCACACTTCACAGTTCACAGTTCACAGTTCACAGTTCACAGTTCACAGTTCACAGTTCACAGTTCACAGTTCACAGTTCACAGTTCACAGTTCACAGTTCACAGTTCACAGTTCACAGTTCACAGTTCACAGTTCACAGTTCACAGTTCACAGTTCACAGTTCACAGTTCACAGTTCACAGTTCACAGTTCACAGTTCACAGTTCACAGTTCACAGTTCACAGTTCACAGTTCACAGTTCACAGTTCACAGTTCACAGTTCACAGTTCACAGTTCACAGTTCACAGTTCACAGTTCACAGTTCACAGTTCACAGTTCACAGTTCACAGTTCACAGTTCACAGTTCACAGTTCACAGTTCACAGTTCACAGTTCACAGTTCACAGTTCACAGTTCACAGTTCACAGTTCACAGTTCACAGTTCACAGTTCACAGTTCACAGTTCACAGTTCACAGTTCACAGTTCACAGTTCACAGTTCACAGTTCACAGTTCACAGTTCACAGTTCACAGTTCACAGTTCACAGTTCACAGTTCACAGTTCACAGTTCACAGTTCACAGTTCACAGTTCACAGTTCACAGTTCACAGTTCACAGTTCACAGTTCACATTTCACAGTTCACAGTTCACAGTTCACAGTTCACAGTTCACAGTTCACAGTTCACAGTTCACAGTTCACAGTTCACAGTTCACAGTTCACAGTTCACAGGTCACAGGTCACAGTTCACAGTTCACAGTTCACAGTCCACAGTTCACTGTTCACAGATCACAGTTCACAGATCACAGTCTTCATTTCACACTTCACAGTTCGCAGTTCACAGTTCACAGATCACAGTTGACAGTTCACAGTTTACAGTTCTCAGTTTACAGTTCTCAGTTCACAGTTGACAGTTCACAGTTCACAGTTCACACGTCACAGTTCACAGTTCACAGTTCACAGTCCACAGTTCACAGTTCACAGTTCCCAGTTCGCAGGTCACAGTTCACATTTCACAGTTCACTGTCTTCATTTCATACTTCACAGTTCGCAGTTCACAGTTCACAGGTCACAGTTCACAGCCCACTGTTCACAGTTCACAGTTCTCAGTTCACAGATCACAGTTCACAGTTCACAGACTTTATTTCACAATTCAGTTTTCACAGTTCACAGTTCACAGTTCACAGATCACAGTTCACAGTCTTCATTTCACAATTCACAGTTCGCAGTTCACAGTTCACAGTTCACAGTTCACAGTCTTCATTTCACAATTCACAGTTCGCAGTTCGCAGTTCACAGATCACAGTTCACAGTTCACAGTCTTCATTTCACACATCACAGTTCGCAGTTCACAGTTCACAGATCACAGTTCACAGTTCACAGTTCACAGTTCACAGTTCACTGTTCACAGTTTACAGTTCTCAGTTTACAGTTCTCAGTTCACAGTTCACAGTTCACAGTTCACAGTTCACAGTTCACAGTTCACAGTTCACAGTTCACAGTTCACAGTTCACAGTTCACACTTCACAGTTCACAGTTCACACTTCACAGGTCACAGTTCACAGTCCACAGTTCACTGTTCACAGTTCACAGTTCACAGTTCACTGTTCACAGTTTACAGTTCTCAGTTTACAGTTCTCAGTTCACAGTTCACAGTTCACAGTTCACAGTTCACACTTCACAGTTCACAGTTCACAGTCCACAGTTCACTGTTCACAGATCATAGTTCACAGTTCACAGTCTTCATTTCACACATCACAGTTCGCAGTTCACAGTTCACAGATCACAGTTCACAGTTCACAGATCACAGTTCACAGTTCACAGTTCACAGTTCACAGTTCACTGTTCACAGTTTACAGTTCTCAGTTTACAGTTCTCAGTTCACAGTTCACAGTTCACAGTTCACAGTTCACAGTTCACAGTTCACACTTCGCAGTTCACAGTTCACACTTCACAGGTCACAGTTCACAGTCCACAGTTCACTGTTCACAGTTCACAGTTCACTGTTCACAGATCATAGTTCACAGTTCACAGTTCACAGTTCACAGTTCCAGTTCACAGTTCACAGTTCACAGTTCACAGTTCACAGTTCACAGTTCACACTTCACTGTTCACAGATCACAGTTCACAGTTCACAGTTCACAGTTCACAGTTCACAGTTCACAGTTCACACTTCACAGTTCACACTTCACAGTTCGCAGTTCACAGTTCACAGATCACAGTTCACAGTTCACAGTTCACAGTTCACAGTTCACAGTTCACTGTTCACAGTTTACAGTTCTCAGTTTACAGTTCTCAGTTCACAGTTGACAGTTCACAGTTCACAGTTCACACTTCACAGTTCACAGTTCACAGTCCACAGTTCACTGTTCACAGTTCACAGTTCACAGTTCACAGTTCACTGTTCACAGTTTACAGTTCTCAGTTTACAGGTCTCAGTTCACAGTTGACAGTTCACAGTTCACAGTTCACAGTTCACAGTTCACACTTCACAGTTCACAGTTCACAGTCCACAGTTCACTGTTCACAGATCATAGTTCACAGTTCACAGTTCACAGTTCACAGTTCACAGTTCACAGTTCACAGTTCCAGTT
This sequence comes from Lasioglossum villosulum, assembly GCA_963971365.1. Lineage (NCBI taxonomy): Eukaryota > Metazoa > Arthropoda > Insecta > Hymenoptera > Halictidae > Lasioglossum > Lasioglossum villosulum. Next base: position 496,690 of record CAXARU010000114.1, on the reverse strand, counting down.
CACAGTTCACAGATCACAGTTCACAGTTCACAGTTCACAGTTCACACTTCACTGTTCACAGATCACAGTTCACAGTTCACAGTTCACAGTTCACAGTTCACAGTTCACAGTTCACAGTTCACAGTTCACAGTTCACAGTTCACAGTTCACTGTTCACTGTTCACAGTTCACAGTTCACAGTTCCAGGTTCACAGTTCACAGTCTTCATTTCACAATTCACAGTTCGCAGTTCACAGTTCACAGGTCACAGTTCGCAGTTCACAGTTCACAGTTCACAGTTCACAGTTCACAGGTCACAGTTCACAGTTCACAGGTCACAGGTCACAGTTCACAGTTCACAGTTCACAGTCCACAGTTCACAGTTCACTGTTCACAGATCACAGTTCACAGATCACAGTCTTCATTTCACACTTCACACTTCACAGTGCACAGTTCACAGTCCACAGTTCACTGTTCACAAATCACAGTTCACACTTCACAGTTCACAGTTCACAGTCCACAGATCACAGTTCACAGACTTTATTTCACACTTCACAGTTCGCAGTTCACAGTTCACAGTTCACAGTTCACAGTTCACAGTTCACAGTTCACAGGTCACAGTTCACAGTTCACAGTCCAAAGTTCACTGTTCACAGATCACAGTTCACAGTCCACAGTTCACAGTTCACAGTTCCCAGTTCGCAGGTCACAGTTCACATTTCACAGTTCACTGTCTTCATTTCATACTTCACAGTTCGCAGTTCACAGTTCACAGGTCACAGTTCACAGCCCACTGTTCACAGTTCACAGTTCTCAGTTCACAGATCACAGTTCACAGTTCACAGACTTTATTTCACAATTCAGTTTTCACAGTTCACAGTTCACAGTTCACAGATCACAGTTCACAGTCTTCATTTCACACTTCAGTCTTCACAGGGCACAGTTCACAGTTCACAGTCTTCATTTCACAATTCACAGTTCGCAGTTCACAGTTCACAGTTCACAGTTCACAGTCTTCATTTCACAATTCACAGTTCGCAGTTCACAGTTCACAGATCACAGTTCACAGTTCACAGTCTTCATTTCACACTTCACAGTTCGCAGTTCACAGTTCACAGATCACAGTTCACAGTTCACAGATCACAGTTCACAGTTCACAGTTCACAGTTCACTGTTCACAGTTTGCAGTTCTCAGTTTACAGTTCTCAGTTTACAGTTCTCAGTTCACAGTTCACAGTTCACAGTTCACACTTCACTGTTCACAGATCACAGTTCACAGTTCACAGTTCACAGTTCACAGTTCACAGTTCACACTTCACAGTTCACAGTTCACAGTTCACAGTCCACAGTTCACTGTTCACAGTTCACTGTTCACAGTTCACAGTTCACAGTTCACTGTTCACAGTTTACAGTTCTCAGTTTACAGTTCTCAGTTCACAGTTGACAGTTCACAGTTCACAGTTCACACTTCACAGTTCACAGTTCACAGTCCACAGTTCACTGTTCACAGATCATAGTTCACAGTTCACAGTTCACAGTTCACAGTTCACAGTTCACAGTTCTCAGTTCACAGTTCCAGTTCACAGTTCACAGATCACAGTTCACAGTTCACAGTTCACACTTCACTGTTCACAGATCACAGTTCACAGTTCACAGTTCACAGTTCACAGTTCACAGTTCACAGTTCCCAGTTCGCAGGTCACAGTTCACATTTCACAGTTCACTGTCTTCATTTCATACTTCACAGTTCACAGTTCACAGTTCACAGTCTTCATTTCACAATTCACAGTTCGCAGTTCACAGTTCACAGATCACAGTTCACAGATCACAGTTCACAGACTTTATTTCACAATTCAGTTTTCACAGTTCACAGTTCACAGTTGACAGTCCGCAGTTCACTGTTCACAGATCATAGTTCACAGTTCACAGTTCATTGTTCACAGTTCACAGTTCACAGTTCACAGTCCACAGTTCACTGTTCACAGATCACAGTTCACAGATCACAGTCTTCATTTCACACTTCACACTTCACAGTGCACAGTTCACAGTCCACAGTTCACTGTTCACAAATCACAGTTCACACTTCACAGTTCACAGTTCACAGTCCACAGATCACAGTTCACAGACTTTATTTCACACTTCACAGTTCACAGTTCACAGTTTACAGTTCACAGTTCACAGTTCACAGTTCACAGTTCACAGCTCACAGTTCACAGTTCACTGTTCACAGTTTACAATTCTCAGTTTACAGTTCTCAGTTCACAGTTGACAGTTCACAGTTGACAGTTCACACTTCACAGTTCACAGTTCACAGTTCACAGTTCACAGTTCACAGTCCACAGTTCACAGTTCACAGTTCACAGTTCACAGTTCACAGTTCACAGTTCACAGTTCACAGTTCACAGTTCACAGTTCACAGTTCACAGTTCACAGTTCCCAGTTCGCAGGTCACAGTTCACATTGCACAGTTCACTGTCTTCATTTCATACTTCACAGTTCGCAGTTCACAGTTCACAGTTCACAGTTCACTGTTCACAGTTTACAGTTCTCAGTTTACAGTTCTCAGTTCACAGTTGACAGTTCACACTTCACAGTTCACAGTTCACAGTTCACTGTTCACTGTTCACAATTCACAGTTCACAGTTCACAGTTCACAGTTCACAGTTCACAGTTCACAGTTCACAGTTCACAGTTCCAGTTCACAGTTCACAGTTCACAGTTCACAGTTCACAGTTCACAGTTCACACTTCACACTTCACTGTTCACAGTTCACACTTCACACTTCACACTTCACAGTTCACACTTCACAGTTCACACTTCACAGTTCACAGTTCACAGTTCACAGTTCACAGTTCACAGTTCACAGTTCACAGTTCACAGTTCACAGTTCACAGTTCACAGTTCACAGTTCACAGTTCACAGTTCACAGTTCACAGTTCACAGTTCACAGTTCACAGTTCACAGTTCACAGTTCACAGTTCACAGTTCACAGTTCACAGTTCACAGTTCACAGTTCACAGTTCACAGTTCACAGTTCACAGTTCACAGTTCACAGTTCACAGTTCACAGTTCACAGTTCACAGTTCACAGTTCACAGTTCACAGTTCACAGTTCACAGTTCACAGTTCACAGTTCACAGTTCACAGTTCACAGTTCACAGTTCACAGTTCACAGTTCACAGTTCACAGTTCACAGTTCACAGTTCACAGTTCACAGTTCACAGTTCACAGTTCACAGTTCACAGTTCACAGTTCACAGTTCACAGTTCACAGTTCACAGTTCACAGTTCACAGTTCACAGTTCACAGTTCACAGTTCACAGTTCACAGTTCACAGTTCACAGTTCACAGTTCACAGTTCACAGTTCACAGTTCACAGTTCACAGTTCACAGTTCACAGTTCACAGTTCACAGTTCACAGTTCACAGTTCACAGTTCACAGTTCACAGTTCACAGTTCACAGTTCACAGTTCACAGTTCACAGTTCACAGTTCACAGTTCACAGTTCACAGTTCACAGTTCACAGTTCACAGTTCACAGTTCACAGTTCACAGTTCACAGTTCACAGTTCACAGTTCACAGTTCACAGTTCACAGTTCACAGTTCACAGTTCACAGTTCACAGTTCACAGTTCACAGTTCACAGTTCACAGTTCCCAGTTCGCAGGTCACAGTTCACATTTCACAGTTCACTGTCTTCATTTCATACTTCACAGTTCGCAGTTCACAGTTCACAGTTCACAGTTCACTGTTCACAGTTTACAGTTCTCAGTTTACAGTTCTCAGTTCACAGTTGACAGTTCACACTTCACAGTTCACAGTTCACAGTTCACAGTCCACAGTTCACTGTTCACTGTTCACAATTCACAGTTCACAGTTCACAGTTCACAGTTCACTGTTCACTGTTCACTGTTCACAGTTCACAGTTCACAGTTCACAGTTCACAGTCCACAGATCACAGTTCACAGTCTTCATTTCACACTTCACAGTTCGCAGTTCACAGTTCACAGATCACAGTTCACAGTTCACAGTTCACAGTTCACAGTTCACTGTTCACAGTTTACAGTTCTCAGTTCACAGTTGACAGTTCACAGTTCACAGTTCACACTTCACAGTTCACAGTTCACAGTCCACAGTTCACTGTTCACAGTTCACAGTTCACAGTTCACTGTTCACAGTTTACAGTTCTCAGTTTACAGTTCTCAGTTCACAGTTGACAGTTCACAGTTCACAGTTCACACTTCACAGTTCACAGTTCACAGTCCACAGTTCACTGTTCACAGATCATAGTTCACAGTTCACAGTTCACAGTTCACAGTTCACAGTTCACACTTCACACTTCACTGTTCACAGTTCACACTTCACACTTCACACTTCACAGTTCACACTTCACAGTTCACACTTCACAGTTCACAGTTCACAGTTCACAGTTCACAGTTCACAGTTCACAGTTCACAGTTCACAGTTCACAGTTCACAGTTCACAGTTCACAGTTCACAGTTCACAGTTCACAGTTCACAGTTCACAGTTCACAGTTCACAGTTCACAGTTCACAGTTCACAGTTCACAGTTCACAGTTCACAGTTCACAGTTCACAGTTCACAGTTCACAGTTCACAGTTCACAGTTCACAGTTCACAGTTCACAGTTCACAGTTCACAGTTCACAGTTCACAGTTCACAGTTCACAGTTCACAGTTCACAGTTCACAGTTCACAGTTCACAGTTCACAGTTCACAGTTCACAGTTCACAGTTCACAGTTCACAGTTCACAGTTCACAGTTCACAGTTCACAGTTCACAGTTCACAGTTCACAGTTCACAGTTCACAGTTCACAGTTCACAGTTCACAGTTCACAGTTCACAGTTCACAGTTCACAGTTCACAGTTCACAGTTCACAGTTCACAGTTCACAGTTCACAGTTCACAGTTCACAGTTCACAGTTCACAGTTCACAGTTCACAGTTCACAGTTCACAGTTCACAGTTCACAGTTCACAGTTCACAGTTCACAGTTCACAGTTCACAGTTCACAGTTCACAGTTCACAGTTCACAGTTCACAGTTCACAGTTCACAGTTCACAGTTCACAGTTCACAGTTCACAGTTCACAGTTCACAGTTCACAGTTCACAGTTCACAGTTCACAGTTCACAGTTCACAGTTCACAGTTCACAGTTCACAGTTCACAGTTCACAGTTCACAGTTCACAGTTCACAGTTCCCAGTTCGCAGGTCACAGTTCACATTTCACAGTTCACTGTCTTCATTTCATACTTCACAGTTCGCAGTTCACAGTTCACAGTTCACAGTTCACTGTTCACAGTTTACAGTTCTCAGTTTACAGTTCTCAGTTCACAGTTGACAGTTCACACTTCACAGTTCACAGTTCACAGTTCACAGTCCACAGTTCACTGTTCACTGTTCACAATTCACAGTTCACAGTTCACAGTTCACAGTTCACTGTTCACTGTTCACTGTTCACAGTTCACAGTTCACAGTTCACAGTTCACAGTCCACAGATCACAGTTCACAGTCTTCATTTCACACTTCACAGTTCGCAGTTCACAGTTCACAGATCACAGTTCACAGTTCACAGTTCACAGTTCACAGTTCACTGTTCACAGTTTACAGTTCTCAGTTCACAGTTGACAGTTCACAGTTCACAGTTCACACTTCACAGTTCACAGTTCACAGTCCACAGTTCACTGTTCACAGTTCACAGTTCACAGTTCACTGTTCACAGTTTACAGTTCTCAGTTTACAGTTCTCAGTTCACAGTTGACAGTTCACAGTTCACAGTTCACACTTCACAGTTCACAGTTCACAGTCCACAGTTCACTGTTCACAGATCATAGTTCACAGTTCACAGTTCACAGTTCACAGTTCACAGTTCACAGTTCCAGTTCACAGTTCACAGATCACAGTTCACAGTTCACAGTTCACAGTTCACACTTCACTGTTCACAGATCACAGTTCACAGTTCACAGTTCACAGTTCACAGTTCCCAGTTCGCAGGTCACAGTTCACATTTCACAGTTCACTGTCTTCATTTCATACTTCACAGTTCACAGTTCACAGTTCACAGTTCACAGTTCACAGTCTTCATTTCACAATTCACAGTTCGCAGTTCACAGTTCACAGATCACAGTTCACAGATCACAGTTCACAGACTTTATTTCACAATTCAGTTTTCACAGTTCACAGTTCACAGTTCACAGTCCACAGTTCACTGTTCACAAATCACAGTTCACACTTCACAGTTCACAGTTCACAGTCCACAGATCACTGTTCACAGATCACAGTTCACAGATCACAGTCTTCATTTCACACTTCACAGTTCACTGTTCACAATTCACAGTTCACAGTTCACAGTTCACAGTTCACAGTTCACAGTTCACAGTTCACAGTTCACAGTTCACAGTTCACAGTTCACAGTTCACTGTTCACTGTTCACAGTTCACAGTTCACAGTTCCAGGTTCATAGTTCACAGTCTTCATTTCACAATTCACAGTTCGCAGTTCACAGTTCACAGGTCACAGTTCGCAGTTCACAGTTCACAGTTCACAGTTCACAGTTCACAGGTCACAGTTCACAGTTCACAGGTCACAGGTCACAGTTCACAGTTCACAGTTCACAGTCCACAGTTCACAGTTCACTGTTCACAGATCACAGTTCACAGATCACAGTCTTCATTTCACACTTCACACTTCACAGTGCACAGTTCACAGTCCACAGTTCACTGTTCACAAATCACAGTTCACACTTCACAGTTCACAGTTCACAGTTCACAGTTCACAGGTCACAGTTCACAGTTCACAGTCCACAGTTCACTGTTCACAGATCACAGATCACAGTCTTCATTTCACACTTCACAGTTCGCAGTTCACAGTTCACAGATCACAGTTGACAGTTCACAGTTTACAGTTCTCAGTTTACAGTTCTCAGTTCACAGTTGACAGTTCACAGTTCACAGTTCACACGTCACAGTTCACAGTTCACAGTTCACAGTCCACAGTTCACAGTTCACAGTTCCCAGTTCGCAGGTCACAGTTCACATTTCACAGTTCACTGTCTTCATTTCATACTTCACAGTTCGCAGTTCACAGTTCACAGGTCACAGTTCACAGCCCACTGTTCACAGTTCACAGTTCTCAGTTCACAGATCACAGTTCACAGTTCACAGACTTTATTTCACAATTCAGTTTTCACAGTTCTCAGTTCACAGTTCACAGATCACAGTTCACAGTCTTCATTTCACACTTCAGTCTTCACAGGGCACAGTTCACAGTTCACAGTCTTCATTTCACAATTCACAGTTCGCAGTTCACAGTTCACAGTTCACAGTTCACAGTCTTCATTTCACAATTCACAGTTCGCAGTTCACAGTTCACAGATCACAGTTCACAGTTCACAGTCTTCATTTCACACTTCACAGTTCGCAGTTCACAGTTCACAGATCACAGTTCACAGTTCACAGATCACAGTTCACAGTTCACAGTTCACAGTTCACAGTTCACTGTTCACAGTTTACAGTTCTCAGTTTACAGTTCTCAGTTTACAGTTCTCAGTTCACAGTTCACAGTTCACAGTTCACACTTCACTGTTCACAGATCACAGTTCACAGTTCACAGTTCACAGTTCACAGTTCACACTTCACAGTTCACAGTTCACAGTCCACAGTTCACTGTTCACAGTTCACAGTTCACAGTTCACTGTTCACAGTTTACAGTTCTCAGTTTACAGTTCTCAGTTCACAGTTGACAGTTCACAGTTCACACTTCACAGTTCACAGTTCACAGTCCACAGTTCACTGTTCACAGATCATAGTTCACAGTTCACAGTTCACAGTTCACAGTTCACAGTTCACAGTTCACAGTTCACAGTTCACAGTTCACAGTTCCCAGTTCGCAGGTCACAGTTCACATTTCACAGTTCACTGTCTTCATTTCATACTTCACAGTTCACAGTTCACAGTTCACAGTTCACAGTTCACAGTCTTCATTTCACAATTCACAGTTCGCAGTTCACAGTTTACAGATCACAGTTCACAGATCACAGTTCACAGACTTTATTTCACAATTCAGTTTTCACAGTTCACAGTTCACAGTTGACAGTCCGCAGTTCACTGTTCACAGATCATAGTTCACAGTTCACAGTTCATTGTTCACAGTTCACAGTTCACAGTTCCAGTTCACAGTTCACAGTTCACAGTTCACAGTTCACAGTTCACAGTTCACACTTCACTGTTCACAGATCACAGTTCACAGTTCACAGTTCACAGTTCACAGTTCACAGTTCACAGTTCACAGTTCACAGTTCCCAGTTCGCAGGTCACAGTTCACATTTCACAGTTCACTGTCTTCATTTCATACTTCACAGTTCACTGTCTTCATATCATACTTCACAGTTCGCAGTTCACAGTTCACCGTTCACAGTTCACAGTCCACAGTTCACTGTTCACAATTCACAGTTCACAGTTCACAGTTCACAGTTCACAGTTCACAGTTCACAGTTCACTGTTCACTGTACACAGTTCACAGTTCACAGTTCCAGGTTCACAGTTCACAGTCTTCATTTCACAATTCACAGTTCGCAGTTCACAGTTCACAGGTCACAGTTCGCAGTTCACAGTTCACAGTTCACAGTTCACAGTTCACAGGTCACAGTTCACAGTTCACAGGTCACAGGTCACAGTTCACAGTTCACAGTCCACAGTCCACAGTTCACAGTTCACTGTTCACAGATCACAGTTCACAGATCACAGTCTTCATTTCACACTTCACACTTCACAGTGCACAGTTCACAGTCCACAGTTCACTGTTCACAAATCACAGTTCACACTTCACAGTTCACAGTTCACAGTCCACAGATCACAGTTCACAGACTTTATTTCACACTTCACAGTTCGCAGTTCACAGTTCACAGTTCACAGTTCACAGTTCACAGTTCACAGTTCACAGTTCACAGTTCACAGTTCACAGGTCACAGTTCACAGTTCACAGTCCACAGTTCACTGTTCACAGATCACAGTTCACAGATCACAGTCTTCATTTCACACTTCACAGTTCGCAGTTCACAGTTCACAGATCACAGTTGACAGTTCACAGTTTACAGTTCTCAGTTTACAGTTCTCAGTTCACAGTTGACAGTTCACAGTTCACAGTTCACACGTCACAGTTCACAGTTCACAGTTCACAGTCCACAGTTCACAGTTCACAGTTCCCAGTTCGCAGGTCACAGTTCACATTTCACAGTTCACTGTCTTCATTTCATACTTCACAGTTCGCAGTTCACAGTTCACAGGTCACAGTTCACAGCCCACTGTTCACAGTTCACAGTTCTCAGTTCACAGATCACAGTTCACAGTTCACAGACTTTATTTCACAATTCAGTTTTCACAGTTCACAGTTCACAGTTCACAGATCACAGTTCACAGTCTTCATTTCACAATTCACAGTTCGCAGTTCACAGTTCACAGTTCACAGTTCACAGTCTTCATTTCACAATTCACAGTTCGCAGTTCACAGTTCACAGATCACAGTTCGCAGTTCACAGTTCACAGTTCACAGTTCACAGTTCACAGTTCACAGGTCACAGTTCACAGTTCACAGTTCACAGGTCACAGGTCACAGTTCACAGTTCACAGTCCACAGTTCACAGTTCACTGTTCACAGATCACAGTTCACAGATCACAGTCTTCATTTCACACTTCACACTTCACAGTGCACAGTTCACAGTCCACAGTTCACTGTTCACAAATCACAGTTCAAACTTCACAGTTCACAGTTCACAGTCCACAGATCACAGTTCACAGACTTTATTTCACACTTCACAGTTCGCAGTTCACAGTTCACAGTTCACAGTTCACAGTTCACAGTTCACAGTTCACAGTTCACAGTTCACAGTTCACAGGTCACAGGTCACAGTTCACAGTTCACAGTTCACAGTCCACAGTTCACTGTTCACAGATCACAGTTCACAGATCACAGTCTTCATTTCACAATTCACAGTTCGCAGTTCACAGTTCACAGATCACAGTTGACAGTTCACAGTTTACAGTTCTCAGTTTACAGTTCTCAGTTCACAGTTGACAGTTCACAGTTCACAGTTCACACGTCACAGTTCACAGTTCACAGTTCACAGTCCACAGTTCACAGTTCACAGTTCCCAGTTCGCAGGTCACAGTTCACATTTCACAGTTCACTGTCTTCATTTCATACTTCACAGTTCGCAGTTCACAGTTCACAGGTCACAGTTCACAGCCCACTGTTCACAGTTCACAGTTCTCAGTTCACAGATCACAGTTCACAGTTCACAGACTTTATTTCACAATTCAGTTTTCACAGTTCACAGTTCACAGTTCACAGTTCACAGTTCACAGATCACAGTTCACAGTCTTCATTTCACAATTCACAGTTCGCAGTTCACAGTTCACAGTTCACAGTTCACAGTCTTCATTTCACAATTCACAGTTCGCAGTTCGCAGTTCACAGATCACAGTTCACAGTTCACAGTCTTCATTTCACACATCACAGTTCGCAGTTCACAGTTCACAGATCACAGTTCACAGTTCACAGTTCACAGTTCACAGTTCACTGTTCACAGTTTACAGTTCTCAGTTTACAGTTCTCAGTTTACAGTTCTCAGTTCACAGTTCACAGTTCACAGTTCACAGTTCACAGTTCACAGTTCACAGTTCACAGTTCACAGTTCACACTTCACAGTTCACAGTTCACAGTTCACACTTCACAGGTCACAGTTCACATTTCACAGTTCACTGTCTTCATTTCATACTTCACAGTTCACTGTCTTCATATCATACTTCACAGTTCGCAGTTCACAGTTCACCGTTCACAGTTCACAGTCCACAGTTCACTGTTCACAATTCACAGTTCACAGTTCACAGTTCACAGTTCACAGTTCACAGTTCACAGTTCACTGTTCACTGTACACAGTTCACAGTTCACAGTTCCAGGTTCACAGTTCACAGTCTTCATTTCACAATTCACAGTTCGCAGTTCACAGTTCACAGGTCACAGTTCGCAGTTCACAGTTCACAGTTCACAGTTCACAGTTCACAGGTCACAGTTCACAGTTCACAGGTCACAGGTCACAGTTCACAGTTCACAGTCCACAGTCCACAGTTCACAGTTCACTGTTCACAGATCACAGTTCACAGATCACAGTCTTCATTTCACACTTCACACTTCACAGTGCACAGTTCACAGTCCACAGTTCACTGTTCACAAATCACAGTTCACACTTCACAGTTCACAGTTCACAGTCCACAGATCACAGTTCACAGACTTTATTTCACACTTCACAGTTCGCAGTTCACAGTTCACAGTTCACAGTTCACAGTTCACAGTTCACAGTTCACAGTTCACAGTTCACAGTTCACAGGTCACAGTTCACAGTTCACAGTTCACAGTCCACAGTTCACTGTTCACAGATCACAGTTCACAGATCACAGTCTTCATTTCACACTTCACAGTTCGCAGTTCACAGTTCACAGATCACAGTTGACAGTTCACAGTTTACAGTTCTCAGTTTACAGTTCTCAGTTCACAGTTGACAGTTCACAGTTCACAGTTCACACGTCACAGTTCACAGTTCACAGTTCACAGTCCACAGTTCACAGTTCACAGTTCCCAGTTCGCAGGTCACAGTTCACATTTCACAGTTCACTGTCTTCATTTCATACTTCACAGTTCGCAGTTCACAGTTCACAGGTCACAGTTCACAGCCCACTGTTCACAGTTCACAGTTCTCAGTTCACAGATCACAGTTCACAGTTCACAGACTTTATTTCACAATTCAGTTTTCACAGTTCACAGTTCACAGTTCACAGATCACAGTTCACAGTCTTCATTTCACAATTCACAGTTCGCAGTTCACAGTTCACAGTTCACAGTTCACAGTCTTCATTTCACAATTCACAGTTCGCAGTTCACAGTTCACAGATCACAGTTCGCAGTTCACAGTTCACAGTTCACAGTTCACAGTTCACAGTTCACAGGTCACAGTTCACAGTTCACAGTTCACAGGTCACAGGTCACAGTTCACAGTTCACAGTCCACAGTTCACAGTTCACTGTTCACAGATCACAGTTCACAGATCACAGTCTTCATTTCACACTTCACACTTCACAGTGCACAGTTCACAGTCCACAGTTCACTGTTCACAAATCACAGTTCAAACTTCACAGTTCACAGTTCACAGTCCACAGATCACAGTTCACAGACTTTATTTCACACTTCACAGTTCGCAGTTCACAGTTCACAGTTCACAGTTCACAGTTCACAGTTCACAGTTCACAGTTCACAGTTCACAGTTCACAGGTCACAGGTCACAGTTCACAGTTCACAGTTCACAGTCCACAGTTCACTGTTCACAGATCACAGTTCACAGATCACAGTCTTCATTTCACACTTCACAGTTCGCAGTTCACAGTTCACAGATCACAGTTGACAGTTCACAGTTTACAGTTCTCAGTTTACAGTTCTCAGTTCACAGTTGACAGTTCACAGTTCACAGTTCACACGTCACAGTTCACAGTTCACAGTTCACAGTCCACAGTTCACAGTTCACAGTTCCCAGTTCGCAGGTCACAGTTCACATTTCACAGTTCACTGTCTTCATTTCATACTTCACAGTTCGCAGTTCACAGTTCACAGGTCACAGTTCACAGCCCACTGTTCACAGTTCACAGTTCTCAGTTCACAGATCACAGTTCACAGTTCACAGACTTTATTTCACAATTCAGTTTTCACAGTTCACAGTTCACAGTTCACAGTTCACAGTTCACAGTTCACAGATCACAGTTCACAGTCTTCATTTCACAATTCACAGTTCGCAGTTCACAGTTCACAGTTCACAGTTCACAGTCTTCATTTCACAATTCACAGTTCGCAGTTCGCAGTTCACAGATCACAGTTCACAGTTCACAGTCTTCATTTCACACATCACAGTTCGCAGTTCACAGTTCACAGATCACAGTTCACAGTTCACAGTTCACAGTTCACAGTTCACTGTTCACAGTTTACAGTTCTCAGTTTACAGTTCTCAGTTTACAGTTCTCAGTTCACAGTTCACAGTTCACAGTTCACAGTTCACAGTTCACAGTTCACAGTTCACAGTTCACAGTTCACAGTTCACACTTCACAGTTCACAGTTCACAGTTCACACTTCACAGGTCACAGTTCACAGTCCACAGTTCACTGTTCACAGTTCACAGTTCACAGTTCACTGTTCACAGTTTACAGTTCTCAGTTTACAGTTCTCAGTTCACAGTTCACAGTTCACAGTTCACAGTTCACACTTCACAGTTCACAGTTCACAGTCCACAGTTCACTGTTCACAGATCATAGTTCACAGTTCACAGTCTTCATTTCACACATCACAGTTCGCAGTTCACAGTTCACAGATCACAGTTCACAGTTCACAGATCACAGTTCACAGTTCACAGTTCACAGTTCACAGTTCACTGTTCACAGTTTACAGTTCTCAGTTTACAGTTCTCAGTTTACAGTTCTCAGTTCACAGTTCACAGTTCACAGTTCACAGTTCACAGTTCACAGTTCACACTTCGCAGTTCACAGTTCACACTTCACAGGTCACAGTTCACAGTCCACAGTTCACTGTTCACAGTTCACAGTTCACTGTTCACAGATCATAGTTCACAGTTCACAGTTCACAGTTCACAGTTCCAGTTCACAGTTCACAGTTCACAGTTCACAGTTCACAGTTCACAGTTCACAGTTCACAGTTCACAGTTCACACTTCACTGTTCACAGATCACAGTTCACAGTTCACAGTTCACAGTTCACAGTTCACAGTTCACAGTTCACACTTCACAGTTCACACTTCACAGTTCGCAGTTCACAGTTCACAGATCACAGTTCACAGTTCACAGTTCACAGTTCACAGTTCACTGTTCACAGTTTACAGTTCTCAGTTTACAGTTCTCAGTTCACAGTTGACAGTTCACAGTTCACAGTTCACACTTCACAGTTCACAGTTCACAGTCCACAGTTCACTGTTCACAGTTCACAGTTCACAGTTCACAGTTCACTGTTCACAGTTTACAGTTCTCAGTTTACAGGTCTCAGTTCACAGTTGACAGTTCACAGTTCACAGTTCACAGTTCACAGTTCACACTTCACAGTTCACAGTTCACAGTCCACAGTTCACTGTTCACAGATCATAGTTCACAGTTCACAGTTCACAGTTCACAGTTCACAGTTCACAGTTCACAGTTCCAGTTCACAGTTCACAGTTCACAGTTCACAGTTCACAGTTCACAGTTCACAGTTCACACTTCACTGTTCACAGATCACAGTTCACAGTTCACAGTTCACAGTTCACAGTTCACAGTTCCCAGTTCGCAGGTCACAGTTCACATTTCACAGTTCACTGTCTTCATTTCATACTTCACAGTTCACAGTTCACAGTTCACAGTTCACAGTTCACAGTTCACAGTCTTCATTTCACAATTCACAGTTCGCAGTTCACAGTTCACAGATCACAGTTCACAGGTCACAGTTCACAGTTCACAGTTCACAGGTCACAGGTCACAGTTCACAGTTCACAGTCCACAGTTCACAGTTCACTGTTCACAGATCACAGTTCACAGATCACAGTCTTCATTTCACACTTCACACTTCACAGTGCACAGTTCACAGTCCACAGTTCACTGTTCACAAATCACAGTTCAAACTTCACAGTTCACAGTTCACAGTCCACAGATCACAGTTCACAGACTTTATTTCACACTTCACAGTTCGCAGTTCACAGTTCACAGTTCACAGTTCACAGTTCACAGTTCACAGTTCACAGTTCACAGTTCACAGTTCACAGTTCACAGGTCACAGGTCACAGTTCACAGTTCACAGTTCACAGTTCACAGTCCACAGTTCACTGTTCACAGATCACAGTTCACAGATCACAGTCTTCATTTCACACTTCACAGTTCGCAGTTCACAGTTCACAGATCACAGTTGACAGTTCACAGTTTACAGTTCTCAGTTTACAGTTCTCAGTTCACAGTTGACAGTTCACAGTTCACAGTTCACAGTTCACACGTCACAGTTCACAGTTCACAGTTCACAGTCCACAGTTCACAGTTCACAGTTCCCAGTTCGCAGGTCACAGTTCACATTTCACAGTTCACTGTCTTCATTTCATACTTCACAGTTCGCAGTTCACAGTTCACAGGTCACAGTTCACAGCCCACTGTTCACAGTTCACAGTTCTCAGTTCACAGATCACAGTTCACAGTTCACAGACTTTATTTCACAATTCAGTTTTCACAGTTCACAGTTCACAGTTCACAGTTCACAGATCACAGTTCACAGTCTTCATTTCACAATTCACAGTTCGCAGTTCACAGTTCACAGTTCACAGACTTTATTTCACACTTCACAGTTCGCAGTTCACAGTTCACACTTCACAGTTCACAGTTCACAGTTCCAGTTCACAGTTCACAGTTCACAGTTCACAGTTCACACTTCACTGTTCACAGATCACAGTTCACAGTTCACAGTTCACAGTTCACAGTTCACAGTTCACAGTTCACAGTTCACAGTTCACACTTCACAGTTCACACTTCACAGTTCACACTTCACAGTTCGCAGTTCACAGTTCACAGATCACAGTTCACAGTTCACAGTTCACAGTTCACAGTCCACAGTTCACTGTTCACAAATCACAGTTCACAGTTCACAGTTCACAGTTCACAGTCCACAGATCACAGTTCACAGTCTTCATTTCACACTTCACAGTTCGCAGTTCACAGTTCACAGATCACAGTTCACAGTTCACAGTTCACAGTTCACAGATCACAGTTCACAGTTCACAGTTCACAGTTCACAGTTCACTGTTCACAGTTTACAGTTCTCAGTTTACAGTTCTCAGTTCACAGTTGACAGTTCACAGTTCACAGTTCACACTTCACAGTTCACAGTTCACAGTCCACAGTTCACTGTTCACAGTTCACAGTTCACAGTTCACAGTTCACTGTTCACAGTTTACAGTTCTCAGTTTACAGGTCTCAGTTCACAGTTGACAGTTCACAGTTCACAGTTCACAGTTCACAGTTCACACTTCACAGTTCACAGTTCACAGTCCACAGTTCACTGTTCACAGATCATAGTTCACAGTTCACAGTTCACAGTTCACAGTTCACAGTTCACAGTTCCAGTTCACAGTTCACAGTTCACAGTTCACAGTTCACAGTTCACAGTTCACACTTCACTGTTCACAGATCACAGTTCACAGTTCACAGTTCACAGTTCACAGTTCACAGTTCCCAGTTCGCAGGTCACAGTTCACATTTCACAGTTCACTGTCTTCATTTCATACTTCACAGTTCACAGTTCACAGTTCACAGTTCACAGTTCTCAGTTCACAGTTCACAGTCTTCATTTCACAATTCACAGTTCGCAGTTCACAGTTCACAGATCACAGTTCACAGGTCACAGTTCACAGTTCACAGTTCACAGGTCACAGGTCACAGTTCACAGTTCACAGTCCACAGTTCACAGTTCACTGTTCACAGATCACAGTTCACAGATCACAGTCTTCATTTCACACTTCACACTTCACAGTGCACAGTTCACAGTCCACAGTTCACTGTTCACAAATCACAGTTCAAACTTCACAGTTCACAGTTCACAGTCCACAGATCACAGTTCACAGACTTTATTTCACACTTCACAGTTCGCAGTTCACAGTTCACAGTTCACAGTTCACAGTTCACAGTTCACAGTTCACAGTTCACAGTTCACAGTTCACAGTTCACAGGTCACAGGTCACAGTTCACAGTTCACAGTTCACAGTTCACAGTCCACAGTTCACTGTTCACAGATCACAGTTCACAGATCACAGTCTTCATTTCACACTTCACAGTTCGCAGTTCACAGTTCACAGATCACAGTTGACAGTTCACAGTTTACAGTTCTCAGTTTACAGTTCTCAGTTCACAGTTGACAGTTCACAGTTCACAGTTCACAGTTCACACGTCACAGTTCACAGTTCACAGTTCACAGTCCACAGTTCACAGTTCACAGTTCCCAGTTCGCAGGTCACAGTTCACATTTCACAGTTCACTGTCTTCATTTCATACTTCACAGTTCGCAGTTCACAGTTCACAGGTCACAGTTCACAGCCCACTGTTCACAGTTCACAGTTCTCAGTTCACAGATCACAGTTCACAGTTCACAGACTTTATTTCACAATTCAGTTTTCACAGTTCACAGTTCACAGTTCACAGTTCACAGATCACAGTTCACAGTCTTCATTTCACAATTCACAGTTCGCAGTTCACAGTTCACAGTTCACAGTTCACAGTCTTCATTTCACAATTCACAGTTCGCAGTTCACAGTTCAAAGATCACAGTTCACAGTTCACAGTCTTCATTTCACACATCACAGTTCGCAGTTCACAGTTCACAGATCACAGTTCACAGTTCACAGTTCACAGTTCACAGTTCACTGTTCACAGTTTACAGTTCTCAGTTTACAGTTCTCAGTTTACAGTTCTCAGTTCACAGTTCACAGTTCACAGTTCACAGTTCACAGTTCACAGTTCACAGTTCACAGTTCACACTTCACAGTTCACAGTTCACAGTTCCAGTTCACAGTTCACAGTTCACAGTTCACAGTTCACACTTCACTGTTCACAGATCACAGTTCACAGTTCACAGTTCACAGTTCACAGTTCACAGTTCACAGTTCACAGTTCACAGTTCACACTTCACAGTTCACACTTCACAGTTCACACTTCACAGTTCGCAGTTCACAGTTCACAGATCACAGTTCACAGTTCACAGTTCACAGTTCACAGTTCACTGTTCACAGTTTACAGTTCTCAGTTTACAGTTCTCAGTTCACAGTTGACAGTTCACAGTTCACAGTTCACACTTCACAGTTCACACTTCACAGTCCACAGTTCACTGTTCACAGTTCACTGTTCACAGTTCACTGTTCACAGTTCACTGTTCACAGTTTACAGTTCTCAGTTCACAGGTCTCAGTTCACAGTTGACAGTTCACAGTTCACAGTTCACAGTTCACAGTTCACACTTCACAGTTCACAGTTCACAGTCCACAGTTCACTGTTCACAGATCATAGTTCACAGTTCACAGTTCACAGTTCACAGTTCACAGTTCACAGTTCACAGTTCACAGTTCCAGTTCCAGTTCACAGTTCACAGTTCACAGTTCACAGTTCACAGTTCACAGTTCACAGTTCACACTTCACTGTTCACAGATCACAGTTCACAGTTCACAGTTCACAGTTCACAGTTCACAGTTCCCAGTTCGCAGGTCACAGTTCACATTTCACAGTTCACTGTCTTCATTTCATACTTCACAGTTCACAGTTCACAGTTCACAGTTCACAGTTCTCAGTTCACAGTTCACAGTCTTCATTTCACAATTCACAGTTCGCAGTTCACAGTTCACAGTTCACAGATCACAGTTCACAGTTCACAGTCCACAGTTCACAGTTCACAGTTCACAGTTCACAGTTCCCAGTTCGCAGGTCACAGTTCACATTTCACAGTTCACTGTCTTCATTTCATACTTCACAGTTCACTGTTCACAGATCACAGTTCACAGATCACAGTCTTCATTTCACACTTCACACTTCACAGTGCACAGTTCACAGTCCACAGTTCACTGTTCACAAATCACAGTTCAAACTTCACAGTTCACAGTTCACAGTCCACAGATCACAGTTCACAGACTTTATTTCACACTTCACAGTTCGCAGTTCACAGTTCACAGTTCACAGTTCACAGTTCACAGTTCACAGTTCACAGTTCACAGTTCACAGTTCACAGTTCACAGGTCACAGGTCACAGTTCACAGTTCACAGTTCACAGTTCACAGTCCACAGTTCACTGTTCACAGATCACAGTTCACAGATCACAGTCTTCATTTCACACTTCACAGTTCGCAGTTCACAGTTCACAGATCACAGTTGACAGTTCACAGTTTACAGTTCTCAGTTTACAGTTCTCAGTTCACAGTTGACAGTTCACAGTTCACAGTTCACAGTTCACACGTCACAGTTCACAGTTCACAGTTCACAGTCCACAGTTCACAGTTCACAGTTCCCAGTTCGCAGGTCACAGTTCACATTTCACAGTTCACTGTCTTCATTTCATACTTCACAGTTCGCAGTTCACAGTTCACAGGTCACAGTTCACAGCCCACTGTTCACAGTTCACAGTTCTCAGTTCACAGATCACAGTTCACAGTTCACAGACTTTATTTCACAATTCAGTTTTCACAGTTCACAGTTCACAGTTCACAGTTCACAGATCACAGTTCACAGTCTTCATTTCACAATTCACAGTTCGCAGTTCACAGTTCACAGTTCACAGTTCACAGTCTTCATTTCACAATTCACAGTTCGCAGTTCACAGTTCAAAGATCACAGTTCACAGTTCACAGTCTTCATTTCACACATCACAGTTCGCAGTTCACAGTTCACAGATCACAGTTCACAGTTCACAGTTCACAGTTCACAGTTCACTGTTCACAGTTTACAGTTCTCAGTTTACAGTTCTCAGTTTACAGTTCTCAGTTCACAGTTCACAGTTCACAGTTCACAGTTCACAGTTCACAGTTCACAGTTCACAGTTCACACTTCACAGTTCACAGTTCACAGTTCCAGTTCACAGTTCACAGTTCACAGTTCACACTTCACTGTTCACAGATCACAGTTCACAGTTCACAGTTCACAGTTCACAGTTCACAGTTCACAGTTCACAGTTCACAGTTCACAGTTCACACTTCACAGTTCACACTTCACAGTTCACACTTCACAGTTCGCAGTTCACAGTTCACAGATCACAGTTCACAGTTCACAGTTCACAGTTCACAGTTCACTGTTCACAGTTTACAGTTCTCAGTTTACAGTTCTCAGTTCACAGTTGACAGTTCACAGTTCACAGTTCACACTTCACAGTTCACACTTCACAGTCCACAGTTCACTGTTCACAGTTCACTGTTCACAGTTCACTGTTCACAGTTCACTGTTCACAGTTTACAGTTCTCAGTTCACAGGTCTCAGTTCACAGTTGACAGTTCACAGTTCACAGTTCACAGTTCACAGTTCACACTTCACAGTTCACAGTTCACAGTCCACAGTTCACTGTTCACAGATCATAGTTCACAGTTCACAGTTCACAGTTCACAGTTCACAGTTCACAGTTCACAGTTCACAGTTCCAGTTCACAGTTCACAGTTCACAGTTCACAGTTCACAGTTCACAGTTCACAGTTCACACTTCACTGTTCACAGATCACAGTTCACAGTTCACAGTTCACAGTTCACAGTTCACAGTTCCCAGTTCGCAGGTCACAGTTCACATTTCACAGTTCACTGTCTTCATTTCATACTTCACAGTTCACAGTTCACAGTTCACAGTTCACAGTTCTCAGTTCACAGTTCACAGTCTTCATTTCACAATTCACAGTTCGCAGTTCACAGTTCACAGTTCACAGATCACAGTTCACAGTTCACAGTCCACAGTTCACAGTTCACAGTTCACAGTTCACAGTTCCCAGTTCGCAGGTCACAGTTCACATTTCACAGTTCACTGTCTTCATTTCATACTTCACAGTTCACAGTTCACAGTTCACAGTTCACTGTCTTCATTTCATACTTCACAGTTCACTGTCTTCATTTCATACTTCACAGTTCGCAGTTCACAGTTCACCGTTCACAGTTCACAGTCCACAGTTCACTGTTCACAATTCACAGTTCACAGTTCACAGTTCACAGTTCACAGTTCACAGTTCACAGTTCACAGTTCACAGTTCACAGTTCACTGTTCACTGTTCACAGTTCACAGTTCACAGTTCACTGTTCACAAATCACAGTTCACAGTTCACAGTTCCAGTCCACAGATCACAGTTCAACGTCTTCATTTCACACTTCACAGTTCGCAGTTCACAGTTCACAGATCACAGTTCACAGTTCACAGTTCACAGTTCACAGTTCACAGTTCACAGTTCACAGTTCACTGTTCACAGTTTACAGTTCTCAGTTTACAGTTCTCAGTTCACAGTTGACAGTTGACAGTTCACAGTTCACACTTCACAGTTCACAGTTCACAGTCCACAGTTCACACTTCACTGTTCACAGTTCACAGTCTTCATTTCACAATTCACAGTTCGCAGTTCACAGTTCACAGATCACAGTTCACAGATCACAGTTCACAGACTTTATTTCACAATTCAGTTTTCACAGTTCACAGTTCACAGTTGACAGTCCGCAGTTCACTGTTCACAGATCATAGTTCACAGTTCACAGTCTTCATTTCACAATTCACAGTTCGCAGTTCACAGTTCACAGGTCACAGTTCGCAGTTCACAGTTCACAGTTCACAGTTCACAGTTCACAGGTCACAGTTCACAGTTCACAGGTCACAGGTCACAGGTCACAGTTCACAGTCCACAGTTCACAGTTCACTGTTCACAGATCACAGTTCACAGATCACAGTCTTCATTTCACACTTCACACTTCACAGTGCACAGTTCACAGTCCACAGTTCACTGTTCACAAATCACAGTTCACACTTCACAGTTCACTGTTCACAGTTTACAGTTCTCAGTTCACAGGTCTCAGTTCACAGTTGACAGTTCACAGTTCACAGTTCACAGTTCACAGTTCACACTTCACAGTTCACAGTTCACAGTCCACAGTTCACTGTTCACAGATCATAGTTCACAGTTCACAGTTCACAGTTCACAGTTCACAGTTCACAGTTCACAGTTCACAGTTCCAGTTCACAGTTCACAGTTCACAGTTCACAGTTCACAGTTCACAGTTCACAGTTCACACTTCACTGTTCACAGATCACAGTTCACAGTTCACAGTTCACAGTTCACAGTTCACAGTTCCCAGTTCGCAGGTCACAGTTCACATTTCACAGTTCACTGTCTTCATTTCATACTTCACAGTTCACAGTTCACAGTTCACAGTTCACAGTTCTCAGTTCACAGTTCACAGTCTTCATTTCACAATTCACAGTTCGCAGTTCACAGTTCACAGTTCACAGATCACAGTTCACAGTTCACAGTCCACAGTTCACAGTTCACAGTTCACAGTTCACAGTTCCCAGTTCGCAGGTCACAGTTCACATTTCACAGTTCACTGTCTTCATTTCATACTTCACAGTTCACAGTTCACAGTTCACAGTTCACTGTCTTCATTTCATACTTCACAGTTCACTGTCTTCATTTCATACTTCACAGTTCGCAGTTCACAGTTCACCGTTCACAGTTCACAGTCCACAGTTCACTGTTCACAATTCACAGTTCACAGTTCACAGTTCACAGTTCACAGTTCACAGTTCACAGTTCACAGTTCACTGTTCACTGTTCACAGTTCACAGTTCACAGTTCCAGGTTCACAGTTCACAGTCTTCATTTCACAATTCACAGTTCGCAGTTCACAGTTCACAGGTCACAGTTCGCAGTTCACAGTTCACAGTTCACAGTTCACAGTTCACAGGTCACAGTTCACAGTTCACAGGTCACAGGTCACAGGTCACAGTTCACAGTCCACAGTTCACAGTTCACTGTTCACAGATCACAGTTCACAGATCACAGTCTTCATTTCACACTTCACACTTCACAGTGCACAGTTCACAGTCCACAGTTCACTGTTCACAAATCACAGTTCACACTTCACAGTTCACAGTTCACAGTCCACAGATCACAGTTCACAGACTTTATTTCACACTTCACAGTTCGCAGTTCACAGTTCACAGTTCACAGTTCACAGTTCACAGTTCACAGTTCACAGTTCACAGGTCACAGTTCACAGTTCACAGTCCACAGTTCACTGTTCACAGATCACAGTTCACAGATCACAGTCTTCATTTCACACTTCACAGTTCGCAGTTCACAGTTCACAGATCACAGTTGACAGTTCACAGTTTACAGTTCTCAGTTTACAGTTCTCAGTTCACAGTTGACAGTTCACAGTTCACAGTTCACACGTCACAGTTCACAGTTCACAGTTCACAGTCCACAGTTCACAGTTCACAGTTCCCAGTTCGCAGGTCACAGTTCACATTTCACAGTTCACTGTCTTCATTTCATACTTCACAGTTCGCAGTTCACAGTTCACAGGTCACAGTTCACAGCCCACTGTTCACTGTTCACAGTTCTCAGTTCACAGATCACAGTTCACAGTTCACAGACTTTATTTCACAATTCAGTTTTCACAGTTCACAGTTCACAGTTCACAGATCACAGTTCACAGTCTTCATTTCACACTTCAGTCTTCACAGGGCACAGTTCACAGTTCACAGTCTTCATTTCACAATTCACAGTTCGCAGTTCACAGTTCACAGTTCACAGTTCACAGTCTTCATTTCACAATTCACAGTTCGCAGTTCACAGTTCACAGATCACAGTTCACAGTTCACAGTCTTCATTTCACACTTCACAGTTCGCAGTTCACAGTTCACAGATCACAGTTCACAGTTCACAGATCACAGTTCACAGTTCACAGTTCACAGTTCACAGTTCACTGTTCACAGTTTACAGTTCTCAGTTTACAGTTCTCAGTTTACAGTTCTCAGTTCACAGTTCACAGTTCACAGTTCACACTTCACTGTTCACAGATCACAGTTCACAGTTCACAGTTCACAGTTCACAGTTCACACTTCACAGTTCACAGTTCACAGTCCACAGTCCACTGTTCACAGTTCACAGTTCACAGTTCACTGTTCACAGTTTACAGTTCTCAGTTTACAGTTCTCAGTTCACAGTTGACAGTTCACAGTTCACAGTTCACACTTCACAGTTCACAGTTCACAGTCCACAGTTCACTGTTCACAGATCATAGTTCACAGTTCACGGTTCACAGTTCACAGTTCACAGTTCACAGTTCACAGTTCCAGTTCACAGTTCACAGATCACAGTTCACAGTTCACAGTTCACACTTCACTGTTCACAGATCACAGTTCACAGTTCACAGTTCACAGTTCACAGTTCCCAGTTCGCAGGTCACAGTTCACATTTCACAGTTCACTGTCTTCATTTCATACTTCACAGTTCACAGTTCACAGTTCACAGTTCACAGTTCACAGTTCACAGTTCACAGTTCACACTTCACAGTTCACAGTTCACAGTCCACAGTTCACTGTTCACAGTTCACAGTTCACAGTTCACTGTTCACAGTTTACAGTTCTCAGTTTACAGTTCTCAGTTCACAGTTGACAGTTCACAGTTCACAGTTCACACTTCACAGTTCACAGTTCACAGTCCACAGTTCACTGTTCACAGATCATAGTTCACAGTTCACAGTTCACAGTTCACAGTTCACAGTTCACAGTTCACAGTCCACAGTTCACAGTTCACAGTTCACAGTTCGCAGGTCACAGTTCACATTTCACAGTTCACTGTCTTCATTTCATACATCACAGTTCGCAGTTCACAGTTCACAGGTCACAGTTCACAGCCCACTGTTCACTGTTCACAGTTCTCAGTTCACAGATCACAGTTCACAGTTCACAGACTTTATTTCACAATTCAGTTTTCACAGTTCACAGTTCACAGTTCACAGATCACAGTTCACAGTCTTCATTTCACACTTCAGTCTTCACAGGGCACAGTTCACAGTTCACAGTCTTCATTTCACAATTCACAGTTCGCAGTTCACAGTTCACAGTTCACAGTTCACAGTCTTCATTTCACAATTCACAGTTCGCAGTTCACAGTTCACAGATCACAGTTCACAGTTCACAGTCTTCATTTCACACTTCACAGTTCGCAGTTCACAGTTCACAGATCACAGTTCACAGTTCACAGATCACAGTTCACAGTTCACAGTTCACAGTTCACAGTTCACAGTTCACTGTTCACAGTTTACAGTTCTCAGTTTACAGTTCTCAGTTTACAGTTCTCAGTTCACAGTTCACAGTTCACAGTTCACACTTCACTGTTCACAGATCACAGTTCACAGTTCACAGTTCACAGTTCACAGTTCACACTTCACAGTTCACAGTTCACAGTCCACAGTTCACTGTTCACAGTTCACAGTTCACAGTTCACTGATCACAGTTTACAGTTCTCAGTTTACAGTTCTCAGTTCACAGTTGACAGTTCACAGTTCACAGTTCACAGTTCACAGTTCACACTTCACAGTTCACAGTTCACAGTCCACAGTTCACTGTTCACAGATCATAGTTCACAGTTCACGGTTCACAGTTCACAGTTCACAGTTCACAGTTCCAGTTCACAGTTCACAGATCACAGTTCACAGTTCACAGTTCACACTTCACTGTTCACAGATCACAGTTCACAGTTCACAGTTCACAGTTCACAGTTCCCAGTTCGCAGGTCACAGTTCACATTTCACAGTTCACTGTCTTCATTTCATACTTCACAGTTCACAGTTCACAGTTCACAGTTCACAGTTCACAGTTCACAGTTCACAGTTCACAGTTCACAGTTCACAGTTCACAGTTCACAGTTCACACTTCACAGTTCACAGTTCACAGTCCACAGTTCACTGTTCACAGTTCACAGTTCACAGTTCACTGTTCACAGTTTACAGTTCTCAGTTTACAGTTCTCAGTTCACAGTTGACAGTTCACAGTTCACAGTTCACACTTCACAGTTCACAGTTCACAGTCCACAGTTCACTGTTCACAGATCATAGTTCACAGTTCACAGTTCACAGTTCACAGTTCACAGTTCACAGTCCACAGTTCACTGTTCACAGATCATAGTTCACAGTTCACAGTTCACAGTTCACAGTTCACAGTTCACAGTCCACAGTTCACTGTTCACAGTTCACATTTCACAGTTCACTGTTCACAGTTTACAGTTCTCAGTTTACAGTTCTCAGTTCACAGTTGACAGTTCACAGTTCACAGTTCACACTTCACAGTTCACAGTTCACAGTCCACAGTTCACTGTTCACAGATCATAGTTCACAGTTCACAGTTCACAGTTCACAGTTCACAGTTCACAGTTCACAGTTCCAGTTCACAGTTCACAGATCACAGTTCACAGTTCACAGTTCACACTTCACTGTTCACAGATCACAGTTCACAGTTCACAGTTCACAGTTCACAGTTCCCAGTTCGCAGGTCACAGTTCACATTTCACAGTTCACTGTCTTCATTTCATACTTCACAGTTCACAGTTCACAGTTCACAGTTCACAGTTCACAGTCTTCATTTCACAATTCACAGTTCACAGTCCACAGTTCACAGTTCACAGTTCCCAGTTCGCAGGTCACAGTTCACATTTCACAGTTCACTGTCTTCATTTCATACTTCACAGTTCGCAGTTCACAGTTCACAGGTCACAGTTCACAGCCCACTGTTCACTGTTCACAGTTCTCAGTTCACAGATCACAGTTCACAGTTCACAGACTTTATTTCACAATTCAGTTTTCACAGTTCACAGTTCACAGTTCACAGATCACAGTTCACAGTCTTCATTTCACACTTCAGTCTTCACAGGGCACAGTTCACAGTTCACAGTCTTCATTTCACAATTCACAGTTCGCAGTTCACAGTTCACAGTTCACAGTTCACAGTCTTCATTTCACAATTCACAGTTCGCAGTTCACAGTTCACAGATCACAGTTCACAGTTCACAGTCTTCATTTCACACTTCACAGTTCGCAGTTCACAGTTCACAGATCACAGTTCACAGTTCACAGATCACAGTTCACAGTTCACAGTTCACAGTTCACAGTTCACTGTTCACAGTTTACAGTTCTCAGTTTACAGTTCTCAGTTTACAGTTCTCAGTTCACAGTTCACAGTTCACAGTTCACACTTCACTGTTCACAGATCACAGTTCACAGTTCACAGTTCACAGTTCACAGTTCACACTTCACAGTTCACAGTTCACAGTCCACAGTCCACTGTTCACAGTTCACAGTTCACAGTTCACTGTTCACAGTTTACAGTTCTCAGTTTACAGTTCTCAGTTCACAGTTGACAGTTCACAGTTCACAGTTCACACTTCACAGTTCACAGTTCACAGTCCACAGTTCACTGTTCACAGATCATAGTTCACAGTTCACGGTTCACAGTTCACAGTTCACAGTTCACAGTTCACAGTTCCAGTTCACAGTTCACAGATCACAGTTCACAGTTCACAGTTCACACTTCACTGTTCACAGATCACAGTTCACAGTTCACAGTTCACAGTTCACAGTTCCCAGTTCGCAGGTCACAGTTCACATTTCACAGTTCACTGTCTTCATTTCATACTTCACAGTTCACAGTTCACAGTTCACAGTTCACAGTTCACAGTTCACAGTTCACAGTTCACACTTCACAGTTCACAGTTCACAGTCCACAGTTCACTGTTCACAGTTCACAGTTCACAGTTCACTGTTCACAGTTTACAGTTCTCAGTTTACAGTTCTCAGTTCACAGTTGACAGTTCACAGTTCACAGTTCACACTTCACAGTTCACAGTTCACAGTCCACAGTTCACTGTTCACAGATCATAGTTCACAGTTCACAGTTCACAGTTCACAGTTCACAGTTCACAGTTCACAGTCCACAGTTCACAGTTCACAGTTCACAGTTCGCAGGTCACAGTTCACATTTCACAGTTCACTGTCTTCATTTCATACATCACAGTTCGCAGTTCACAGTTCACAGGTCACAGTTCACAGCCCACTGTTCACTGTTCACAGTTCTCAGTTCACAGATCACAGTTCACAGTTCACAGACTTTATTTCACAATTCAGTTTTCACAGTTCACAGTTCACAGTTCACAGATCACAGTTCACAGTCTTCATTTCACACTTCAGTCTTCACAGGGCACAGTTCACAGTTCACAGTCTTCATTTCACAATTCACAGTTCGCAGTTCACAGTTCACAGTTCACAGTTCACAGTCTTCATTTCACAATTCACAGTTCGCAGTTCACAGTTCACAGATCACAGTTCACAGTTCACAGTCTTCATTTCACACTTCACAGTTCGCAGTTCACAGTTCACAGATCACAGTTCACAGTTCACAGATCACAGTTCACAGTTCACAGTTCACAGTTCACAGTTCACAGTTCACTGTTCACAGTTTACAGTTCTCAGTTTACAGTTCTCAGTTTACAGTTCTCAGTTCACAGTTCACAGTTCACAGTTCACACTTCACTGTTCACAGATCACAGTTCACAGTTCACAGTTCACAGTTCACAGTTCACACTTCACAGTTCACAGTTCACAGTCCACAGTTCACTGTTCACAGTTCACAGTTCACAGTTCACTGATCACAGTTTACAGTTCTCAGTTTACAGTTCTCAGTTCACAGTTGACAGTTCACAGTTCACAGTTCACAGTTCACACTTCACAGTTCACAGTTCACAGTCCACAGTTCACTGTTCACAGATCATAGTTCACAGTTCACGGTTCACAGTTCACAGTTCACAGTTCACAGTTCCAGTTCACAGTTCACAGATCACAGTTCACAGTTCACAGTTCACACTTCACTGTTCACAGATCACAGTTCACAGTTCACAGTTCACAGTTCACAGTTCCCAGTTCGCAGGTCACAGTTCACATTTCACAGTTCACTGTCTTCATTTCATACTTCACAGTTCACAGTTCACAGTTCACAGTTCACAGTTCACAGTTCACAGTTCACAGTTCACAGTTCACAGTTCACAGTTCACAGTTCACAGTTCACAGTTCACACTTCACAGTTCACAGTTCACAGTCCACAGTTCACTGTTCACAGTTCACAGTTCACAGTTCACTGTTCACAGTTTACAGTTCTCAGTTTACAGTTCTCAGTTCACAGTTGACAGTTCACAGTTCACAGTTCACACTTCACAGTTCACAGTTCACAGTCCACAGTTCACTGTTCACAGATCATAGTTCACAGTTCACAGTTCACAGTTCACAGTTCACAGTTCACAGTCCACAGTTCACTGTTCACAGATCATAGTTCACAGTTCACAGTTCACAGTTCACAGTTCACAGTTCACAGTCCACAGTTCACTGTTCACAGTTCACATTTCACAGTTCACTGTTCACAGTTTACAGTTCTCAGTTTACAGTTCTCAGTTCACAGTTGACAGTTCACAGTTCACAGTTCACACTTCACAGTTCACAGTTCACAGTCCACAGTTCACTGTTCACAGATCATAGTTCACAGTTCACAGTTCACAGTTCACAGTTCACAGTTCACAGTTCACAGTTCCAGTTCACAGTTCACAGATCACAGTTCACAGTTCACAGTTCACACTTCACTGTTCACAGATCACAGTTCACAGTTCACAGTTCACAGTTCACAGTTCCCAGTTCGCAGGTCACAGTTCACATTTCACAGTTCACTGTCTTCATTTCATACTTCACAGTTCACAGTTCACAGTTCACAGTTCACAGTTCACAGTCTTCATTTCACAATTCACAGTTCGCAGTTCACAGTTCACAGATCACAGTTCACAGATCACAGTTCACAGACTTTATTTCACAATTCAGTTTTCACAGTTCACAGTTCACAGTTGACAGTCCGCAGTTCACTGTTCACAGATCATAGTTCACAGTTCACAGTTCATTGTTCACAGTTCACAGTTCACAGTTCCAGTTCACAGTTCACAGTTCACAGTTCACAGTTCACAGTTCACAGTTCACACTTCACTGTTCACAGATCACAGTTCACAGTTCACAGTTCACAGTTCACAGTTCACAGTTCCCAGTTCGCAGGTCACAGTTCACATTTCACAGTTCACTGTCTTCATTTCATACTTCACAGTTCACTGTCTTCATTTCATACTTCACAGTTCGCAGTTCACAGTTCACCGTTCACAGTTCACAGTCCACAGTTCACTGTTCACAATTCACAGTTCACAGTTCACAGTTCACAGTTCACAGTTCACAGTTCACAGTTCACAGTTCACAGTTCACAGTTCACTGTTCACTGTACACAGTTCACAGTTCACAGTTCCAGGTTCACAGTTCACAGTCTTCATTTCACAATTCACAGTTCGCAGTTCACAGTTCACAGGTCACAGTTCGCAGTTCACAGTTCACAGTTCACAGTTCACAGTTCACAGTTCACAGTTCACAGGTCACAGTTCACAGTTCACAGGTCACAGGTCACAGGTCACAGTTCACAGTTCACAGTCCACAGTTCACAGTTCACTGTTCACAGATCACAGTTCACAGATCACAGTCTTCATTTCACACTTCACACTTCACAGTGCACAGTTCACAGTCCACAGTTCACTGTTCACAAATCACAGTTCACACTTCACAGTTCACAGTTCACAGTCCACAGATCACAGTTCACAGACTTTATTTCACACTTCACAGTTCGCAGTTCACAGTTCACAGTTCACAGTTCACAGTTCACAGTTCACAGTTCACAGTTCACAGTTCACAGTTCACAGGTCACAGTTCACAGTTCACAGTCCACAGTTCACTGTTCACAGATCACAGTTCACAGATCACAGTCTTCATTTCACACTTCACAGTTCGCAGTTCACAGTTCACAGATCACAGTTGACAGTTCACAGTTTACAGTTCTCAGTTTACAGTTCTCAGTTCACAGTTGACAGTTCACAGTTCACAGTTCACACGTCACAGTTCACAGTTCACAGTTCACAGTCCACAGTTCACAGTTCACAGTTCCCAGTTCGCAGGTCACAGTTCACATTTCACAGTTCACTGTCTTCATTTCATACTTCACAGTTCGCAGTTCACAGTTCACAGGTCACAGTTCACAGCCCACTGTTCACAGTTCACAGTTCTCAGTTCACAGATCACAGTTCACAGTTCACAGACTTTATTTCACAATTCAGTTTTCACAGTTCACAGATCACAGTTCACAGTCTTCATTTCACAATTCACAGTTCGCAGTTCACAGTTCACAGTTCACAGTTCACAGTCTTCATTTCACAATTCACAGTTCGCAGTTCACAGTTCACAGATCACAGTTCACAGTTCACAGTCTTCATTTCACACATCACAGTTCGCAGTTCACAGTTCACAGATCACAGTTCACAGTTCACAGATCACAGTTCACAGTTCACAGTTCACAGTTCACAGTTCACTGTTCACAGTTCACTGTTCACAGTTCACTGTTCACAGTTTACAGTTCTCAGTTTACAGTTCTCAGTTTACAGTTCTCAGTTCACAGTTCACAGTTCACAGTTCACAGTTCACAGTTCACAGTTCACAGTTCACAGTTCACAGGTCACAGTTCACAGTTCACAGTTCACACTTCACAGTTCACAGTTCACACTTCACAGTTCACAGTTCACAGTCCACAGTTCACTGTTCACAGTTCACAGTTCACAGTTCACAGTTCACAGTTCACTGTTCACAGTTTACAGTTCTCAGTTTACAGTTCTCAGTTTACAGTTCTCAGTTCACAGTTGACAGTTCACAGTTCACAGTTCACAGTTCACACTTCACAGTTCACAGTTCACAGTCCACAGTTCACTGTTCACAGATCATAGTTCACAGTTCACAGTTCACAGTTCACAGTTCACAGTTCACAGTTCACAGTTCACAGTTCACAGTTCACACTTCACTGTTCACAGATCACAGTTCACAGTTCACAGTTCACAGTTCACAGTTCACAGTTCACAGTTCACAGTTCACAGTTCACAGTTCACACTTCACAGTTCACACTTCACAGTTCGCAGTTCACAGTTCACAGATCACAGTTCACAGTTCACAGTTCACAGTTCACAGTTCACTGTTCACAGTTTACAGTTCTCAGTTTACAGTTCTCAGTTCACAGTTGACAGTTCACAGTTCACAGTTCACACTTCACAGTTCACAGTTCACAGTCCACAGTTCACTGTTCACAGTTCACAGTTCACAGTTCACAGTTCACAGTTTACAGTTCTCAGTTTACAGGTCTCAGTTCACAGTTGACAGTTCACAGTTCACAGTTCACACTTCACAGTTCACAGTTCACAGTTCACAGTTCACAGTCCACAGTTCACTGTTCACAGATCATAGTTCACAGTTCACAGTTCACAGTTCACAGTTCCAGTTCACAGTTCACAGTTCACAGTTCACAGTTCACACTTCACTGTTCACAGATCACAGTTCACAGTTCACAGTTCACAGTTCACAGTTCACAGTTCACAGTTCACAGTTCACAGTTCACAGTTCACAGTTCACAGTTCACACTTCACAGTTCACACTTCACAGTTCGCAGTTCACAGTTCACAGATCACAGTTCACAGTTCACAGTTCACAGTTCACAGTTCACAGTTCACAGTTCACTGTTCACAGTTTACAGTTCTCAGTTTACAGTTCTCAGTTCACAGTTGACAGTTCACAGTTCACAGTTCCCAGTTCGCAGGTCACAGTTCACATTTCACAGTTCACTGTCTTCATTTCATACTTCACAGTTCGCAGTTCACAGTTCACAGGTCACAGTTCACAGCCCACTGTTCACAGTTCACAGTTCTCAGTTCACAGATCACAGTTCACAGTTCACAGACTTTATTTCACAATTCAGTTTTCACAGTTCACAGATCACAGTTCACAGTCTTCATTTCACAATTCACAGTTCGCAGTTCACAGTTCACAGTTCACAGTTCACAGTCTTCATTTCACAATTCACAGTTCGCAGTTCACAGTTCACAGTTCACAGTTCACAGTCTTCATTTCACAATTCACAGTTCGCAGTTCACAGTTCACAGATCACAGTTCACAGTCTTCATTTCACAATTCACAGTTCGCAGTTCACAGTTCACAGATCACAGTTCACAGTTCACAGTCTTCATTTCACACATCACAGTTCGCAGTTCACAGTTCACAGATCACAGTTCACAGTTCACAGATCACAGTTCACAGTTCACAGTTCACAGTTCCAGTTCACAGTTCACAGTTCACAGTTCACAGTTCACAGTTCACACTTCACTGTTCACAGATCACAGTTCACAGTTCACAGTTCACAGTTCACAGTTCACAGTTCACAGTTCACAGTTCACAGTTCACAGTTCACACTTCACAGTTCACACTTCACAGTTCGCAGTTCACAGTTCACAGATCACAGTTCACAGTTCACAGTTCACAGTTCACAGTTCACAGTTCACTGTTCACAGTTTACAGTTCTCAGTTTACAGTTCTCAGTTCACAGTTGACAGTTCACAGTTCACAGTTCCCAGTTCGCAGGTCACAGTTCACATTTCACAGTTCACTGTCTTCATTTCATACTTGACAGTTCGCAGTTCACAGTTCACAGGTCACAGTTCACAGCCCACTGTTCACAGTTCACAGTTCTCAGTTCACAGATCACAGTTCACAGTTCACAGACTTTATTTCACAATTCAGTTTTCACAGTTCACAGATCACAGTTCACAGTCTTCATTTCACAATTCACAGTTCGCAGTTCACAGTTCACAGTTCACAGTTCACAGTCTTCATTTCACAATTCACAGTTCGCAGTTCACAGTTCACAGTTCACAGTTCACAGTCTTCATTTCACAATTCACAGTTCGCAGTTCACAGTTCACAGATCACAGTTCACAGTCTTCATTTCACAATTCACAGTTCGCAGTTCACAGTTCACAGATCACAGTTCACAGTTCACAGTCTTCATTTCACACATCACAGTTCGCAGTTCACAGTTCACAGATCACAGTTCACAGTTCACAGATCACAGTTCACAGTTCACAGTTCACAGTTCACAGTTCACAGTTCACAGTTCACAGTTCACAGTTCACAGTTCACACTTCACTGTTCACAGATCACAGTTCACAGTTCACAGTTCACAGTTCACAGTTCACAGTTCACAGTCTTCATTTCACAATTCACAGTTCGCAGTTCACAGTTCACAGATCACAGTTCACAGTTCACAGTCTTCATTTCACACATCACAGTTCGCAGTTCACAGTTCACAGATCACAGTTCACAGTTCACAGATCACAGTTCACAGTTCACAGTTCACAGTTCACAGTTCACTGTTCACAGTTTACAGTTCTCAGTTTACAGTTCTCAGTTTACAGTTCACAGTTCCCAGTTCGCAGGTCACAGTTCACATTTCACAGTTCACTGTCTTCATTTCATACTTCACAGTTCACAGTTCACAGTTCACAGTTCACAGTTCTCAGTTCACAGTTCACAGTCTTCATTTCACAATTCACAGTTCGCAGTTCACAGTTCACAGATCACAGTTCACAGTTCACAGTTCACAGTTCACAGTTCCCAGTTCGCAGGTCACAGTTCACATTTCACAGTTCACTGTCTTCATTTCATACTTCACAGTTCACAGTTCACAGTTCACAGTTCACAGTCTTCATTTCACAATTCACAGTTCGCAGTTCACAGTTCACAGATCACAGTTCACAGATCACAGTTCACAGACTTTATTTCACAATTCAGTTTTCACAGTTCACAGTTCACAGTTGACAGTCCGCAGTTCACTGTTCACAGATCATAGTTCACAGTTCACAGTTCATTGTTTACAGTTCACAGTTCACAGTTCCAGTTCACAGTTCACAGTTCACAGTTCACAGTTCACAGTTCACAGATCACACTTCACTGTTCACAGATCACAGTTCACAGTTCACAGTTCACAGTTCACAGTTCACAGTTCCCAGTTCGCAGGTCACAGTTCACATTTCACAGTTCACTGTCTTCATTTCATACTTCACAGTTCACTGTCTTCATTTCATACTTCACAGTTCGCAGTTCACAGTTCACCGTTCACAGTTCACAGTCCACAGTTCACTGTTCACAATTCACAGTTCACAGTTCACAGTTCACAGTTCACAGTTCACAGTTCACAGTTCACAGTTCACAGTTCACTGTTCACTGTACACAGTTCACAGTTCACAGTTCCAGGTTCACAGTTCACAGTCTTCATTTCACAATTCACAGTTCGCAGTTCACAGTTCACAGGTCACAGTTCGCAGTTCACAGTTCACAGTTCACAGTTCACAGTTCACAGTTCACAGTTCACAGTTCACAGTTCACAGTTCACAGGTCACAGGTCACAGTTCACAGTTCACAGTCCACAGTTCACAGTTCACTGTTCACAGATCACAGTTCACAGATCACAGTCTTCATTTCACACTTCACACTTCACAGTGCACAGTTCACAGTCCACAGTTCACTGTTCACAAATCACAGTTCACACTTCACAGTTCACAGTTCACAGTCCACAGATCACAGTTCACAGACTTTATTTCACACTTCACAGTTCGCAGTTCACAGTTCACAGTTCACAGTTCACAGTTCACAGTTCACAGTTCACAGTTCACAGTTCACAGTTCACAGGTCACAGTTCACAGTTCACAGTCCACAGTTCACTGTTCACAGATCACAGTTCACAGATTACAGTCTTCATTTCACACTTCACAGTTCGCAGTTCACAGTTCACAGATCACAGTTGACAGTTCACAGTTTACAGTTCTCAGTTTACAGTTCTCAGTTCACAGTTGACAGTTCACAGTTCACAGTTCACACGTCACAGTTCACAGTTCACAGTTCACAGTCCACAGTTCACAGTTCACAGTTCCCAGTTCGCAGGTCACAGTTCACATTTCACAGTTCACTGTCTTCATTTCATACTTCACAGTTCGCAGTTCACAGTTCACAGGTCACAGTTCACAGCCCACTGTTCACAGTTCACAGTTCTCAGTTCACAGATCACAGTTCACAGTTCACAGACTTTATTTCACAATTCAGTTTTCACAGTTCACAGATCACAGTTCACAGTCTTCATTTCACAATTCACAGTTCGCAGTTCACAGTTCACAGTTCACAGTTCACAGTCTTCATTTCACAATTCACAGTTCGCAGTTCACAGTTCACAGTTCACAGTTCACAGTCTTCATTTCACAATTCACAGTTCGCAGTTCACAGTTCACAGATCACAGTTCACAGTCTTCATTTCACAATTCACAGTTCGCAGTTCACAGTTCACAGATCACAGTTCACAGTTCACAGTCTTCATTTCACACATCACAGTTCGCAGTTCACAGTTCACAGATCACAGTTCACAGTTCACAGATCACAGTTCACAGTTCACAGTTCACAGTTCACAGTTCACAGTTCACAGTTCACAGTTCACAGTTCACAGTTCACAGTTCACACTTCACTGTTCACAGATCACAGTTCACAGTTCACAGTTCACAGTTCACAGTTCACAGTTCACAGTCTTCATTTCACAATTCACAGTTCGCAGTTCACAGTTCACAGATCACAGTTCACAGTTCACAGTCTTCATTTCACACATCACAGTTCGCAGTTCACAGTTCACAGATCACAGTTCACAGTTCACAGATCACAGTTCACAGTTCACAGTTCACAGTTCACAGTTCACTGTTCACAGTTTACAGTTCTCAGTTTACAGTTCTCAGTTTACAGTTCACAGTTCCCAGTTCGCAGGTCACAGTTCACATTTCACAGTTCACTGTCTTCATTTCATACTTCACAGTTCACAGTTCACAGTTCACAGTTCTCAGTTCACAGTTCACAGTCTTCATTTCACAATTCACAGTTCGCAGTTCACAGTTCACAGATCACAGTTCACAGTTCACAGTCCACAGTTCACAGTTCACAGTTCACAGTTCACAGTTCCCAGTTCGCAGGTCACAGTTCACATTTCACAGTTCACTGTCTTCATTTCATACTTCACAGTTCACAGTTCACAGTTCACAGTTCACAGTCTTCATTTCACAATTCACAGTTCGCAGTTCACAGTTCACAGATCACAGTTCACAGATCACAGTTCACAGACTTTATTTCACAATTCAGTTTTCACAGTTCACAGTTCACAGTTGACAGTCCGCAGTTCACTGTTCACAGATCATAGTTCACAGTTCACAGTTCATTGTTCACAGTTCACAGTTCACAGTTCACAGTTCCAGTTCACAGTTCACAGTTCACAGTTCACAGTTCACAGTTCACAGTTCACACTTCACTGTTCACAGATCACAGTTCACAGTTCACAGTTCACAGTTCACAGTTCACAGTTCACAGTTCACAGTTCCCAGTTCGCAGGTCACAGTTCACATTTCACAGTTCACTGTCTTCATTTCATACTTCACAGTTCACTGTCTTCATTTCATACTTCACAGTTCGCAGTTCACAGTTCACCGTTCACAGTTCACAGTCCACAGTTCACTGTTCACAATTCACAGTTCACAGTTCACAGTTCACAGTTCACAGTTCACAGTTCACAGTTCACAGTTCACTGTTCACTGTTCACAGTTCACAGTTCACAGTTCCAGGTTCACAGTTCACAGTCTTCATTTCACAATTCACAGTTCGCAGTTCACAGTTCACAGGTCACAGTTCGCAGTTCACAGTTCACAGTTCACAGTTCACAGTTCACAGGTCACAGTTCACAGTTCACAGGTCACAGGTCACAGTTCACAGTCCACAGTTCACAGTTCACTGTTCACAGATCACAGTTCACAGATCACAGTCTTCATTTCACACTTCACACTTCACAGTGCACAGTTCACAGTCCACAGTTCACTGTTCACAAATCACAGTTCACACTTCACAGTTCACAGTTCACAGTCCACAGATCACAGTTCACAGACTTTATTTCACACTTCACAGTTCGCAGTTCACAGTTCACAGTTCACAGTTCACAGTTCACAGTTCACAGTTCACAGGTCACAGTTCACAGTTCACAGTCCACAGTTCACTGTTCACAGATCACAGTTCACAGATCACAGTCTTCATTTCACACTTCACAGTTCGCAGTTCACAGTTCACAGATCACAGTTGACAGTTCACAGTTTACAGTTCTCAGTTTACAGTTCTCAGTTCACAGTTGACAGTTCACAGTTCACAGTTCACACGTCACAGTTCACAGTTCACAGTTCACAGTCCACAGTTCACAGTTCACAGTTCCCAGTTCGCAGGTCACAGTTCACATTTCACAGTTCACTGTCTTCATTTCATACTTCACAGTTCGCAGTTCACAGTTCACAGGTCACAGTTCACAGCCCACTGTTCACTGTTCACAGTTCTCAGTTCACAGATCACAGTTCACAGTTCACAGACTTTATTTCACAATTCAGTTTTCACAGTTCACAGTTCACAGTTCACAGATCACAGTTCACAGTCTTCATTTCACACTTCAGTCTTCACAGGGCACAGTTCACAGTTCACAGTCTTCATTTCACAATTCACAGTTCGCAGTTCACAGTTCACAGTTCACAGTTCACAGTCTTCATTTCACAATTCACAGTTCGCAGTTCACAGTTCACAGATCACAGTTCACAGTTCACAGTCTTCATTTCACACTTCACAGTTCGCAGTTCACAGTTCACAGATCACAGTTCACAGTTCACAGATCACAGTTCACAGTTCACAGTTCACAGTTCACAGTTCACTGTTCACAGTTTACAGTTCTCAGTTTACAGTTCTCAGTTTACAGTTCTCAGTTCACAGTTCACAGTTCACAGTTCACACTTCACTGTTCACAGATCACAGTTCACAGTTCACAGTTCACAGTTCACAGTTCACACTTCACAGTTCACAGTTCACAGTCCACAGTTCACTGTTCACAGTTCACAGTTCACAGTTCACTGTTCACAGTTTACAGTTCTCAGTTTACAGTTCTCAGTTCACAGTTGACAGTTCACAGTTCACAGTTCACACTTCACAGTTCACAGTTCACAGTCCACAGTTCACTGTTCACAGATCATAGTTCACAGTTCACGGTTCACAGTTCACAGTTCACAGTTCACAGTTCCAGTTCACAGTTCACAGATCACAGTTCACAGTTCACAGTTCACACTTCACTGTTCACAGATCACAGTTCACAGTTCACAGTTCACAGTTCACAGTTCCCAGTTCGCAGGTCACAGTTCACATTTCACAGTTCACTGTCTTCATTTCATACTTCACAGTTCACAGTTCACAGTTCACAGTTCACAGTTCACAGTTCACAGTTCACAGTTCACAGTTCACAGTTCACAGTTCACAGTCTTCATTTCACAATTCACAGTTCGCAGTTCACAGTTCACAGATCACAGTTCACAGTTCACAGTCTTCATTTCACACATCACAGTTCGCAGTTCACAGTTCACAGATCACAGTTCACAGTTCACAGATCACAGTTCACAGTTCACAGTTCACAGTTCACAGTTCACAGTTCACAGTTCACAGTTCACAGTTCACAGTTCACACTTCACTGTTCACAGATCACAGTTCACAGTTCACAGTTCACAGTTCACAGTTCACAGTTCACAGTCTTCATTTCACAATTCACAGTTCGCAGTTCACAGTTCACAGATCACAGTTCACAGTTCACAGTCTTCATTTCACACATCACAGTTCGCAGTTCACAGTTCACAGATCACAGTTCACAGTTCACAGATCACAGTTCACAGTTCACAGTTCACAGTTCACAGTTCACTGTTCACAGTTTACAGTTCTCAGTTTACAGTTCTCAGTTTACAGTTCACAGTTCCCAGTTCGCAGGTCACAGTTCACATTTCACAGTTCACTGTCTTCATTTCATACTTCACAGTTCACAGTTCACAGTTCACAGTTCACAGTTCTCAGTTCACAGTTCACAGTCTTCATTTCACAATTCACAGTTCGCAGTTCACAGTTCACAGATCACAGTTCACAGTTCACAGTTCACAGTTCACAGTTCCCAGTTCGCAGGTCACAGTTCACATTTCACAGTTCACTGTCTTCATTTCATACTTCACAGTTCACAGTTCACAGTTCACAGTTCACAGTCTTCATTTCACAATTCACAGTTCGCAGTTCACAGTTCACAGATCACAGTTCACAGATCACAGTTCACAGACTTTATTTCACAATTCAGTTTTCACAGTTCACAGTTCACAGTTGACAGTCCGCAGTTCACTGTTCACAGATCATAGTTCACAGTTCACAGTTCATTGTTTACAGTTCACAGTTCACAGTTCCAGTTCACAGTTCACAGTTCACAGTTCACAGTTCACAGTTCACAGATCACACTTCACTGTTCACAGATCACAGTTCACAGTTCACAGTTCACAGTTCACAGTTCACAGTTCCCAGTTCGCAGGTCACAGTTCACATTTCACAGTTCACTGTCTTCATTTCATACTTCACAGTTCACTGTCTTCATTTCATACTTCACAGTTCGCAGTTCACAGTTCACCGTTCACAGTTCACAGTCCACAGTTCACTGTTCACAATTCACAGTTCACAGTTCACAGTTCACAGTTCACAGTTCACAGTTCACAGTTCACAGTTCACAGTTCACTGTTCACTGTACACAGTTCACAGTTCACAGTTCCAGGTTCACAGTTCACAGTCTTCATTTCACAATTCACAGTTCGCAGTTCACAGTTCACAGGTCACAGTTCGCAGTTCACAGTTCACAGTTCACAGTTCACAGTTCACAGTTCACAGTTCACAGTTCACAGTTCACAGTTCACAGGTCACAGGTCACAGTTCACAGTTCACAGTCCACAGTTCACAGTTCACTGTTCACAGATCACAGTTCACAGATCACAGTCTTCATTTCACACTTCACACTTCACAGTGCACAGTTCACAGTCCACAGTTCACTGTTCACAAATCACAGTTCACACTTCACAGTTCACAGTTCACAGTCCACAGATCACAGTTCACAGACTTTATTTCACACTTCACAGTTCGCAGTTCACAGTTCACAGTTCACAGTTCACAGTTCACAGTTCACAGTTCACAGTTCACAGTTCACAGTTCACAGGTCACAGTTCACAGTTCACAGTCCACAGTTCACTGTTCACAGATCACAGTTCACAGATTACAGTCTTCATTTCACACTTCACAGTTCGCAGTTCACAGTTCACAGATCACAGTTGACAGTTCACAGTTTACAGTTCTCAGTTTACAGTTCTCAGTTCACAGTTGACAGTTCACAGTTCACAGTTCACACGTCACAGTTCACAGTTCACAGTTCACAGTCCACAGTTCACAGTTCACAGTTCCCAGTTCGCAGGTCACAGTTCACATTTCACAGTTCACTGTCTTCATTTCATACTTCACAGTTCGCAGTTCACAGTTCACAGGTCACAGTTCACAGCCCACTGTTCACAGTTCACAGTTCTCAGTTCACAGATCACAGTTCACAGTTCACAGACTTTATTTCACAATTCAGTTTTCACAGTTCACAGATCACAGTTCACAGTCTTCATTTCACAATTCACAGTTCGCAGTTCACAGTTCACAGTTCACAGTTCACAGTCTTCATTTCACAATTCACAGTTCGCAGTTCACAGTTCACAGTTCACAGTTCACAGTCTTCATTTCACAATTCACAGTTCGCAGTTCACAGTTCACAGATCACAGTTCACAGTCTTCATTTCACAATTCACAGTTCGCAGTTCACAGTTCACAGATCACAGTTCACAGTTCACAGTCTTCATTTCACACATCACAGTTCGCAGTTCACAGTTCACAGATCACAGTTCACAGTTCACAGATCACAGTTCACAGTTCACAGTTCACAGTTCACAGTTCACAGTTCACAGTTCACAGTTCACAGTTCACAGTTCACAGTTCACACTTCACTGTTCACAGATCACAGTTCACAGTTCACAGTTCACAGTTCACAGTTCACAGTTCACAGTCTTCATTTCACAATTCACAGTTCGCAGTTCACAGTTCACAGATCACAGTTCACAGTTCACAGTCTTCATTTCACACATCACAGTTCGCAGTTCACAGTTCACAGATCACAGTTCACAGTTCACAGATCACAGTTCACAGTTCACAGTTCACAGTTCACAGTTCACTGTTCACAGTTTACAGTTCTCAGTTTACAGTTCTCAGTTTACAGTTCACAGTTCCCAGTTCGCAGGTCACAGTTCACATTTCACAGTTCACTGTCTTCATTTCATACTTCACAGTTCACAGTTCACAGTTCACAGTTCTCAGTTCACAGTTCACAGTCTTCATTTCACAATTCACAGTTCGCAGTTCACAGTTCACAGATCACAGTTCACAGTTCACAGTCCACAGTTCACAGTTCACAGTTCACAGTTCACAGTTCCCAGTTCGCAGGTCACAGTTCACATTTCACAGTTCACTGTCTTCATTTCATACTTCACAGTTCACAGTTCACAGTTCACAGTTCACAGTCTTCATTTCACAATTCACAGTTCGCAGTTCACAGTTCACAGATCACAGTTCACAGATCACAGTTCACAGACTTTATTTCACAATTCAGTTTTCACAGTTCACAGTTCACAGTTGACAGTCCGCAGTTCACTGTTCACAGATCATAGTTCACAGTTCACAGTTCATTGTTCACAGTTCACAGTTCACAGTTCACAGTTCCAGTTCACAGTTCACAGTTCACAGTTCACAGTTCACAGTTCACAGTTCACACTTCACTGTTCACAGATCACAGTTCACAGTTCACAGTTCACAGTTCACAGTTCACAGTTCACAGTTCACAGTTCCCAGTTCGCAGGTCACAGTTCACATTTCACAGTTCACTGTCTTCATTTCATACTTCACAGTTCACTGTCTTCATTTCATACTTCACAGTTCGCAGTTCACAGTTCACCGTTCACAGTTCACAGTCCACAGTTCACTGTTCACAATTCACAGTTCACAGTTCACAGTTCACAGTTCACAGTTCACAGTTCACAGTTCACAGTTCACTGTTCACTGTTCACAGTTCACAGTTCACAGTTCCAGGTTCACAGTTCACAGTCTTCATTTCACAATTCACAGTTCGCAGTTCACAGTTCACAGGTCACAGTTCGCAGTTCACAGTTCACAGTTCACAGTTCACAGTTCACAGGTCACAGTTCACAGTTCACAGGTCACAGGTCACAGTTCACAGTCCACAGTTCACAGTTCACTGTTCACAGATCACAGTTCACAGATCACAGTCTTCATTTCACACTTCACACTTCACAGTGCACAGTTCACAGTCCACAGTTCACTGTTCACAAATCACAGTTCACACTTCACAGTTCACAGTTCACAGTCCACAGATCACAGTTCACAGACTTTATTTCACACTTCACAGTTCGCAGTTCACAGTTCACAGTTCACAGTTCACAGTTCACAGTTCACAGTTCACAGGTCACAGTTCACAGTTCACAGTCCACAGTTCACTGTTCACAGATCACAGTTCACAGATCACAGTCTTCATTTCACACTTCACAGTTCGCAGTTCACAGTTCACAGATCACAGTTGACAGTTCACAGTTTACAGTTCTCAGTTTACAGTTCTCAGTTCACAGTTGACAGTTCACAGTTCACAGTTCACACGTCACAGTTCACAGTTCACAGTTCACAGTCCACAGTTCACAGTTCACAGTTCCCAGTTCGCAGGTCACAGTTCACATTTCACAGTTCACTGTCTTCATTTCATACTTCACAGTTCGCAGTTCACAGTTCACAGGTCACAGTTCACAGCCCACTGTTCACTGTTCACAGTTCTCAGTTCACAGATCACAGTTCACAGTTCACAGACTTTATTTCACAATTCAGTTTTCACAGTTCACAGTTCACAGTTCACAGATCACAGTTCACAGTCTTCATTTCACACTTCAGTCTTCACAGGGCACAGTTCACAGTTCACAGTCTTCATTTCACAATTCACAGTTCGCAGTTCACAGTTCACAGTTCACAGTTCACAGTCTTCATTTCACAATTCACAGTTCGCAGTTCACAGTTCACAGATCACAGTTCACAGTTCACAGTCTTCATTTCACACTTCACAGTTCGCAGTTCACAGTTCACAGATCACAGTTCACAGTTCACAGATCACAGTTCACAGTTCACAGTTCACAGTTCACAGTTCACTGTTCACAGTTTACAGTTCTCAGTTTACAGTTCTCAGTTTACAGTTCTCAGTTCACAGTTCACAGTTCACAGTTCACACTTCACTGTTCACAGATCACAGTTCACAGTTCACAGTTCACAGTTCACAGTTCACACTTCACAGTTCACAGTTCACAGTCCACAGTTCACTGTTCACAGTTCACAGTTCACAGTTCACTGTTCACAGTTTACAGTTCTCAGTTTACAGTTCTCAGTTCACAGTTGACAGTTCACAGTTCACAGTTCACACTTCACAGTTCACAGTTCACAGTCCACAGTTCACTGTTCACAGATCATAGTTCACAGTTCACGGTTCACAGTTCACAGTTCACAGTTCACAGTTCCAGTTCACAGTTCACAGATCACAGTTCACAGTTCACAGTTCACACTTCACTGTTCACAGATCACAGTTCACAGTTCACAGTTCACAGTTCACAGTTCCCAGTTCGCAGGTCACAGTTCACATTTCACAGTTCACTGTCTTCATTTCATACTTCACAGTTCACAGTTCACAGTTCACAGTTCACAGTTCACAGTTCACAGTTCACAGTTCACAGTTCACAGTTCACAGTTCACACTTCACAGTTCACAGTTCACAGTTCACAGTCCACAGTTCACTGTTCACAGTTCACAGTTCACAGTTCACTGTTCACAGTTTACAGTTCTCAGTTTACAGTTCTCAGTTCACAGTTGACAGTTCACAGTTCACAGTTCACACTTCACAGTTCACAGTTCACAGTCCACAGTTCACTGTTCACAGATCATAGTTCACAGTTCACAGTTCACAGTTCACAGTTCACAGTTCACAGTTCACAGTCCACAGTTCACAGTTCACAGTTCACAGTTCGCA
The DNA here is from genome assembly GCA_963971365.1 of Lasioglossum villosulum. Lineage (NCBI taxonomy): Eukaryota > Metazoa > Arthropoda > Insecta > Hymenoptera > Halictidae > Lasioglossum > Lasioglossum villosulum. The sequence goes on along the minus strand of CAXARU010000114.1, from coordinate 452,098 downwards.
GGTCACAGTTCACATTTCACAGTTCACTGTCTTCATTTCATACTTCACAGTTCGCAGTTCACAGTTCACAGGTCACAGTTCACAGCCCACTGTTCACTGTTCACAGTTCTCAGTTCACAGATCACAGTTCACAGTTCACAGACTTTATTTCACAATTCAGTTTTCACAGTTCACAGTTCACAGTTCACAGATCACAGTTCACAGTCTTCATTTCACACTTCAGTCTTCACAGGGCACAGTTCACAGTTCACAGTCTTCATTTCACAATTCACAGTTCGCAGTTCACAGTTCACAGTTCACAGTCTTCATTTCACAATTCACAGTTCGCAGTTCACAGTTCACAGATCACAGTTCACAGTTCACAGTCTTCATTTCACACTTCACAGTTCGCAGTTCACAGTTCACAGATCACAGTTCACAGTTCACAGATCACAGTTCACAGTTCACAGTTCACAGTTCACAGTTCACTGTTCACAGTTTACAGTTCTCAGTTTACAGTTCTCAGTTTACAGTTCTCAGTTCACAGTTCACAGTTCACAGTTCACACTTCACTGTTCACAGATCACAGTTCACAGTTCACAGTTCACAGTTCACAGTTCACAGTTCACACTTCACAGTTCACAGTTCACAGTCCACAGTTCACTGTTCACAGTTCACAGTTCACAGTTCACTGTTCACAGTTTACAGTTCTCAGTTTACAGTTCTCAGTTCACAGTTGACAGTTCACAGTTCACAGTTCACACTTCACAGTTCACAGTTCACTGTTCACAGATCATAGTTCACAGTTCACGGTTCACAGTTCACAGTTCACAGTTCACAGTTCCAGTTCACAGTTCACAGATCACAGTTCACAGTTCACAGTTCCCAGTTCGCAGGTCACAGTTCACATTTCACAGTTCACTGTCTTCATTTCATACTTCGCAGTTCACAGTTCACAGTTCACAGTTCACAGTTCACAGGTCACAGTTCACAGTTCACAGTTCACAGGTCACAGGTCACAGTTCACAGTTCACAGTCCACAGTTCACAGTTCACAGTTCACTGTTCACTGTTCACAGATCACAGTTCACAGATCACAGTCTTCATTTCACACTTCACACTTCACAGTGCACAGTTCACAGTCCACAGTTCACTGTTCACAAATCACAGTTCACACTTCACAGTTCACAGTTCACAGTCCACAGATCACAGTTCACAGACTTTATTTCACACTTCACAGTTCGCAGTTCACAGTTCACAGTTCACTGTTCACAGTTCACAGTACACAGTTCACAGTTCACAGGTCACAGGTCACAGGTCACAGTTCACAGTTCACAGTCCACAGTTCACTGTTCACAGATCACAGTTCACAGATCACAGTCTTCATTTCACACTTCACAGTTCGCAGTTCACAGTTCACAGATCACAGTTGACAGTTCACAGTTTACAGTTCTCAGTTTACAGTTCTCAGTTCACAGTTGACAGTTCACAGTTCACAGTTCACACGTCACAGTTCACAGTTCACAGTTCACAGTCCACAGTTCACAGTTCACAGTTCCCAGTTCGCAGGTCACAGTTCACATTTCACAGTTCACTGTCTTCATTTCATACTTCACAGTTCGCAGTTCACAGTTCACAGGTCACAGTTCACAGCCCACTGTTCACAGTTCACAGTTCTCAGTTCACAGATCACAGTTCACAGTTCACAGACTTTATTTCACAATTCAGTTTTCACAGTTCACAGTTCACAGTTCACAGATCACAGTTCACAGTCTTCATTTCACACTTCAGTCTTCACAGGGCATAGTTCACAGTTCACAGTCTTCATTTCACAATTCACAGTTCGCAGTTCACAGTTCACAGTTCACAGTTCACAATCTTCATTTCACAATTCACAGTTCGCAGTTCACAGTTCACAGATCACAGTTCACAGTTCACAGTCTTCATTTCACACTTCACAGTTCGCAGTTCACAGTTCACAGATCACAGTTCACAGTTCACAGTTCACACTTCACAGTTCACAGATCACAGTTCACAGTTCACACTTCACAGTTCACACTTCACAGTTCACACTTCACACTTCACAGTTCACAGTTCACAGTTCACAGTTCACAGTTCACAGTTCACAGTTCACAGTTCACAGTTTACAGTTCACAGTTTACAGTTCACAGTTCACAGTTCACAGTTCACAGTTCACAGTTCACAGTTCACAGTTCACAGTTCACAGTTCACAGTTCACAGTTCACAGTTCACAGTTCACAGTTCACAGTTCACACTTCACAGTTCACACTTCACAGTTCACACTTCACAGTTCACACTTCACACTTCACAGTTCACAGTTCACAGTTCACAGTTCACAGTTCACAGTTCACACTTCACAGTTCACAGTTCACAGTTCACAGTTCACAGTTCACAGTTCACAGTTCACAGTTCACAGTTCACAGTTCACAGTTCACAGTTCACAGTTCACAGTTCACAGTTCACAGTTCACAGTTCACAGTTCACAGTTCACAGTTCACAGTTCACAGTTCACAGTTCACAGTTCACAGTTCACAGTTCACAGTTCACAGTTCACAGTTCACAGTTCACAGTTCACAGTTCACAGTTCACAGTTCACAGTTCACAGTTCACAGTTCACAGTTCACAGTTCACAGTTCACAGTTCACAGTTCACAGTTCACAGTTCACAGTTCACAGTTCACAGTTCACAGTTCACAGTTCACAGTTCACAGTTCACAGTTCACAGTTCACAGTTCACAGTTCACAGTTCACAGTTCACAGTTCACAGTTCACAGTTCACAGTTCACAGTTCACAGTTCACAGTTCACAGTTCACAGTTCACAGTTCACAGTTCACAGTTCACAGTTCACAGTTCACAGTTCACAGTTCACAGTTCACAGTTCACAGTTCACAGTTCACAGTTCACAGTTCACAGTTCACAGTTCACAGTTCACAGTTCACAGTTCACAGTTCACAGTTCACAGTTCACAGTTCACAGTTCACAGTTCACAGTTCACAGTCTTCATTTCACACTTCACACTTCACAGTGCACAGTTCACAGATCACAGTTCACAGACTTTATTTCACAATTCAGTTTTCACAGTTCACAGTTCACAGTTGACAGTCCGCAGTTCACTGTTCACAGATCATAGTTCACAGTTCACAGTTCATTGTTCACAGTTCACAGTTCACAGTTCCAGTTCACAGTTCACAGTTCACAGTTCCAGTTCACAGTTCACAGTTCACAGTTCACAGTTCACAGTTCACAGTTCACACTTCACTGTTCACAGATCACAGTTCACAGTTCACAGTTCACAGTTCCCAGTTCGCAGGTCACAGTTCACATTTCACAGTTCACTGTCTTCATTTCATACTTCACAGTTCGCAGTTCACAGTTCACAGTCCACAGTTCACTGTTCACAGATCACAGTTCACAGATCACAGTCTTCATTTCACACTTCACACTTCACAGTGCACAGTTCACAGTCCACAGTTCACTGTTCACAAATCACAGTTCACACTTCACAGTTCACAGTTCACAGTCCACAGATCACAGTTCACAGACTTTATTTCACACTTCACAGTTCACAGTTCACAGTTCACAGTTCACAGTTCACAGTTCACAGTTCACAGTTCACAGCTCACAGTTCACAGTTCACTGTTCACAGTTTACAATTCTCAGTTTACAGTTCTCAGTTCACAGTTGACAGTTCACAGTTGACAGTTCACACTTCACAGTTCACAGTTCACAGTTCACAGTCCACAGTTCACTGTTGACAATTCACAGTTCACAGTTCACAGTCTTCATTTCACACTTCACACTTCACAGTGCACAGTTCACAGTCCACAGTTCACAGTCCACAGTTCACTGTTCACAAATCACAGTTCACAGTTCACAGTTCACAGTCCACAGATCACAGTTCACAGTCTTCATTTCACACTTCACAGTTCGCAGTTCACAGTTCACAGATCACAGATCACAGTTCACAGTTCACAGTTCACAGTTCACAGTTCACTGTTCACAGTTCACTGTTCACAGATCATAGTTCACAGTTCACAGTTCACAGTTCACAGTTCACAGTTCACAGTTCACAGTCTTCATTTCACAATTCACAGTTCGCAGTTCACAGTTCACAGATCCCAGTTCGCAGGTCACAGTTCACATTTCACAGTTCACTGTCTTCATTTCATACTTCACAGTTCACTGTCTTCATTTCATACTTCACAGTTCGCAGTTCACAGTTCACAGTTCACAGTTCACAGTTCACAGTTCACAGGTCACAGTTCACAGTTCACAGTTCACAGGTCACAGGTCACAGTTCACAGTTCACAGTTCACAGTCCACAGTTCACAGTTCACTGTTCACAGATCACAGTTCACAGATCACAGTCTTCATTTCACACTTCACACTTCACAGTGCACAGTTCACAGTCCACAGTTCACTGTTCACAAATCACAGTTCACACTTCACAGTTCACAGTTCACAGTCCACAGATCACAGTTCACAGACTTTATTTCACACTTCACAGTTCGCAGTTCACAGTTCACAGTTCACTGTTCACAGTTCACAGTACACAGTTCACAGTTCACAGGTCACAGGTCACAGTTCACAGTTCACAGTCCACAGTTCACTGTTCACAGATCACAGTTCACAGATCACAGTCTTCATTTCACACTTCACAGTTCGCAGTTCACAGTTCACAGATCACAGTTGACAGTTCACAGTTTACAGTTCTCAGTTTACAGTTCTCAGTTCACAGTTGACAGTTCACAGTTCACAGTTCACACGTCACAGTTCACAGTTCACAGTTCACAGTCCACAGTTCACAGTTCACAGTTCCCAGTTCGCAGGTCACAGTTCACATTTCACAGTTCACTGTCTTCATTTCATACTTCACAGTTCGCAGTTCACAGTTCACAGGTCACAGTTCACAGCCCACTGTTCACAGTTCACAGTTCTCAGTTCACAGATCACAGTTCACAGTTCACAGACTTTATTTCACAATTCAGTTTTCACAGTTCACAGTTCACAGTTCACAGATCACAGTTCACAGTCTTCATTTCACACTTCAGTCTTCACAGGGCACAGTTCACAGTTCACAGTCTTCATTTCACAATTCACAGTTCGCAGTTCACAGTTCACAGTTCACAGTTCACAATCTTCATTTCACAATTCACAGTTCGCAGTTCACAGTTCACAGATCACAGTTCACAGTTCACAGTCTTCATTTCACACTTCACAGTTCGCAGTTCACAGTTCACAGATCACAGTTCACAGTTCACAGTTCACACTTCACAGTTCACACTTCACAGTTCACAGATCACAGTTCACAGTTCACACTTCACAGTTCACACTTCACACTTCACAGTTCACAGTTCACAGTTCACAGTTCACAGTTCACAGTTCACAGTTCACAGTTCACAGTTCACAGTTCACAGTTCACAGTTCACAGTTCACAGTTCACAGTTCACAGTTCACAGTTCACAGTTCACAGTTCACAGTTCACAGTTCACAGTTCACAGTTCACAGTTCACAGTTCACAGTTCACAGTTCACAGTTCACAGTTCACAGTTCACAGTTCACAGTTCACACTTCACAGTTCACAGTTCACAGTTCACAGTTCACAGTTCACAGTTCACAGTTCACACTTCACACTTCACACTTCACACTTCACACTTCACACTTCACACTTCACACTTCACACTTCACACTTCACAGTTCACACTTCACACTTCACACTTCACAGTTCACAGTTCACAGTTCACAGTTCACAGTTCACAGTTCACAGTTCACAGTTCACAGTTCACAGTTCACAGTTCACAGTTCACAGTTCACAGTTCACAGTTCACAGTTCACAGTTCACAGTTCACAGTTCACAGTTCACAGTTCACAGTTCACAGTTCACAGTTCACAGTTCACAGTTCACAGTTCACAGTTCACAGTTCACAGTTCACAGTTCACAGTTCACAGTTCACAGTTCACAGTTCACAGTTCACAGTTCACAGTTCACAGTTCACAGTTCACAGTTCACAGTTCACAGTTCACAGTTCACAGTTCACAGTTCACAGTTCACAGTTCACAGTTCACAGTTCACAGTTCACAGTTCACAGTTCACAGTTCACAGTTCACAGTTCACAGTTCACAGTTCACAGTTCACAGTTCACAGTTCACAGTTCACAGTTCACAGTTCACAGTTCACAGTTCACAGTTCACAGTTCACAGTTCACAGTTCACAGTTCACAGTTCACAGTTCACAGTTCACAGTTCACAGTTCACAGTTCACAGTTCACAGTTCACAGTTCACAGTTCACAGTTCACAGTTCACAGTTCACAGTTCACAGTTCACAGTTCACAGTTCACAGTTCACAGTTCACACTTCACAGTTCACACTTCACACTTCACACTTCACAGTTCACACTTCACACTTCACAGTTCACACTTCACACTTCACACTTCACACTTCACAGTTCACAGTTCACACTTCGCAGTTCGCAGTTCACAGTTCACAGATCACAGATCACAGATCACAGATCACAGATCACAGATCACAGATCACAGTTCACAGTTCACAGTTCACAGTTCACAGTTCACTGTTCACAGTTTACAGTTCTCAGTTTACAGTTCTCAGTTTACAGTTCTCAGTTCACAGTTGACAGTTCACAGTTGACAGTTCACAGTTTACAGTTCTCAGTTCACAGTTCTCAGTTCACAGTTGACAGTTCACAGTTGACAGTTCACAGTTCACAGTTCACACTTCACAGTTCACAGTTCACAGTCCACAGTTCACTGTTCACAGTTCACAGTTCACAGTTCACTGTTCACAGTTTACAGTTCACAGTTCACAGTTCACAGTTCACAGTTCACACTTCACAGTTCACAGTTCACAGTTCACACTTCACAGTTCACAGTTCACAGTCCACAGTTCACAGTCCACAGTTCACTGTTCACAGATCATAGTTCACAGTTCACAGTTCACAGTTCACAGTTCACAGTTCACAGTTCCAGTTCACAGTTCACAGTTCACAGTTCACAGTTCACAGTTCACAGTTCACAGTTCACAGTTCACACTTCACTGTTCACAGATCACAGTTCACAGTTCACAGTTCACAGTTCACAGTTCACAGTTCCCAGTTCGCAGGTCACAGTTCGCAGGTCACAGTTCACATTTCACAGTTCACTGTCTTCATTTCATACTTCACAGTTCACAGTTCACAGTTCACAGTTCACAGTTCACAGTCTTCATTTCACAATTCACAGTTCGCAGTTCACAGTTCACAGATCACAGTTCACAGACTTTATTTCACAATTCAGTTTTCACAGTTCACAGTTCACAGTTGACAGTCCGCAGTTCACTGTTCACAGATCATAGTTCACAGTTCACAGTTCATTGTTCACAGTTCACAGTTCACAGTTCCAGTTCACAGTTCACAGTTCACAGTTCCAGTTCACAGTTCACAGTTCACAGTTCACAGTTCACAGTTCACAGTTCACAGTTCACACTTCACTGTTCACAGATCACAGTTCACAGTTCACAGTTCACAGTTCCCAGTTCGCAGGTCACAGTTCACATTTCACAGTTCACTGTCTTCATTTCATACTTCACAGTTCGCAGTTCACAGTTCACAGTCCACAGTTCACTGTTCACAGATCACAGTTCACAGATCACAGTCTTCATTTCACACTTCACACTTCACAGTGCACAGTTCACAGTCCACAGTTCACTGTTCACAAATCACAGTTCACACTTCACAGTTCACAGTTCACAGTCCACAGATCACAGTTCACAGACTTTATTTCACACTTCACAGTTCACAGTTCACAGTTCACACGTCACAGTTCACAGTTCACAGTTCACAGTCCACAGTTCACAGTTCACAGTTCCCAGTTCGCAGGTCACAGTTCACATTTCACAGTTCACTGTCTTCATTTCATACTTCACAGTTCGCAGTTCACAGTTCACAGGTCACAGTTCACAGCCCACTGTTCACAGTTCACAGTTCTCAGTTCACAGATCACAGTTCACAGTTCACAGACTTTATTTCACAATTCAGTTTTCACAGTTCACAGTTCACAGTTCACAGATCACAGTTCACAGTCTTCATTTCACACTTCAGTCTTCACAGGGCACAGTTCACAGTTCACAGTCTTCATTTCACAATTCACAGTTCGCAGTTCACAGTTCACAGTTCACAGTTCACAATCTTCATTTCACAATTCACAGTTCGCAGTTCACAGTTCACAGATCACAGTTCACAGTTCACAGTCTTCATTTCACACTTCACAGTTCGCAGTTCACAGTTCACAGATCACAGTTCACTGTTCACAGATCACAGTTCACAGTTCACAGTTCACAGTTCACAGTTCACAGTTCACAGTTCCCAGTTCGCAGGTCACAGTTCACATTTCACAGTTCACTGTCTTCATTTCATACTTCACAGTTCACAGTTCACAGTTCACAGTCTTCATTTCACAATTCACAGTTCGCAGTTCACAGTTCACAGATCACAGTTCACAGACTTTATTTCACAATTCAGTTTTCACAGTTCACAGTTCACAGTTGACAGTCCGCAGTTCACTGTTCACAGATCATAGTTCACAGTTCACAGTTCATTGTTCACAGTTCACAGTTCACAGTTCCAGTTCACAGTTCACAGTTCACAGTTCCAGTTCACAGTTCACAGTTCACAGTTCACAGTTCACAGTTCACAGTTCACACTTCACTGTTCACAGATCACAGTTCACAGTTCACAGTTCACAGTTCCCAGTTCGCAGGTCACAGTTCACATTTCACAGTTCACTGTCTTCATTTCATACTTCACAGTTCGCAGTTCACAGTTCACAGTCCACAGTTCACTGTTCACAGATCACAGTTCACAGATCACAGTCTTCATTTCACACTTCACACTTCACAGTGCACAGTTCACAGTCCACAGTTCACTGTTCACAAATCACAGTTCACACTTCACAGTTCACAGTTCACAGTCCACAGATCACAGTTCACAGACTTTATTTCACACTTCACAGTTCACAGTTCACAGTTCACAGTTCACAGTTCACAGTTCACAGTTCACAGTTCACAGCTCACAGTTCACAGTTCACTGTTCACAGTTTACAATTCTCAGTTTACAGTTCTCAGTTCACAGTTGACAGTTCACAGTTGACAGTTCACACTTCACAGTTCACAGTTCACAGTTCACAGTCCACAGTTCACTGTTGACAATTCACAGTTCACAGTTCACAGTCTTCATTTCACACTTCACACTTCACAGTGCACAGTTCACAGTCCACAGTTCACAGTCCACAGTTCACTGTTCACAAATCACAGTTCACAGTTCACAGTTCACAGTCCACAGATCACAGTTCACAGTCTTCATTTCACACTTCACAGTTCGCAGTTCACAGTTCACAGATCACAGATCACAGTTCACAGTTCACAGTTCACAGTTCACAGTTCACTGTTCACAGTTCACTGTTCACAGATCATAGTTCACAGTTCACAGTTCACAGTTCACAGTTCACAGTTCACAGTTCACAGTCTTCATTTCACAATTCACAGTTCGCAGTTCACAGTTCACAGATCCCAGTTCGCAGGTCACAGTTCACATTTCACAGTTCACTGTCTTCATTTCATACTTCACAGTTCACTGTCTTCATTTCATACTTCACAGTTCGCAGTTCACAGTTCACAGTTCACAGTTCACAGTTCACAGGTCACAGTTCACAGTTCACAGTTCACAGGTCACAGGTCACAGTTCACAGTTCACAGTCCACAGTTCACAGTTCACTGTTCACAGATCACAGTTCACAGATCACAGTCTTCATTTCACACTTCACACTTCACAGTGCACAGTTCACAGTCCACAGTTCACTGTTCACAAATCACAGTTCACACTTCACAGTTCACAGTTCACAGTCCACAGATCACAGTTCACAGACTTTATTTCACACTTCACAGTTCGCAGTTCACAGTTCACAGTTCACTGTTCACAGTTCACAGTACACAGTTCACAGTTCACAGGTCACAGTTCACAGTTCACAGTCCACAGTTCACTGTTCACAGATCACAGTTCACAGATCACAGTCTTCATTTCACACTTCACAGTTCGCAGTTCACAGTTCACAGATCACAGTTGACAGTTCACAGTTTACAGTTCTCAGTTTACAGTTCTCAGTTCACAGTTGACAGTTCACAGTTCACAGTTCACACGTCACAGTTCACAGTTCACAGTTCACAGTCCACAGTTCACAGTTCACAGTTCCCAGTTCGCAGGTCACAGTTCACATTTCACAGTTCACTGTCTTCATTTCATACTTCACAGTTCGCAGTTCACAGTTCACAGGTCACAGTTCACAGCCCACTGTTCACAGTTCACAGTTCTCAGTTCACAGATCACAGTTCACAGTTCACAGACTTTATTTCACAATTCAGTTTTCACAGTTCACAGTTCACAGTTCACAGATCACAGTTCACAGTCTTCATTTCACACTTCAGTCTTCACAGGGCACAGTTCACAGTTCACAGTCTTCATTTCACAATTCACAGTTCGCAGTTCACAGTTCACAGTTCACAGTTCACAATCTTCATTTCACAATTCACAGTTCGCAGTTCACAGTTCACAGATCACAGTTCACAGTTCACAGTCTTCATTTCACACATCACAGTTCGCAGTTCACAGTTCACAGATCACAGTTCACAGTTCACAGTTCACACTTCACAGTTCACAGATCACAGTTCACAGTTCACACTTCACAGTTCACAGTTCACAGTTCACAGTTCACAGTTCACAGTTCACAGTTCACAGTTCACAGTTCACAGTTCACAGTTCACAGTTCACAGTTCACACTTCACACTTCACACTTCACACTTCACACTTCACACTTCACAGTTCACAGTTCACAGTTCACAGTTCACAGTTCACAGTTCACAGTTCACAGTTCACAGTTCACAGTTCACAGTTCACAGTTCACAGTTCACAGTTCACAGTTCACAGTTCACAGTTCACAGTTCACAGTTCACAGTTCACAGTTCACAGTTCACAGTTCACAGTTCACAGTTCACAGTTCACAGTTCACAGTTCACAGTTCACAGTTCACAGTTCACAGTTCACAGTTCACAGTTCACAGTTCACAGTTCACAGTTCACAGTTCACAGTTCACAGTTCACAGTTCACAGTTCACAGTTCACAGTTCACAGTTCACAGTTCACAGTTCACAGTTCACAGTTCACAGTTCACAGTTCACAGTTCACAGTTCACAGTTCACAGTTCACAGTTCACAGTTCACAGTTCACAGTTCACAGTTCACAGTTCACAGTTCACAGTTCACAGTTCACAGTTCACAGTTCACAGTTCACAGTTCACAGTTCACAGTTCACAGTTCACAGTTCACAGTTCACAGTTCACAGTTCACAGTTCACAGTTCACAGTTCACAGTTCACAGTTCACAGTTCACAGTTCACAGTTCACAGTTCACAGTTCACAGTTCACAGTTCACAGTTCACAGTTCACAGTTCACAGTTCACAGTTCACAGTTCACAGTTCACAGTTCACAGTTCACAGTTCACAGTTCACAGTTCACAGTTCACAGTTCACAGTTCACAGTTCACAGTTCACAGTTCACAGTTCACAGTTCACAGTTCACAGTTCACAGTTCACAGTTCACAGTTCACAGTTCACAGTTCACAGTTCACAGTTCACAGTTCACAGTTCACAGTTCACAGTTCACAGTTCACAGTTCACAGTTCACAGTTCACAGTTCACAGTTCACAGTTCACAGTTCACAGTTCACAGTTCACAGTTCACAGTTCACAGTTCACAGTTCACAGTTCACAGTTCACAGTTCACAGTTCACAGTTCACAGTTCACAGTTCACAGTTCACAGTTCACAGTTCACAGTTCACAGTTCACAGTTCACAGTTCACAGTTCACAGTTCACAGTTCACAGTTCACAGTTCACAGTTCACAGTTCACAGTTCACAGTCCACAGTTCACTGTTCACAAATCACAGTTCACACTTCACAGTTCACAGTTCACAGTCCACAGATCACAGTTCACAGACTTTATTTCACACTTCACAGTTCGCAGTTCACAGTTCACAGTTCACTGTTCACAGTTCACAGTACACAGTTCACAGTTCACAGGTCACAGTTCACAGTTCACAGTCCACAGTTCACTGTTCACAGATCACAGTTCACAGATCACAGTCTTCATTTCACACTTCACAGTTCGCAGTTCACAGTTCACAGATCACAGTTGACAGTTCACAGTTTACAGTTCTCAGTTTACAGTTCTCAGTTCACAGTTGACAGTTCACAGTTCACAGTTCACACGTCACAGTTCACAGTTCACAGTTCACAGTCCACAGTTCACAGTTCACAGTTCCCAGTTCGCAGGTCACAGTTCACATTTCACAGTTCACTGTCTTCATTTCATACTTCACAGTTCGCAGTTCACAGTTCACAGGTCACAGTTCACAGCCCACTGTTCACAGTTCACAGTTCTCAGTTCACAGATCACAGTTCACAGTTCACAGACTTTATTTCACAATTCAGTTTTCACAGTTCACAGTTCACAGTTCACAGATCACAGTTCACAGTCTTCATTTCACACTTCAGTCTTCACAGGGCACAGTTCACAGTTCACAGTCTTCATTTCACAATTCACAGTTCGCAGTTCACAGTTCACAGTTCACAGTTCACAATCTTCATTTCACAATTCACAGTTCGCAGTTCACAGTTCACAGATCACAGTTCACAGTTCACAGTCTTCATTTCACACATCACAGTTCGCAGTTCACAGTTCACAGATCACAGTTCACAGTTCACAGTTCACACTTCACAGTTCACAGATCACAGTTCACAGTTCACACTTCACAGTTCACAGTTCACAGTTCACAGTTCACAGTTCACAGTTCACAGTTCACAGTTCACAGTTCACAGTTCACACTTCACACTTCACACTTCACACTTCACACTTCACACTTCACACTTCACAGTTCACAGTTCACACTTCACACTTCACAGTTCACAGTTCACAGTTCACAGTTCACAGTTCACAGTTCACAGTTCACAGTTCACAGTTCACAGTTCACAGTTCACAGTTCACAGTTCACAGTTCACAGTTCACAGTTCACAGTTCACAGTTCACAGTTCACAGTTCACAGTTCACAGTTCACAGTTCACAGTTCACAGTTCACAGTTCACAGTTCACAGTTCACAGTTCACAGTTCACAGTTCACAGTTCACAGTTCACAGTTCACAGTTCACAGTTCACAGTTCACAGTTCACAGTTCACAGTTCACAGTTCACAGTTCACAGTTCACAGTTCACAGTTCACAGTTCACAGTTCACAGTTCACAGTTCACAGTTCACAGTTCACAGTTCACAGTTCACAGTTCACAGTTCACAGTTCACAGTTCACAGTTCACAGTTCACAGTTCACAGTTCACAGTTCACAGTTCACAGTTCACAGTTCACAGTTCACAGTTCACAGTTCACAGTTCACAGTTCACAGTTCACAGTTCACAGTTCACAGTTCACAGTTCACAGTTCACAGTTCACAGTTCACAGTTCACAGTTCACAGTTCACAGTTCACAGTTCACAGTTCACAGTTCACAGTTCACAGTTCACAGTTCACAGTTCACAGTTCACAGTTCACAGTTCACAGTTCACAGTTCACAGTTCACAGTTCACAGTTCACAGTTCACAGTTCACAGTTCACAGTTCACAGTTCACAGTTCACAGTTCACAGTTCACAGTTCACAGTTCACAGTTCACAGTTCACAGTTCACAGTTCACAGTTCACAGTTCACAGTTCACAGTTCACAGTTCACAGTTCACAGTTCACAGTTCACAGTTCACAGTTCACAGTTCACAGTTCACAGTTCACAGTTCACAGTTCACAGTTCACAGTTCACAGTTCACAGTTCACAGTTCACAGTTCACAGTTCACAGTTCACAGTTCACAGTTCACAGTTCACAGTTCACAGTTCACAGTTCACAGTTCACAGTTCACAGTTCACAGTTCACAGTTCACAGTTCACAGTTCACAGTTCACAGTTCACAGTTCACAGTTCACAGTTCACAGTTCACAGTTCACAGTTCACAGTTCACAGTTCACAGTTCACAGTTCACAGTTCACAGTTCACAGTTCACAGTTCACAGTTCACAGTTCACAGTTCACAGTTCACAGTTCACAGTTCACAGTTCACAGTTCACAGTTCACAGTTCACAGTTCACAGTTCACAGTTCGCAGTTCGCAGTTCGCAGTTCCCAGTTCCCAGTTCGCAGTTCACATTTCACAGTTCACTGTCTTCATTTCATACTTCACAGTTCGCAGTTCACAGTTCACAGTTCACAGTTCACTGTTCACAGTTTACAGTTCTCAGTTTACAGTTCTCAGTTCACAGTTGACAGTTCACACTTCACAGTTCACACTTCACAGTTCACAGTTCACAGTTCACAGTCCACAGTTCACTGTTCACTGTTCACAATTCACAGTTCACAGTTCACAGTTCACAGTTCACTGTTCACTGTTCACTGTTCACTGTTCACTGTTCACAGTTCACAGTTCACAGTTCACAGTCCACAGATCACAGTTCACAGTCTTCATTTCACACTTCACAGTTCGCAGTTCACAGTTCACAGATCACAGTTCACAGTTCACAGTTCACAGTTCACAGTTCACTGTTCACAGTTTACAGTTCTCAGTTTACAGTTCTCAGTTCACAGTTGACAGTTCACAGTTCACAGTTCACACTTCACAGTTCACAGTTCACAGTCCACAGTTCACTGTTCACAGTTCACAGTTCACAGTTCACTGTTCACAGTTTACAGTTCTCAGTTTACAGTTCTCAGTTCACAGTTGACAGTTCACAGTTCACAGTTCACACTTCACAGTTCACAGTTCACAGTCCACAGTTCACAGTTCACAGTTCACAGTTCACAGTTCACAGTTCCAGTTCACAGTTCACAGATCACAGTTCACAGTTCACAGTTCACACTTCACTGTTCACAGATCACAGCTCACAGTTCACAGTTCACAGTTCACAGTTCCCAGTTCGCAGGTCACAGTTCACATTTCACAGTTCACTGTCTTCATTTCATACTTCACAGTTCGCAGTTCACAGTTCACAGTTCACAGTTCACAGTCTTCATTTCACAATTCACAGTTCGCAGTTCACAGTTCACAGATCACAGTTCACAGATCACAGTTCACAGACTTTATTTCACAATTCAGTTTTCACAGTTCACAGTTCACAGTTGACAGTCCGCAGTTCACTGTTCACAGATCATAGTTCACAGTTCACAGTTCATTGTTCACAGTTCACAGTTCACAGTTCCAGTTCACAGTTCACAGTTCACAGTTCACAGTTCACAGTTCACACTTCACTGTTCACAGATCACAGTTCACAGTTCACAGTTCACAGTTCACAGTTCACAGTTCACAGTTCCCAGTTCGCAGGTCACAGTTCACATTTCACAGTTCACTGTCTTCATTTCATACTTCACAGTTCACTGTCTTCATTTCATACTTCACAGTTCGCAGTTCACAGTTCACCGTTCACAGTTCACAGTCCACAGTTCACTGTTCACAATTCACAGTTCACAGTTCACAGTTCACAGTTCACAGTTCACAGTTCACAGTTCACAGTTCACAGTTCACAGTTCACAGTTCACTGTTCACTGTTCACAGTTCACAGTTCACAGTTCCAGGTTCACAGTTCACAGTCTTCATTTCACAATTCACAGTTCGCAGTTCACAGTTCACAGGTCACAGTTCGCAGTTCACAGTTCACAGTTCACAGTTCACTGTTCACAGGTCACAGTTCACAGTTCACAGGTCACAGGTCACAGTTCACAGTTCACAGTCCACAGTTCACAGTTCACTGTTCACAGATCACAGTTCACAGATCACAGTCTTCATTTCACACTTCACACTTCACAGTGCACAGTTCACAGTCCACAGTTCACTGTTCACAAATCACAGTTCACACTTCACAGTTCACAGTTCACAGTCCACAGATCACAGTTCACAGACTTTATTTCACACTTCACAGTTCGCAGTTCACAGTTCACAGTTCACAGTTCACAGTTCACAGTTCACAGTTCACAGGTCACAGTTCACAGTTCACAGTCCACAGTTCACTGTTCACAGATCACAGTTCACAGATCACAGTCTTCATTTCACACTTCACAGTTCGCAGTTCACAGTTCACAGATCACAGTTGACAGTTAACAGTTTACAGTTCTCAGTTTACAGTTCTCAGTTCACAGTTCACAGTTCACAGTTCACAGTTCACACGTCACAGTTCACAGTTCACAGTTCACAGTCCACAGTTCACAGTTCACAGTTCCCAGTTCGCAGGTCACAGTTCACATTTCACAGTTCACTGTCTTCATTTCATACTTCACAGTTCGCAGTTCACAGTTCACAGGTCACAGTTCACAGCCCACTGTTCACAGTTCACAGTTCTCAGTTCACAGATCACAGTTCACAGTTCACAGACTTTATTTCACAATTCAGTTTTCACAGTTCACAGTTCACAGTTCACAGATCACAGTTCACAGTCTTCATTTCACACTTCAGTCTTCACAGGGCACAGTTCACAGTTCACAGTCTTCATTTCACAATTCACAGTTCGCAGTTCACAGTTCACAGTTCACAGTTCACAGTCTTCATTTCACAATTCACAGTTCGCAGTTCACAGTTCACAGATCACAGTTCACAGTTCACAGTCTTCATTTCACACTTCACAGTTCGCAGTTCACAGTTCACAGATCACAGTTCACAGTTCACAGATCACAGTTCACAGTTCACAGTTCACAGTTCACAGTTCACTGTTCACAGTTTACAGTTCTCAGTTTACAGTTCTCAGTTTACAGTTCTCAGTTCACAGTTCACAGTTCACTGTTCACAGTTCACAGTTCACAGTTCACAGTTCACTGTTCACAGTTTACAGTTCTCAGTTTACAGTTCTCAGTTCACAGTTCACAGTTGACAGTTCACAGTTCACAGTTCACACTTCACAGTTCACAGTTCACAGTCCACAGTTCACAGTTCGCAGTTCACAGTTCACAGATCACAGTTCACAGTTCACAGATCACAGTTCACAGTTCACAGTTCACAGTTCACAGATCACAGTTCACAGTTCACAGTTCACAGTTCACAGTTCACACTTCACAGTTCACAGTTCACAGTTCACAGTCCACAGTTCACTGTTCACAGTTCACAGTTCACAGTTCACAGTTCACAGTTCACTGTTCACAGTTTACAGTTCTCAGTTTACAGTTCTCAGTTCACAGTTGACAGTTCACAGTTCACAGTTCACACTTCACAGTTCACAGTTCACAGTCCACAGTTCACTGTTCACAGATCATAGTTCACAGTTCACAGTTCACAGTTCACAGTTCACAGTTCACAGTTCCAGTTCACAGTTCACAGATCACAGTTCACAGTTCACAGTTCACACTTCACTGTTCACAGATCACAGTTCACAGTTCACAGTTCACAGTTCACAGTTCACAGTTCACAGTTCACAGTTCACAGTTCACAGTTCACAGTTCACAGTTCCCAGTTCGCAGGTCACAGTTCACATTTCACAGTTCACTGTCTTCATTTCATACTTCACAGTTCACTGTCTTCATTTCATACTTCACAGTTCGCAGTTCACAGTTCACAGTTCACCGTTCACAGTTCACAGTCCACAGTTCACTGTTCACAATTTACAGTTCACAGTTCACAGTTCACAGTTCACAGTTTACAGTTCACAGTTCACAGTTCACAGTTCACAGTTCACAGTTCACTGTTCACTGTACACAGTTCACAGTTCACAGTTCCAGGTTCACAGTTCACAGTCTTCATTTCACAATTCACAGTTCGCAGTTCACAGTTTACAGGTCACAGTTCGCAGTTCACAGTTCACAGTTCACAGTTCACAGTTCACAGGTCACAGTTCACAGTTCACAGGTCACAGGTCACAGTTCACAGTTCACAGTCCACAGTTCACAGTTCACTGTTCACAGATCACAGTTCACAGATCACAGTCTTCATTTCACACTTCACACTTCACAGTGCACAGTTCACAGTCCACAGTTCACTGTTCACAAATCACATTTCACACTTCACAGTTCACAGTTCACAGTCCACAGATCACAGTTCACAGACTTTATTTCACACTTCACAGTTCGCAGTTCACAGTTCACAGTTCACAGTTCACAGTTCACAGTTCACAGTTCACAGTTCACAGTTCACAGTTCACAGTTCACAGTTCACAGTTCACAGGTCTCAGTTCACAGTTCACAGTCCACAGTTCACTGTTCACAGATCACAGTTCACAGATCACAGTCTTCATTTCACACTTCAAAGTTCGCAGTTCACAGTTCACAGATCACAGTTGACAGTTCACAGTTTACAGTTCTCAGTTTACAGTTCTCAGTTCACAGTTGACAGTTCACAGTTCACAGTTCACACGTCACAGTTCACAGTTCACAGTTCACAGTCCACAGTTCACAGTTCACAGTTCCCAGTTCGCAGGTCACAGTTCACATTTCACAGTTCACTGTCTTCATTTCATACTTCACAGTTCGCAGTTCACAGTTCACAGGTCACAGTTCACAGCCCACTGTTCACAGTTCACAGTTCTCAGTTCACAGATCACAGTTCACAGTTCACAGACTTTATTTCACAATTCAGTTTTCACAGTTCACAGTTCACAGTTCACACTTCACTGTTCACAGATCACAGTTCACAGTTCACAGTTCACAGTTCACAGTTCACAGTTCACAGTTCACAGTTCACACTTCACAGTTCACACTTCACAGTTCGCAGTTCACAGTTCACAGATCACAGTTCACAGTTCACAGTTCACAGTTCACAGTTCACAGTTCACTGTTCACAGTTTACAGTTCTCAGTTTACAGTTCTCAGTTCACAGTTGACAGTTCACAGTTCACAGTTCACACTTCACAGTTCACAGTTCACAGTCCACAGTTCACTGTTCACAGTTCACAGTTCACAGTTCACTGTTCACAGTTTACAGTTCTCAGTTTACAGGTCTCAGTTCACAGTTGACAGTTCACAGTTCACAGTTCACACTTCACAGTTCACAGTTCACAGTCCACAGTTCACTGTTCACAGATCATAGTTCACAGTTCACAGTTCACAGTTCACAGTTCACAGTTCACACTTCACTGTTCACAGATCACAGTTCACAGTTCACAGTTCACAGTTCACAGTTCACAGTTCCCAGTTCGCAGGTCACAGTTCACATTTCACAGTTCACTGTCTTCATTTCATACTTCACAGTTCACAGTTCACAGTTCACAGTTCACAGTTCACAGTCTTCATTTCACAATTCACAGTTCGCAGTTCACAGTTCACAGATCACAGTTCACAGATCACAGTTCACAGACTTTATTTCACAATTCAGTTTTCACAGTTCACAGTTCACAGTTCACAGTCCGCAGTTCACTGTTCACAGATCATAGTTCACAGTTCACAGTTCATTGTTCACAGTTCACAGTTCACAGTTCCAGTTCACAGTTCACAGTTCACAGTTCACAGTTCACAGTTCACACTTCACTGTTCACAGATCACAGTTCACAGTTCACAGTTCACAGTTCACAGTTCACAGTTCACAGTTCCCAGTTCGCAGGTCACAGTTCACATTTCACAGTTCACTGTCTTCATTTCATACTTCACAATTCGCAGTTCACAGTTCGCCGTTCACAGTTCACAGTCCACAGTTCACTCTTCACAATTCACAGTTCACAGTTCACAGTTCACAGTTCACAGTTCACAGTTCACAGTTCACAGTTCACAGTTCACAGTTCACTGTTCACAGTTCACTGTTCACTGTTCACAGTTCACAGTTCACAGTTCCAAGTTCACAGTTCACAGTCTTCATTTCACAATTCACAGTTCACAGTTCACACTTCACAGTTCACAGTTCACAGTCCACAGTTCACTGTTCACAGTTCACAGTTCACAGTTCACTGTTCACAGTTTACAGTTCTCAGTTTACAGGTCTCAGTTCACAGTTGACAGTTCACAGTTCACAGTTCACACTTCACAGTTCACAGTTCACAGTCCACAGTTCACTGTTCACAGATCATAGTTCACAGTTCACAGTTCACAGTTCACAGTTCACAGTTCACAGTTCCAGTTCACAGTTCACAGTTCACAGTTCACAGTTCACAGTTCACAGTTCACACTTCACACTTCACTGTTCACAGATCACAGTTCACAGTTCACAGTTCACAGTTCACAGTTCCCAGTTCGCAGGTCACAGTTCACATTTCACAGATCACAGTTCACAGTTCACAGTTCACAGTTCACAGTTCCCAGTTCACAGTTCACAGTTCACAGTTCACAGTCTTCATTTCACAATTCACAATTCACAGTTCGAAGTTCACAGTTCACAGATCACAGTTCACAGATCACAGTTCACAGACTTTATTTCACAATTCAGTTTTCACAGTTCACAGTTCACAGTTGACAGTCCGCAGTTCACTGTTCACAGATCATAGTTCACAGTTCACAGTTCATTGTTCACAGTTCACAGTTCACAGTTCCAGTTCACAGTTCACAGTTCACAGTTCACAGTTCACAGTTCACAGTTCACAGTTCACACTTCACTGTTCACAGATCACAGTTCACAGTTCACAGTTCACAGTTCACAGTTCACAGTTCCCAGTTCGCAGGTCACAGTTCACATTTCACAGTTCACTGTCTTCATTTCATACTTCACAGTTCGCAGTTCACAGTTCACCGTTCACAGTTCACAGTCCACAATTCACTGTTCACAATTCACAGTTCACAGTTCACAGTTCACAGTTCACAGTTCACAGTTCACAGTTCACAGTTCACAGTTCACAGTTCACAGTTCACTGTTCACTGTTCACAGTTCACAGTTCACAGATCCAGGTTCACAGTTCACAGTCTTCATTTCACAATTCACAGTTCGCAGTTCACAGTTCACAGGTCACAGTTCACAGTTCACAGTTCACCGTCCACAGTTCACTGTTCACAGATCACAGTTCACAGTTCACAGTCTTCATTTCACACTTCACACTTCACACTTCACAGTGCACAGTTCACAGTCCACAGTTCACTGTTCACAAATCACAGTTCACAGTTCACAGTTCACAGTTCACAGTCCACAGATCACAGTTCACAGTCTTCATTTCACACTTCACAGTTCGCAGTTCACAGTTCACAGATCACAGTTCACAGTTCACAGTTCACAGTTCACAGTTCACAGTTCGCAGGTCACAGTTCACATTTCACAGTTCACTGTCTTCATTTCATACTTCACAGTTCGCAGTTCACAGTTCACAGGTCACAGTTCACAGCCCACTGTTCACAGTTCACAGATCACAGTTCACAGTTCACAGACTTTATTTCACAATTCAGTTTTCACAGTTCACAGTTCACAGTTCACAGTTCTCAGTTCACAGTTCACAGTTCACAGATCACAGTTCACAGTCTTCAGTTCACACTTCAGTCTTCACAGGGCACAGTTCACAGTTCACAGTCTTCATTTCACAATTCACAGTTCGCAGTTCACAGTTCACAGATCACACTTCACAGTTCACAGTTCACAGATCACAGTTCACAGATCACAGTTCACAGATCACAGTTCACAGACTTTATTTCACAATTCAGTTTTCACAGTTCACAGTTCACAGTTCACAGTCCGCAGTTCACTGTTCACAGATCATAGTTCACAGTTCACAGTTCACAGTTCACAGTTCACATTTCCAGTTCACAGTTCACAGTTCACAGTTCACAGTTCACAGTTCACACTTCACTGTTCACAGATCACAGTTCACAGTTCACAGTTCACAGTTCCCAGTTCGCAGGTCACAGTTCACATTTCACAGTTCACTGTCTTCATTTCATACTTCACAGTTCACTGTCTTCATTTCATACTTCACAGTTCACTGTCTTCATTTCATACTTCACAGTTCGCAGTTCACAGTTCACAGTCCACAGTTCACTGTTCACAGATCACAGTTCACAAATCACAGTCTTCATTTCACACTTCACACTTCACAGTGCACAGTTCACAGTCCACAGTTCACTGTTCACAAATCACAGTTCACACTTCACAGTTCACAGTTCACAGTCCACAGATCACAGTTCACAGACTTTATTTCACACTTCACAGTTCACAGTTCACAGTTCACAGTTCACAGTTCACAGTTCACAGTTCACAGTTCACAGTTCACTGTTCACAGTTTACAATTCTCAGTTTACAGTTCTCAGTTCACAGTTGACAGTTCACAGTTGACAGTTCACACTTCACAGTTCACAGTTCACAGTTCACAGTCCACAGTTCACTGTTCACAATTCACAGTTCACAGTTCACAGTTCACAGTTCACAGTTCACAGTTCACAGTTCACAGTCTTCATTTCACAATTCACAGTTCGCAGTTCACAGTTCACAGGTCACAGTTCACAGTTCACAGGTCACAGTTCACAGTTCACAGTCCACAGTTCACTGTTCACAGATCACAGTTCACAGTTCACAGTCTTCATTTCACACTTCACACTTCACAGTGCACAGTTCACAGTCCACAGTTCACTGTTCACAAATCACAGTTCACAGTTCACAGTTCACAGTCCACAGATCACAGTTCACAGTCCTCATTTCACACTTCACAGTTCGCAGTTCACAGTTCACAGATCACAGATCACAGTTCACAGTTCACTGTTCACAGTTCACTGTTCACAGATCATAGTTCACAGTTCACAGTTCACAGTTCACAGTTCACAGTTCACAGTTCACAGTCTTCATTTCACAATTCACAGTTCGCAGTTCACAGTTCACAGATCACAGTTCACAGATCACAGTTCACAGTTCACAGATCACAGTTCACAGACTTTATTTCACAATTCAGTTTTCACAGTTCACAGTTCACAGTTCACAGTTCCAGTTCACAGTTCACAGTTCACAGTTCACAGTTCACAGTTCACAGTTCACACTTCACTGTTCACAGATCACAGTTCACAGTTCACAGTTCACATGTCACAGTTCACAGTTCACAGGTCACAGGTCACAGTTCACAGTTCACAGTTCACAGTCCACAGTTCACTGTTCACAGATCACAGTTCACAGATCACAGTCTTCATTTCACACTTCACACTTCACAGTGCACAGTTCACAGTCCACAGTTCACTGTTCACAAATCACAGTTCACACTTCACAGTTCACAGTTCACAGTCCACAGATCACAGTTCACAGACTTTATTTCACACTTCACAGTTCGCAGTTCACAGCTCACAGTTCACAGTTCACAGTTCACAGTTCACAGTTCACAGATCACAGTTCACAGTCTTCATTTCACACTTCAGTCTTCACAGGGCACAGTTCACAGTTCACAGTCTTCATTTCACAATTCACAGTTCGCAGTTCACAGTTCACAGATCACACTTCACAGTTCACAGTTCACAGATCACAGTTCACAGATCACAGTTCACAGACTTTATTTCACAATTCAGTTTTCACAGTTCACAGTTCACAGTTCACAGTCCGCAGTTCACTGTTCACAGATCATAGTTCACAGTTCACAGTTCACAGTTCACAGTTCACAGTTCACAGTTCCAGTTCACAGTTCACAGTTCACAGTTCACAGTTCACACTTCACTGTTCACAGATCACAGTTCACAGTTCACAGTTCACAGTTCACAGTTCACAGTTCACACTTCACTGTTCACAGATCACAGTTCACAGTTCACAGTTCACAGTTCCCAGTTCGCAGGTCACAGTTCACATTTCACAGTTCACTGTCTTCATTTCATACTTCACAGTTCACTGTCTTCATTTCATACTTCACAGTTCGCAGTTCACAGTTCACAGTTCACAGTTCACAGTTCACAGTTCACAGTTCACAGTTCACAGTTCACAGGTCACAGTTCACAGTTCACAGGTCACAGTTCACAGTTCACAGTCCACAGTTCACTGTTCACAGATCACAGTTCACAGATCACAGTCTTCATTTCACACTTCACACTTCACAGTGCACAGTTCACATTTCACAGTTCACTGTTCACAAATCACAGTTCACACTTCACAGTTCACAGTTCACAGTCCACAGATCACAGTTCACAGACTTTATTTCACACTTCACAGTTGGCAGTTCACAGTTCACAGTTCACAGTTCACAGTTCACAGTTCACAGTTCACAGTTCACAGTTCACAGTTCACTGTTCACAGTTCACAGTTCACAGTTGACAGTTCACAGTTCACAGTCCACAGTTCACTGTTCACAATTCACAGTTCACAGTTCACAGTTCACAGTTCACAGTTCACTGTTCACTGTTCACAGTTCACAGTTCACAGTTCACAGTCTTCATTTCACAATTCATAGTTCGCAGTTCACAGTTCACAGGTCACAGTTCACAGTTCACAGGTCACAGTTCACAGTTCACAGTCCACAGTTCACAGTCCACAGTTCACTGTTCACAAATCACAGTTCACAGTTCACAGTTCACAGTCCACAGATCACAGTTCAACGTCTTCATTTTACACTTCACAGTTCGCAGTTCACAGTTCACAGATCACAGTTCACAGTCACAGTTCACAGTTCACAGTTCACAGTTCACTGTTCACAGTTTACAGTTCTCAGTTTACAGTTCTCAGTTCACAGTTGACAGTTGACAGTTCACAGTTCACACTTCACAGTTCACAGTTCACAGTCCACAGTTCACTGTTCACAGATCATAGTTCAAAGTTCACAGTTCACAGTTCACAGTTCACAGTTCACAGTCTTCATTTCACAATTCACAGTTCGCAGTTCACAGTTCACAGATCACAGTTCACAGATCACAGTTCACAGACTTTATTTCACAATTCAGTTTTCACAGTTCACAGTTCACAGTTGACAGTCCGCAGTTCACTGTTCACAGATCATAGTTCACAGTTCACAGTTCATTGTTCACAGTTCACAGTTCACAGTTCCAGTTCACAGTTCACAGTTCACAGTTCACACTTCACTGTTCAAAGATCACAGTTCACAGTTCACAGTTCACAGTTCACAGTTCACAGTTCCCAGTTCGCAGGTCACAGTTCACATTTCACAGTTCACTGTCTTCATTTCATACTTCACAGTTCGCAGTTCACAGTTCACCGTTCACAGTTCACAGTCCACAGTTCACTGTTCACAATTCACAGTTCACAGTTCACAGTTCACAGTTCACAGTTCACAGTTCACAGTTCACAGTTCACAGTTCACAGTTCACAGTTCACAGTTCTCAGTTCACAGTTCACAGTTCACAGATCACAGTTCACAGTCTTCAGTTCACACTTCAGTCTTCACAGGGCACAGTTCACAGTTCACAGTCTTCATTTCACAATTCACAGTTCGCAGTTCACAGTTCACAGATCACACTTCACAGTTCACAGTTCACAGATCACAGTTCACAGATCACAGTTCACAGACTTTATTTCACAATTCAGTTTTCACAGTTCACAGTTCACAGTTCACAGTCCGCAGTTCACTGTTCACAGATCATAGTTCACAGTTCACAGTTCACAGTTCACAGTTCACATTTCCAGTTCACAGTTCACAGTTCACAGTTCACAGTTCACAGTTCACACTTCACTGTTCACAGATCACAGTTCACAGTTCACAGTTCACAGTTCCCAGTTCGCAGGTCACAGTTCACATTTCACAGTTCACTGTCTTCATTTCATACTTCACAGTTCACTGTCTTCATTTCATACTTCACAGTTCGCAGTTCACAGTTCACTGTTCACAGATCACAGTTCACAGTTCACAGTCTTCATTTCACACTTCACACTTCACACTTCACAGTGGACAGTTCACAGTCCACAGTTCACTGTTCACAAATCACAGTTCACAGTTCACAGTTCACAGTTCACAGTTCACAGTCCACAGATCACAGTTCACAGTCTTCATTTCACACTTCACAGTTCGCAGTTCACAGTTCACAGATCACAGTTCACAGTTCACAGTTCACAGTTCACAGTTCACAGTTCGCAGGTCACAGTTCACATTTCACAGTTCACTGTCTTCATTTCATACTTCACAGTTCGCAGTTCACAGTTCACAGGTCACAGTTCACAGCCCACTGTTCACAGTTCACAGATCACAGTTCACAGTTCACAGACTTTATTTCACAATTCAGTTTTCACAGTTCACAGTTCACAGTTCTCAGTTCACAGTTCACAGTTCACAGATCACAGTTCACAGTCTTCAGTTCACACTTCAGTCTTCACAGGGCACAGTTCACAGTTCACAGTCTTCATTTCACAATTCACAGTTCGCAGTTCACAGTTCACAGATCACACTTCACAGTTCACAGTTCACAGATCACAGTTCACAGATCACAGTTCACAGACTTTATTTCACAATTCAGTTTTCACAGTTCACAGTTCACAGTTCACAGTCCGCAGTTCACTGTTCACAGATCATAGTTCACAGTTCACAGTTCACAGTTCACAGTTCACATTTCCAGTTCACAGTTCACAGTTCACAGTTCACAGTTCACAGTTCACACTTCACTGTTCACAGATCACAGTTCACAGTTCACAGTTCACAGTTCCCAGTTCGCAGGTCACAGTTCACATTTCACAGTTCACTGTCTTCATTTCATACTTCACAGTTCACTGTCTTCATTTCATACTTCACAGTTCGCAGTTCACAGTTCACAGTCCACAGTTCACTGTTCACAGATCACAGTTCACAAATCACAGTCTTCATTTCACACTTCACACTTCACACTTCACAGTGCACAGTTCACAGTCCACAGTTCACTGTTCACAAATCACAGTTCACACTTCACAGTTCACAGTTCACAGTCCACAGATCACAGTTCACAGACTTTATTTCACACTTCACAGTTCACAGTTCACAGTTCACAGTTCACAGTTCACAGTTCACAGTTCACAGTTCACAGTTCACTGTTCACAGTTTACAATTCTCAGTTTACAGTTCTCAGTTCACAGTTGACAGTTCACAGTTGACAGTTCACACTTCACAGTTCACAGTTCACAGTTCACAGTCCACAGTTCACTGTTCACAATTCACAGTTCACAGTTCACAGTTCACAGTTCACAGTTCACAGTTCACAGTCTTCATTTCACAATTCACAGTTCGCAGTTCACAGTTCACAGGTCACAGTTCACAGTTCACAGGTCACAGTTCACAGTTCACAGTCCACAGTTCACTGTTCACAGATCACAGTTCACAGTTCACAGTCTTCATTTCACACTTCACACTTCACAGTGCACAGTTCACAGTACACAGTTCACTGTTCACAAATCACAGTTCACCGTTCACAGTTCACAGTCCACAGATCACAGTTCACAGTCCTCATTTCACACTTCACAGTTCGCAGTTCACAGTTCACAGATCACAGATCACAGTTCACAGTTCACAGTTCACAGTTCACAGTTCACTGTTCACAGTTCACTGTTCACAGATCATAGTTCACAGTTCACAGTTCACAGTTCACAGTTCACAGATCACAGTTCACAGACTTTATTTCACAATTCAGTTTTCACAGTTCACAGTTCACAGTTCACAGTTCACAGTTCACAGTTCACTGTTCACAGTTTACAGTTCTCAGTTTACAGTTCTCAGTTCACAGTTGACAGTTCACAGTTCACAGTTCACACTTCACAGTTCACAGTTCACAGTCCACAGTTCACTGTTCACAGTTCACAGTTCACAGTTCACTGTTCACAGTTTACAGTTCTCAGTTTACAGGTCTCAGTTCACAGTTGACAGTTCACAGTTCACAGTTCACACTTCACAGTTCACAGTTCACAGTCCACAGTTCACTGTTCACAGATCATAGTTCACAGTTCACAGTTCACAGTTCACAGTTCACAGTTCACAGTTCCAGTTCACAGTTCACAGTTCACAGTTCACAGTTCACAGTTCACAGTTCACACTTCACTGTTCACAGATCACAGTTCACAGTTCACAGTTCACAGTTCACAGTTCACAGTTCCCAGTTCGCAGGTCACAGTTCACAGTTCCCAGTTCGCAGGTCACAGTTCACATTTCACAGTTCACTGTCTTCATTTCATACTTCACAGTTCACAGTTCACAGTTCACAGTTCACAGTTCACAGTCTTCATTTCACAATTCACAGTTCGCAGTTCACAGTTCACAGATCACAGTTCACAGATCACAGTTCACAGACTTTATTTCACAATTCAGTTTTCACAGTTCACAGTTCACAGTTCACAGTCCGCAGTTCACTGTTCACAGATCATAGTTCACAGTTCACAGTTCATTGTTCACAGTTCACAGTTCACAGTTCCAGTTCACAGTTCACAGTTCACAGTTCACAGTTCACAGTTCACACTTCACTGTTCACAGATCACAGTTCACAGTTCACAGTTCACAGTTCACAGTTCACAGTTCCCAGTTCGCAGGTCACAGTTCACATTTCACAGTTCACTGTCTTCATTTCATACTTCACAATTCGCAGTTCACAGTTCGCCGTTCACAGTTCACAGTCCACAGTTCACTCTTCACAATTCACAGTTCACAGTTCACAGTTCACAGTTCACAGTTCACAGTTCACAGTTCACAGTTCACTGTTCACTGTTCACAGTTCACAGTTCACAGTTCCAGGTTCACAGTTCACAGTCTTCATTTCACAATTCACAGTTCACAGTTCACACTTCACAGTTCACAGTTCACAGTCCACAGTTCACTGTTCACAGTTCACAGTTCACAGTTCACTGTTCACAGTTTACAGTTCTCAGTTTACAGGTCTCAGTTCACAGTTGACAGTTCACAGTTCACAGTTCACACTTCACAGTTCACAGTTCACAGTCCACAGTTCACTGTTCACAGATCATAGTTCACAATTCACAGTTCACAGTTCACAGTTCACAGTTCACAGTTCCAGTTCACAGTTCACAGTTCACAGTTCACAGTTCACAGTTCACAGTTCACACTTCACTGTTCACAGATCACAGTTCACAGTTCACAGTTCACAGTTCACAGTTCCCAGTTCGCAGGTCACAGTTCACAGTTCACAGTCTTCATTTCACAATTCACAGTTCGCAGTTCACAGTTCACAGATCACAGTTCACAGATCACAGTTCACAGACTTTATTTCACAATTCAGTTTTCACAGTTCACAGTTCACAGTTGACAGTCCGCAGTTCACTGTTCACAGATCATAGTTCACAGTTCACAGTTCATTGTTCACAGTTCACAGTTCACAGTTCCAGTTCACAGTTCACAGTTCACAGTTCACAGTTCACAGTTCACAGTTCACAGTTCACAGTTCACACTTCACTGTTCACAGATCACAGTTCACAGTTCACAGTTCACAGTTCACAGTTCACAGTTCACAGTTCCCAGTTCGCAGGTCACAGTTCACATTTCACAGTTCACTGTCTTCATTTCATACTTCACAGTTCGCAGTTCACAGTTCACCGTTCACAGTTCACAGTCCACAATTCACTGTTCACAATTCACAGTTCACAGTTCACAGTTCACAGTTCACAGTTCACAGTTCACAGTTCACAGTTCACAGTTCACAGTTCACAGTTCACAGTTCACAGTTCACAGTTCACAGTCCACAGTTCACTGTTCACTGTTCACAGTTCACAGTTCACAGATCCAGGTTCACAGTTCACAGTCTTCATTTCACAATTCACAGTTCGCAGTTCACAGTTCACAGGTCACAGTTCACAGTTCACAGTTCACAGTCCACAGTTCACTGTTCACAGATCACAGATCACAGTTCACAGTTCACAGTCTTCATTTCACACTTCACACTTCACACTTCACAGTGCACAGTTCACAGTCCACAGTTCACTGTTCACAAATCACAGTTCACAGTTCACAGTTCACAGTTCACAGTCCACAGATCACAGTTCACAGTCTTCATTTCACACTTCACAGTTCGCAGTTCACAGTTCACAGATCACAGTTCACAGTTCACAGTTCACAGTTCGCATGTCACAGTTCACATTTCACAGTTCACTGTCTTCATTTCATACTTCACAGTTCGCAGTTCACAGTTCACAGGTCACAGTTCACAGCCCACTGTTCACAGTTCACAGATCACAGTTCACAGTTCACAGACTTTATTTCACAATTCAGTTTTCACAGTTCACAGTTCACAGTTCTCAGTTCACAGTTCACAGTTCACAGATCACAGTTCACAGTCTTCAGTTCACACTTCAGTCTTCACAGGGCACAGTTCACAGTTCACAGTCTTCATTTCACAATTCACAGTTCGCAGTTCACAGTTCACAGATCACACTTCACAGTTCACAGTTCACAGATCACAGTTCACAGATCACAGTTCACAGACTTTATTTCACAATTCAGTTTTCACAGTTCACAGTTCACAGTTCACAGTCCGCAGTTCACTGTTCACAGATCATAGTTCACAGTTCACAGTTCACAGTTCACAGTTCACAGTTCACATTTCCAGTTCACAGTTCACAGTTCACAGTTCACAGTTCACAGTTCACACTTCACTGTTCACAGATCACAGTTCACAGTTCACAGTTCACAGTTCCCAGTTCGCAGCTCACAGTTCACATTTCACAGTTCACTGTCTTCATTTCATACTTCACAGTTCACTGTCTTCATTTCATACTTCACAGTTCGCAGTTCACAGTTCACAGTCCACAGTTCACTGTTCACAGATCACAGTTCACAAATCACAGTCTTCATTTCACACTTCACACTTCACAGTGCACAGTTCACAGTTCACTGTTCACAAATCACAGTTCACACTTCACAGTTCACAGTTCACAGTCCACAGATCACAGTTCACAGACTTTATTTCACACTTCACAGTTCACAGTTCACAGTTCACAGTTCACAGTTCACAGTTCACAGTTCACAGTTCACAGTTCACTGTTCACAGTTTACAATTCTCAGTTTACAGTTCTCAGTTCACAGTTGACAGTTCACAGTTGACAGTTCACACTTCACAGTTCACAGTTCACAGTTCACAGTCCACAGTTCACTGTTCACAATTCACAGTTCACAGTTCACAGTTCACAGTTCACAGTTCACAGTTCACAGTTCACAGTCTTCATTTCACAATTCACAGTTCGCAGTTCACAGTTCACAGTTCACAGGTCACAGTTCACAGTTCACAGGTCACAGTTCACAGTTCACAGTCCACAGTTCACTGTTCACAGATCACAGTTCACAGTTCACAGTCTTCATTTCACACTTCACACTTCACAGTGCACAGTTCACAGTCCACAGTTCACTGTTCACAAATCACAGTTCACAGTTCACAGTTCACAGTCCACAGATCACAGTTCACAGTCCTCATTTCACACTTCACAGTTCGCAGTTCACAGTTCACAGATCACAGATCACAGTTCACAGTACACAGTTCACAGTTCACAGTTCACTGTTCACAGTTCACTGTTCACAGATCATAGTTCACAGTTCACAGTTCACAGTTCACAGTTCACAGTTCACAGTTCACAGTTCACAGTCTTCATTTCACAATTCACAGTTCGCAGTTCACAGTTCACAGATCACAGTTCACAGATCACAGTTCACAGTTCACAGATCACAGTTCACAGACTTTATTTCACAATTCAGTTTTCACAGTTCACAGTTCACAGTTCACAGTTCCAGTTCACAGTTCACAGTTCACAGTTCACAGTTCACAGTTCACAGTTCACACTTCACTGTTCACAGATCACAGTTCACAGTTCACAGTTCACATGTCACAGTTCACAGTTCACAGGTCACAGGTCACAGTTCACAGTTCACAGTCCACAGTTCACTGTTCACAGATCACAGTTCACAGATCACAGTCTTCATTTCACACTTCACACTTCACAGTGCACAGTTCACAGTCCACAGTTCACTGTTCACAAATCACAGTTCACACTTCACAGTTCACAGTTCACAGTCCACAGATCACAGTTCACAGACTTTATTTCACACTTCACAGTTCGCAGTTCACAGCTCACAGTTCACAGTTCACAGTTCACAGTTCACAGTTCACAGTTCACAGATCACAGTTCACAGTCTTCATTTCACACTTCAGTCTTCACAGGGCACAGTTCACAGTTCACAGTCTTCATTCCACAATTCACAGTTCACAGTCCACAGTTCACTGTTCACAAATCACAGTTCACAGTTCACAGTTCACAGTCCACAGATCACAGTTCACAGTCCTCATTTCACACTTCACAGTTCGCAGTTCACAGTTCACAGATCACAGATCACAGTTCACAGTTCACAGTTCACAGTTCACAGTTCACTGTTCACAGTTCACTGTTCACAGATCATAGTTCACAGTTCACAGTTCACAGTTCACAGTTCACAGTTCACAGTTCACAGTTCACAGTCTTCATTTCACAATTCACAGTTCGCAGTTCACAGTTCACAGATCACAGTTCACAGATCACAGTTCACAGTTCACAGATCACAGTTCACAGACTTTATTTCACAATTCAGTTTTCACAGTTCACAGTTCACAGTTCACAGTTCACAGTTCCAGTTCACAGTTCACAGTTCACAGTTCACAGTTCACAGTTCACACTTCACTGTTCACAGATCACAGTTCACAGTTCACAGTTCACATGTCACAGTTCACAGTTCACAGGTCACAGGTCACAGTTCACAGTTCACAGTCCACAGTTCACTGTTCACAGATCACAGTTCACAGACTTTATTTCACACTTCACAGTTCGCAGTTCACAGCTCACAGTTCACAGTTCACAGTTCACAGTTCACAGTTCACAGTCCACAGATCACAGTTCACAGACTTTATTTCACACTTCACAGTTCGCAGTTCACAGCTCACAGTTCACAGTTCACAGTTCACAGTTCACAGTTCACAGTTCACAGATCACAGTTCACAGTCTTCATTTCACACTTCAGTCTTCACAGGGCACAGTTCACAGTTCACAGTCTTCATTTCACAATTCACAGTTCGCAGTTCACAGTTCACAGATCACACTTCACAGTTCACAGTTCACAGATCACAGTTCACAGATCACAGTTCACAGACTTTATTTCACAATTCAGTTTTCACAGTTCACAGTTCACAGTTCACAGTCCGCAGTTCACTGTTCACAGATCATAGTTCACAGTTCACAGTTCACAGTTCACAGTTCACAGTTCACAGTTCCAGTTCACAGTTCACAGTTCACAGTTCACAGTTCACACTTCACTGTTCACAGATCACAGTTCACAGTTCACAGTTCACAGTTCACAGTTCACAGTTCACACTTCACTGTTCACAGATCACAGTTCACAGTTCACAGTTCACAGTTCACAGTTCCCAGTTCGCAGGTCACAGTTCACATTTCACAGTTCACTGTCTTCATTTCATACTTCACAGTTCACTGTCTTCATTTCATACTTCACAGTTCGCAGTTCACAGTTCACAGTTCACAGTTCACAGTTCACAGTTCACAGTTCACAGTTCACACTTCACTGTTCACAGATCACAGTTCACAGTTCACAGTTCACAGTTCCCAGTTCGCAGGTCACAGTTCACATTTCACAGTTCACTGTCTTCATTTCATACTTCACAGTTCACTGTCTTCATTTCATACTTCACAGTTCGCAGTTCACAGTTCACAGTCCACAGTTCACTGTTCACAGATCACAGTTCACAAATCACAGTCTTCATTTCACACTTCACACTTCACAGTGCACAGTTCACAGTTCACTGTTCACAAATCACAGTTCACACTTCACAGTTCACAGTTCACAGTCCACAGATCACAGTTCACAGACTTTATTTCACACTTCACAGTTCACAGTTCACAGTTCACAGTTCACAGTTCACAGTTCACAGTTCACAGTTCACAGTTCACTGTTCACAGTTTACAATTCTCAGTTTACAGTTCTCAGTTCACAGTTGACAGTTCACAGTTGACAGTTCACACTTCACAGTTCACAGTTCACAGTTCACAGTCCACAGTTCACTGTTCACAATTCACAGTTCACAGTTCACAGTTCACAGTTCACAGTTCACAGTTCACAGTCTTCATTTCACAATTCACAGTTCGCAGTTCACAGTTCACAGGTCACAGTTCACAGTTCACAGTTCACAGGTCACAGTTCACAGTTCACAGTCCACAGTTCACTGTTCACAGATCACAGTTCACAGTTCACAGTCTTCATTTCACACTTCACACTTCACAGTGCACAGTTCACAGTCCACAGTTCACTGTTCACAAATCACAGTTCACAGTTCACAGTTCACAGTCCACAGATCACAGTTCACAGTCCTCATTTCACACTTCACAGTTCGCAGTTCACAGTTCACAGATCACAGATCACAGTTCACAGTTCACAGTTCACAGTTCACAGTTCACTGTTCACAGTTCACTGTTCACAGATCATAGTTCACAGTTCACAGTTCACAGTTCACAGTTCACAGTTCACAGTTCACAGTTCACAGTCTTCATTTCACAATTCACAGTTCGCAGTTCACAGTTCACAGATCACAGTTCACAGATCACAGTTCACAGTTCACAGATCACAGTTCACAGACTTTATTTCACAATTCAGTTTTCACAGTTCACAGTTCACAGTTCACAGTTCCAGTTCACAGTTCACAGTTCACAGTTCACAGTTCACAGTTCACACTTCACTGTTCACAGATCACAGTTCACAGTTCACAGTTCACATGTCACAGTTCACAGTTCACAGGTCACAGGTCACAGTTCACAGTTCACAG
This sequence comes from Lasioglossum villosulum, assembly GCA_963971365.1. Classification (NCBI taxonomy): domain Eukaryota; kingdom Metazoa; phylum Arthropoda; class Insecta; order Hymenoptera; family Halictidae; genus Lasioglossum; species Lasioglossum villosulum. Next base: position 417,435 of record CAXARU010000114.1, on the reverse strand, counting down.
TCCACAGTTCACTGTTCACAGATCACAGTTCACAGATCACAGTCTTCATTTCACACTTCACACTTCACAGTGCACAGTTCACAGTCCACAGTTCACTGTTCACAAATCACAGTTCACACTTCACAGTTCACAGTTCACAGTCCACAGATCACAGTTCACAGACTTTATTTCACACTTCACAGTTCGCAGTTCACAGCTCACAGTTCACAGTTCACAGTTCACAGTTCACAGTTCACAGTTCACAGATCACAGTTCACAGTCTTCATTTCACACTTCAGTCTTCACAGGGCACAGTTCACAGTTCACAGTCTTCATTCCACAATTCACAGTTCACAGTCCACAGTTCACTGTTCACAAATCACAGTTCACAGTTCACAGTTCACAGTCCACAGATCACAGTTCACAGTCCTCATTTCACACTTCACAGTTCGCAGTTCACAGTTCACAGATCACAGATCACAGTTCACAGTTCACAGTTCACAGTTCACAGTTCACTGTTCACAGTTCACTGTTCACAGATCATAGTTCACAGTTCACAGTTCACAGTTCACAGTTCACAGTTCACAGTTCACAGTTCACAGTTCACAGTCTTCATTTCACAATTCACAGTTCGCAGTTCACAGTTCACAGATCACAGTTCACAGATCACAGTTCACAGTTCACAGATCACAGTTCACAGACTTTATTTCACAATTCAGTTTTCACAGTTCACAGTTCACAGTTCACAGTTCCAGTTCACAGTTCACAGTTCACAGTTCACAGTTCACAGTTCACACTTCACTGTTCACAGATCACAGTTCACAGTTCACAGTTCACAGTTCACAGTTCACAGGTCACAGGTCACAGTTCACAGTTCACAGTCCACAGTTCACTGTTCACAGATCACAGTTCACAGATCACAGTCTTCATTTCACACTTCACACTTCACAGTGCACAGTTCACAGTCCACAGTTCACTGTTCACAAATCACAGTTCACACTTCACAGTTCACAGTTCACAGTCCACAGATCACAGTTCACAGACTTTATTTCACACTTCACAGTTCGCAGTTCACAGCTCACAGTTCACAGTTCACAGTTCACAGTTCACAGTTCACAGTTCACAGATCACAGTTCACAGTCTTCATTTCACACTTCAGTCTTCACAGGGCACAGTTCACAGTTCACAGTCTTCATTTCACAATTCACAGTTCGCAGTTCACAGTTCACAGATCACACTTCACAGTTCACAGTTCACAGATCACAGTTCACAGATCACAGTTCACAGACTTTATTTCACAATTCAGTTTTCACAGTTCACAGTTCACAGTTCACAGTCCGCAGTTCACTGTTCACAGATCATAGTTCACAGTTCACAGTTCACAGTTCACAGTTCACAGTTCACAGTTCCAGTTCACAGTTCACAGTTCACAGTTCACAGTTCACACTTCACTGTTCACAGATCACAGTTCACAGTTCACAGTTCACAGTTCACAGTTCACAGTTCACACTTCACTGTTCACAGATCACAGTTCACAGTTCACAGTTCACAGTTCACAGTTCCCAGTTCGCATGTCACAGTTCACATTTCACAGTTCACTGTCTTCATTTCATACTTCACAGTTCACTGTCTTCATTTCATACTTCACAGTTCGCAGTTCACAGTTCACAGTTCACAGTTCACAGTTCACAGTTCACAGTTCACAGGTCACAGTTCACAGTTCACAGGTCACAGTTCACAGTTCACAGTCCACAGTTCACTGTTCACAGATCACAGTTCACAGATCACAGTCTTCATTTCACACTTCACACTTCACAGTGCACAGTTCACATTTCACAGTTCACTGTTCACAAATCACAGTTCACACTTCACAGTTCACAGTTCACAGTCCACAGATCACAGTTCACAGACTTTATTTCACACTTCACAGTTGGCAGTTCACAGTTCACAGTTCACAGTTCACAGTTCACAGTTCACAGTTCACAGTTCACAGTTCACAGTTCACTGTTCACAGTTCACAGTTCACAGTTGACAGTTCACAGTTCACAGTCCACAGTTCACTGTTCACAATTCACAGTTCACAGTTCACAGTTCACAGTTCACAGTTCACTGTTCACTGTTCACAGTTCACAGTTCACAGTTCACAGTCTTCATTTCACAATTCATAGTTCGCAGTTCACAGTTCACAGGTCACAGTTCACAGTTCACAGGTCACAGTTCACAGTTCACAGTTCACAGTCCACAGTTCACAGTCCACAGTTCACTGTTCACAAATCACAGTTCACAGTTCACAGTTCACAGTCCACAGATCACAGTTCAACGTCTTCATTTCACACTTCACAGTTCGCAGTTCACAGTTCACAGATCACAGTTCACAGTCACAGTTCACAGTTCACAGTTCACAGTTCACTGTTCACAGTTTACAGTTCTCAGTTTACAGTTCTCAGTTCACAGTTGACAGTTCACAGTTCACAGTTCACACTTCACAGTTCACAGTTCACAGTCCACAGTTCACTGTTCACAGATCATAGTTCACAGTTCACAGTTCACAGTTCACAGTTCACAGTTTTCATTTCACAATTCACAGTTCGCAGTTCACAGTTCACAGATCACAGTTAACAGATCACAGTTCACAGACTTTATTTCACAATTCAGTTTTCACAGTTCACAGTTCACAGTTGACAGTCCGCAGTTCACTGTTCACAGATCATAGTTCACAGTTCACAGTTCATTGTTCACAGTTCACAGTTCACAGTTCCAGTTCACAGTTCACAGTTCACAGTTCACACTTCACTGTTCACAGATCACAGTTCACAGTTCACAGTTCACAGTTCACAGTTCACAGTTCCCAGTTCGCAGGTCACAGTTCACATTTCACAGTTCACTGTCTTCATTTCATACTTCACAGTTCGCAGTTCACAGTTCACCGTTCACAGTTCACAGTCCACAGTTCACTGTTCACAATTCACAGTTCACAGTTCACAGTTCACAGTTCACAGTTCACAGTTCACAGTTCACAGTTCACAGTTCACAGTTCACAGTTCACAGTTCACAGTTCACTGTTCACTGTTCACAGTTCACAGTTCACAGATCCAGGTTCACAGTTCACAGTCTTCATTTCACAATTCACAGTTCGCAGTTCACAGTTCACAGGTCACAGTTCACAGTTCACAGTTCACAGTCCACAGTTCACTGTTCACAGATCACAGTTCACAGTTCACAGTCTTCATTTCACACTTCACACTTCACACTTCACAGTGCACAGTTCACAGTCCACAGTTCACTGTTCACAAATCACAGTTCACAGTTCACAGTTCACAGTTCACAGTCCACAGATCACAGTTCACAGTCTTCATTTCACACTTCACAGTTCGCAGTTCACAGTTCACAGATCACAGTTCACAGTTCACAGTTCACAGTTCACAGTTCACAGTTCGCAGGTCACAGTTCACATTTCACAGTTCACTGTCTTCATTTCATACTTCACAGTTCGCAGTTCACAGTTCACAGGTCACAGTTCACAGCCCACTGTTCACAGTTCACAGATCACAGTTCACAGTTCACAGACTTTATTTCACAATTCAGTTTTCACAGTTCACAGTTCACAGTTCTCAGTTCACAGTTCACAGTTCACAGATCACAGTTCACAGTCTTCAGTTCACACTTCAGTCTTCACAGGGCACAGTTCACAGTTCACAGTCTTCATTTCACAATTCACAGTTCGCAGTTCACAGTTCACAGATCACACTTCACAGTTCACAGTTCACAGATCACAGTTCACAGACTTTATTTCACAATTCAGTTTTCACAGTTCACAGTTCACAGTTCACAGTCCGCAGTTCACTGTTCACAGATCATAGTTCACAGTTCACAGTTCACAGTTCACAGTTCACATTTCCAGTTCACAGTTCACAGTTCACAGTTCACAGTTCACAGTTCACACTTCACTGTTCACAGATCACAGTTCACAGTTCACAGTTCACAGTTCCCAGTTCGCAGGTCACAGTTCACATTTCACAGTTCACTGTCTTCATTTCATACTTCACAGTTCACTGTCTTCATTTCATACTTCACAGTTCGCAGTTCACAGTTCACAGTCCACAGTTCACTGTTCACAGATCACAGTTCACAAATCACAGTCTTCATTTCACACTTCACACTTCACACTTCACAGTGCACAGTTCACAGTCCACAGTTCACTGTTCACAAATCACAGTTCACACTTCACAGTTCACAGTTCACAGTCCACAGATCACAGTTCACAGACTTTATTTCACACTTCACAGTTCACAGTTCACAGTTCACAGTTCACAGTTCACAGTTCACAGTTCACAGTTCACAGTTCACAGTTCACAGTTCACAGTTCACAGTTCACTGTTCACAGTTTACAATTCTCAGTTTACAGTTCTCAGTTCACAGTTGACAGTTCACAGTTGACAGTTCACACTTCACAGTTCACAGTTCACAGTTCACAGTCCACAGTTCACTGTTCACAATTCACAGTTCACAGTTCACAGTTCACAGTTCACAGTTCACAGTTCACAGTCTTCATTTCACAATTCACAGTTCGCAGTTCACAGTTCACAGGTCACAGTTCACAGTTCACAGGTCACAGTTCACAGTTCACAGTCCACAGTTCACTGTTCACAGATCACAGTTCACAGTTCACAGTCTTCATTTCACACTTCACACTTCACAGTGCACAGTTCACAGTCCACAGTTCACTGTTCACAAATCACAGTTCACCGTTCACAGTTCACAGTCCACAGATCACAGTTCACAGTCCTCATTTCACACTTCACAGTTCGCAGTTCACAGTTCACAGATCACAGATCACAGTTCACAGTTCACAGTTCACAGTTCACAGTTCACTGTTCACAGTTCACTGTTCACAGATCATAGTTCACAGTTCACAGTTCACAGTTCACAGTTCACAGTTCACAGTTCACAGTCTTCATTTCACAATTCACAGTTCGCAGTTCACAGTTCACAGATCACAGTTCACAGATCACAGTTCACAGTTCACAGATCACAGTTCACAGACTTTATTTCACAATTCAGTTTTCACAGTTCACAGTTCACAGTTCACAGTTCCAGTTCACAGTTCACAGTTCACAGTTCACAGTTCACAGTTCACACTTCACTGTTCACAGATCACAGTTCACAGTTCACAGTTCACATGTCACAGTTCACAGTTCACAGGTCACAGGTCACAGTTCACATTTCACAGTCCACAGTTCACTGTTCACAGATCACAGTTCACAGATCACAGTCTTTATTTCACACTTCACACTTCACAGTGCACAGTTCACAGTCCACAGTTCACTGTTCACAAATCACAGTTCACACTTCACAGTTCACAGTTCACAGTCCACAGATCACAGTTCACAGACTTTATTTCACACTTCACAGTTCGCAGTTCACAGCTCACAGTTCACAGTTCACAGTTCACAGTTCACAGTTCACAGTTCACAGTTCACAGATCACAGTTCACAGTCTTCATTTCACACTTCAGTCTTCACAGGGCACAGTTCACAGTTCACAGTCTTCATTTCACAATTCACAGTTCGCAGTTCACAGTTCACAGATCACACTTCACAGTTCACAGTTCACAGATCACAGTTCACAGATCACAGTTCACAGACTTTATTTCACAATTCAGTTTTCACAGTTCACAGTTCACAGTTCACAGTCCGCAGTTCACTGTTCACAGATCATAGTTCACAGTTCACAGTTCACAGTTCACAGTTCACAGTTCACAGTTCCAGTTCACAGTTCACAGTTCACAGTTCACAGTTCACACTTCACTGTTCACAGATCACAGTTCACAGTTCACAGTTCACAGTTCACAGTTCACAGTTCACACTTCACTGTTCACAGATCACAGTTCACAGTTCACAGTTCACAGTTCCCAGTTCGCAGGTCACAGTTCACATTTCACAGTTCACTGTCTTCATTTCATACTTCACAGTTCACTGTCTTCATTTCATACTTCACAGTTCGCAGTTCACAGTTCACAGTTCACAGTTCACAGTTCACAGTTCACAGTTCACAGTTCACAGTTCACAGGTCACAGTTCACAGTTCACAGGTCACAGTTCACAGTTCACAGTCCACAGTTCACTGTTCACAGATCACAGTTCACAGATCACAGTCTTCATTTCACACTTCACACTTCACAGTGCACAGTTCACATTTCACAGTTCACTGTTCACAAATCACAGTTCACACTTCACAGTTCACAGTTCACAGTCCACAGATCACAGTTCACAGACTTTATTTCACACTTCACAGTTGGCAGTTCACAGTTCACAGTTCACAGTTCACAGTTCACAGTTCACAGTTCACAGTTCACAGTTCACTGTTCACAGTTCACAGTTCACAGTTGACAGTTCACAGTTCACAGTCAACAGTTCACTGTTCACAATTCACAGTTCACAGTTCACAGTTCACAGTCTTCATTTCACAATTCATAGTTCGCAGTTCACAGTTCACAGGTCACAGTTCACAGTTCACAGGTCACAGTTCACAGTTCACAGTCCACAGTTCACAGTCCACAGTTCACTGTTCACAAATCACAGTTCACAGTTCACAGTTCACAGTCCACAGATCACAGTTCAACGTCTTCATTTCACACTTCACAGTTCGCAGTTCACAGTTCACAGATCACAGTTCACAGTCACAGTTCACAGTTCACAGTTCACAGTTCACTGTTCACAGTTTACAGTTCTCAGTTTACAGTTCTCAGTTCACAGTTGACAGTTGACAGTTCACAGTTCACACTTCACAGTTCACAGTTCACAGTCCACAGTTCACTGTTCACAGATCATAGTTCACAGTTCACAGTTCACAGTTCACAGTTCACAGTCTTCATTTCACAATTCACAGTTCGCAGTTCACAGTTCACAGATCACAGTTCACAGATCACAGTTCACAGACTTTATTTCACAATTCAGTTTTCACAGTTCACAGTTCACAGTTGACAGTCCGCAGTTCACTGTTCACAGATCATAGTTCACAGTTCACAGTTCATTGTTCACAGTTCACAGTTCACAGTTCATTGTTCACAGTTCACAGTTCACAGTTCCAGTTCACAGTTCACAGTTCACAGTTCACAGTTCACAGTTCACAGTTCACAGTTCACAGTTCACAGTTCACAGTTCACAGTTCACAGTTCACAGTTCACTGTTCACTGTTCACAGTTCACAGTTCACAGTTCCAGGTTCACAGTTCACAGTCTTCATTTCACAATTCACAGTTCGCAGTTCACAGTTCACAGGTCACAGTTCACAGTTCACAGTCCACAGTTCACTGTTCACAGATCACAGTTCACAGTTCACAGTCTTCATTTCACACTTCACACTTCACACTTCACAGTGCACAGTTCACAGTCCACAGTTCACAGTTCACAGTTCACAGTTCACAGTTCACAGTTCGCAGGTCACAGTTCACATTTCACAGTTCACTGTCTTCATTTCATACTTCACAGTTCGCAGTTCACAGTTCACAGGTCACAGTTCACAGCCCACTGTTCACAGTTCACAGATCACAGTCTTCATTTCAAACTTCACACTTCACAGTGCACAGTTCACAGTCCACAGTTCACTGTTCACAAATCACAGTTCACACTTCACAGTTCACAGTTCACAGTCCACAGATCACAGTTCACAGACTTTATTTCACACTTCACAGTTCACAGTTCACAGTTCACAGTTCACAGTTCACAATTCACAGTTCACAGTTCACAGTTCACAGTTCACAGCTCACAGTTCACAGTTCACTGTTCACAGTTTACAATTCTCAGTTTACAGTTCTCAGTTCACAGTTGACAGTTCACAGTTGACAGTTCACACTTCACAGTTCACAGTTCACAGTTCACAGTCCACAGTTCACTGTTGACAATTCACAGTTCACAGTTCACAGTTCACAGTTCACAGTTCACTGTTCACTGTTCACAGTTCACAGTTCACAGTTCACAATCTTCATTTCACAATTCACAGTTCGCAGTTCACAGTTCACAGGTCACAGTTCACAGGTCACAGTTCACAGTTCACAGGTCACAGTTCACAGTTCACAGTCCACAGTTCACAGTCCACAGTTCACTGTTCACAAATCACAGTTCACAGTTCACAGTTCCAGTCCACAGATCACAGTTCAACGTCTTCATTTCACACTTCACAGTTCGCAGTTCACAGTTCACAGATCACAGTTCACAGTTCACAGTTCACAGTTCACAGTTCACAGTTCACAGTTCACAGTTCACTGTTCACAGTTTACAGTTCTCAGTTTACAGTTCTCAGTTCACAGTTGACAGTTGACAGTTCACAGTTCACACTTCACAGTTCACAGTTCACAGTCCACAGTTCACACTTCACTGTTCACAGTTCACAGTCTTCATTTCACAATTCACAGTTCGCAGTTCACAGTTCACAGATCACAGTTCACAGATCACAGTTCACAGACTTTATTTCACAATTCAGTTTTCACAGTTCACAGTTCACAGTTGACAGTCCGCAGTTCACTGTTCACAGATCATAGTTCACAGTTCACAGTTCATTGTTCACAGTTCACAGTTCACAGTTCCAGTTCACAGTTCTCAGTTCACAGTTGACAGTTCACAGTTGACAGTTCACACTTCACAGTTCACAGTTCACAGTTCACAGTCCACAGTTCACTGTTGACAATTCAGAGTTCACAGTTCACAGTTCACAGTTCACAGTTCACTGTTCACTGTTCACAGTTCACAGTTCACAGTTCACAGTCTTCATTTCACAATTCACAGTTCGCAGTTCACAGTTCACAGGTCACAGTTCACAGCCCACTGTTCACAGTTCACAGATCACAGTTCACACTTCACAGTTCACAGTTCACAGTCCACAGATCACAGTTCACAGACTTTATTTCACACTTCACAGTTCACAGTTCACAGTTCACAGTTCACAGTTCCCAGTTCGCAGGTCACAGTTCACATTTCACAGTTCACTGTCTTCATTTCATACTTCACAGTTCACTGTCTTCATTTCATACTTCACAGTTCGCAGTTCACAGTTCACAGTCCACAGTTCACTGTTCACAGATCACAGTTCACAGATCACAGTCTTCATTTCAAACTTCACACTTCACAGTGCACAGTTCACAGTCCACAGTTCACTGTTCACAAATCACAGTTCACACTTCACAGTTCACAGTTCACAGTCCACAGATCACAGTTCACAGACTTTATTTCACACTTCACAGTTCACAGTTCACAGTTCACAGTTCACAGTTCACAATTCACAGTTCACAGTTCACAGTTCACAGTTCACAGCTCACAGTTCACAGTTCACTGTTCACAGTTTACAATTCTCAGTTTACAGTTCTCAGTTCACAGTTGACAGTTCACAGTTGACAGTTCACACTTCACAGTTCACAGTTCACAGTTCACAGTCCACAGTTCACTGTTGACAATTCACAGTTCACAGTTCACAGTTCACAGTTCACAGTTCACTGTTCACTGTTCACAGTTCACAGTTCACAGTTCACAATCTTCATTTCACAATTCACAGTTCGCAGTTCACAGTTCACAGGTCACAGTTCACAGGTCACAGTTCACAGTTCACAGGTCACAGTTCACAGTTCACAGTCCACAGTTCACAGTCCACAGTTCACTGTTCACAAATCACAGTTCACAGTTCACAGTTCCAGTCCACAGATCACAGTTCAACGTCTTCATTTCACACTTCACAGTTCGCAGTTCACAGTTCACAGATCACAGTTCACAGTTCACAGTTCACAGTTCACAGTTCACAGTTCACAGTTCACAGTTCACTGTTCACAGTTTACAGTTCTCAGTTTACAGTTCTCAGTTCACAGTTGACAGTTGACAGTTCACAGTTCACACTTCACAGTTCACAGTTCACAGTCCACAGTTCACACTTCACTGTTCACAGTTCACAGTCTTCATTTCACAATTCACAGTTCGCAGTTCACAGTTCACAGATCACAGTTCACAGATCACAGTTCACAGACTTTATTTCACAATTCAGTTTTCACAGTTCACAGTTCACAGTTGACAGTCCGCAGTTCACTGTTCACAGATCATAGTTCACAGTTCACAGTTCATTGTTCACAGTTCACAGTTCACAGTTCCAGTTCACAGTTCACAGTTCACAGTTCACAGTTCACAGTTCACAGTTCACAGTTCACACTTCACTGTTCACAGATCACAGTTCACAGTTCACAGTTCACAGTTCACAGTTCACAGTTCACAGTTCACAGTTCACAGTTCACAGTCCACAGTTCACAGTCCACAGTTCACTGTTCACAAATCACAGTTCACAGTTCACAGTTCCAGTCCACAGTTCGCAGGTCACAGTTCACATTTCACAGTTCACTGTCTTCATTTCATACTTCACAGTTCACTGTCTTCATTTCATACTTCACAGTTCGCAGTTCACAGTTCACCGTTCACAGTTCACAGTCCACAGTTCACTGTTCACAATTCACAGTTCACAGTTCACAGTTCACAGTTCACAGTTCACAGTTCACAGTTCACAGTTCACTGTTCACTGTTCACAGTTCACAGTTCACAGTTCCAGGTTCACAGTTCACAGTCTTCATTTCACAATTCACAGTTCGCAGTTCACAGTTCACAGGTCACAGTTCACAGTTCACAGTTCACAGTCCACAGTTCACTGTTCACAGATCACAGTTCACAGTTCACAGTCTTCATTTCACACTTCACACTTCACACTTCACAGTGCACAGTTCACAGTCCACAGTTCACAGTTCACAGTTCACAGTTCACAGTTCACAGTTCACAGTTCACAGTTCACAGTTCGCAGGTCACAGTTCACATTTCACAGTTCACTGTCGTCATTTCATACTTCACAGTTCGCAGTTCACAGTTCACAGGTCACAGTTCACAGCCCACTGTTCACAGTTCACAGATCACAGTTCACAGTTCACAGACTTTATTTCACAATTCAGTTTTCACAGTTCACAGTTCACAGTTCTCAGTTCACAGTTCACAGTTCACAGATCACAGTTCACAGTCTTCATTTCACACTTCAGTCTTCACAGGGCACAGTTCACAGTTCACAGTCTTCATTTCACAATTCACAGTTCGCAGTTCACAGTTCACAAATCACACTTCACAGTTCACAGTTCACAGATCACAGTTCACAGATCACAGTTCACAGATCACAGTTCACAGACTTTATTTCACAATTCAGTTTTCACAGTTCACAGTTCACAGTTCACAGTCCGCAGTTCACTGTTCACAGATCATAGTTCACAGTTCACAGTTCACAGTTCACAGTTCACAGTTCACAGTTCCAGTTCACAGTTCACAGTTCACAGTTCACAGTTCACAGTTCACAGTTCACAGTTCACAGTTCACTGTTCACAGATCACAGTTCACAGTTCACAGTTCACAGTTCCCAGTTCGCAGGTCACAGTTCACATTTCACAGTTCACTGTCTTCATTTCATACTTCACAGTTCACTGTCTTCATTTCATACTTCACAGTTCACAGTTCACAGTCCACAGATCACAGTTCACAGACTTTATTTCACACTTCACAGTTCACAGTTCACTGTTCACTGTTCACAGTTCACAGTTCACAGTTCACAGTCTTCATTTCACAATTCACAGTTCGCAGTTCACAGTTCACAGTTCACAGTTCACAGTTCACAGTTCACAGTTCCAGTTCACAGTTCACAGTTCACAGTTCACAGTTCACAGTTCACAGTTCACAGTTCACAGTTCACAGTTCACTGTTCACAGATCACAGTTCACAGTTCACAGTTCACAGTTCCCAGTTCGCAGGTCACAGTTCACATTTCACAGTTCACTGTCTTCATTTCATACTTCACAGTTCACTGTCTTCATTTCATACTTCACAGTTCACAGTTCACAGTTCACAGTCCACAGTTCACTGTTGACAATTCACAGTTCACAGTTCACAGTTCACAGTTCACAGTTCACAGTTCACAGTTCCCAGTTCGCAGGTCACAGTTCACATTTCACAGTTCACTGTCTTCATTTCATACTTCACAGTTCACTGTCTTCATTTCATACTTCACAGTTCGCAGTTCACAGTTCACAGTCAACAGTTCACTGTTCACAGATCACAGTTCACAGATCACAGTCTTCATTTCAAACTTCACACTTCACAGTGCACAGTTCACAGTCCACAGTTCACTGTTCACAAATCACAGTTCACACTTCACAGTTCACAGTTCACAGTCCACAGATCACAGTTCACAGACTTTATTTCACACTTCACAGTTCACAATTCACAGTTCACAGTTCACAGTTCACAATTCACAGTTCACAGTTCACAGTTCACAGTTCACAGTTCACAGCTCACAGTTCACAGTTCACTGTTCACAGTTTACAATTCTCAGTTTACAGTTCTCAGTTCACAGTTGACAGTTCACAGTTGACAGTTCACACTTCACAGTTCACAGTTCACAGTTCACAGTCCACAGTTCACTGTTGACAATTCACAGTTCACAGTTCACAGTTCACAATTCACAGTTCACAGTTCACAGTTCACAGTTCACAGTTCACAGCTCACAGTTGACAGTTCACACTTCACAGTTCACAGTTCACAGTTCACAGTCCACAGTTCACTGTTGACAATTCACAGTTCACAGTTCACAGTTCACAGTTCACAGTTCACTGTTCACTGTTCACAGTTCACAGTTCACAGTTCACAATCTTCATTTCACAATTCACAGTTCGCAGTTCACAGTTCACAGGTCACAGTTCACAGGTCACAGTTCACAGTTCACAGGTCACAGTTCACAGTTCACAGTCCACAGTTCACAGTCCACAGTTCACTGTTCACAAATCACAGTTCACAGATCACAGTTCACAGTTCACAGTTCACAGTTCACAGTTCACAGTTCACAGTTCACAGTTCACAGTTCACTGTTCACAGTTTACAGTTCTCAGTTTACAGTTCTCAGTTCACAGTTGACAGTTGACAGTTCACAGTTCACACTTCACAGTTCACAGTTCACAGTCCACAGTTCACACTTCACTGTTCACAGTTCACAGTCTTCATTTCACAATTCACAGTTCGCAGTTCACAGTTCACAGATCACAGTTCACAGATCACAGTTCACAGACTTTATTTCACAATTCAGTTTTCACAGTTCACAGTTCACAGTTGACAGTCCGCAGTTCACTGTTCACAGATCATAGTTCACAGTTCACAGTTCATTGTTCACAGTTCACAGTTCACAGTTCCAGTTCACAGTTCTCAGTTCACAGTTGACAGTTCACAGTTGACAGTTCACACTTCACAGTTCACAGTTCACAGTTCACAGTCCACAGTTCACTGTTGACAATTCAGAGTTCACAGTTCACAGTTCACAGTTCACAGTTCACTGTTCACTGTTCACAGTTCACAGTTCACAGTTCACAGTCTTCATTTCACAATTCACAGTTCGCAGTTCACAGTTCACAGGTCACAGTTCACAGCCCACTGTTCACAGTTCACAGATCACAGTTCACACTTCACAGTTCACAGTTCACAGTCCACAGATCACAGTTCACAGACTTTATTTCACACTTCACAGTTCACAGTTCACAGTTCACAGTTCACAGTTCCCAGTTCGCAGTTCACAGTTCACAGATCACAGTTCACAGTCACAGTTCACAGTTCACAGTTCACAGTTCACTGTTCACAGTTTACAGTTCTCAGTTTACAGTTCTCAGTTCACAATTGACAGTTGACAGTTCACAGTTCACACTTCACAGTTCACAGTTCACAGTCCACAGTTCACTGTTCACAGATCATAGTTCACAGTTCACAGTTCACAGTTCACAGTTCACAGTCTTCATTTCACAATTCACAGTTCGCAGTTCACAGTTCACAGATCACAGTTCACAGATCACAGTTCACAGACTTTATTTCACAATTCAGTTTTCACAGTTCACAGTTCACAGTTGACAGTCCGCAGTTCACTGTTCACAGATCATAGTTCACAGTTCACAGTTCATTGTTCACAGTTCACAGTTCACAGTTCATTGTTCACAGTTCACAGTTCACAGTTCCAGTTCACAGTTCACAGTTCACAGTTCACAGTTCACAGTTCACAGTTCACAGTTCACAGTTCACAGTTCACAGTTCACAGTTCACAGTTCACAGTTCACTGTTCACTGTTCACAGTTCACAGTTCACAGTTCCAGGTTCACAGTTCACAGTCTTCATTTCACAATTCACAGTTCGCAGTTCACAGTTCACAGGTCACAGTTCACAGTTCACAGTCCACAGTTCACTGTTCACAGATCACAGTTCACAGTTCACAGTCTTCATTTCACACTTCACACTTCACACTTCACAGTGCACAGTTCACAGTCCACAGTTCACAGTTCACAGTTCACAGTTCACAGTTCACAGTTCGCAGGTCACAGTTCACATTTCACAGTTCACTGTCTTCATTTCATACTTCACAGTTCGCAGTTCACAGTTCACAGGTCACAGTTCACAGCCCACTGTTCACAGTTCACAGTTCACAGACTTTATTTCACAATTCAGTTTTCACAGTTCACAGTTCACAGTTCTCAGTTCACAGTTCACAGTTCACAGTTCACAGATCACAGTTCACAGTCTTCATTTCACACTTCAGTCTTCACAGGGCACAGTTCACAGTTCACAGTCTTCATTTCACAATTCACAGTTCGCAGTTCACAGTTCACAGATCACACTTCACTGTTCACTGTTCACAGATCACAGTTCACAGTTCACAGTTCACAGTTCACAGTTCCCAGTTCACAGTTCACAGTTCGCAGGTCACAGTTCACAGTTCACAGTTCACTGTCTTCATTTCATACTTCACAGTTCGCAGTTCACAGTTCACAGGTCACAGTTCACAGCCCACTGTTCACAGTTCACAGATCACAGTTCACAGTTCACAGACTTTATTTCACAATTCAGTTTTCACAGTTCACAGTTCACAGTTCTCAGTTCACAGTTCACAGTTCACAGATCACAGTTCACAGACTTTATTTCACAATTCAGTTTTCACAGTTCACAGTTCACAGTCTTCATTTCACAATTCACAGTTCGCAGTTCACAGTTCACAGATCACACTTCACAGTTCACAGTTCACAGATCACAGTTCACAGATCACAGTTCACAGACTTTATTTCACAATTCAGTTTTCACAGTTCACAGTTCACAGTTCACAGTCCGCAGTTCACTGTTCACAGATCATAGTTCACAGTTCACAGTTCACAGTTCACAGTTCACAGTTCACAGTTCACAGTTCACAGTTCACACTTCACTGTTCACAGATCACAGTTCACAGTTCACAGTTCACAGTTCCCAGTTCGCAGGTCACAGTTCACATTTCACAGTTCACTGTCTTCATTTCATACTTCACAGTTCACTGTCTTCATTTCATACTTCACAGTTCGCAGTTCACAGTTCACAGTCCACAGTTCACTGTTCACAGATCACAGTTCACAGATCACAGTCTTCATTTCAAACTTCACACTTCACAGTGCACAGTTCACAGTCCACAGTTCACTGTTCACAAATCACAGTTCACACTTCACAGTTCACAGTTAACAGTCCACAGATCACAGTTCACAGACTTTATTTCACACTTCACAGTTCACAGTTCACAGTTCACAGTTCACAGTTCACAGTTCACAATTCACAGTTCACAGTTCACAGTTCACAGTTCACAGCTCACAGTTCACAGTTCACTGTTCACAGTTTACAATTCTCAGTTTACAGTTCTCAGTTCACAGTTGACAGTTCACAGTTGACAGTTCACACTTCACAGTTCACAGTTCACAGTTCACAGTCCACAGTTCACTGTTGACAATTCACAGTTCACAGTTCACAGTTCACAGTTCACAGTTCACTGTTCACTGTTCACAGTTCACAGTTCACAGTTCACAGTCTTCATTTCACAATTCACAGTTCGCAGTTCACAGTTCACAGGTCACAGTTCACAGCCCACTGTTCACAGTTCACAGATCACAGTTCACACTTCACAGTTCACAGTTCACAGTCCACAGATCACAGTTCACAGACTTTATTTCACACTTCACAGTTCACAGTTCACAGTTCACAGTTCACAGTTCCCAGTTCGCAGGTCACAGTTCACATTTCACAGTTCACTGTCTTCATTTCATACTTCACAGTTCACTGTCTTCATTTCATACTTCACAGTTCGCAGTTCACAGTTCACAGTCCACAGTTCACTGTTCACAGATCACAGTTCACAGATCACAGTCTTCATTTCAAACTTCACACTTCACAGTGCACAGTTCACAGTCCACAGTTCACTGTTCACAAATCACAGTTCACACTTCACAGTTCACAGTTCACAGTCCACAGATCACAGTTCACAGACTTTATTTCACACTTCACAGTTCACAGTTCACAGTTCACAGTTCACAGTTCACAATTCACAGTTCACAGTTCACAGTTCACAGTTCACAGCTCACAGTTCACAGTTCACTGTTCACAGTTTACAATTCTCAGTTTACAGTTCTCAGTTCACAGTTGACAGTTCACAGTTGACAGTTCACACTTCACAGTTCACAGTTCACAGTTCACAGTCCACAGTTCACTGTTGACAATTCACAGTTCACAGTTCACAGTTCACAGTTCACAGTTCACTGTTCACTGTTCACAGTTCACAGTTCACAGTTCACAATCTTCATTTCACAATTCACAGTTCGCAGTTCACAGTTCACAGGTCACAGTTCACAGGTCACAGTTCACAGTTCACAGGTCACAGTTCACAGTTCACAGTCCACAGTTCACAGTCCACAGTTCACTGTTCACAAATCACAGTTCACAGTTCACAGTTCCAGTCCACAGATCACAGTTCAACGTCTTCATTTCACACTTCACAGTTCGCAGTTCACAGTTCACAGATCACAGTTCACAGTTCACAGTTCACAGTTCACAGTTCACAGTTCACAGTTCACAGTTCACTGTTCACAGTTTACAGTTCTCAGTTTACAGTTCTCAGTTCACAGTTGACAGTTGACAGTTCACAGTTCACACTTCACAGTTCACAGTTCACAGTCCACAGTTCACACTTCACTGTTCACAGTTCACAGTCTTCATTTCACAATTCACAGTTCGCAGTTCACAGTTCACAGATCACAGTTCACAGATCACAGTTCACAGACTTTATTTCACAATTCAGTTTTCACAGTTCACAGTTCACAGTTGACAGTCCGCAGTTCACTGTTCACAGATCATAGTTCACAGTTCACAGTTCATTGTTCACAGTTCACAGTTCACAGTTCCAGTTCACAGTTCTCAGTTCACAGTTGACAGTTCACAGTTGACAGTTCACACTTCACAGTTCACAGTTCACAGTTCACAGTCCACAGTTCACTGTTGACAATTCAGAGTTCACAGTTCACAGTTCACAGTTCACAGTTCACTGTTCACTGTTCACAGTTCACAGTTCACAGTTCACAGTCTTCATTTCACAATTCACAGTTCGCAGTTCACAGTTCACAGGTCACAGTTCACAGCCCACTGTTCACAGTTCACAGATCACAGTTCACACTTCACAGTTCACAGTTCACAGTCCACAGATCACAGTTCACAGACTTTATTTCACACTTCACAGTTCACAGTTCACAGTTCACAGTTCACAGTTCCCAGTTCGCAGGTCACAGTTCACATTTCACAGTTCACTGTCTTCATTTCATACTTCACAGTTCACTGTCTTCATTTCATACTTCACAGTTCGCAGTTCACAGTTCACAGTCCACAGTTCACTGTTCACAGATCACAGTTCACAGATCACAGTCTTCATTTCAAACTTCACACTTCACAGTGCACAGTTCACAGTCCACAGTTCACTGTTCACAAATCACAGTTCACACTTCACAGTTCACAGTTCACAGTCCACAGATCACAGTTCACAGACTTTATTTCACACTTCACAGTTCACAGTTCACAGTTCACAGTTCACAGTTCACAATTCACAGTTCACAGTTCACAGTTCACAGTTCACAGCTCACAGTTCACAGTTCACTGTTCACAGTTTACAATTCTCAGTTTACAGTTCTCAGTTCACAGTTGACAGTTCACAGTTGACAGTTCACACTTCACAGTTCACAGTTCACAGTTCACAGTCCACAGTTCACTGTTGACAATTCACAGTTCACAGTTCACAGTTCACAGTTCACAGTTCACTGTTCACTGTTCACAGTTCACAGTTCACAGTTCACAATCTTCATTTCACAATTCACAGTTCGCAGTTCACAGTTCACAGGTCACAGTTCACAGGTCACAGTTCACAGTTCACAGGTCACAGTTCACAGTTCACAGTCCACAGTTCACAGTCCACAGTTCACTGTTCACAAATCACAGTTCACAGTTCACAGTTCCAGTCCACAGATCACAGTTCAACGTCTTCATTTCACACTTCACAGTTCGCAGTTCACAGTTCACAGATCACAGTTCACAGTTCACAGTTCACAGTTCACAGTTCACAGTTCACAGTTCACAGTTCACTGTTCACAGTTTACAGTTCTCAGTTTACAGTTCTCAGTTCACAGTTGACAGTTGACAGTTCACAGTTCACACTTCACAGTTCACAGTTCACAGTCCACAGTTCACACTTCACTGTTCACAGTTCACAGTCTTCATTTCACAATTCACAGTTCGCAGTTCACAGTTCACAGATCACAGTTCACAGATCACAGTTCACAGACTTTATTTCACAATTCAGTTTTCACAGTTCACAGTTCACAGTTGACAGTCCGCAGTTCACTGTTCACAGATCATAGTTCACAGTTCACAGTTCATTGTTCACAGTTCACAGTTCACAGTTCCAGTTCACAGTTCACAGTTCACAGTTCACAGTTCACAGTTCACAGTTCACAGTTCACACTTCACTGTTCACAGATCACAGTTCACAGTTCACAGTTCACAGTTCACAGTTCACAGTTCACAGTTCACAGTTCACAGTTCACAGTCCACAGTTCACAGTCCACAGTTCACTGTTCACAAATCACAGTTCACAGTTCACAGTTCCAGTCCACAGTTCGCAGGTCACAGTTCACATTTCACAGTTCACTGTCTTCATTTCATACTTCACAGTTCACTGTCTTCATTTCATACTTCACAGTTCGCAGTTCACAGTTCACCGTTCACAGTTCACAGTCCACAGTTCACTGTTCACAATTCACAGTTCACAGTTCACAGTTCACAGTTCACAGTTCACAGTTCACAGTTCACAGTTCACTGTTCACTGTTCACTGTTCACAGTTCACAGTTCACAGTTCCAGGTTCACAGTTCACAGTCTTCATTTCACAATTCACAGTTCGCAGTTCACAGTTCACAGGTCACAGTTCACAGTTCACAGTTCACAGTCCACAGTTCACTGTTCACAGATCACAGTTCACAGTTCACAGTCTTCATTTCACACTTCACACTTCACACTTCACAGTGCACAGTTCACAGTCCACAGTTCACAGTTCACAGTTCACAGTTCACAGTTCACAGTTCACAGTTCACAGTTCACAGTTCGCAGGTCACAGTTCACATTTCACAGTTCACTGTCGTCATTTCATACTTCACAGTTCGCAGTTCACAGTTCACAGGTCACAGTTCACAGCCCACTGTTCACAGTTCACAGATCACAGTTCACAGTTCACAGACTTTATTTCACAATTCAGTTTTCACAGTTCACAGTTCACAGTTCTCAGTTCACAGTTCACAGTTCACAGATCACAGTTCACAGTCTTCATTTCACACTTCAGTCTTCACAGGGCACAGTTCACAGTTCACAGTCTTCATTTCACAATTCACAGTTCGCAGTTCACAGTTCACAAATCACACTTCACAGTTCACAGTTCACAGATCACAGTTCACAGATCACAGTTCACAGATCACAGTTCACAGACTTTATTTCACAATTCAGTTTTCACAGTTCACAGTTCACAGTTCACAGTCCGCAGTTCACTGTTCACAGATCATAGTTCACAGTTCACAGTTCACAGTTCACAGTTCACAGTTCACAGTTCCAGTTCACAGTTCACAGTTCACAGTTCACAGTTCACAGTTCACAGTTCACAGTTCACAGTTCACTGTTCACAGATCACAGTTCACAGTTCACAGTTCACAGTTCCCAGTTCGCAGGTCACAGTTCACATTTCACAGTTCACTGTCTTCATTTCATACTTCACAGTTCACTGTCTTCATTTCATACTTCACAGTTCACAGTTCACAGTCCACAGATCACAGTTCACAGACTTTATTTCACACTTCACAGTTCACAGTTCACTGTTCACTGTTCACAGTTCACAGTTCACAGTTCACAGTCTTCATTTCACAATTCACAGTTCGCAGTTCACAGTTCACAGTTCACAGTTCACAGTTCACAGTTCACAGTTCCAGTTCACAGTTCACAGTTCACAGTTCACAGTTCACAGTTCACAGTTCACAGTTCACAGTTCACAGTTCACTGTTCACAGATCACAGTTCACAGTTCACAGTTCACAGTTCCCAGTTCGCAGGTCACAGTTCACATTTCACAGTTCACTGTCTTCATTTCATACTTCACAGTTCACTGTCTTCATTTCATACTTCACAGTTCACAGTTCACAGTTCACAGTCCACAG
The DNA here is from genome assembly GCA_963971365.1 of Lasioglossum villosulum. Taxonomy (NCBI): domain Eukaryota; kingdom Metazoa; phylum Arthropoda; class Insecta; order Hymenoptera; family Halictidae; genus Lasioglossum; species Lasioglossum villosulum. The sequence continues at coordinate 396,846 of CAXARU010000114.1, read as the reverse complement.
TTCACTGTTGACAATTCACAGTTCACAGTTCACAGTTCACAGTTCACAGTTCACAGTTCACAGTTCCCAGTTCGCAGGTCACAGTTCACATTTCACAGTTCACTGTCTTCATTTCATACTTCACAGTTCACTGTCTTCATTTCATACTTCACAGTTCGCAGTTCACAGTTCACAGTCCACAGTTCACTGTTCACAGATCACAGTTCACAGATCACAGTCTTCATTTCAAACTTCACACTTCACAGTGCACAGTTCACAGTCCACAGTTCACTGTTCACAAATCACAGTTCACACTTCACAGTTCACAGTTCACAGTCCACAGATCACAGTTCACAGACTTTATTTCACACTTCACAGTTCACAATTCACAGTTCACAGTTCACAGTTCACAATTCACAGTTCACAGTTCACAGTTCACAGTTCACAGTTCACAGCTCACAGTTCACAGTTCACTGTTCACAGTTTACAATTCTCAGTTTACAGTTCTCAGTTCACAGTTGACAGTTCACAGTTGACAGTTCACACTTCACAGTTCACAGTTCACAGTTCACAGTCCACAGTTCACTGTTGACAATTCACAGTTCACAGTTCACAGTTCACAGTTCACAGTTCACTGTTCACTGTTCACAGTTCACAGTTCACAGTTCACAATCTTCATTTCACAATTCACAGTTCGCAGTTCACAGTTCACAGGTCACAGTTCACAGGTCACAGTTCACAGTTCACAGGTCACAGTTCACAGTTCACAGTCCACAGTTCACAGTCCACAGTTCACTGTTCACAAATCACAGTTCACAGTTCACAGTTCCAGTCCACAGATCACAGTTCAACGTCTTCATTTCACACTTCACAGTTCGCAGTTCACAGTTCACAGATCACAGTTCACAGTTCACAGTTCACAGTTCACAGTTCACAGTTCACAGTTCACAGTTCACAGTTCACTGTTCACAGTTTACAGTTCTCAGTTTACAGTTCTCAGTTCACAGTTGACAGTTGACAGTTCACAGTTCACACTTCACAGTTCACAGTTCACAGTCCACAGTTCACACTTCACTGTTCACAGTTCACAGTCTTCATTTCACAATTCACAGTTCGCAGTTCACAGTTCACAGATCACAGTTCACAGATCACAGTTCACAGACTTTATTTCACAATTCAGTTTTCACAGTTCACAGTTCACAGTTGACAGTCCGCAGTTCACTGTTCACAGATCATAGTTCACAGTTCACAGTTCATTGTTCACAGTTCACAGTTCACAGTTCCAGTTCACAGTTCACAGTTCACAGTTCACAGTTCACAGTTCACAGTTCACAGTTCACAGTTCACACTTCACTGTTCACAGATCACAGTTCACAGTTCACAGTTCACAGTTCACAGTTCACAGTTCACAGTTCACAGTTCACAGTTCACAGTTCACAGTTCCCAGTTCGCAGGTCACAGTTCACATTTCACAGTTCACTGTCTTCATTTCATACTTCACAGTTCACTGTCTTCATTTCATACTTCACAGTTCGCAGTTCACAGTTCACCGTTCACAGTTCACAGTCCACAGTTCACTGTTCACAATTCACAGTTCACAGTTCACAGTTCACAGTTCACAGTTCACAGTTCACAGTTCACAGTTCACAGTTCACTGTTCACTGTTCACAGTTCACAGTTCACAGTTCCAGGTTCACAGTTCACAGTCTTCATTTCACAATTCACAGTTCGCAGTTCACAGTTCACAGGTCACAGTTCACAGTTCACAGTTCACAGTCCACAGTTCACTGTTCACAGATCACAGTTCACAGTTCACAGTCTTCATTTCACACTTCACACTTCACACTTCACAGTGCACAGTTCACAGTCCACAGTTCATAGTTCACAGTTCACAGTTCACAGTTCACAGTTCACAGTTCGCAGGTCACAGTTCACATTTCACAGTTCACTGTCGTCATTTCATACTTCACAGTTCGCAGTTCACAGTTCACAGGTCACAGTTCACAGCCCACTGTTCACAGTTCACAGATCACAGTTCACAGTTCACAGACTTTATTTCACAATTCAGTTTTCACAGTTCACAGTTCACAGTTCTCAGTTCACAGTTCACAGTTCACAGATCACAGTTCACAGTCTTCATTTCACACTTCAGTCTTCACAGGGCACAGTTCACAGTTCACAGTCTTCATTTCACAATTCACAGTTCGCAGTTCACAGTTCACAGATCACACTTCACAGTTCACAGTTCACAGATCACAGTTCACAGATCACAGTTCACAGACTTTATTTCACAATTCAGTTTTCACAGTTCACAGTTCACAGTTCACAGTCCGCAGTTCACTGTTCACAGATCATAGTTCACAGTTCACAGTTCACAGTTCACAGTTCACAGTTCACAGTTCACAGTTCCAGTTCACAGTTCACAGTTCACAGTTCACAGTTCACAGTTCACAGTTCACAGTTCACAGTTCACAGTTCACAGTTCACAGTTCACAGTTCACAGTTCGCAGGTCACAGTTCACATTTCACAGTTCACTGTCGTCATTTCATACTTCACAGTTCGCAGTTCACAGTTCACAGGTCACAGTTCACAGCCCACTGTTCACAGTTCACAGATCACAGTTCACAGTTCACAGACTTTATTTCACAATTCAGTTTTCACAGTTCACAGTTCACAGTTCTCAGTTCACAGTTCACAGTTCACAGATCACAGTTCACAGTCTTCATTTCACACTTCAGTCTTCACAGGGCACAGTTCACAGTTCACAGTCTTCATTTCACAATTCACAGTTCGCAGTTCACAGTTCACAGATCACACTTCACAGTTCACAGTTCACAGATCACAGTTCACAGATCACAGTTCACAGACTTTATTTCACAATTCAGTTTTCACAGTTCACAGTTCACAGTTCACAGTCCGCAGTTCACTGTTCACAGATCATAGTTCACAGTTCACAGTTCACAGTTCACAGTTCACAGTTCACAGTTCCAGTTCACAGTTCACAGTTCACAGTTCACAGTTCACAGTTCACAGTTCACAGTTCACAGTTCACTGTTCACAGATCACAGTTCACAGTTCACAGTTCACAGTTCCCAGTTCGCAGGTCACAGTTCACATTTCACAGTTCACTGTCTTCATTTCATACTTCACAGTTCACTGTCTTCATTTCATACTTCACAGTTCACAGTTCACAGTTCACAGTCCACAGTTCACTGTTGACAATTCACAGTTCACAGTTCACAGTTCACAGTTCACAGTTCACTGTTCACTGTTCACAGTTCACAGTTCACAGTTCACAGTCTTCATTTCACAATTCACAGTTCGCAGTTCACAGTTCACAGGTCACAGTTCACAGCCCACTGTTCACAGTTCACAGATCACAGTTCACACTTCACAGTTCACAGTTCACAGTCCACAGATCACAGTTCACAGACTTTATTTCACACTTCACAGTTCACAGTTCACAGTTCACAGTTCACAGTTCCCAGTTCGCAGGTCACAGTTCACATTTCACAGTTCACTGTCTTCATTTCATACTTCACAGTTCACTGTCTTCATTTCATACTTCACAGTTCGCAGTTCACAGTTCACAGTCCACAGTTCACTGTTCACAGATCACAGTTCACAGATCACAGTCTTCATTTCAAACTTCACACTTCACAGTGCACAGTTCACAGTCCACAGTTCACTGTTCACAAATCACAGTTCACACTTCACAGTTCACAGTTCACAGTCCACAGATCACAGTTCACAGACTTTATTTCACACTTCACAGTTCACAGTTCACAGTTCACAGTTCACAGTTCACAATTCACAGTTCACAGTTCACAGTTCACAGTTCACAGCTCACAGTTCACAGTTCACTGTTCACAGTTTACAATTCTCAGTTTACAGTTCTCAGTTCACAGTTGACAGTTCACAGTTGACAGTTCACACTTCACAGTTCACAGTTCACAGTTCACAGTCCACAGTTCACTGTTGACAATTCACAGTTCACAGTTCACAGTTCACAGTTCACAGTTCACTGTTCACTGTTCACAGTTCACAGTTCACAGTTCACAGTTCACAGTTCACTGTTCACAGTTTACAGTTCTCAGTTTACAGTTCTCAGTTCACAGTTGACAGTTGACAGTTCACAGTTCACACTTCACAGTTCACAGTTCACAGTCCACAGTTCACACTTCACTGTTCACAGTTCACAGTCTTCAGACCACAATTCACAGTTCGCAGTTCACAGTTCACAGATCACAGTTCACAGATCACAGTTCACAGACTTTATTTCACAATTCAGTTTTCACAGTTCACAGTTCACAGTTGACAGTCCGCAGTTCACTGTTCACAGATCATAGTTCACAGTTCACAGTTCATTGTTCACAGTTCACAGTTCACAGTTCCAGTTCACAGTTCACAGTTCACAGTTCACAGTTCACAGTTCACAGTTCACAGTTCACACTTCACTGTTCACAGATCACAGTTCACAGTTCACAGTTCACAGTTCACAGTTCACAGTTCACAGTTCACAGTTCACAGTTCACAGTTCACAGTTCCCAGTTCGCAGGTCACAGTTCACATTTCACAGTTCACTGTCTTCATTTCATACTTCACAGTTCACTGTCTTCATTTCATACTTCACAGTTCGCAGTTCACAGTTCACCGTTCACAGTTCACAGTCCACAGTTCACTGTTCACAATTCACAGTTCACAGTTCACAGATCACAGTTCACAGTTCACAGTTCACAGTTCACTGTTCACTGTTCACAGTTCACAGTTCACAGTTCCAGGTTCACAGTTCACAGTCTTCATTTCACAATTCACAGTTCGCAGTTCACAGTTCACAGGTCACAGTTCACAGTTCACAGTTCACAGTCCACAGTTCACTGTTCACAGATCACAGTTCACAGTTCACAGTCTTCATTTCACACTTCACACTTCACACTTCACAGTGCACAGTTCACAGTCCACAGTTCACAGTTCACAGTTCACAGTTCACAGTTCACAGTTCACAGTTCACAGTTCACAGTTCGCAGGTCACAGTTCACATTTCACAGTTCACTGTCGTCATTTCATACTTCACAGTTCGCAGTTCACAGTTCACAGGTCACAGTTCACAGCCCACTGTTCACAGTTCACAGATCACAGTTCACAGTTCACAGACTTTATTTCACAATTCAGTTTTCACAGTTCACAGTTCACAGTTCTCAGTTCACAGTTCACAGTTCACAGATCACAGTTCACAGTCTTCATTTCACACTTCAGTCTTCACAGGGCACAGTTCACAGTTCACAGTCTTCATTTCACAATTCACAGTTCGCAGTTCACAGTTCACAGATCACACTTCACAGTTCACAGTTCACAGATCACAGTTCACAGATCACAGTTCACAGACTTTATTTCACAACTCAGTTTTCACAGTTCACAGTTCGCAGTTCACAGTCCACAGTTCACTGTTCACAGTTCACAGTTCACAGTCCACAGTTCACTGTTCACAGTCCACAGTTCACAGTTCACAGTCTTCATTTCACACTTCACACTTCACACTTCACAGTGCACAGTTCACAGTCCACAGTTCACAGTTCACAGTTCACAGTTCACAGTTCACAGTTCACAGTTCACAGTTCACAGTTCACAGTTCACAGTTCACAGCTCACAGTTCACAGTTCACTGTTCACAGTTTACAATTCTCAGTTTACAGTTCTCAGTTCACAGTTGACAGTTCACAGTTGACAGTTCACACTTCACAGTTCACAGTTCACAGTCCACAGTTCACTGTTGACAATTCACAGTTCACAGTTCACAGTTCACAGTTCACTGTTCACTGTTCACAGTTCACAGTTCACAGTTCACAGTCTTCATTTCACAATTCACAGTTCGCAGTTCACAGTTCACAGGTCACAGTTCACAGTTCACAGGTCACAGTTCACAGTTCACAGTCCACAGTTCACTGTTCACAGATCACAGTTCACAGTTCACAGTCTTCATTTCACACTTCACACTTCACAGTGCACAGTTCACAGTCCACAGTTCACAGTCCACAGTTCACAGTTCACAAATCACAGTTCACAGTTCACAGTTCACAGTCCACAGATCACAGTTCACAGTCTTCATTTCACACTTCACAGTTCGCAGTTCACAGTTCACAGATCACAGATCACAGTTCACAGTTCACAGTTCACAGTTCACTGTTCACAGTTCACTGTTCACAGATCATAGTTCACAGTTCACAGTTCACAGTTCACAGTTCACAGTTCACAGTCTTCATTTCACAATTCACAGTTCGCAGTTCACAGTTCACAGATCACAGTTCACAGATCACAGTTCACAGTTCACAGTTCACAGTTCACAGTTCACAGATCCCAGTTCGCAGGTCACAGTTCACATTTCACAGTTCACTGTCTTCATTTCATACTTCACAGTTCACTGTCTTCATTTCATACTTCACAGTTCGCAGTTCACAGTTCACAGTTCACAGTTCACAGTTCACAGTTCACAGGTCACAGTTCACAGTTCACTGTCTTCATTTCATACTTCACAGTTCGCAGTTCACAGTTCACAGTTCACAGTTCACAGTTCACAGTTCACAGGTCACAGTTCACAGTTCACAGGTCACAGGTCACAGTTCACAGTTCACAGTCCACAGTTCACAGTTCACTGTTCACAGTCCACAGTTCACTGTTCACAAATCACAGTTCACACTTCACAGTTCACAGTTCACAGTCCACAGATCACAGTTCACAGACTTTATTTCACACTTCACAGTTCGCAGTTCACAGTTCACAGTTCACAGTTCACAGTTCACAGTTCACAGTTCACAGTTCACAGTTCACAGTTCACAGTTCACAGTTCACAGGTCACAGTTCACAGTTCACAGTCCACAGTTCACTGTTCACAGATCACAGTTCACAGATCACAGTCTTCATTTCACACTTCACAGTTCGCAGTTCACAGTTCACAGATCACAGTTGACAGTTCACAGTTTACAGTTCTCAGTTTACAGTTCTCAGTTCACAGTTGACAGTTCACAGTTCACAGTTCACACGTCACAGTTCACAGTTCACAGTTCACAGTCCACAGTTCACAGTTCACAGTTCCCAGTTCGCAGGTCACAGTTCACATTTCACAGTTCACTGTCTTCATTTCATACTTCACAGTTCGCAGTTCACAGTTCACAGGTCACAGTTCACAGCCCACTGTTCACAGTGCACAGTTCTCAGTTCACAGATCACAGTTCACAGTTCACAGACTTTATTTCACAATTCAGTTTTCACAGTTCACAGTTCACAGTTCTCAGTTCACAGTTCACAGTTCACAGTCTTCATTTCACACTTCAGTCTTCACAGGGCACAGTTCACAGTTCACAGTCTTCATTTCACAATTCACAGTTCGCAGTTCACAGTTCACAGTTCACAGTTCACAGTTCACAGTTCACAGTTCACACTTCACTGTTCACAGATCACAGTTCACACTTCACTGTTCACAGATCACAGTTCACAGTTCACAGTTCACAGTTCACAGTTCACAGTTCCCAGTTCGCAGGTCACAGTTCACATTTCACAGTTCACTGTCTTCATTTCATACTTCACAGTTCACTATCTTCATTTCATACTTCACAGTTCGCAGTTCACAGTTCACCGTTCACAGTTCACAGTCCACAGTTCACTGTTCACAATTCACAGTTCACAGTTCACAGTTCACAGTTCACAGTTCACAGTTCACAGTTCACAGTTCACAGTTCACTGTTCACTGTTCACAGTTCACAGTTCACAGTTCCAGGTTCACAGTTCACAGTCTTCATTTCACAATTCACAGTTCGCAGTTCACAGTTCACAGGTCACAGTTCACAGTTCACAGTTCACAGTTCACAGTCCACAGTTCACTGTTCACAGATCACAGTTCACAGTTCACAGTCTTCATTTCACACTTCACACTTCACACTTCACAGTGCACAGTTCACAGTCCACAGTTCACAGTTCACAGTTCACAGTTCACAGTTCACAGTTCACAGTCTTCATTTCACAATTCACAGTTCGCAGTTCACAGATCACAGTTCACAGACTTTATTTCACAATTTAGTTTTCACAGTTCACAGTTCACAGTTCACAGTCCGCAGTTCACTGTTCACAGATCATAGTTCACAGTTCACAGTTCACAGTTCACAGTTCACAGTTCCAGTTCACAGTTCACAGTTCACAGTTCACAGTTCACAGTTCACACTTCACTGTTCACAGATCACAGTTCACAGTTCACAGTTCACAGTTCACAGTTCACAGTTCCCAGTTCGCAGGTCACAGTTCACATTTCACAGTTCACTGTCTTCATTTCATACTTCACAGTTCACTGTCTTCATTTCATACTTCACAGTTCGCAGTTCACAGTTCACAGTCCACAGTTCACTGTTCACAGATCACAGTTCACAGATCACAGTCTTCATTTCACACTTCACACTTCACAGTGCACAGTTCACAGTCCACAGTTCACTGTTCACAAATCACAGTTCACACTTCACAGTTCACAGTTCACAGTCCACAGATCACAGTTCACAGACTTTATTTCACACTTCACAGTTCACAGTTCACAGTTGACAGTTCACAGTTGACAGTTCACACTTCACAGTTCACAGTTCACAGTTCACAGTCCACAGTTCACTGTTGACAATTCACAGTTCACAGTTCACAGTTCACAGTTCACAGTTCACTGTTCACTGTTCACAGTTCACAGTTCACAGTTCACAGTTCACAGTCTTCATTTCACAATTCACAGTTCGCAGTTCACAGTTCACAGGTCACAGTTCACAGTTCCCGTTCACAGTTCACAGTTCACAGTCCACAGTTCACTGTTCACAGATTACAGTTCACAGTTCACAGTCTTCATTTCACACTTCACACTTCACAGTGCACAGTTCACAGTCCGCAGTTCACAGTCCACAGTTCACTGTTCACAAATCACAGTTCACAGTTCACAGTTCACAGTCCACAGATCACAGTTCACAGTCTTCATTTCACACTTCACAGTTCGCAGTTCACAGTTCACAGATCACAGATCACAGTTCACAGTTCACAGTTCACAGTTCACAGTTCACTGTTCACAGATCATAGTTCACAGTTCACAGTTCACAGTTCACAGTTCACAGTTCACAGTCTTCATTTCACAATTCACAGTTCGCAGTTCACAGTTCACAGATCACAGTTCACAGATCACAGTTCACAGTTCACAGTTCACAGTTCACAGATCCCAGTTCGCAGGTCACAGTTCACATTTCACAGTTCACTGTCTTCATTTCATACTTCACAGTTCGCAGTTCACAGTTCACAGTTCACAGTTCACAGTTCACAGGTCACAGTTCACAGTTCACAGTCCACAGTTCACAGTTCACTGTTCACAGATCACAGTTCACAGATCACAGTCTTCATTTCACACTTCACACTTCACAGTGCACAGTTCACAGTCCACAGTTCACTGTTCACAAATCACAGTTCACACTTCACAGTTCACAGTTCACAGTCCACAGATCACAGTTCACAGACTTTATTTCACACTTCACAGTTCGCAGTTCACAGTTCACAGTTCACAGTTCACAGTTCACAGTTCACAGTTCACAGTTCACAGTTCACAGTTCACAATCCACAGTACGCAGTTCACAGTTCACAGGTCACAGTTCACAGTTCACAGGTCACAGTTCACAGTTCACAGTCCACAGTTCACTGTTCACAGATCACAGTTCACAGTTCACAGTCTTCATTTCACACTTCACACTTCACAGTGCACAGTTCACAGTCCGCAGTTCACAGTCCACAGTTCACTGTTCACAAATCACAGTTCACAGTTCACAGTTCACAGTCCACAGATCACAGTTCACAGTCTTCATTTCACACTTCACAGTTCGCAGTTCACAGTTCACAGATCACAGATCACAGTTCACAGTTCACAGTTCACAGTTCACAGTTCACTGTTCACAGATCATAGTTCACAGTTCACAGTTCACAGTTCACAGTTCACAGTTCACAGTTCACAGTCTTCATTTCACAATTCACAGTTCGCAGTTCACAGTTCACAGATCACAGTTCACAGATCACAGTTCACAGATCACAGTACACAGTTCACAGATCCCAGTTCGCAGGTCACAGTTCACATTTCACAGTTCACTGTCTTCATTTCATACTTCACAGTTCACTGTCTTCATTTCATACTTCACAGTTCGCAGTTCACAGTTCACAGTTCACAGTTCACAGTTCACAGTTCACAGGTCACAGTTCACAGTTCACAGGTCACAGGTCACAGTTCACAGTTCACAGTTCACAGTCCACAGTTCACATTTCACTGTTCACAGATCACAGTTCACAGATCACAGTCTTCATTTCACACTTCACACTTCACAGTGCACAGTTCACAGTCCACAGTTCACTGTTCACAAATCACAGTTCACACTTCACAGTTCACAGTTCACAGTCCACAGATCACAGTTCACAGACTTTATTTCACACTTCACAGTTCGCAGTTCACAGTTCACAGTTCACAGTTCACAGTTCACAGTTCACAGTTCACAGTTCACAGTTCACAGTTCACACGTCACAGTTCACAGTTCACAGTTCACAGTCCACAGTTCACAGTTCACAGTCCACAGTTCACAGTTCACAGTTCCCAGTTCGCAGGTCACAGTTCACATTTCACAGTTCACTGTCTTCATTTCATACTTCACAGTTCGCAGTTCACAGTTCACAGGTCACAGTTCACAGCCTACTGTTCACAGTTCACAGTTCTCAGTTCACAGATCACAGTTCACAGTTCACAGACTTTATTTCACAATTCAGTTTTCTCAGTTCACAGTTCACAGTTCTCAGTTCACAGTTCACAGTTCACAGATCACAGTTCACAGTCTTCATTTCACACTTCAGTCTTCACAGGGCACAGTTCACAGTTCACAGTCTTCATTTCACAATTCACAGTTCGCAGTTCACAGTTCACAGTTCACAGTTCACAGTCTTCATTTCACAATTCACAGTTCGCAGTTCACAGTTCACAGATCACAGTTCACAGTTCACAGTCTTCATTTCACACTTCACAGTTCGCAGTTCACAGTTCGCAGTTCACAGTTCGCAGTTCACAGATCACAGATCACAGTTCACAGTTCACAGTTCACAGTTCACAGTTCACTGTTCACAGTTTACAGTTCTCAGTTTACAGTTCTCAGTTCACAGTTGACAGTTCACAGTTCACAGTTCACAGTTCACAGTTCACAGTTCACACTTCACAGTTCACAGTTCACAGTCCACAGTTCACTGTTCACAGATCATAGTTCACAGTTCACAGTTCACAGTTCACAGTTCACAGTTCACAGTTCACAGTTCACAGTCTTCATTTCACAATTCACAGTTCGCAGTTCACAGTTCACAGATCACAGTTCACAGATCACAGTTCACAGTTCACAGTTCACAGTTCACAGATCACACTCCACAGATCACACTTCACAGTTCACAGTTCACAGTTCACAGTTCACAGTCCGCAGTTCACTGTTCACTGATCATAGTTCACAGTTCACAGTTCACAGTTCACAGTTCACAGTTCACAGTTCACAGTTCACAGTTCACAGATCATAGTTCACAGTTCACAGTTCACAGTTCACAGTTCACAGTTCACAGTCTTCATTTCACAATTCACAGTTCGCAGTTCACAGTTCACAGATCACAGTTCACAGATCACAGTTCACAGTTCACAGTTCACAGTTCACAGTTCACAGATCACACTTCACAGATCACACTTCACAGTTCACAGTTCACAGTTCACAGTTCACAGTTCACAGTTCACAGTTCCAGTTCACAGTTCACAGTTCACAGTTCACAGTTCACAGTTCACAGTTCACACTTCACTGTTCACAGATCACAGTTCACAGTTCACAGTTCACAGTTCCCAGTTCGCAGGTCACAGTTCACATTTCACAGTTCACTGTCTTCATTTCATACTTCACAGTTCACTGTCTTCATTTCATACTTCACAGTTCGCAGTTCACAGTTCACAGTCCACAGTTCACTGTTCACAGATCACAGTTCACAGATCACAGTCTTCATTTCACACTTCACACTTCACAGTGCACAGTTCACAGTTCACAGTCCACAGTTCACTGTTCACAAATCACAGTTCACACTTCACAGTTCACAGTTCACAGTCCACAGATCACAGTTCACAGACTTTATTTCACACTTCACAGTTCACAGTTCACAGTTCACAGTTCACAGTTCACAGTTCACAGTTCACAGCTCACAGTTCACAGTTCACTGTTCACAGTTTACAATTCTCAGTTTACAGTTCTCAGTTTACAGTTCTCAGTTCACAGTTGACAGTTCACAGTTGACAGTTCACACTTCACAGTTCACAGTTCACAGTTCACAGTTCACAGATCACAGTTCACAGTTCACAGTTCACAGATCACAGTTCACAGTTCACAGATCACAGTTCACAGTTCACAGTTCACAGTTCACAGATCCCAGTTCGCAGGTCACAGTTCACATTTCACAGTTCACTGTCTTCATTTCATACTTCACAGTTCACTGTCTTCATTTCATACTTCACAGTTCGCAGTTCACAGTTCACAGTTCACAGTTCACAGTTCACAGTTCACAGGTCACAGTTCACAGTTCATAGGTCACAGGTCACAGTTCACAGTTCACAGTTCACAGTTCACAGTCCACAGTTCACAGTTCACTGTTCACAGATCACAGTTCACAGATCACAGTCTTCATTTCACACTTCACACTTCACAGTGCACAGTTCACAGTCCACAGTTCACTGTTCACAAATCACAGTTCACACTTCACAGTTCACAGTTCACAGTCCACAGATCACAGTTCACAGACTTTATTTCACACTTCACAGTTCGCAGTTCACAGTTCACAGTTCACAGTTCACAGTTCACAGTTCACAGTTCACAGTTCACAGTTCACAGTTCACAGTTCACAGTTCACAATTCACAGTTCGCAGTTCACAGTTCACAGGTCACAGTTCACAGTTCACAGGTCACAGTTCACAATTCACAGTCCACAGTTCACTGTTCACAGATCACAGTTCACAGTTCACAGTCTTCATTTCACACTTCACACTTCACAGTGCACAGTTCACAGTCCGCAGTTCACAGTCCACAGTTCACTGTTCACAAATCACAGTTCACAGTTCACAGTTCACAGTTCACAGTTCACAGTCCACAGATCACAGTTCACAGTCTTCATTTCACACTTCACAGTTCGCAGTTCACAGTTCACAGATCACAGTTCACAGTTCACAGTCTTCATTTCACACTTCACAGTTCGCAGTTCACAGTTCGCAGTTCACAGTTCGCAGTTCACAGTTCACAGATCACAGTTCACAGTTCACAGTTCACAGTTCACAGTTCACAGTTCACTGTTCACAGTTTACAGTTCTCAGTTTACAGTTCTCAGTTCACAGTTGACAGTTCACAGTTCACAGTTCACACTTCACAGTTCACACTTCACAGTTCACAGTTCACAGTCCACAGTTCACTGTTCAGAGATCATAGTTCACAGTTCACAGTTCACAGTTCACAGTTCACAGTCTTCATTTCACAATTCACAGTTCGCAGTTCACAGTTCACAGATCACAGTTCACAGATCACAGTTCACAGTTCACAGTTCACAGTTCACAGATCACACTCCACAGATCACACTTCACAGTTCACAGTTCACAGATCACTGTTCACAGACTTTATTTCACAGTTCACAGTTCACAGACCGCAGTTCACTGTTCACTGATCATAGTTCACAGTTCACAGTTCACAGTTCACAGTTCACAGTTCACAGTTCACAGTTCACAGTTCACAGATCATAGTTCACAGTTCACAGTTCACAGTTCACAGTTCACAGTTCACAGTTCACAGTTCACAGTCTTCATTTCACAATTCACAGTTCGCAGTTCACAGTTCACAGATCACAGTTCACAGATCACAGTTCACAGTTCACAGTTCACAGTTCACAGTTCACAGTTCACAGATCACACTTCACAGATCACACTTCACAGTTCACAGTTCACAGTTCACAGTTCACAGTCCACAGTTCACTGTTCACAGATCACAGTTCACAGTTCACAGTCTTCATTTCACACTTCACACTTCACACTTCACAGTGCACAGTTCACAGTCCACAGTTCACAGTTCACAGTTCACAGTTCACAGTTCACAGTTCACAGTCTTCATTTCACAATTCACAGTTCGCAGTTCACAGATCACAGTTCACAGACTTTATTTCACAATTTAGTTTTCACAGTTCACAGTTCACAGTTCACAGTCCGCAGTTCACTGTTCACAGATCATAGTTCACAGTTCACAGTTCACAGTTCACAGTTCACAGTTCCAGTTCACAGTTCACAGTTCACAGTTCACAGTTCACAGTTCACACTTCACTGTTCACAGATCACAGTTCACAGTTCACAGTTCACAGTTCACAGTTCACAGTTCCCAGTTCGCAGGTCACAGTTCACATTTCACAGTTCACACTTCACAGTTCACAGTTCACAGTTCACAGTCCACAGATCACAGTTCACAGACTTTATTTCACACTTCACAGTTCACAGTTCACAGTTGACAGTTCACAGTTGACAGTTCACACTTCACAGTTCACAGTTCACAGTTCACAGTCCACAGTACACTGTTGACAATTCACAGTTCACAGTTCACAGTTCACAGTTCACAGTTCACTGTTCACTGTTCACAGTTCACAGTTCACAGTTCACAGTTCACAGTCTTCATTTCACAATTCACAGTTCGCAGTTCACAGTTCACAGGTCACAGTTCACAGTTCCCGTTCACAGTTCACAGTTCACAGTCCACAGTTCACTGTTCACAGATTACAGTTCACAGTTCACAGTCTTCATTTCACACTTCACACTTCACAGTGCACAGTTCACAGTCCGCAGTTCACAGTCCACAGTTCACTGTTCACAAATCACAGTTCACAGTTCACAGTTCACAGTCCACAGATCACAGTTCACAGTCTTCATTTCACACTTCACAGTTCGCAGTTCACAGTTCACAGATCACAGATCACAGTTCACAGTTCACAGTTCACAGTTCACAGTTCACAGTTCACTGTTCACAGATCATAGTTCACAGTTCACAGTTCACAGTTCACAGTTCACAGTTCACAGTCTTCATTTCACAATTCACAGTTCGCAGTTCACAGTTCACAGATCACAGTTCACAGATCACAGTTCACAGTTCACAGTTCACAGTTCACAGATCCCAGTTCGCAGGTCACAGTTCACATTTCACAGTTCACTGTCTTCATTTCATACTTCACAGTTCGCAGTTCACAGTTCACAGTTCACAGTTCACAGTTCACAGGTCACAGTTCACAGTTCACAGTCCACAGTTCACAGTTCACTGTTCACAGATCACAGTTCACAGATCACAGTCTTCATTTCACACTTCACACTTCACAGTGCACAGTTCACAGTCCACAGTTCACTGTTCACAAATCACAGTTCACACTTCACAGTTCACAGTTCACAGTCCACAGATCACAGTTCACAGACTTTATTTCACACTTCACAGTTCGCAGTTCACAGTTCACAGTTCACAGTTCACAGTTCACAGTTCACAGTTCACAGTTCACAGTTCACAGTTCACAATCCACAGTACGCAGTTCACAGTTCACAGGTCACAGTTCACAGTTCACAGGTCACAGTTCACAGTTCACAGTCCACAGTTCACTGTTCACAGATCACAGTTCACAGTTCACAGTCTTCATTTCACACTTCACACTTCACAGTGCACAGTTCACAGTCCGCAGTTCACAGTCCACAGTTCACTGTTCACAAATCACAGTTCACAGTTCACAGTTCACAGTCCACAGATCACAGTTCACAGTCTTCATTTCACACTTCACAGTTCGCAGTTCACAGTTCACAGATCACAGATCACAGTTCACAGTTCACAGTTCACAGTTCACAGTTCACTGTTCACAGATCATAGTTCACAGTTCACAGTTCACAGTTCACAGTTCACAGTTCACAGTTCACAGTCTTCATTTCACAATTCACAGTTCGCAGTTCACAGTTCACAGATCACAGTTCACAGATCACAGTTCACAGATCACAGTACACAGTTCACAGATCCCAGTTCGCAGGTCACAGTTCACATTTCACAGTTCACTGTCTTCATTTCATACTTCACAGTTCACTGTCTTCATTTCATACTTCACAGTTCGCAGTTCACAGTTCACAGTTCACAGTTCACAGTTCACAGTTCACAGGTCACAGTTCACAGTTCACAGGTCACAGGTCACAGTTCACAGTTCACAGTTCACAGTCCACAGTTCACATTTCACTGTTCACAGATCACAGTTCACAGATCACAGTCTTCATTTCACACTTCACACTTCACAGTGCACAGTTCACAGTCCACAGTTCACTGTTCACAAATCACAGTTCACACTTCACAGTTCACAGTTCACAGTCCACAGATCACAGTTCACAGACTTTATTTCACACTTCACAGTTCGCAGTTCACAGTTCACAGTTCACAGTTCACAGTTCACAGTTCACAGTTCACAGTTCACAGTTCACAGTTCACAGTTCACACGTCACAGTTCACAGTTCACAGTTCACAGTCCACAGTTCACAGTTCACAGTCCACAGTTCACAGTTCACAGTTCCCAGTTCGCAGGTCACAGTTCACATTTCACAGTTCACTGTCTTCATTTCATACTTCACAGTTCGCAGTTCACAGTTCACAGGTCACAGTTCACAGCCTACTGTTCACAGTTCACAGTTCTCAGTTCACAGATCACAGTTCACAGTTCACAGACTTTATTTCACAATTCAGTTTTCTCAGTTCACAGTTCACAGTTCTCAGTTCACAGTTCACAGTTCACAGATCACAGTTCACAGTCTTCATTTCACACTTCAGTCTTCACAGGGCACAGTTCACAGTTCACAGTCTTCATTTCACAATTCACAGTTCGCAGTTCACAGTTCACAGTTCACAGTTCACAGTCTTCATTTCACAATTCACAGTTCGCAGTTCACAGTTCACAGATCACAGTTCACAGTTCACAGTCTTCATTTCACACTTCACAGTTCGCAGTTCACAGTTCGCAGTTCACAGATCACAGATCACAGTTCACAGTTCACAGTTCACAGTTCACAGTTCACTGTTCACAGTTTACAGTTCTCAGTTTACAGTTCTCAGTTCACAGTTGACAGTTCACAGTTCACAGTTCACAGTTCACAGTTCACAGTTCACACTTCACAGTTCACAGTTCACAGTCCACAGTTCACTGTTCACAGATCATAGTTCACAGTTCACAGTTCACAGTTCACAGTTCACAGTTCACAGTTCACAGTCTTCATTTCACAATTCACAGTTCGCAGTTCACAGTTCACAGATCACAGTTCACAGATCACAGTTCACAGTTCACAGTTCACAGTTCACAGATCACACTCCACAGATCACACTTCACAGTTCACAGTTCACAGTTCACAGTTCACAGTCCGCAGTTCACTGTTCACTGATCATAGTTCACAGTTCACAGTTCACAGTTCACAGTTCACAGTTCACAGTTCACAGTTCACAGTTCACAGATCATAGTTCACAGTTCACAGTTCACAGTTCACAGTTCACAGTCTTCATTTCACAATTCACAGTTCGCAGTTCACAGTTCACAGATCACAGTTCACAGATCACAGTTCACAGTTCACAGTTCACAGTTCACAGTTCACAGTTCACAGTTCACAGATCACACTTCACAGATCACACTTCACAGTTCACAGTTCACAGTTCACAGTTCACAGTTCACAGTTCACAGTTCCAGTTCACAGTTCACAGTTCACAGTTCACAGTTCACAGTTCACAGTTCACACTTCACTGTTCACAGATCACAGTTCACAGTTCACAGTTCACAGTTCCCAGTTCGCAGGTCACAGTTCACATTTCACAGTTCACTGTCTTCATTTCATACTTCACAGTTCACTGTCTTCATTTCATACTTCACAGTTCGCAGTTCACAGTTCACAGTCCACAGTTCACTGTTCACAGATCACAGTTCACAGATCACAGTCTTCATTTCACACTTCACACTTCACAGTGCACAGTTCACAGTTCACAGTCCACAGTTCACTGTTCACAAATCACAGTTCACACTTCACAGTTCACAGTTCACAGTCCACAGATCACAGTTCACAGACTTTATTTCACACTTCACAGTTCACAGTTCACAGTTCACAGTTCACAGTTCACAGTTCACAGTTCACAGCTCACAGTTCACAGTTCACTGTTCACAGTTTACAATTCTCAGTTTACAGTTCTCAGTTTACAGTTCTCAGTTCACAGTTGACAGTTCACAGTTGACAGTTCACACTTCACAGTTCACAGTTCACAGTTCACAGTTCACAGATCACAGTTCACAGTTCACAGTTCACAGATCACAGTTCACAGTTCACAGATCACAGTTCACAGTTCACAGTTCACAGTTCACAGATCCCAGTTCGCAGGTCACAGTTCACATTTCACAGTTCACTGTCTTCATTTCATACTTCACAGTTCACTGTCTTCATTTCATACTTCACAGTTCGCAGTTCACAGTTCACAGTTCACAGTTCACAGTTCACAGTTCACAGGTCACAGTTCACAGTTCACAGGTCACAGGTCACAGTTCACAGTTCACAGTTCACAGTCCACAGTTCACAGTTCACTGTTCACAGATCACAGTTCACAGATCACAGTCTTCATTTCACACTTCACACTTCACAGTGCACAGTTCACAGTCCACAGTTCACTGTTCACAAATCACAGTTCACACTTCACAGTTCACAGTTCACAGTCCACAGATCACAGTTCACAGACTTTATTTCACACTTCACAGTTCGCAGTTCACAGTTCACAGTTCACAGTTCACAGTTCACAGTTCACAGTTCACAGTTCACAGTTCACAGTTCACAGTTCACAGTTCACAGTTCACAATTCACAGTTCGCAGTTCACAGTTCACAGGTCACAGTTCACAGTTCACAGGTCACAGTTCACAATTCACAGTCCACAGTTCACTGTTCACAGATCACAGTTCACAGTTCACAGTCTTCATTTCACACTTCACACTTCACAGTGCACAGTTCACAGTCCGCAGTTCACAGTCCACAGTTCACTGTTCACAAATCACAGTTCACAGTTCACAGTTCACAGTTCACAGTCCACAGATCACAGTTCACAGTCTTCATTTCACACTTCACAGTTCGCAGTTCACAGTTCACAGATCACAGTTCACAGTTCACAGTCTTCATTTCACACTTCACAGTTCGCAGTTCACAGTTCGCAGTTCACAGTTCGCAGTTCACAGTTCACAGATCACAGTTCACAGTTCACAGTTCACAGTTCACAGTTCACTGTTCACAGTTTACAGTTCTCAGTTTACAGTTCTCAGTTCACAGTTGACAGTTCACAGTTCACAGTTCACACTTCACAGTTCACACTTCACAGTTCACAGTTCACAGTCCACAGTTCACTGTTCACAGATCATAGTTCACAGTTCACAGTTCACAGTTCACAGTTCACAGTCTTCATTTCACAATTCACAGTTCGCAGTTCACAGTTCACAGATCACAGTTCACAGATCACAGTTCACAGTTCACAGTTCACAGTTCACAGATCACACTCCACAGATCACACTTCACAGTTCACAGTTCACAGATCACTGTTCACAGACTTTATTTCACAGTTCACAGTTCACAGACCGCAGTTCACTGTTCACTGATCATAGTTCACAGTTCACAGTTCACAGTTCACAGTTCACAGTTCACAGTTCACAGTTCACAGTTCACAGATCATAGTTCACAGTTCACAGTTCACAGTTCACAGTTCACAGTTCACAGTTCACAGTTCACAGTCTTCATTTCACAATTCACAGTTCGCAGTTCACAGTTCACAGATCACAGTTCACAGATCACAGTTCACAGTTCACAGTTCACAGTTCACAGTTCACAGTTCACAGATCACACTTCACAGATCACACTTCACAGTTCACAGTTCACAGTTCACAGTTCACAGTTCACAGTTCACAGTTCACAGTTCCAGTTCACAGTTCACAGTTCACAGTTCACAGTTCACAGTTCACAGTTCACAGTTCACAGTTCACACTTCACTGTTCACAGATCACAGTTCACAGTTCACAGTTCCCAGTTCGCAGGTCACAGTTCACATTTCACAGTTCACTGTTCACAGATCACAGTTCACAGATCACAGTTCACAGTCCACAGTTCACTGTTCACAGATCACAGTTCACAGATCACAGTCTTCATTTCACACTTCACACTTCACAGTGCACAGTTCACAGTTCACAGTCCACAGTTCACTGTTCACAAATCACAGTTCACACTTCACAGTTCACAGTTCACAGTCCACAGATCACAGTTCACAGACTTTATTTCACACTTCACAGTTCACAGTTCACAGTTCACAGTTCACAGTTCACAGTTCACAGCTCACAGTTCACAGTTCACTGTTCACAGATCACAGTTCACAGATCACAGTTCACAGTTCACAGTTCACAGTTCACAGATCCCAGTTCGCAGGTCACAGTTCACATTTCACAGTTCACTGTCTTCATTTCATACTTCACAGTTCACTGTCTTCATTTCATACTTCACAGTTCGCAGTTCACAGTTCACAGTTCACAGTTCACAGTTCACAGTTCACAGGTCACAGTTCACAGTTCACAGGTCACAGGTCACAGTTCACAGTTCACAGTTCACAGTCCACAGTTCACAGTTCACTGTTCACAGATCACAGTTCACAGATCACAGTCTTCATTTCACACTTCACACTTCACAGTGCACAGTTCACAGTCCACAGTTCACAGTTCACAGTTCACAGTTCACAGTCCACAGATCACAGTTCACAGACTTTATTTCACACTTCACAGTTCGCAGTTCACAGTTCACAGTTCACAGTTCACAGTTCACAGTTCACAGTTCACAGTTCACAGTTCACAGTTCACAGTTCACAGTTCACAGTTCACAGTTCACAATTCACAGTTCGCAGTTCACAGTTCACAGGTCACAGTTCACAGTTCACAGGTCACAGTTCACAATTCACAGTCCACAGTTCACTGTTCACAGATCACAGTTCACAGTTCACAGTCTTCATTTCACACTTCACACTTCACAGTGCACAGTTCACAGTCCGCAGTTCACAGTCCACAGTTCACTGTTCACAAATCACAGTTCACAGTTCACAGTTCACAGTCCACAGATCACAGTTCACAGTCTTCATTTCACACTTCACAGTTCGCAGTTCACAGTTCACAGATCACAGTTCACAGTTCACAGTCTTCATTTCACACTT
The DNA here is from genome assembly GCA_963971365.1 of Lasioglossum villosulum. NCBI lineage: Eukaryota > Metazoa > Arthropoda > Insecta > Hymenoptera > Halictidae > Lasioglossum > Lasioglossum villosulum. The sequence goes on along the minus strand of CAXARU010000114.1, from coordinate 375,534 downwards.
CACAGTTCGCAGTTCACAGTTCGCAGTTCACAGTTCGCAGTTCACAGTTCACAGATCACAGTTCACAGTTCACAGTTCACAGTTCACAGTTCACAGTTCACTGTTCACAGTTTACAGTTCTCAGTTTACAGTTCTCAGTTCACAGTTGACAGTTCACAGTTCACAGTTCACACTTCACAGTTCACACTTCACAGTTCACAGTTCACAGTCCACAGTTCACTGTTCACAGATCATAGTTCACAGTTCACAGTTCACAGTTCACAGTTCACAGTCTTCATTTCACAATTCACAGTTCGCAGTTCACAGTTCACAGATCACAGTTCACAGATCACAGATCACAGTTCACAGTTCACAGTTCACAGATCACACTCCACAGATCACACTTCACAGTTCACAGTTCACAGATCACTGTTCACAGACTTTATTTCACAGTTCACAGTTCACAGTCCGCAGTTCACTGTTCACTGATCATAGTTCACAGTTCACAGTTCACAGTTCACAGTTCACAGTTCACAGTTCACAGTTCACAGTTCACAGATCATAGTTCACAGTTCACAGTTCACAGTTCACAGTTCACAGTTCACAGTTCACAGTCTTCATTTCACAATTCACAGTTCGCAGTTCACAGTTCACAGATCACAGTTCACAGATCACAGTTCACAGTTCACAGTTCACAGTTCACAGTTCAAAGATCACACTTCACAGATCACACTTCACAGTTCACAGTTCACAGTTCACAGTTCACAGTTCACAGTTCACAGTTCACAGTTCCAGATCACAGTTCACAGTTCACAGTTCACAGTTCACAGTTCACAGTTCACAGTTCACAGTTCACAGTTCACACTTCACTGTTCACAGATCACAGTTCACAGTTCACAGTTCACAGTTCCCAGTTCGCAGGTCACAGTTCACATTTCACAGTTCACTGTCTTCATTTCATACTTCACAGTTCACTGTCTTCATTTCATACTTCACAGTTCGCAGTTCACAGTTCACAGTCCACAGTTCACTGTTCACAGATCACAGTTCACAGATCACAGTCTTCATTTCACACTTCACACTTCACAGTGCACAGTTCACAGTTCACAGTCCACAGTTCACTGTTCACAAATCACAGTTCACACTTCACAGTTCACAGTTCACAGTCCACAGATCACAGTTCACAGACTTTATTTCACACTTCACAGTTCACAGTTCACAGTTCACAGTTCACAGTTCACAGCTCACAGTTCACAGTTCACTGTTCACAGTTTACAATTCTCAGTTTACAGTTCTCAGTTTACAGTTCTCAGTTCACAGTTGACAGTTCACAGTTGACAGTTCACACTTCACAGTTCACAGTTCACAGTTCACAGTTCACAGATCACAGTTCACAGTTCACAGATCACAGTTCACAGATCACAGTTCACAGTTCACAGTTCACAGTTCACAGATCCCAGTTCGCAAGTCACAGTTCACATTTCACAGTTCACTGTCTTCATTTCATACTTCACAGTTCACTGTCTTCATTTCATACTTCACAGTTCGCAGTTCACAGTTCACAGTTCACAGTTCACAGTTCACAGGTCACAGTTCACAGTTCACAGTTCACAGGTCACAGGTCACAGTTCACAGTTCACAGTTCACAGTCCACAGTTCACAGTTCACTGTTCACAGATCACAGTTCACAGATCACAGTCTTCATTTCACACTTCACACTTCACAGTGCACAGTTCACAGTCCACAGTTCACTGTTCACAAATCACAGTTCACACTTCACAGTTCACAGTTCACAGTCCACAGATCACAGTTCACAGACTTTATTTCACACTTCACAGTTCGCAGTTCACAGTTCACAGTTCACAGTTCACAGTTCACAGTTCACAGTTCACAGTTCACAGTTCACAGTTCACAGTTCACAATTCACAGTTCGCAGTTCACAGTTCACAGGTCACAGTTCACAGTTCACAGGTCACAGTTCACAGTTCACAGTCCACAGTTCACTGTTCACAGATCACAGTTCACAGTTCACAGTCTTCATTTCGCACTTCACACTTCACAGTGCACAGTTCACAGTCCGCAGTTCACAGTCCACAGTTCACTGTTCACAAATCACAGTTCACAGTTCACAGTTCACAGTCCACAGATCACAGTTCACAGTCTTCATTTCACACTTCACAGTTCGCAGTTCACAGTTCACAGATCACAGATCACAGTTCACAGTTCACAGTTCACAGTTCACAGTTCACTGTTCACAGATCATAGTTCACAGTTCACAGTTCACAGTTCACAGTTCACAGTTCACAGTTCACAGTCTTCATTTCACAATTCACAGTTCGCAGTTCACAGTTCACAGATCACAGTTCACAGATCACAGTTCACAGTTCACAGTTCACAGTTCACAGTTCACAGATCCCAGTTCGCAGGTCACAGTTCACATTTCACAGTTCACTGTCTTCATTTCATACTTCACAGTTCACTGTCTTCATTTCATACTTCACAGTTCGCAGTTCACAGTTCACAGTTCACAGTTCACAGTTCACAGTTCACAGGTCACAGTTCACAGTTCACAGGTCACAGGTCACAGTTCACAGTTCACAGTTCACAGTCCACAGTTCACATTTCACTGTTCACAGATCACAGTTCACAGATCACAGTCTTCATTTCACACTTCACACTTCACAGTGCACAGTTCACAGTCCACAGTTCACTGTTCACAAATCACAGTTCACACTTCACAGTTCACAGTTCACAGTCCACAGATCACAGTTCACAGACTTTATTTCACACTTCACAGTTCGCAGTTCACAGTTCACAGTTCACAGTTCACAGTTCACAGTTCACAGTTCACAGTCCGCAGTTCACAGTCCACAGTTCACTGTTCACAAATCACAGTTCACAGTTCACAGTTCACAGTCCACAGATCACAGTTCACAGTCTTCATTTCACACTTCACAGTTCGCAGTTCACAGTTCACAGATCACAGATCACAGTTCACAGTTCACAGTTCACAGTTCACAGTTCACTGTTCACAGATCATAGTTCACAGTTCACAGTTCACAGTTCACAGTTCACAGTTCACAGTTCACAGTCTTCATTTCACAATTCACAGTTCGCAGTTCACAGTTCACAGATCACAGTTCACAGATCACAGTTCACAGTTCACAGTTCACAGTTCACAGATCCCAGTTCGCAGGTCACAGTTCACATTTCACAGTTCACTGTCTTCATTTCATACTTCACAGTTCACTGTCTTCATTTCATACTTCACAGTTCACTGTCTTCATTTCATACTTCACCGTTCGCAGTTCACAGTTCACAGTTCACAGTTCACAGTTCACAGTTCACAGGTCACAGTTCACAGTTCACAGGTCACAGGTCACAGTTCACAGTTCACAGTTCACAGTCCACAGTTCACATTTCACTGTTCACAGATCACAGTTCACAGATCACAGTCTTCATTTCACACTTCACACTTCACAGTGCACAGTTCACAGTCCACAGTTCACTGTTCACAAATCACAGTTCACACTTCACAGTTCACAGTTCACAGTCCACAGATCACAGTTCACAGACTTTATTTCACACTTCACAGTTCGCAGTTCACAGTTCACAGTTCACAGTTCACAGTTCACAGTTCACAGTTCACAGTTCACAGTTCACAGTTCACAGTTCACAGTTCACAGTTCACTCGTCACAGTTCACAGTTCACAGTTCACAGTCCACAGTTCACAGTTCACAGTTCCCAGTTCGCAGGTCACAGTTCACATTTCACAGTTCACTGTCTTCATTTCATACTTCACAGTTCGCAGTTCACAGTTCACAGGTCACAGTTCACAGCCCACTGTTCACAGTTCACAGTTCTCAGTTCACAGATCACAGTTCACAGTTCACAGACTTTATTTCACAATTCAGTTTTCTCAGTTCACAGTTCACAGTTCTCAGTTCACAGTTCACAGTTCACAGATCACAGTTCACAGTCTTCATTTCACACTTCAGTCTTCACAGGGCACAGTTCACAGTTCACAGTCTTCATTTCACAATTCACAGTTCGCAGTTCACAGTTCACAGTTCACAGTTCACAGTCTTCATTTCACAATTCACAGTTCGCAGTTCACAGTTCACAGATCACAGTTCACAGTTCACAGTCTTCATTTCACACTTCACAGTCTTCATTTCACACTTCACAGTTCGCAGTTCACAGTTCGCTGTTCACAGTTCGCAGTTCACAGTTCACAGATCACAGTTCACAGTTCACAGTTCACAGTTCACAGTTCACAGTTCACTGTTCACAGTTTACAGTTCTCAGTTTACAGTTCTCAGTTCTCAGTTCACAGTTGACAGTTCACAGTTCACAGTTCACAGTTCACAGTTCACAGTTCACAGTTCACACTTCACAGTTCACAGTTCACAGTCCACAGTTCACTGTTCACAGATCATAGTTCACAGTTCACAGTTCACAGTTCACAGTTCACAGTTCACAGTTCACAGTTCACAGTTCACAGTTCACAGTCTTCATTTCACAATTCACAGTTCGCAGTTCACAGTTCACAGATCACAGTTCACAGATCACAGTTCACAGTTCACAGTTCACAGTTCACAGTTCACAGTTCACAAATCACAGTTCACACTTCACAGTTCACAGTTCACAGTCCACAGATCACAGTTCACAGACTTTATTTCACACTTCACAGTTCGCAGTTCACAGTTCACAGTTCACAGTTCACAGTTCACAGTTCACAGTTCACAGTTCACAGTTCACAGTTCACAGTTCACAGTTCACAGTTCACTCGTCACAGTTCACAGTTCACAGTTCACAGTCCACAGTTCACAGTTCACAGTTCCCAGTTCGCAGGTCACAGTTCACATTTCACAGTTCACTGTCTTCATTTCATACTTCACAGTTCGCAGTTCACAGTTCACAGGTCACAGTTCACAGCCCACTGTTCACAGTTCACAGTTCTCAGTTCACAGATCACAGTTCACAGTTCACAGACTTTATTTCACAATTCAGTTTTCTCAGTTCACAGTTCACAGTTCTCAGTTCACAGTTCACAGTTCACAGATCACAGTTCACAGTCTTCATTTCACACTTCAGTCTTCACAGGGCACAGTTCACAGTTCACAGTCTTCATTTCACAATTCACAGTTCGCAGTTCACAGTTCACAGTTCACAGTTCACAGTCTTCATTTCACAATTCACAGTTCGCAGTTCACAGTTCACAGATCACAGTTCACAGTTCACAGTCTTCATTTCACACTTCACAGTTCGCAGTTCACAGTTCGCAGTTCACAGTTCGCAGTTCACAGTTCACAGATCACAGTTCACAGTTCACAGTTCACAGTTCACTGTTCACAGTTTACAGTTCTCAGTTTACAGTTCTCAGTTCTCAGTTCACAGTTGACAGTTGACAGTTCACAGTTCACAGTTCACAGTTCACAGTTCACACTTCACAGTTCACAGTTCACAGTCCACAGTTCACTGTTCACAGATCATAGTTCACAGTTCACAGTTCACAGTTCACAGTCCACAGTTCACTGTTCACAGATCATAGTTCACAGTTCACAGTTCACAGTTCACAGTTCACAGTTCACAGTTCACAGTTCACAGTTCACAGTCTTCATTTCACAATTCACAGTTCGCAGTTCACAGTTCACAGATCACAGTTCACAGATCACAGTTCACAGTTCACAGTTCACAGTTCACAGATCACACTCCACAGATCACACTTCACAGTTCACAGTTCACAGATCACTGTTCACAGACTTTATTTCACAGTTCACAGTTCACAGTCCGCAGTTCACTGTTCACTGATCATAGTTCACAGTTCACAGTTCACAGTTCACAGTTCACAGTTCACAGATCATAGTTCACAGTTCACAGTTCACAGTTCACAGTTCACAGTTCACAGTTCACAGTTCACAGTCTTCATTTCACAATTCACAGTTCGCAGTTCACAGTTCACAGATCACAGTTCACAGATCACAGTTCACAGTTCACAGTTCACAGTTCACAGTTCACAGATCACACTTCACAGATCACACTTCACAGTTCACAGTTCACAGTTCACAGTTCACAGTTCACAGTTCACAGTTCCAGTTCACAGTTCACAGTTCACAGTTCACAGTTCACAGTTCACAGTTCACAGTTCACAGTTCACACTTCACTGTTCACAGATCACAGTTCACAGTTCACAGTTCACAGTTCACAGTTCCCAGTTCGCAGGTCACAGTTCACATTTCACAGTTCACTGTCTTCATTTCATACTTCACAGTTCACTGTCTTCATTTCATACTTCACAGTTCGCAGTTCACAGTTCACAGTCCACAGTTCACTGTTCACAGATCACAGTTCACAGATCACAGTCTTCATTTCACACTTCACACTTCACAGTGCACAGTTCACAGTTCACAGTCCACAGTTCACTGTTCACAAATCACAGTTCACACTTCACAGTTCACAGTTCACAGTCCACAGATCACAGTTCACAGACTTTATTTCACACTTCACAGTTCACAGTTCACAGTTCACAGTTCACAGTTCACAGTTCACAGTTCACAGCTCACAGTTCACAGTTCACTGTTCACAGTTTACAATTCTCAGTTTACAGTTCTCAGTTTACAGTTCTCAGTTCACAGTTGACAGTTCACAGTTGACAGTTCACACTTCACAGTTCACAGTTCACAGTTCACAGTTCACAGATCACAGTTCACAGTTCACAGATCACAGTTCACAGTTCACAGTTCACAGTTCACAGTTCACTGTTCACTGTTCACTGTTCACAGTTCACAGTTCACAGTTCACAGTCTTCATTTCACAATTCACAGTTCGTAGTTCACAGTTCACAGGTCACAGTTCACAGTTCACAGGTCACAGTTCACAGTTCACAGTCCACAGTTCACTGTTCACAGATCACAGTTCACAGTTCACAGTCTTCATTTCACACTTCACACTTCACAGTGCACAGTTCACAGTCCACAGTTCACTGTTCACAAATCACAGTTCACAGTTCACAGTTCACAGTCCACAGATCACAGTTCACAGTCTTCATTTCACACTTCACAGTTCGCAGTTCACAGTTCACAGATCACAGATCACAGTTCACAGTTCACAGTTCACAGTTCACAGTTCACAGTTCACAGTTCACAGTTCACAGTTCACAGTTCACAGTTCACAGTTCACAGTTCACAGTTCACAGTCTTCATTTCACAATTGACAGTTCGCAGTTCACAGTTCACAGATCACAGTTCACAGTTCACAGTCTTCATTTCACACTTCACAGTTCGCAGTTCACAGTTCACAGATCACAGTTCACTGTTCACTGTTCACTGTTCACAGTTCACAGTTCACAGTTCACAGTCTTCATTTCACAATTCACAGTTCGTAGTTCACAGTTCACAGGTCACAGTTCACAGTTCACAGGTCACAGTTCACAGTTCACAGTCCACAGTTCACTGTTCACAGATCACAGTTCACAGTTCACAGTCTTCATTTCACACTTCACACTTCACAGTGCACAGTTCACAGTCCACAGTTCACTGTTCACAAATCACAGTTCACAGTTCACAGTTCACAGTCCACAGATCACAGTTCACAGTCTTCATTTCACACTTCACAGTTCGCAGTTCACAGTTCACAGATCACAGATCACAGTTCACAGTTCACAGTTCACAGTTCACAGTTCACTGTTCACAGTTCACTGTTCACAGTTCACTGTTCACAGATCATAGTTCACAGTTCACAGTTCACAGTTCACAGTTCACAGTTCACAGTTCACAGTTCACAGTTCACAGTTCACAGTTCACAGTCTTCATTTCACAATTGACAGTTCGCAGTTCACAGTTCACAGATCACAGTTCACTGTTCACAGTTTACAGTTCTCAGTTTACAGTTCTCAGTTCAGAGTTCACAGTTCACAGTTCACAGTTCACAGTTCACAGTTCACAGTTCACACTTCACAGTTCACAGTTCACAGTCCACAGTTCACTGTTCACAGAATAGTTCACAGTTCACAGTTCACAGTTCACAGTTCACAGTTCACAGTCTTCATTTCACAATTCACAGTTCGCAGTTCACAGTTCACAGATCACAGTTCACAGATCACAGTTCACAGTTCACAGTTCACAGTTCACAGTTCACAGATCATAGTTCACAGTTCACAGTTCACAGTTCACAGATCACAGTTCACAGTTCACAGATCACAGTTCACAGATCACAGTTCACAGTTCACAGTTCACAGTTCACAGATCCCAGTTCGCAGGTCACAGTTCACATTTCACAGTTCACTGTCTTCATTTCATACTTCACAGTTCACTGTCTTCATTTCATACTTCACAGTTCGCAGTTCACAGTTCACAGTTCACAGTTCACAGTTCACAGGTCACAGTTCACAGTTCACAGGTCACAGGTCACAGTTCACAGTTCACAGTTCACAGTCCACAGTTCACAGTTCACTGTTCACAGATCACAGTTCACAGATCACAGTCTTCATTTCACACTTCACACTTCACAGTGCACAGTTCACAGTCCACAGTTCACTGTTCACAAATCACAGTTCACACTTCACAGTTCACAGTTCACAGTCCACAGATCACAGTTCACAGACTTTATTTCACACTTCACAGTTCGCAGTTCACAGTTCACAGTTCACAGTTCACAGTTCACAGTTCACAGTTCACAGTTCACAGTTCACAGTTCACAGTTCACAATTCACAGTTCGCAGTTCACAGTTCACAGGTCACAGTTCACAGTTCACAGGTCACAGTTCACAGTTCACAGTCCACAGTTCACTGTTCACAGATCACAGTTCACAGTTCACAGTCTTCATTTCGCACTTCACACTTCACAGTGCACAGTTCACAGTCCGCAGTTCACAGTCCACAGTTCACTGTTCACAAATCACAGTTCACAGTTCACAGTTCACAGTCCACAGATCACAGTTCACAGTCTTCATTTCACACTTCACAGTTCGCAGTTCACAGTTCACAGATCACAGATCACAGTTCACAGTTCACAGTTCACAGTTCACAGTTCACTGTTCACAGATCATAGTTCACAGTTCACAGTTCACAGTTCACAGTTCACAGTTCACAGTTCACAGTCTTCATTTCACAATTCACAGTTCGCAGTTCACAGTTCACAGATCACAGTTCACAGATCACAGTTCACAGTTCACAGTTCACAGTTCACAGTTCACAGATCCCAGTTCGCAGGTCACAGTTCACATTTCACAGTTCACTGTCTTCATTTCATACTTCACAGTTCACTGTCTTCATTTCATACTTCACAGTTCGCAGTTCACAGTTCACAGTTCACAGTTCACAGTTCACAGTTCACAGGTCACAGTTCACAGTTCACAGGTCACAGGTCACAGTTCACAGTTCACAGTTCACAGTCCACAGTTCACATTTCACTGTTCACAGATCACAGTTCACAGATCACAGTCTTCATTTCACACTTCACACTTCACAGTGCACAGTTCACAGTCCACAGTTCACTGTTCACAAATCACAGTTCACACTTCACAGTTCACAGTTCACAGTCCACAGATCACAGTTCACAGACTTTATTTCACACTTCACAGTTCGCAGTTCACAGTTCACAGTTCACAGTTCACAGTTCACAGTTCACAGTTCACAGTTCACAGTCCGCAGTTCACAGTCCACAGTTCACTGTTCACAAATCACAGTTCACAGTTCACAGTTCACAGTCCACAGATCACAGTTCACAGTCTTCATTTCACACTTCACAGTTCGCAGTTCACAGTTCACAGATCACAGATCACAGTTCACAGTTCACAGTTCACAGTTCACTGTTCACAGATCATAGTTCACAGTTCACAGTTCACAGTTCACAGTTCACAGTTCACAGTTCACAGTCTTCATTTCACAATTCACAGTTCGCAGTTCACAGTTCACAGATCACAGTTCACAGATCACAGTTCACAGTTCACAGTTCACAGTTCACAGATCCCAGTTCGCAGGTCACAGTTCACATTTCACAGTTCACTGTCTTCATTTCATACTTCACAGTTCACTGTCTTCATTTCATACTTCACAGTTCACTGTCTTCATTTCATACTTCACCGTTCGCAGTTCACAGTTCACAGTTCACAGTTCACAGTTCACAGTTCACAGGTCACAGTTCACAGTTCACAGGTCACAGGTCACAGTTCACAGTTCACAGTTCACAGTCCACAGTTCACATTTCACTGTTCACAGATCACAGTTCACAGATCACAGTCTTCATTTCACACTTCACACTTCACAGTGCACAGTTCACAGTCCACAGTTCACTGTTCACAAATCACAGTTCACACTTCACAGTTCACAGTTCACAGTCCACAGATCACAGTTCACAGACTTTATTTCACACTTCACAGTTCGCAGTTCACAGTTCACAGTTCACAGTTCACAGTTCACAGTTCACAGTTCACAGTTCACAGTTCACAGTTCACAGTTCACAGTTCACAGTTCACTCGTCACAGTTCACAGTTCACAGTTCACAGTCCACAGTTCACAGTTCACAGTTCCCAGTTCGCAGGTCACAGTTCACATTTCACAGTTCACTGTCTTCATTTCATACTTCACAGTTCGCAGTTCACAGTTCACAGGTCACAGTTCACAGCCCACTGTTCACAGTTCACAGTTCTCAGTTCACAGATCACAGTTCACAGTTCACAGACTTTATTTCACAATTCAGTTTTCTCAGTTCACAGTTCACAGTTCTCAGTTCACAGTTCACAGTTCACAGATCACAGTTCACAGTCTTCATTTCACACTTCAGTCTTCACAGGGCACAGTTCACAGTTCACAGTCTTCATTTCACAATTCACAGTTCGCAGTTCACAGTTCACAGTTCACAGTTCACAGTCTTCATTTCACAATTCACAGTTCGCAGTTCACAGTTCACAGATCACAGTTCACAGTTCACAGTCTTCATTTCACACTTCACAGTCTTCATTTCACACTTCACAGTTCGCAGTTCACAGTTCGCTGTTCACAGTTCGCAGTTCACAGTTCACAGATCACAGTTCACAGTTCACAGTTCACAGTTCACAGTTCACAGTTCACTGTTCACAGTTTACAGTTCTCAGTTTACAGTTCTCAGTTCTCAGTTCACAGTTGACAGTTCACAGTTCACAGTTCACAGTTCACAGTTCACAGTTCACAGTTCACACTTCACAGTTCACAGTTCACAGTCCACAGTTCACTGTTCACAGATCATAGTTCACAGTTCACAGTTCACAGTTCACAGTTCACAGTTCACAGTTCACAGTTCACAGTTCACAGTTCACAGTCTTCATTTCACAATTCACAGTTCGCAGTTCACAGTTCACAGATCACAGTTCACAGATCACAGTTCACAGTTCACAGTTCACAGTTCACAGTTCACAAATCACAGTTCACACTTCACAGTTCACAGTTCACAGTCCACAGATCACAGTTCACAGACTTTATTTCACACTTCACAGTTCGCAGTTCACAGTTCACAGTTCACAGTTCACAGTTCACAGTTCACAGTTCACAGTTCACAGTTCACAGTTCACAGTTCACAGTTCACAGTTCACTCGTCACAGTTCACAGTTCACAGTTCACAGTCCACAGTTCACAGTTCACAGTTCCCAGTTCGCAGGTCACAGTTCACATTTCACAGTTCACTGTCTTCATTTCATACTTCACAGTTCGCAGTTCACAGTTCACAGGTCACAGTTCACAGCCCACTGTTCACAGTTCACAGTTCTCAGTTCACAGATCACAGTTCACAGTTCACAGACTTTATTTCACAATTCAGTTTTCTCAGTTCACAGTTCACAGTTCTCAGTTCACAGTTCACAGTTCACAGATCACAGTTCACAGTCTTCATTTCACACTTCAGTCTTCACAGGGCACAGTTCACAGTTCACAGTCTTCATTTCACAATTCACAGTTCGCAGTTCACAGTTCACAGTTCACAGTTCACAGTCTTCATTTCACAATTCACAGTTCGCAGTTCACAGTTCACAGATCACAGTTCACAGTTCACAGTCTTCATTTCACACTTCACAGTTCGCAGTTCACAGTTCGCAGTTCACAGTTCGCAGTTCACAGTTCACAGATCACAGTTCACAGTTCACAGTTCACAGTTCACTGTTCACAGTTTACAGTTCTCAGTTTACAGTTCTCAGTTCTCAGTTCACAGTTGACAGTTGACAGTTCACAGTTCACAGTTCACAGTTCACAGTTCACACTTCACAGTTCACAGTTCACAGTCCACAGTTCACTGTTCACAGATCATAGTTCACAGTTCACAGTTCACAGTTCACAGTCCACAGTTCACTGTTCACAGATCATAGTTCACAGTTCACAGTTCACAGTTCACAGTTCACAGTTCACAGTTCACAGTTCACAGTCTTCATTTCACAATTCACAGTTCGCAGTTCACAGTTCACAGATCACAGTTCACAGATCACAGTTCACAGTTCACAGTTCACAGTTCACAGATCACACTCCACAGATCACACTTCACAGTTCACAGTTCACAGATCACTGTTCACAGACTTTATTTCACAGTTCACAGTTCACAGTCCGCAGTTCACTGTTCACTGATCATAGTTCACAGTTCACAGTTCACAGTTCACAGTTCACAGTTCACAGATCATAGTTCACAGTTCACAGTTCACAGTTCACAGTTCACAGTTCACAGTTCACAGTTCACAGTCTTCATTTCACAATTCACAGTTCGCAGTTCACAGTTCACAGATCACAGTTCACAGATCACAGTTCACAGTTCACAGTTCACAGTTCACAGTTCACAGATCACACTTCACAGATCACACTTCACAGTTCACAGTTCACAGTTCACAGTTCACAGTTCACAGTTCACAGTTCCAGTTCACAGTTCACAGTTCACAGTTCACAGTTCACAGTTCACAGTTCACAGTTCACACTTCACTGTTCACAGATCACAGTTCACAGTTCACAGTTCACAGTTCACAGTTCCCAGTTCGCAGGTCACAGTTCACATTTCACAGTTCACTGTCTTCATTTCATACTTCACAGTTCACTGTCTTCATTTCATACTTCACAGTTCGCAGTTCACAGTTCACAGTCCACAGTTCACTGTTCACAGATCACAGTTCACAGATCACAGTCTTCATTTCACACTTCACACTTCACAGTGCACAGTTCACAGTTCACAGTCCACAGTTCACTGTTCACAAATCACAGTTCACACTTCACAGTTCACAGTTCACAGTCCACAGATCACAGTTCACAGACTTTATTTCACACTTCACAGTTCACAGTTCACAGTTCACAGTTCACAGTTCACAGTTCACAGTTCACAGCTCACAGTTCACAGTTCACTGTTCACAGTTTACAATTCTCAGTTTACAGTTCTCAGTTTACAGTTCTCAGTTCACAGTTGACAGTTCACAGTTGACAGTTCACACTTCACAGTTCACAGTTCACAGTTCACAGTTCACAGATCACAGTTCACAGTTCACAGATCACAGTTCACAGTTCACAGTTCACAGTTCACAGTTCACTGTTCACTGTTCACTGTTCACAGTTCACAGTTCACAGTTCACAGTCTTCATTTCACAATTCACAGTTCGTAGTTCACAGTTCACAGGTCACAGTTCACAGTTCACAGGTCACAGTTCACAGTTCACAGTCCACAGTTCACTGTTCACAGATCACAGTTCACAGTTCACAGTCTTCATTTCACACTTCACACTTCACAGTGCACAGTTCACAGTCCACAGTTCACTGTTCACAAATCACAGTTCACAGTTCACAGTTCACAGTCCACAGATCACAGTTCACAGTCTTCATTTCACACTTCACAGTTCGCAGTTCACAGTTCACAGATCACAGATCACAGTTCACAGTTCACAGTTCACAGTTCACAGTTCACTGTTCACAGTTCACTGTTCACAGTTCACTGTTCACAGATCATAGTTCACAGTTCACAGTTCACAGTTCACAGTTCACAGTTCACAGTTCACAGTTCACAGTTCACAGTTCACAGTTCACAGTTCACAGTTCACAGTTCACAGTCTTCATTTCACAATTGACAGTTCGCAGTTCACAGTTCACAGATCACAGTTCACAGTTCACAGTCTTCATTTCACACTTCACAGTTCGCAGTTCACAGTTCACAGATCACAGTTCACTGTTCACTGTTCACTGTTCACAGTTCACAGTTCACAGTTCACAGTCTTCATTTCACAATTCACAGTTCGTAGTTCACAGTTCACAGGTCACAGTTCACAGTTCACAGGTCACAGTTCACAGTTCACAGTCCACAGTTCACTGTTCACAGATCACAGTTCACAGTTCACAGTCTTCATTTCACACTTCACACTTCACAGTGCACAGTTCACAGTCCACAGTTCACTGTTCACAAATCACAGTTCACAGTTCACAGTTCACAGTCCACAGATCACAGTTCACAGTCTTCATTTCACACTTCACAGTTCGCAGTTCACAGTTCACAGATCACAGATCACAGTTCACAGTTCACAGTTCACAGTTCACAGTTCACTGTTCACAGTTCACTGTTCACAGTTCACTGTTCACAGATCATAGTTCACAGTTCACAGTTCACAGTTCACAGTTCACAGTTCACAGTTCACAGTTCACAGTTCACAGTTCACAGTTCACAGTTCACAGTCTTCATTTCACAATTGACAGTTCGCAGTTCACAGTTCACAGATCACAGTTCACTGTTCACAGTTTACAGTTCTCAGTTTACAGTTCTCAGTTCAGAGTTCACAGTTCACAGTTCACAGTTCACAGTTCACAGTTCACAGTTCACACTTCACAGTTCACAGTTCACAGTCCACAGTTCACTGTTCACAGAATAGTTCACAGTTCACAGTTCACAGTTCACAGTTCACAGTTCACAGTTCACAGTCTTCATTTCACAATTCACAGTTCGCAGTTCACAGTTCACAGATCACAGTTCACAGTTCACAGATCATAGTTCACAGTTCACAGTTCACAGTTCACAGTTCACAGTTCACAGTTCACAGTTCACAGTTCACAGTTCACAGTTCACAGTTCACAGTTCACAGTTTTCATTTCACAATTCACAGTTCGCAGTTCACAGTTCACAGATCACAGTTCACAGATCACAGTGCACAGTTCACAGTTCACAGTTCACAGTTCACAGTTCACAGATCACACTTCACAGATCACACTTCACAGTTCACAGTTCACAGATCACTGTTCAAAGACTTTATTTCACAATTCAGTTTTCACAGTTCACAGTTCACAGTCCGCAGTTCACTGTTCACTGATCATAGTTCACAGTTCACAGTTCACAGTTCACAGTTCACAGTTCACAGTTCACAGTTCACAGTTCACAGTTCACAGTTCACAGTTCACAGTTCACAGTTCACAGTTCACAGTTCACAGTTCACAGTTCACAGTTCACACTTCACAGTTCACACATCACAGTTCACAGTTCACAGTTCACATATCACAGTTCACAGTTTACAGTTCACAGTTCACAGTTCCCATTTCGCAGGTCACAGTTCACATTTCACAGTTCACTGTCTTCATTTCATACTTCACAGTTCGCAGTTCACAGTTCACAATTCACAGTTCACTGTTCACAGTTTACAGTTCTCAGTTTACAGTTCTCAGTTCACAGTTGACAGTTCACAGTTGACAGTTCACACTTCACAGATCACAGTTCACAGTTCACAGTCCACAGTTCACTGTTCACTGTTCACAATTCACAGTTCACAGTTCACAGTTCACAGTTCACAGTTCACTGTTCACTGTTCACAGGTCACAGTTTACAGTTCACACTTCACAGTTCACAGTTCACAGTTCACAGTCCACAGTTCACAGTCCACAGTTCACTGATCACACATCACAGTTCACAGTTCACAGTTCACAGTCCACAGATCACAGTTCACAGTCTTCATTTCACAATTCACAGTTCGCAGTTCACAGTTCACAGATCACAGTTCACAGATCACAGTGCACAGTTCACAGTTCACAGTTCACAGTTCACAGATCACACTTCACAGATCACACTTCACAGTTCACAGTTCACAGATCACTGTTCAAAGACTTTATTTCACAATTCAGTTTTCACAGTTCACAGTTCACAGTCCGCAGTTCACTGTTCACTGATCATAGTTCACAGTTCACAGTTCACAGTTCACAGTTCACTGTTCACTGATCATAGTTCACAGTTCACAGTTCACAGTTCACAGTTCACAAATCACAGTTCACAGATCACAGTTCACAGTTCACAGTTCACAGTTCACAGTTCACAGATCATAGTTCACAGTTCACAGTTCACAGTTCACAGTTCACAGTTCACAGTTCACAGTTCACAGTTCACAGTTCACAGTTTTCATTTCACAATTCACAGTTCGCAGTTCACAGTTCACAGATCACAGTTCACAGATCACAGTGCACAGTTCACAGTTCACAGTTCACAGTTCACAGATCACACTTCACAGATCACACTTCACAGTTCACAGTTCACAGATCACTGTTCAAAGACTTTATTTCACAATTCAGTTTTCACAGTTCACAGTTCACAGTCCGCAGTTCACTGTTCACTGATCATAGTTCACAGTTCACAGTTCACAGTTCACAGTTCACAGTTCACAGTTCACAGTTCACAGTTCACAGTTCACAGTTCACAGTTCACAGTTCACAGTTCACAGTTCACAGTTCACAGTTCACAGTTCACAGTTCACAGTTCACAGTTCACAGTTCACAGTTCACAGTTCACAGTTCACAGTTCACAGTTCACAGTTCACACTTCACAGTTCACACATCACAATTCACAGTTCACAGTTCACATATCACAGTTCACAGTTCACAGTTCACAGTTCACAGTTCACAGTTCCCATTTCGCAGGTCACAGTTCACATTTCACAGTTCACTGTCTTCATTTCATACTTCACAGTTCGCAGTTCACAGTTCACAGTTCACAGTTCACAGTTCACTGTTCACAGTTTACAGTTCTCAGTTTACAGTTCTCAGTTCACAGTTGACAGTTCACAGTTGACAGTTCACACTTCACAGTTCACAGTTCACAGTTCACAGTCCACAGTTCACTGTTCACTGTTCACAATTCACAGTTCACAGTTCACAGTTCACAGTTCACAGTTCACTGTTCACTGTTCACAGGTCACAGTTTACAGTTCACACTTCACAGTTCACAGTTCACAGTTCACAGTCCACAGTTCACAGTCCACAGTTCACTGATCACACATCACAGTTCACAGTTCACAGTTCACAGTCCACAGATCACAGTTCACAGTCTTCATTTCACAATTCACAGTTCGCAGTTCACAGTTCACAGTTCACAGATCACAGTTCACAGATCACAGTGCACAGTTCACAGTTCACAGTTCACAGTTCACAGATCACACTTCACAGATCACACTTCACAGTTCACAGTTCACAGATCACACTTCACAGATCACACTTCACAGTTCACAGTTCACAGATCACTGTTCAAAGACTTTATTTCACAATTCAGTTTTCACAGTTCACAGTTCACAGTCCGCAGTTCACTGTTCACTGATCATAGTTCACAGTTCACAGTTCACAGTTCACAGTTCACTGTTCACTGATCATAGTTCACAGTTCACAGTTCACAGTTCACAGTTCACAGTTCACAGATCATAGTTCACAGTTCACAGTTCACAGTTCACAGTTCACAGTTCACAGTTCACAGTTCACAGTTCACAGTTCACAGTCTTCATTTCACAATTCACAGTTCGCAGTTCACAGTTCACAGATCACAGTTCACAGATCACAGTGCACAGTTCACAGTTCACAGTTCACAGTTCACAGATCACACTTCACAGTTCACAGTTCACAGATCACTGTTCAAAGACTTTATTTCACAATTCAGTTTTCACAGTTCACAGTTCACAGTCCGCAGTTCACTGTTCACTGATCATAGTTCACAGTTCACAGTTCACAGTTCACAGTTCACAGTTCACAGTTCACAGTTCACAGTTCACAGTTCACAGTTCACAGTTCACAGTTCACAGTTCACAGTTCACAGTTCACAGTTCACAGTTCACAGTTCACAGTTCACAGTTCACAGTTCACAGTTCACAGTTCACAGTTCACAGTTCACAGTTCACAGTTCACAGTTCACAGTTCACAGTTCACAGTTCACAGTTCACAGTTCACAGTTCACAGTTCACACTTCACAGTTCACACATCACAGTTCACAGTTCACAGTTCACAGTTCACAGTTCCCATTTCGCAGGTCACAGTTCACATTTCACAGTTCACTGTCTTCATTTCATACTTCACAGTTCGCAGTTCACAGTTCACAGTTCACAGTTCACTGTTCACAGTTTACAGTTCTCAGTTTACAGTTCTCAGTTCACAGTTGACAGTTCACAGTTGACAGTTCACACTTCACAGTTCACAGTTCACAGTTCACAGTTCACAGTCCACAGTTCACTGTTCACTGTTCACAATTCACAGTTCACAGTTCACAGTTCACAGTTCACTCTTCACTGTTCACAGGTCACAGTTTACAGTTCACACTTCACAGTTCACAGTTCACAGTTCACAGTCCACAGTTCACAGTCCACAGTTCACTGATCACACATCACAGTTCACAGTTCACAGTTCACAGTCCACAGATCACAGTTCACAGTCTTCATTTCACACTTCAAAGTTCGCAGTTCACAGTTCACAGATCACAGTTCACAGTTCACAGTTTACAGTTCTCAGTTTACAGTTCTCAGTTCACAGTTGACAGTTCACAGTTCACAGTTCACACGTCACAGTTCACAGTTCACAGTTCACAGTCCACAGTTCACAGTTCACAGTTCACAGTTCCCAGTTCGCAGGTCACAGTTCACATTTCACAGTTCACAGTTCTCAGTTCACAGATCACAGTTCACAGTTCACAGACTTTATTTCACAATTCAGTTTTCACAGTTCACAGTTCACAGTTCACAGGGCACAGTTCACAGTTCACAGTCTTCATTTCACAATTCACACTCCACAGTGCACAGTTCACAGTCCACAGTTCACTGTTCACAAATCACAGTTCACACTTCACAGTTCACAGTTCACAGTCCACAGATCACAGTTCACAGACTTTATTTCACACTTCACAGTTGGCAGTTCACAGTTCACAGTTCACAGTTCACAGTTCACAGTTCACAGTTCACAGTTCACAGTTCACAGTTCACAGTTCACAGTTCACAGTTCACAGTTCACAGTTCACAGTTCACTGTTCACAGTTTACAGTTCTCAGTTTACAGTTCTCAGTTCACAGTTGACAGTTCACAGTTGACAGTTCACACTTCACAGTTCACAGTTCACAGTTCACAGTTCACAGTCCACAGTTCACTGTTCACAATTCACAGTTCACAGTTCACAGTTCACAGTTCACAGTTCACAGTTCACAGTTCACAGTTCACAGTTCACACTTCACAGTTCACAGTTCACAGTCCACAGTTCACTGTTCACAGAATAGTTCACAGTTCACAGTTCACAGTTCACAGTTCACAGTTCACAGTCTTCATTTCACAATTGACAGTTCGCAGTTCACAGTTCACAGATCACAGTTCACAGTTCACAGTCTTCATTTCACACTTCACAGTTCGCAGTTCACAGTTCACAGATCACAGTTCACAGTTCACAGTTCACAGTTCACAGTTCACAGTTCACTGTTCACAGTTTACAGTTCTCAGTTTACAGTTCTCAGTTCAGAGTTCACAGTTCACAGTTCACAGTTCACAGTTCACAGTTCACAGTTCACACTTCACAGTTCACAGTTCACAGTCCACAGTTCACTGTTCACAGAATAGTTCACAGTTCACAGTTCACTGTTCACAGAATAGTTCACAGTTCACAGTTCACAGTTCACAGTCTTCATTTCACAATTCACAGTTCGCAGTTCACAGTTCACAGATCACAGTTCACAGTCCACAGTTCACAGTTCACAGTTCACTGTTCACAGTTTACAGTTCTCAGTTTACAGTTCTCAGTTCACAGTTGACAGTTCACAGTTGACAGTTCACACTTCACAGTTCACAGTTCACAGTTCACAGTTCACAGTCCACAGTTCACTGTTCACAATTCACAGTTCACAGTTCACAGTTCACAGTTCACAGTTCACAGTTCACTGTTCACTGTTCACAGTTCACAGTTCACAGTTCACAGTTCACAGACTTCATTTCACAATTCACAGTTCGCAGTTCACAGTTCACAGGTCACAGTTCACAGTTCACAGTCTTCATTTCACACTTCACAGTTCGCAGTTCACAGTTCACAGATCACAGTTGACAGTTCACAGTTTACAGTTCTCAGTTTACAGTTCTCAGTTCACAGTTGACAGTTCACAGTTCACAGTTCACACGTCACAGTTCACAGTTCACAGTTCACAGTCCACAGTTCACAGTTCACAGTTCCCAGTTCGCAGGTCACAGTTCACATTTCACAGTTCACTGTCTTCATTTCATACTTCACACTTCACACGTCACAGTTCACAGTTCACAGTTCACAGTCCACAGTTCACAGTTCACAGTTCACAGTTCCCAGTTCGCAGGTCACAGTTCACATTTCACAGTTCACTGTCTTCATTTCATACTTCACAGTTCGCAGTTCACAGTTCACAGGTCACAGTTCACAGTTCACAGGTCACAGTTCACAGCCCACTGTTCACAGTTCACAGTTCTCAGTTCACAGATCACAGTTCACAGTTCACAGTTCACAGTATTCATTTCACACTTCAGTCTTAACAGGGCATAGTTCACAGTTCACAGTCTTCATTTCACAATTCACAGTTCGCAGTGCACAGTTCACAGTTCACAGTTCACAGTCTTCATTTCACAATTCACAGTTCACTGTTCACAAATCACAGTTCACACTTCACAGTTCACAGTTCACAGTCCACAGATCACAGTTCACAGACTTTATTTCACACTTCACAGTTGGCAGTTCACAGTTCACAGTTCACAGTTCACAGTCCACAGTTCACAGTTCACAGTTCACAGTTCACAGTTCACAGTTCACAGTTCACAGTTCACAGTTCACAGTTCACTGTTCACAGTTCACAGTTCACAGTTCACAGTTCACAGTTTTCATTTCACAATTCACAGTTCGCAGTTCACAGTTCACAGATCACAGTTCACAGATCACAGTGCACAGTTCACAGTTCACAGTTCACAGTTCACAGTTCACAGATCACACTTCACAGATCACACTTCACAGTTCACAGTTCACAGATCACTGTTCAAAGACTTTATTTCACAATTCAGTTTTCACAGTTCACAGTTCACAGTCCGCAGTTCACTGTTCACTGATCATAGTTCACAGTTCACAGTTCACAGTTCACAGTTCACAGTTCACAGTTCACAGTTCACAGTTCACAGTTCACAGTTCACAGTTCACAGTTCACAGTTCACAGTTCACAGTTCACAGTTCACAGTTCACAGTTCACAGTTCACAGTTCACAGTTCACAGTTCACAGTTCACAGTTCACAGTTCACAGTTCACAGTTCACAGTTCACAGTTCACAGTTCACAGTTCACAGTTCACAGTTCACACTTCACAGTTCACACTTCACAGTTCACACATCACAGTTCACAGTTCACAGTTCACAGTTCACAGTTCACATATCACAGTTCACAGTTCACAGTTCACAGTTCACAGTTCCCATTTCGCAGGTCACAGTTCACATTTCACAGTTCACTGTCTTCATTTCATACTTCACAGTTCGCAGTTCACAGTTCACAGTTCACAGTTCACAGTTCACTGTTCACAGTTTACAGTTCTCAGTTTACAGTTCTCAGTTCACAGTTGACAGTTCACAGTTGACAGTTCACACTTCACAGTTCACAGTTCACAGTTCACAGTCCACAGTTCACTGTTCACTGTTCACAATTCACAGTTCACAGTTCACAGTTCACAGTTCACTGTTCACTGTTCACAGGTCACAGTTTACAGTTCACACTTCACAGTTCACAGTTCACAGTTCACAGTCCACAGTTCACAGTCCACAGTTCACTGATCACACATCACAGTTCACAGTTCACAGTTCACAGTCCACAGATCACAGTTCACAGTCTTCATTTCACACTTCAAAGTTCGCAGTTCACAGTTCACAGATCACAGTTCACAGTTCACAGTTTACAGTTCTCAGTTTACAGTTCTCAGTTCACAGTTGACAGTTCACAGTTCACAGTTCACAGTTCACAGTTCACAGTTCACAGATCATAGTTCACAGTTCACAGTTCACAGTTCACAGTTCACAGTTCACAGTTCACAGTTCACAGTTCACAGTTCACAGTCTTCATTTCACAATTCACAGTTCGCAGTTCACAGTTCACAGATCACAGTTCACAGATCACAGTGCACAGTTCACAGTTCACAGTTCACAGTTCACAGATCACACTTCACAGATCACACTTCACAGTTCACAGTTCACAGATCACTGTTCAAAGACTTTATTTCACAATTCAGTTTTCACAGTTCACAGTTCACAGTCCGCAGTTCACTGTTCACTGATCATAGTTCACAGTTCACAGTTCACAGTTCACAGTTCACTGTTCACTGATCATAGTTCACAGTTCACAGTTCACAGTTCACAGTTCACAGATCATAGTTCACAGTTCACAGTTCACAGTTCACAGTTCACAGTTCACAGTTCACAGTTCACAGTTCACAGTTCACAGTTCACAGTTCACAGTCTTCATTTCACAATTCACAGTTCGCAGTTCACAGTTCACAGATCACAGTTCACAGATCACAGTGCACAGTTCACAGTTCACAGTTCACAGTTCACAGATCACACTTCACAGATCACACTTCACAGTTCACAGTTCACAGATCACTGTTCAAAGACTTTATTTCACAATTCAGTTTTCACAGTTCACAGTTCACAGTCCGCAGTTCACTGTTCACTGATCATAGTTCACAGTTCACAGTTCACAGTTCACAGTTCACAGTTCACAGTTCACAGTTCACAGTTCACAGTTCACAGTTCACAGTTCACAGTTCACAGTTCACAGTTCACAGTTCACAGTTCACAGTTCACAGTTCACAGTTCACAGTTCACAGTTCACAGTTCACAGTTCACAGTTCACAGTTCACACTTCACAGTTCACACATCACAGTTCACAGTTCACAGTTCACATATCACAGTTCACAGTTCACAGTTCACAGTTCACAGTTCCCATTTCGCAGGTCACAGTTCACATTTCACAGTTCACTGTCTTCATTTCATACTTCACAGTTCGCAGTTCACAGTTCACAGTTCACAGTTCACTGTTCACAGTTTACAGTTCTCAGTTTACAGTTCTCAGTTCACAGTTGACAGTTCACAGTTGACAGTTCACACTTCACAGTTCACAGTTCACAGTTCACAGTCCACAGT
Organism: Lasioglossum villosulum; assembly: GCA_963971365.1. NCBI lineage: Eukaryota > Metazoa > Arthropoda > Insecta > Hymenoptera > Halictidae > Lasioglossum > Lasioglossum villosulum. The sequence continues at coordinate 352,175 of CAXARU010000114.1, read as the reverse complement.
TCACTGTTCACTGTTCACAATTCACAGTTCACAGTTCACAGTTCACAGTTCACTGTTCACTGTTCACAGGTCACAGTTTACAGTTCACACTTCACAGTTCACAGTTCACAGTTCACAGTCCACAGTTCACAGTCCACAGTTCACTGATCACACATCACAGTTCACAGTTCACAGTTCACAGTCCACAGATCACAGTTCACAGTCTTCATTTCACACTTCAAAGTTCGCAGTTCACAGTTCACAGATCACAGTTCACAGTTCACAGTTTACAGTTCTCAGTTTACAGTTCTCAGTTCACAGTTGACAGTTCACAGTTCACAGTTCACACGTCACAGTTCACAGTTCACAGTTCACAGTCCACAGTTCACAGTTCACAGTTCACAGTTCCCAGTTCGCAGGTCACAGTTCACATTTCACAGTTCACAGTTCTCAGTTCACAGATCACAGTTCACAGTTCACAGACTTTATTTCACAATTCAGTTTTCACAGTTCACAGTTCACAGTTCACAGGGCACAGTTCACAGTTCACAGTCTTCATTTCACAATTCACACTCCACAGTGCACAGTTCACAGTCCACAGTTCACTGTTCACAAATCACAGTTCACACTTCACAGTTCACAGTTCACAGTCCACAGATCACAGTTCACAGACTTTATTTCACACTTCACAGTTGGCAGTTCACAGTTCACAGTTCACAGTTCACAGTTCACAGTTCACAGTTCACAGTTCACAGTTCACAGTTCACAGTTCACAGTTCACTGTTCACAGTTTACAGTTCTCAGTTTACAGTTCTCAGTTCACAGTTGACAGTTCACAGTTGACAGTTCACACTTCACAGTTCACAGTTCACAGTTCACAGTTCACAGTCCACAGTTCACTGTTCACAATTCACAGTTCACAGTTCACAGTTCACAGTTCACAGTTCACTGTTCACTGTTCACAGTTCACAGTTCACAGTTCACAGTTCACAGACTTCATTTCACAATTCACAGTTCGCAGTTCACAGTTCACAGGTCACAGTTCACAGTTCACAGTCTTCATTTCACACTTCACAGTTCGCAGTTCACAGTTCACAGATCACAGTTGACAGTTCACAGTTTACAGTTCTCAGTTTACAGTTCTCAGTTCACAGTTGACAGTTCACAGTTCACAGTTCACACGTCACAGTTCACAGTTCACAGTTCACAGTCCACAGTTCACAGTTCACAGTTCCCAGTTCGCAGGTCACAGTTCACATTTCACAGTTCACTGTCTTCATTTCATACTTCACAGTTCACACGTCACAGTTCACAGTTCACAGTTCACAGTCCACAGTTCACAGTTCACAGTTCACAGTTCCCAGTTCGCAGGTCACAGTTCACATTTCACAGTTCACTGTCTTCATTTCATACTTCACAGTTCGCAGTTCACAGTTCACAGGTCACAGTTCACAGTTCACAGGTCACAGTTCACAGCCCACTGTTCACAGTTCACAGTTCTCAGTTCACAGATCACAGTTCACAGTTCACAGTTCACAGTCTTCATTTCACACTTCAGTCTTCACAGGGCACAGTTCACAGTTCACAGTCTTCATTTCACAATTCACAGTTCGCAGTGCACAGTTCACAGTTCACAGTTCACAGTCTTCATTTCACAATTCACAGTTCACTGTTCACAAATCACAGTTCACACTTCACAGTTCACAGTTCACAGTCCACAGATCACAGTTCACAGACTTTATTTCACACTTCACAGTTGGCAGTTCACAGTTCACAGTTCACAGTTCACAGTTCACAGTTCACAGTTCACAGTTCACAGTTCACAGTTCACAGTTCACAGTTCACAGTTCACAGTTCACAGTTCACTGTTCACAGTTCACTGTTCACAGTTTACAGTTCTCAGTTTACAGTTCTCAGTTCACAGTTCACAGTTCACAGTCCACAGTCCACAGTTCACTGTTCACAATTCACAGTTCACAGTTCACAGTTCACAGTTCACAGTTCACAGTTCACTGTTCACTGTTCACAGTTCACAGTTCACAGTTCACAGTTCACAGACTTCATTTCACAATTCACAGTTCGCAGTTCACAGTTCACAGGTCACAGTTCACAGTTCACAGTCTTGATTTCACACTTCACAGTTCGCAGTTCACAGTTCACAGATCACAGTTGACAGTTCACAGTTTACAGTTCTCAGTTTACAGTTCTCAGTTCACAGTTGACAGTTCACAGTTCACAGTTCACAGTTCACACGTCACAGTTCACAGTTCACAGTTCACAGTCCACAGTTCACAGTTCACAGTTCCCAGTTCGCAGGTCACAGTTCACATTTCACAGTTCACTGTCTTCATTTCATACTTCACAGTTCACACGTCACAGTTCACAGTTCACAGTTCACAGTCCACAGTTCATAGTTCACAGTTCCCAGTTCGCAGGTCACAGTTCACATTTCACAGTTCACTGTCTTCATTTCATACTTCACAGTTCGCAGTTCACAGTTCACAGGTCACAGTTCACAGTTCACAGGTCACAGTTCACAGCCCACTGTTCACAGTTCACAGTTCTCAGTTCACAGATCACAGTTCACAGTTCACAGTTCACAGTCTTCATTTCACACTTCAGTCTTCACAGGGCACAGTTCACAGTTCACAGTCTTCATTTCACAATTCACAGTTCGCAGTTCACAGTTCACAGTTCACAGTTCACAGTCTTCATTTCACAATTCACAGTTCGCAGTTCACAGTGCACAGATCACAGTTCACAGTTCACAGTCTTCATTTCACACTTCACAGTTCGCAGTTCACAGTTCACAGATCACACTTCACAGATCACACTTCACAGTTCACAGTTCACAGATCACTGTTCACAGACTTTATTTCACAATTCAGTTTTCACAGTTCACAGTTCACAGTCCGCAGTTCACAGTTCACAGATCACAGTTCACAGTTCACAGTTCACAGTTCACAGTTCACAGTTCACTGTTCACAGTTTACAGTTCTCAGTTTACAGTTCTCAGTTCACAGTTCACAGTTCACAGTCCACAGTTCACTGTTCACAATTCACAGTTCACAGTTCACAGTTCACAGTTCACAGTTCACAGTTCACAGTTCACTGTTCACTGTTCACAGTTCACAGTTCACAGTTCACAGTTCACAGACTTCATTTCACAATTCACAGTTCGCAGTTCACAGTTCACAGTTCACAGATCACAGTTGACAGTTCACAGTTTACAGTTCTCAGTTCACAGTTGACAGTTCATACTTCACAGTTCACACGTCACAGTTCACAGTTCACAGTTCACAGTCCACAGTTCACAGTTCACAGTTCCCAGTTCGCAGGACACAGTTCACATTTCACAGTTCACTGTCTTCATTTCATACTTCACAGTTCGCAGTTCACAGTTCACAGGTCACAGTTCACAGTTCACAGGTCACAGTTCACAGCCCACTGTTCACAGTTCACAGTTCTCAGTTCACAGATCACAGTTCACAGTTCACAGTTCACAGTCTTCATTTCACACTTCAGTCTTCACAGGGCACAGTTCACAGTTCACAGTCTTCATTTCACACTTCACAGTTCGCAGTTCACAGTTCACAGATCACACTTCACAGATCACACTTCACAGTTCACAGTTCACAGATCACTGTTCACAGACTTTATTTCACAATTCAGTTTTCACAGTTCACAGTTCACAGTCCGCAGTTCACTGTTCACTGATCATAGTTCACAGTTCACAGTTCACAGTTCACAGTTCACAGTTCACAGTTCACAGTTCACAGTTCACAGTTCACAGTTCACAGTTCACAGTTCACAGTTCACCGTTCACAGTTCACAGTTCACAGTTCACAGTTCACAATTCACAGTTCACACTTCACAGTTCACACATCACAGTTCACAGTTCACATATCACAGTTCACAGTTCACAGTTCACAGTTCACAGTTCACAGTTCCCATTTCGCAGGTCACAGTTCACATTTCACAGTTCACTGTCTTCATTTCATACTTCACAGTTCGCAGTTCACAGTTCACAGTTCACAGTTCACTGTTCACAGTTTACAGTTCTCAGTTTACAGTTCTCAGTTCACAGTTGACAGTTCACAGTTGACAGTTCACACTTCACAGTTCACAGTTCACAGTTCACAGTCCACAGTTCACTGATCACACATCACAGTTCACAGTTCACAGTTCACAGTCCACAGATCACAGTTCACAGTCTTCATTTCACACTTCACAGTTCGCAGTTCACAGTTCACAGATCACAGTTCACAGTTCACAGTTTACAGTTCTCAGTTTACAGTTCTCAGCTCACAGTTGACAGTTCACAGTTCACAGTTCACACGTCACAGTTCACAGTTCACAGTTCACAGTTCACAGTTCACAGTTCACAGTTCACAGTTCACAGTTCCCAGTTCGCAGGTCACAGTTCACATTTCAGTGTTCACAGTTCTCAGTTGACAGATCACAGTTCACAGTTCACAGACTTTATTTCACAATTCAGTTTTCACAGTTCACAGTTCACAGTTCACAGTTCACAGGGCACAGTTCACAGTTCACAGTCTTCATTTCACAATTCACACTTCACAGTGCACAGTTCACAGTCCACAGTTCACTGTTCACAAATCACAGTTCACAGTTCACAGTTCACAGTCCACAGATCACAGTTCACAGACTTTATTTCACACTTCACAGTTGGCAGTTCACAGTTCACAGTTCACAGTTCACAGTTCACAGTTCACAGTTCACAGTTCACAGTTCACAGTTCACAGTTCACAGTTCACAGTTCACAGTTCACAGATCACAATTCACAGTTCACAGTTCACTGTTCACAGTTCTCAGTTCACAGTTGACAGTTCACACTTCACAGTTCACAGTTCACAGTTCACAGTTCACAGTCCACAGTTCACTGTTCACAATTCACAGTTCACAGTTCACAGTTCACAGTTCACAGTTCACAGTTCACTGTTCACAGTTCACAGTTCACAGATCACAGTTCACAGTCTTCATTTCACACTTCACAGTTCGCAGTTCACAGTTCACAGATCACAGTTCACAGTCTTCATTTCACACTTCACAGTTCGCAGTTCACAGTTCACAGATCACAGTTCACAGTTCACAGTTTACAGTTCTCAGTTTACAGTTCTCAGTTCACAGTTGACAGTTCACAGTTCACAGTTCACACGTCACAGTTCACAGTTCACAGTTCACAGTTCACAGTTCACAGTTCACAGTTCACAGTTCCCAGTTCGCAGGTCACAGTTCACATTTCAGAGTTCACAGTTCTCAGTTCACAGATCACAGTTCACAGTTCACAGACTTTATTTCACAATTCAGTTTTCACAGTTCACAGTTCACAGTTCACAGGGCACAGTTCACAGTTCACAGTCTTCATTTCACAATTCACACTTCACAGTGCACAGTTCACAGTCCACAGTTCACTGTTCACAAATCACAGTTCACAGTTCACAGTTCACAGTCCACAGATCACAGTTCACAGACTTTATTTCACACTTCACAGTTGGCAGTTCACAGTTCACAGTTCACAGTTCACAGTTCACAGTTCACAGTTCCCAGTTCGCAGGTCACAGTTCACATTTCAGAGTTCACAGTTCTCAGTTCACAGATCACAGTTCACAGTTCACAGACTTTATTTCACAATTCAGTTTTCACAGTTCACAGTTCACAGTTCACAGGGCACAGTTCACAGTTCACAGTCTTCATTTCACAATTCACACTTCACAGTGCACAGTTCACAGTCCACAGTTCACTGTTCACAAATCACAGTTCACAGTTCACAGTTCACAGTCCACAGATCACAGTTCACAGACTTTATTTCACACTTCACAGTTGGCAGTTCACAGTTCACAGTTCACAGTTCACAGTTCACAGTTCACAGTTCACAGTTCACAGTTCACAGTTCACAGTTCACAGTTCACAGTTCACAGTTCACAGTTCACAGATCACAGTTCACAGACTTTATTTCACACTTCACAGTTGGCAGTTCACAGTTCACAGTTCACAGTTCACAGTTCACAGTTCACAGTTCACAGTTCACAGTCCACAGATCACAGTTCACAGACTTTATTTCACACTTCACAGTTGGCAGTTCACAGTTCACAGTTCACAGTTCACAGTTCACAGTTCACAGTTCACAGTTCACAGTTCACAGTTCACAGTTCACAGTTCACAGTTCACAGTTCACAGTTCACAGTTCACAGTTCACAGTTCACAGTTCCCAGTTCGCAGGTCACAGTTCACATTTCACAGTTCACTGTCTTCATTTCATACTTCACAGTTCGCAGTTCACAGTTCACAGTCCACAGTTCACTGTTCACTGTTCACAATTCACAGTTCACAGTTCACAGTTCACAGTTCACTGTTCACTGTTCACAGTTCACAGTTCACAGTTCACTGTTCACTGTTCACAGTTCACAGTTCACAGTTCACAGTCTTCATTTCACAATTCATAGTTCGCAGTTCACAGGTCACAGTTCACAGTTCACAGGTCACAGTTCACAGTTCACACTTCACAGTTCACAGTTCACAGTTCACAGTTCACAGTCCACAGTTCACAGTCCACAGTTCACTGATCACACATCACAGTTCACAGTTCACAGTTCACAGTCCACAGATCAAAGTTCACAGTCTTCATTTCACACTTCACAGTTCACAGTTCACACGTCACAGTTCACAGTTCACAGTTCACAGTTCACAGTTCACAGTTCACAGTTCACAGTTCACAGTTCCCAGTTCGCAGGTCACAGTTCACATTTCAGAGTTCACAGTTCTCAGTTGACAGATCACAGTTCACAGTTCACAGACTTTATTTCACAATTCAGTTTTCACAGTTCACAGTTCACAGTTCACAGTTCACAGTTCACAGGGCACAGTTCACAGTTCACAGTCTTCATTTCACAATTCACACTTCACAGTGCACAGTTCACAGTCCACAGTTCACTGTTCACAAATCACAGTTCACAGTTCACAGTTCACAGTCCACAGATCACAGTTCACAGACTTTATTTCACACTTCACAGTTGGCAGTTCACAGTTCACAGTTCACAGTTCACAGTTCACAGTTCACAGTTCACAGTTCACAGTTCACAGTTCACAGTTCACAGTTCACAGTTCACAGATCACAATTCACTGTTCACAGTTTACAGTTCTCAGTTTACAGTTCTCAGTTCACAGTTGACAGTTCACAGTTGACAGTTCACACTTCACAGTTCACAGTTCACAGTTCACAGTTCACAGTCCACAGTTCACTGTTCACAATTCACAGTTCACAGTTCACAGTTCACAGTTCACAGTTCACAGTTCACAGTTCACTGTTCACAGTTCACAGTTCACAGATCACAGTTCACAGTCTTCATTTCACACTTCACAGTTCGCAGTTCACAGTTCACAGATCACAGTTCACAGTCTTCATTTCACACTTCACAGTTCGCAGTTCACAGTTCACAGATCACAGTTCACAGTTCACAGTTTACAGTTCTCAGTTTACAGTTCTCAGTTCACAGTTGACAGTTCACAGTTCACAGTTCACACGTCACAGTTCACAGTTCACAGTTCACAGTTCACAGTTCACAGTTCACAGTTCACAGTTCCCAGTTCGCAGGTCACAGTTCACATTTCAGAGTTCACAGTTCTCAGTTCACAGATCACAGTTCACAGTTCACAGACTTTATTTCACAATTCAGTTTTCACAGTTCACAGTTCACAGTTCACAGGGCACAGTTCACAGTTCACAGTCTTCATTTCACAATTCACACTTCACAGTGCACAGTTCACAGTCCACAGTTCACTGTTCACAAATCACAGTTCACAGTTCACAGTTCACAGTCCACAGATCACAGTTCACAGACTTTATTTCACACTTCACAGTTGGCAGTTCACAGTTCACAGTTCACAGTTCACAGTTCACAGTTCACAGTTCACAGTTCACAGTTCACAGTTCACAGTTCACAGTTCACAGTTCACAGTTCACAGTTCACAGATCACAGTTCACAGACTTTATTTCACACTTCACAGTTGGCAGTTCACAGTTCACAGTTCACAGTTCACAGTTCACAGTTCACAGTTCACAGTTCACAGTCCACAGATCACAGTTCACAGACTTTATTTCACACTTCACAGTTGGCAGTTCACAGTTCACAGTTCACAGTTCACAGTTCACAGTTCACAGTTCACAGTTCACAGTTCACAGTTCACAGTTCACAGTTCACAGTTCACAGTTCACAGTTCACAGATCACAATTCACAGTTCACAGTTCACTGTTCACAGTTTACAGTTCTCAGTTTACAGTTCTCAGTTCACAGTTGACAGTTCACAGTTGACAGTTCACACTTCACAGTTCACAGTTCACAGTTCACAGTTCACAGTCCACAGTTCACTGTTCACAATTCACAGTTCACAGTTCACAGTTCACAGTTCACAGTTCACAGTTCACTGTTCACAGTTCACAGTTCACAGTTCACAGACTTCATTTCACAATTCACAGTTCGCAGTTCACAGTTCACAGGTCACAGTTCACAGTTCACAGGTCACAGTTCACAGTTCAAAGTCCACAGTCTTCATTTCACACTTCACACTTCACAGTGCACAGTTCACAGTCCACAGTTCACAGTCCACAGTTCACTGATCACACATCACAGTTCACAGTTCACAGTTCACAGTCCACAGATCACAGTTCACAGTCTTCATTTCACACTTCACAGTTCGCAGTTCACAGTTCACAGATCACAGTTCACAGTTCACAGTTCACAGTCCACAGTTCACAGTTCACAGTTCCCAGTTCGCAGGTCACAGTTCACATTTCACAGTTCACTGTCTTCATTTCATACTTCACAGTTCGCAGTTCACAGTTCACAGTTCACAGTTCACAGTTCACAGTTCACAGTTCACAGTTCACAGTTCACAGTTCACAGTCCACAGATCACAGTTCACAGACTTTATTTCACACTTCACAGTTGGCAGTTCACAGTTCACAGTTCACAGTTCACAGTTCACAGTTCACAGTTCACAGTTCACAGTTCACAGTTCACAGTTCACAGTTCACAGTTCACAGTTCACAGTTCACAGTTCACAGTTCACAGTTCACAGTTCACAGTTCACAGATCACAATTCACAGTTCACAGTTCACTGTTCACAGTTTACAGTTCTCAGTTTACAGTTCTCAGTTCACAGTTGACAGTTCACAGTTGACAGTTCACACTTCACAGTTCACAGTTCACAGATCACAGTTCACAGTCCACAGTTCACTGTTCACAATTCACAGTTCACAGTTCACAGTTCACAGTTCACAGTTCACAGTTCACTGTTCACAGTTCACAGTTCACAGTTCACAGACTTCATTTCACAATTCACAGTTCGCAGTTCACAGTTCACAGGTCACAGTTCACAGTTCACAGGTCACAGTTCACAGTTCACAGTCCACAGTCTTCATTTCACACTTCACACTTCACAGTGCACAGTTCACAGTCCACAGTTCACAGTCCACAGTTCACTGATCACACATCACAGTTCACAGTTCACAGTTCACAGTCCACAGATCACAGTTCACAGTCTTCATTTCACACTTCACAGTTCGCAGTTCACAGTTCACAGATCACAGTTCACAGTTCACAGTTCACAGTCCACAGTTCACAGTTCACAGTTCCCAGTTCGCAGGTCACAGTTCACATTTCACAGTTCACTGTCTTCATTTCATACTTCACAGTTCGCAGTTCACAGTTCACAGGTCACAGTTCACAGCCTACTGTTCACAGTTCACAGTTCTCAGTTCACAGATCACAGTTCACAGTTCACAGACTTTATTTCACAATTCAGTTTTCACAGTTCACAGTTCACAGTTCTCAGTTCACAGTTCACAGTTCACAGTTCAGAGATCACAGTTCACAGTCTTCATTTCACACTTCAGTCTTCACAGGGCACAGTTCACAGTTCACAGTCTTCATTTCACAACTCACAGTTCGCAGTTCACAGTTCACAGATCACAGTTCACAGTTCACAGTTCACAGTTCACAGTTCACTGTTCACAGTTTACAGTTCTCAGTTTACAGTTCTCAGTTCACAGTTGACAGTTGACAGTTCACAGTTCACAGTTCACACTTCACAGTTCACAGTTCACAGTCCACAGTTCACTGTTCACAGATCATAGTTCACAGTTCACAGTTCACAGTTCACAGTTCACAGTTCACAGTCTTCATTTCACAATTCACAGTTCGCAGTTCACAGTTCACAGATCACAGTTCACAGATCACAGTTCACAGTTCACAGTTCACAGTTCACAGATCACACTTCACAGATCACACTTCACAGTTCACAGTTCACAGATCACTGTTCACAGACTTTATTTCACAATTCAGTTTTCACAGTTCACAGTTCCCAGTCCGCAGTTCACTGTTCACTGATCATAGTTCACAGTTCACAGTTCACAGTTCACAGTTCACAGTTCACAGTTCACAGTTCACAGTTCACAGTTCACAGTTCACAGTTCACAGTTCACAGTTCACAGTTCACAGTTCACAGTTCACAGTTCACAGTTCACAGATCATAGTTCACAGTTCACAGTTCACAGTTCACAGTTCACAGTTCACAGTTCACAGTTCACAGTCTTCATTTCACAATTCACAGTTCACAGATCACAGTTCACAGATCACAGTTCACAGTTCACAGTTCACAGATCACACTTCACAGATCACACTTCACAGTTCACAGTTCACAGATCACTGTTCACAGACTTTATTTCACAATTCAGTTTTCACAGTTCACAGTTCACAGTCCGCAGTTCACTGTTCACTGATCATAGTTCACAGTTCACAGTTCACAGTTCACAGTTCACAGTTCACAGTTCACAGTTCACAGTTCACAGTTCACACTTCACACTTCACAGTTCACACTTCACAGTTCACACTTCACAGTTCACACTTCACAGTTCACACTTCACAGTTCACACTTCACAGTTCACACTTCACACTTCACAGTTCACACTTCACAGTTCACACTTCACAGTTCACACTTCACAGTTCACACTTCACAGTTCACACTTCACAGTTCACACTTCACAGTTCACACTTCACAGTTCACACTTCACAGTTCACACTTCACAGTTCACAGTTCACATATCACAGTTCACAGTTCACAGTTCACAGTTCACAGTTCACAGTTCACAGTTCACAGTTCACAGTTCCCAGTTCGCAGGTCACAGTTCACATTTCACAGTTCACTGTCTTCATTTCATACTTCACAGTTCGCAGTTCACAGTTCACAGTCCACAGTTCACTGTTCACTGTTCACAATTCACAGTTCACAGTTCACAGTTCACAGTTCACTGTTCACTGTTCACAGTTCACAGTTCACAGTTCACTGTTCACTGTTCACAGTTCACAGTTCACAGTTCACAGTCTTCATTTCACAATTCATAGTTCGCAGTTCACAGGTCACAGTTCACAGTTCACAGGTCACAGTTCACAGTTCACACTTCACAGTTCACAGTTCACAGTTCACAGTTCACAGTCCACAGTTCACAGTCCACAGTTCACTGATCACACATCACAGTTCACAGTTCACAGTTCACAGTCCACAGATCAAAGTTCACAGTCTTCATTTCACACTTCACAGTTCGCAGTTCACAGTTCACAGATCACAGTTTACAGTTCACAGTTTACAGTTCTCAGTTCACAGTTCTCAGTTCACAGTTGACAGTTCACAGTTCACAGTTCACACGTCACAGTTCACAGTTCACAGTTCACAGTCCACAGTTCACAGTTCACAGTTCACAGTTCCCAGTTCGCAGGTCACAGTTCACATTTCACAGTTCACAGTTCTCAGTTCACAGATCACAGTTCACAGTTCACAGACTTTATTTCACAATTCAGTTTTCACAGTTCACAGTTCACAGTTCACAGGGCACAGTTCACAGTTCACAGTCTTCATTTGACAATTCACACTTCAGAGTGCACAGTTCACAGTCCACAGTTCACTGTTCACAAATGACAGTTCACACTTCACAGTTCACAGTTAACAGTCCACAGATCACAGTTCACAGACTTTATTTCACACTTCACAGTTGGCAGTTCACAGTTCACAGTTCACAGTTCACAGTTCTCAGTTTACAGTTCTCAGTTCACAGTTGACAGTTCACAGTTGACAGTTCACACTTCACAGTTCACAGTTCACAGTTCACAGTTCACAGTCCACAGTTCACTGTTCACAATTCACAGTTCACAGTTCACAGTTCACAGTTCACAGTTCACAGTTCACTGTTCACAGTTCACAGTTCACAGTTCACAGACTTCATTTCACAATTCACAGTTCGCAGTTCACAGTTCACAGGTCACAGTTCACAGTTCACAGGTCACAGTTCACAGTTCACAGTCCACAGTCTTCATTTCACACTTCACACTTCACAGTGCACAGTTCACAGTCCACAGTTCACAGTCCACAGTTCACTGATCACACATCACAGTTCACAGTTCACAGTTCACAGTCCACAGATCACAGTTCACAGTCTTCATTTCACACTTCACAGTTCGCAGTTCACAGTTCACAGATCACAGTTCACAGTTCACAGTTCACAGTCCACAGTTCACAGTTCACAGTTCCCAGTTCGCAGGTCACAGTTCACATTTCACAGTTCACTGTCTTCATTTCATACTTCACAGTTCGCAGTTCACAGTTCACAGGTCACAGTTCACAGCCTACTGTTCACAGTTCACAGTTCTCAGTTCACAGATCACAGTTCACAGTTCACAGACTTTATTTCACAATTCAGTTTTCACAGTTCACAGTTCACAGTTCTCAGTTCACAGTTCACAGTTCACAGTTCAGAGATCACAGTTCACAGTCTTCATTTCACACTTCAGTCTTCACAGGGCACAGTTCACAGTTCACAGTCTTCATTTCACAACTCACAGTTCGCAGTTCACAGTTCACAGATCACAGTTCACAGTTCACAGTTCACAGTTCACAGTTCACTGTTCACAGTTTACAGTTCTCAGTTTACAGTTCTCAGTTGACAGTTGACAGTTGACAGTTCACAGTTCACAGTTCACAGTTCACAGTTCACAGTCCACAGTTCACTGTTCACAGATCATAGTTCACAGTTCACAGTTCACAGTTCACAGTTCACAGTTCACAGTCTTCATTTCACAATTCACAGGTCGCAGTTCACAGTTCACAGATCACAGTTCACAGATCACAGTTCACAGTTCACAGTTCACAGTTCACAGATCACACTTCACAGATCACACTTCACAGTTCACAGTTCACAGATCACTGTTCACAGACTTTATTTCACAATTCAGTTTTCACAGTTCACAGTTCCCAGTCCGCAGTTCACTGTTCACTGATCATAGTTCACAGTTCACAGTTCACAGTTCACAGTTCACAGTTCACAGTTCACAGTTCACAGTTCACAGTTCACAGTTCACAGTTCACAGTTCACAGTTCACAGTTCACAGTTCACAGTTCACAGATCATAGTTCACAGTTCACAGTTCACAGTTCACAGTTCACAGTTCACAGTTCACAGTTCACAGTTCACAGTTCACAGTCTTCATTTCACAATTCACAGTTCACAGATCACAGTTCACAGATCACAGTTCACAGTTCACAGTTCACAGATCACACTTCACAGATCACACTTCACAGTTCACAGTTCACAGATCACTGTTCACAGACTTTATTTCACAATTCAGTTTTCACAGTTCACAGTTCACAGTCCGCAGTTCACTGTTCACTGATCATAGTTCACAGTTCACAGTTCACAGTTCACAGTTCACAGTTCACAGTTCACAGTTCACACTTCACACTTCACAGTTCACACTTCACAGTTCACACTTCACAGTTCACACTTCACAGTTCACACTTCACAGTTCACACTTCACAGTTCACACTTCACACTTCACAGTTCACACTTCACAGTTCACACTTCACAGTTCACACTTCACAGTTCACACTTCACAGTTCACACTTCACAGTTCACACTTCACAGTTCACACTTCACAGTTCACACTTCACAGTTCACACTTCACAGTTCACACTTCACAGTTCACACTTCACAGTTCACACTTCACAGTTCACAGTTCACATATCACAGTTCACAGTTCACAGTTCACAGTTCACAGTTCACAGTTCACAGTTCACAGTTCACAGTTCCCAGTTCGCAGGTCACAGTTCACATTTCACAGTTCACTGTCTTCATTTCATACTTCACAGTTCGCAGTTCACAGTTCACAGTCCACAGTTCACTGTTCACAGTTCACACGTCACAGTTCACAGTTCACAGTTCACAGTCCACAGTTCACAGTTCACAGTTCACAGTTCCCAGTTCGCAGGTCACAGTTCACATTTCACAGTTCACAGTTCTCAGTTCACAGATCACAGTTCACAGTTCACAGACTTTATTTCACAATTCAGTTTTCACAGTTCACAGTTCACAGTTCACAGGGCACAGTTCACAGTTCACAGTCTTCATTTGACAATTCACACTTCAGAGTGCACAGTTCACAGTCCACAGTTCACTGTTCACAAATGACAGTTCACACTTCACAGTTCACAGTTAACAGTCCACAGATCACAGTTCACAGACTTTATTTCACACTTCACAGTTGGCAGTTCACAGTTCACAGTTCACAGTTCACAGTTCTCAGTTTACAGTTCTCAGTTCACAGTTGACAGTTCACAGTTGACAGTTCACACTTCACAGTTCACAGTTCACAGTTCACAGTTCACAGTCCACAGTTCACTGTTCACAATTCACAGTTCACAGTTCACAGTTCACAGTTCACAGTTCACAGTTCACTGTTCACAGTTCACAGTTCACAGTTCACAGACTTCATTTCACAATTCACAGTTCGCAGTTCACAGTTCACAGGTCACAGTTCACAGTTCACAGTTCACAGTCCACAGTCTTCATTTCACACTTCACACTTCACAGTGCACAGTTCACAGTCCACAGTTCACAGTCCACAGTTCACTGATCACACATCACAGTTCACAGTTCACAGTTCACAGTCCACAGATCACAGTTCACAGTCTTCATTTCACACTTCACAGTTCGCAGTTCACAGTTCACAGATCACAGTTCACAGTTCACAGTTCACAGTCCACAGTTCACAGTTCACAGTTCCCAGTTCGCAGGTCACAGTTCACATTTCACAGTTCACTGTCTTCATTTCATACTTCACAGTTCGCAGTTCACAGTTCACAGGTCACAGTTCACAGCCTACTGTTCACAGTTCACAGTTCTCAGTTCACAGATCACAGTTCACAGTTCACAGACTTTATTTCACAATTCAGTTTTCACAGTTCACAGTTCACAGTTCTCAGTTCACAGTTCACAGTTCACAGTTCAGAGATCACAGTTCACAGTCTTCATTTCACACTTCAGTCTTCACAGGGCACAGTTCACAGTTCACAGTCTTCATTTCACAACTCACAGTTCGCAGTTCACAGTTCACAGATCACAGTTCACAGTTCACAGTTCACAGTTCACAGTTCACTGTTCACAGTTTACAGTTCTCAGTTTACAGTTCTCAGTTCACAGTTGACAGTTGACAGTTCACAGTTCACAGTTCACACTTCACAGTTCACAGTTCACAGTCCACAGTTCACTGTTCACAGATCATAGTTCACAGTTCACAGTTCACAGTTCACAGTTCACAGTTCACAGTCTTCATTTCACAATTCACAGGTCGCAGTTCACAGTTCACAGATCACAGTTCACAGATCACAGTTCACAGTTCACAGTTCACAGTTCACAGATCACACTTCACAGATCACACTTCACAGTTCACAGTTCACAGATCACTGTTCACAGACTTTATTTCACAATTCAGTTTTCACAGTTCACAGTTCCCAGTCCGCAGTTCACTGTTCACTGATCATAGTTCACAGTTCACAGTTCACAGTTCACAGTTCACAGTTCACAGTTCACAGTTCACACTTCACACTTCACAGTTCACACTTCACAGTTCACACTTCACAGTTCACACTTCACAGTTCACACTTCACAGTTCACACTTCACAGTTCACACTTCACACTTCACAGTTCACACTTCACAGTTCACACTTCACAGTTCACACTTCACAGTTCACACTTCACAGTTCACACTTCACAGTTCACACTTCACAGTTCACACTTCACAGTTCACACTTCACAGTTCACACTTCACAGTTCACACTTCACAGTTCACACTTCACAGTTCACACTTCACAGTTCACAGTTCACATATCACAGTTCACAGTTCACAGTTCACAGTTCACAGTTCACAGTTCACAGTTCACAGTTCACAGTTCCCAGTTCGCAGGTCACAGTTCACATTTCACAGTTCACTGTCTTCATTTCATACTTCACAGTTCGCAGTTCACAGTTCACAGTCCACAGTTCACTGTTCACTGTTCACAATTCACAGTTCACAGTTCACAGTTCACAGTTCACTGTTCACTGTTCACAGTTCACAGTTCACAGTTCACTGTTCACTGTTCACAGTTCACAGTTCACAGTTCACAGTCTTCATTTCACAATTCATAGTTCGCAGTTCACAGGTCACAGTTCACAGTTCACAGGTCACAGTTCACAGTTCACACTTCACAGTTCACAGTTCACAGTTCACAGTTCACAGTCCACAGTTCACAGTCCACAGTTCACTGATCACACATCACAGTTCACAGTTCACAGTTCACAGTCCACAGATCAAAGTTCACAGTCTTCATTTCACACTTCACAGTTCGCAGTTCACAGTTCACAGATCACAGTTTACAGTTCACAGTTTACAGTTCTCAGTTCACAGTTCTCAGTTCACAGTTGACAGTTCACAGTTCACAGTTCACACGTCACAGTTCACAGTTCACAGTTCACAGTCCACAGTTCACAGTTCACAGTTCACAGTTCCCAGTTCGCAGGTCACAGTTCACATTTCACAGTTCACAGTTCTCAGTTCACAGATCACAGTTCACAGTTCACAGACTTTATTTCACAATTCAGTTTTCACAGTTCACAGTTCACAGTTCACAGGGCACAGTTCACAGTTCACAGTCTTCATTTGACAATTCACACTTCAGAGTGCACAGTTCACAGTCCACAGTTCACTGTTCACAAATGACAGTTCACACTTCACAGTTCACAGTTAACAGTCCACAGATCACAGTTCACAGACTTTATTTCACACTTCACAGTTGGCAGTTCACAGTTCACAGTTCACAGTTCACAGTTCACAGTTCACAGTTCACTGTTCACAGTTCACAGTTCACTGTTCACAGTTTACAGTTGACAGTTCACACTTCACAGTTCACAGTTCACAGTTCACAGTTCACAGTTCACAGTTCACAGTTCACAGTTCACAGTTCACAGTCCACAGTTCACTGTTCACAATTCACAGTTCACAGTTCACAGTTCACAGTTCACAGTTCACAGTTCACTGTTCACTGTTCACAGTTTACAGTTCACAGTTCACAGTTCACAGACTTCATTTCACAATTCACAGTTCGCAGTTCACAGTTCACAGGTCACAGTTCACAGTTCACAGTCTTCATTTCACACTTCACAGTTCGCAGTTCACAGTTCACAGATCACAGTTGACAGTTCACAGTTTACAGTTCTCAGTTTACAGTTCTCAGTTCACAGTTGACAGTTCACAGTTCACAGTTCACACGTCACAGTTCACAGTTCACAGTCCACAGTTCACAGTTCAGAGTTCACAGTTCCCAGTTCGCAGGTCACAGTTCACATTTCACAGTTCACTGTCTTCATTTCATACTTCACAGTTCACACGTCACAGTTCACAGTTCACAGTTCACAGTTCACAGTTCACAGTCCTCAGTTCACAGTTCACAGTTCCCAGTTCGCAGGTCACAGTTCACATTTCACAGTTCACTGTCTTCATTTCATACTTCACAGTTCGCAGTTCACAGTTCACAGGTCACAGTTCACAGTTCACAGTTCACAGTTCACAGCCCACTGTTCACAGTTCACAGTTCTCAGTTCTCAGTTCACAGATCACAGTTCACAGTTCACAGTTCACAGTCTTCATTTCACACTTCAGTCTTCACAGGGCACAGTTCACAGTTCACAGTCTTCATTTCACAATTCACAGTTCGCAGTTCACAGTTCACAGTTCACAGTTCACAGTCTTCATTTCACAATTCACAGTTCGCAGTTCACAGCGCACAGATCACAGTTCACAGTTCACAGTCTTCATTTCACACTTCACAGTTCGCAGTTCACAGTTCACAGCTCACTTCACAGATCACACTTCACAGTTCACAGTTCACAGATCACTGTTCACAGACTTTATTTCACAATTCAGTTTTCACAGTTCACAGTTCACAGTCCGCAGTTCACTGTTCACTGATCATAGTTCACAGTTCGCAGTTCACAGTTCACAGTTCACAGTTCACAGTTCACAGTTCACAGTCCACAGTTCACAGTTCACAGTTCACAGTTCACAGTTTACAGTTCACCGTTCACAGTTCACAGTTCACAGTTCACAGTTCACAGTTCACAGTTCACAGTTCACAGTTCACAATTCACAGTTCACACTTCACAGTTCACACATCACAGTTCACAGTTCACATATCACAGTTCACAGTTCACAGTTCACAGTTCACAGTTCACAGTTCACAGTTCACAGTTCACAGTTCACAGTTCCCATTTCGCAGGTCACAGTTCACATTTCACAGTTCACTGTCTTCATTTCATACTTCACAGTTCGCAGTTCACAGTTTACAGTTCTCAGTTTACAGTTCTCAGTTCACAGTTGACAGTTCACAGTTGACAGTTCACACTTCACAGTTCACAGTTCACAGTTCACAGTCCACAGTTCACTGTTCACTGTTCACAATTCACAGTTCACAGTTCACAGTTCACAGTTCACTGTTCACTGTTCACTGTTCACAGTTCACAGTTCACAGTTCACAGTCTTCATTTCACAATTCATAGTTCGCAGTTCACAGGTCACAGTTCACAGTTCACAGGTCACAGTTCACAGTTCACACTTCACAGTTTACAGTTCTCAGTTTACAGTTCTCAGTTCACAGTTGACAGTTCACAGTTGACAGTTCACAGTTCACAGTTCACAGTTCACAGTTCACAGTTCACAGTCCACAGTTCACTGTTCACTGTTCACAATTCACAGTTCACAGTTCACAGTTCACAGTTCACTGTTCACTGTTCACAGTTCACAGTTCACAGTTCACAGTTCACAGTTCACAGTTCACAGTCTTCATTTCACAATTCATAGTTCGCAGTTCACAGGTCACAGTTCACAGTTCACAGGTCACAGTTCACAGTTCACACTTCACAGTTCACAGTTCACAGTTCACAGTCCACAGTTCACAGTCCACAGTTCACTGATCACACATCACAGTTCACAGTTCACAGTTCACAGTCCACAGATCACAGTTCACAGTTGACAGTTCACAGTTCACAGTTCACACGTCACAGTTCACAGTTCACAGTTCACAGTCCACAGTTCACAGTTCACAGTTCACAGTTCCCAGTTCGCAGGTCACAGTTCACATTTCACAGTTCACAGTTCTCAGTTCACAGATCACAGTTCACAGTTCACAGACTTTATTTCACAATTCAGTTTTCACAGTTCACAGTTCACAGTCCGCAGTTCACTGTTCACTGATCATAGTTCACAGTTCGCAGTTCACAGTTCACAGTTCACAGTTCACAGTTCACAGTTCACAGTTCACAGTTCACAGTTCACAGTTCACAGTTCACAGTTCACAGTTCACCGTTCACAGTTCACAGTTCACAGTTCACAGTGCACAGTTCACAGTCCACAGTTCACTGTTCACAAATCACAGTTCACAGTTCACAGTTCACAGTCCACAGATCACAGTTCACAGACTTTATTTCACACTTCACAGTTGGCAGTTCACAGTTCACAGTTCACAGTTCACAGTTCACAGTTCACAGTTCACAGTTCACAGATCACAGTTCACAGTTCACAGTTCACTGTTCACAGTTCACAGTTCACTGTTCACAGTTTACAGTTCTCAGTTTACAGTTCTCAGTTCACAGTTGACAGTTCACAGTTGACAGTTCACACTTCACAGTTCACAGTTCACAGTTCACAGTTCACAGTTCACAGTCCACAGTTCACTGTTCACAATTCACAGTTCACAGTTCACAGTTCACAGTTCACAGTTCACAGTTCACTGTTCACAGTTCACAGTTCACAGTTCACAGTTCACAGACTTCATTTCACAATTCACAGTTCGCAGTTCACAGTTCACAGGTCACAGTTCACAGTTCACAGGTCACAGTTCACAGTTCACAGTCCACAGTTCACAGTCCACAGTTCACAGATCATAGTTCACAGTTCACAGTTCACAGTTCACTTTTCACAGGTCACAGTTCACAGTTCACAGTCTTCATTTCACACTTCACACTTCACAGTGCACAGTTCACAGTCCACAGTTCACAGTCCACAGTTCACTGATCACACATCACAGTTCACAGTTCACAGTTCACAGTTCACAGTCCACAGATCACAGTTCACAGTCTTCATTTCACACTTCACAGTTCGCAGTTCACAGTTAACAGATCACAGTTCACAGTTCACAGTTCACAGTCCACAGTTCACAGTTCACAGTTCCCAGTTCGCAGGTCACAGTTCACTGTCTTCATTTCATACTTCACAGTTCGCAGTTCACAGTTCACAGGTCACAGTTCACAGCCTACTGTTCACAGTTCACAGTTCACAGTTCTCAGTTCACAGATCACAGTTCACAGTTCACAGACTTTATTTCACAATTCAGTTTTCACAGTTCACAGTTCACAGTTCACAGTTCACAGTTCACAGTTCACAGATCATAGTTCACAGTTCACAGTTCACAGTTCACAGTTCACAGTTCACAGTTCACAGTTCACAGTTCACAGTCTTCATTTCACAATTCACAGTTCACAGATCACAGTTCACAGATCACAGTTCACAGTTCACAGTTCACAGATCACACTTCACAGATCACACTTCACAGTTCACAGTTCACAGATCACTGTTCACAGACTTTATTTCACAATTCAGTTTTCACAGTTCACAGTTCACAGTCCGCAGTTCACTGTTCACTGATCATAGTTCACAGTTCACAGTTCACAGTTCACAGTTCACAGTTCACAGTTCACAGTTCACAGTTCACAGTTCACACTTCACACTTCACAGTTCACACTTCACAGTTCACACTTCACAGTTCACACTTCACAGTTCACACTTCACAGTTCACACTTCACAGTTCACACTTCACAGTTCACACTTCACACTTCACAGTTCACACTTCACAGTTCACACTTCACAGTTCACACTTCACAGTTCACACTTCACAGTTCACACTTCACAGTTCACACTTCACAGTTCACACTTCACAGTTCACACTTCACAGTTCACACTTCACAGTTCACACTTCACAGTTCACAGTTCACATATCACAGTTCACAGTTCACAGTTCACAGTTCACAGTTCACAGTTCACAGTTCACAGTTCACAGTTCCCAGTTCGCAGGTCACAGTTCACATTTCACAGTTCACTGTCTTCATTTCATACTTCACAGTTCGCAGTTCACAGTTCACAGTCCACAGTTCACTGTTCACTGTTCACAATTCACAGTTCACAGTTCACAGTTCACAGTTCACTGTTCACTGTTCACAGTTCACAGTTCACAGTTCACTGTTCACTGTTCACAGTTCACAGTTCACAGTTCACAGTCTTCATTTCACAATTCATAGTTCGCAGTTCACAGGTCACAGTTCACAGTTCACAGGTCACAGTTCACAGTTCACACTTCACAGTTCACAGTTCACAGTTCACAGTTCACAGTCCACAGTTCACAGTCCACAGTTCACTGATCACACATCACAGTTCACAGTTCACAGTTCACAGTCCACAGATCAAAGTTCACAGTCTTCATTTCACACTTCACAGTTCGCAGTTCACAGTTCACAGATCACAGTTTACAGTTCACAGTTTACAGTTCTCAGTTCACAGTTCTCAGTTCACAGTTGACAGTTCACAGTTCACAGTTCACACGTCACAGTTCACAGTTCACAGTTCACAGTTCACAGTCCACAGTTCACAGTTCACAGTTCACAGTTCCCAGTTCGCAGGTCACAGTTCACATTTCACAGTTCACAGTTCTCAGTTCACAGATCACAGTTCACAGTTCACAGACTTTATTTCACAATTCAGTTTTCACAGTTCACAGTTCACAGTTCACAGGGCACAGTTCACAGTTCACAGTCTTCATTTGACAATTCACACTTCAGAGTGCACAGTTCACAGTCCACAGTTCACTGTTCACAAATGACAGTTCACACTTCACAGTTCACAGTTAACAGTCCACAGATCACAGTTCACAGACTTTATTTCACACTTCACAGTTGGCAGTTCACAGTTCACAGTTCACAGTTCACAGTTCTCAGTTTACAGTTCTCAGTTCACAGTTGACAGTTCACAGTTGACAGTTCACACTTCACAGTTCACAGTTCACAGTTCACAGTTCACAGTCCACAGTTCACTGTTCACAATTCACAGTTCACAGTTCACAGTTCACAGTTCACAGTTCACAGTTCACTGTTCACAGTTCACAGTTCACAGTTCACAGACTTCATTTCACAATTCACAGTTCGCAGTTCACAGTTCACAGGTCACAGTTCACAGTTCACAGGTCACAGTTCACAGTTCACAGTCCACAGTCTTCATTTCACACTTCACACTTCACAGTGCACAGTTCACAGTCCACAGTTCACAGTCCACAGTTCACTGATCACACATCACAGTTCACAGTTCACAGTTCACAGTCCACAGATCACAGTTCACAGTCTTCATTTCACACTTCACAGTTCGCAGTTCACAGTTCACAGATCACAGTTCACAGTTCACAGTTCACAGTCCACAGTTCACAGTTCACAGTTCCCAGTTCGCAGGTCACAGTTCACATTTCACAGTTCACTGTCTTCATTTCATACTTCACAGTTCGCAGTTCACAGTTCACAGGTCACAGTTCACAGCCTACTGTTCACAGTTCACAGTTCTCAGTTCACAGATCACAGTTCACAGTTCACAGACTTTATTTCACAATTCAGTTTTCACAGTTCACAGTTCACAGTTCACAGTTCACAGTTCACAGGGCACAGTTCACAGTTCACAGTCTTCATTTGACAATTCACACTTCAGAGTGCACAGTTCACAGTCCACAGTTCACTGTTCACAAATGACAGTTCACACTTCACAGTTCACAGTTAACAGTCCACAGATCACAGTTCACAGACTTTATTTCACACTTCACAGTTGGCAGTTCACAGTTCACAGTTCACAGTTCACAGTTCTCAGTTTACAGTTCTCAGTTCACAGTTGACAGTTCACAGTTGACAGTTCACACTTCACAGTTCACAGTTCACAGTTCACAGTTCACAGTCCACAGTTCACTGTTCACAATTCACAGTTCACAGTTCACAGTTCACAGTTCACAGTTCACAGTTCACTGTTCACAGTTCACAGTTCACAGTTCACAGACTTCATTTCACAATTCACAGTTCGCAGTTCACAGTTCACAGGTCACAGTTCACAGTTCACAGGTCACAGTTCACAGTTCACAGTCCACAGTCTTCATTTCACACTTCACACTTCACAGTGCACAGTTCACAGTCCACAGTTCACAGTCCACAGTTCACTGATCACACATCACAGTTCACAGTTCACAGTTCACAGTCCACAGATCACAGTTCACAGTCTTCATTTCACACTTCACAGTTCGCAGTTCACAGTTCACAGATCACAGTTCACAGTTCACAGTTCACAGTCCACAGTTCACAGTTCACAGTTCCCAGTTCGCAGGTCACAGTTCACATTTCACAGTTCACTGTCTTCATTTCATACTTCACAGTTCGCAGTTCACAGTTCACAGGTCACAGTTCACAGCCTACTGTTCACAGTTCACAGTTCTCAGTTCACAGATCACAGTTCACAGTTCACAGACTTTATTTCACAATTCAGTTTTCACAGTTCACAGTTCACAGTTCTCAGTTCACAGTTCACAGTTCACAGTTCAGAGATCACAGTTCACAGTCTTCATTTCACACTTCAGTCTTCACAGGGCACAGTTCACAGTTCACAGTCTTCATTTCACAACTCACAGTTCGCAGTTCACAGTTCACAGATCACAGTTCACAGTTCACAGTTCACAGTTCACAGTTCACTGTTCACAGTTTACAGTTCTCAGTTTACAGTTCTCAGTTCACAGTTGACAGTTGACAGTTCACAGTTCACAGTTCACACTTCACAGTTCACAGTTCACAGTCCACAGTTCACTGTTCACAGATCATAGTTCACAGTTCACAGTTCACAGTTCACAGTTCACAGTTCACAGTCTTCATTTCACAATTCACAGTTCGCAGTTCACAGTTCACAGATCACAGTTCACAGATCACAGTTCACAGTTCACAGTTCACAGTTCACAGATCACACTTCACAGATCACACTTCACAGTTCACAGTTCACAGATCACTGTTCACAGACTTTATTTCACAATTCAGTTTTCACAGTTCACAGTTCCCAGTCCGCAGTTCACTGTTCACTGATCATAGTTCACAGTTCACAGTTCACAGTTCACAGTTCACAGTTCACAGTTCACAGTTCACAGTTCACAGTTCACAGTTCACAGATCATAGTTCACAGTTCACAGTTCACAGTTCACAGTTCACAGTTCACAGTTCACAGTTCACAGTTCACAGTTCACAGTCTTCATTTCACAATTCACAGTTCACAGATCACAGTTCACAGATCACAGTTCACAGTTCACAGTTCACAGATCACACTTCACAGATCACACTTCACAGTTCACAGTTCACAGATCACTGTTCACAGACTTTATTTCACAATTCAGTTTTCACAGTTCACAGTTCACAGTCCGCAGTTCACTGTTCACTGATCATAGTTCACAGTTCACAGTTCACAGTTCACAGTTCACAGTTCACAGTTCACAGTTCACAGTTCACAGTTCACACTTCACACTTCACAGTTCACACTTCACAGTTCACACTTCACAGTTCACACTTCACAGTTCACACTTCACAGTTCACACTTCACACTTCACAGTTCACACTTCACACTTCACAGTTCACACTTCACAGTTCACACTTCACAGTTCACACTTCACAGTTCACACTTCACAGTTCACACTTCACAGTTCACACTTCACAGTTCACACTTCACAGTTCACACTTCACAGTTCACACTTCACAGTTCACACTTCACAGTTCACACTTCACAGTTCACACTTCACAGTTCACAGTTCACATATCACAGTTCACAGTTCACAGTTCACAGTTCACAGTTCACAGTTCACAGTTCACAGTTCACAGTTCACAGTTCACAGTTCCCAGTTCGCAGGTCACAGTTCACATTTCACAGTTCACTGTCTTCATTTCATACTTCACAGTTCGCAGTTCACAGTTCACAGTCCACAGTTCACTGTTCACTGTTCACAATTCACAGTTCACAGTTCACAGTTCACAGTTCACTGTTCACTGTTCACAGTTCACAGTTCACAGTTCACTGTTCACTGTTCACAGTTCACAGTTCACAGTTCACAGTCTTCATTTCACAATTCATAGTTCGCAGTTCACAGGTCACAGTTCACAGTTCACAGGTCACAGTTCACAGTTCACACTTCACAGTTCACAGTTCACAGTTCACAGTTCACAGTCCACAGTTCACAGTCCACAGTTCACTGATCACACATCACAGTTCACAGTTCACAGTTCACAGTCCACAGATCAAAGTTCACAGTCTTCATTTCACACTTCACAGTTCGCAGTTCACAGTTCACAGATCACAGTTTACAGTTCACAGTTTACAGTTCTCAGTTCACAGTTCTCAGTTCACAGTTGACAGTTCACAGTTCACAGTTCACACGTCACAGTTCACAGTTCACAGTTCACAGTCCACAGTTCACAGTTCACAGTTCACAGTTCCCAGTTCGCAGGTCACAGTTCACAGACTTTATTTCACAATTCAGTTTTCACAGTTCACAGTTCACAGTTCACAGGGCACAGTTCACAGTTCACAGTCTTCATTTGACAATTCACACTTCAGAGTGCACAGTTCACAGTCCACAGTTCACTGTTCACAAATGACAGTTCACACTTCACAGTTCACAGTTAACAGTCCACAGATCACAGTTCACAGACTTTATTTCACACTTCACAGTTGGCAGTTCACAGTTCACAGTTCACAGTTCACAGTTCACAGTTCACAGTTCACTGTTCACAGTTCACAGTTCACTGTTCACAGTTTACAGTTGACAGTTCACACTTCACAGTTCACAGTTCACAGTTCACAGTTCACAGTTCACAGTTCACAGTTCACAGTTCACAGTTCACAGTCCACAGTTCACTGTTCACAATTCACAGTTCACAGTTCACAGTTCACAGTTCACAGTTCACAGTTCACTGTTCACTGTTCACAGTTTACAGTTCACAGTTCACAGTTCACAGACTTCATTTCACAATTCACAGTTCGCAGTTCACAGTTCACAGGTCACAGTTCACAGTTCACAGTCTTCATTTCACACTTCACAGTTCGCAGTTCACAGTTCACAGATCACAGTTGACAGTTCACAGTTTACAGTTCTCAGTTTACAGTTCTCAGTTCACAGTTGACAGTTCACAGTTCACAGTTCACACGTCACAGTTCACAGTTCACAGTCCACAGTTCACAGTTCACAGTTCACAGTTCCCAGTTCGCAGGTCACAGTTCACATTTCACAGTTCACTGTCTTCATTTCATACTTCACAGTTCACACGTCACAGTTCACAGTTCACAGTTCACAGTTCACAGTTCACAGTCCTCAGTTCACAGTTCACAGTTCCCAGTTCGCAGGTCACAGTTCACATTTCACAGTTCACTGTCTTCATTTCATACTTCACAGTTCGCAGTTCACAGTTCACAGGTCACAGTTCACAGTTCACAGTTCACAGTTCACAGCCCACTGTTCACAGTTCACAGTTCTCAGTTCTCAGTTCACAGATCACAGTTCACAGTTCACAGTTCACAGTCTTCATTTCACACTTCAGTCTTCACAGGGCACAGTTCACAGTTCACAGTCTTCATTTCACAATTCACAGTTCGCAGTTCACAGTTCACAGTTCACCGTTCACAGTCTTCATTTCACAATTCACAGTTCGCAGTTCACAGCGCACAGATCACAGTTCACAGTTCACAGTCTTCATTTCACACTTCACAGTTCGCAGTTCACAGTTCACAGATCACACTTCACAGATCACACTTCACAGTTCACAGTTCACAGTTCACAGTCCGCAGTTCACTGTTCACTGATCATAGTTCACAGTTCGCAGTTCACAGTTCACAGTTCACAGTTCACAGTTCACAGTTCACAGTCCACAGTTCACAGTTCACAGTTCACAGTTCACAGTTTACAGTTCACCGTTCACAGTTGACAGTTCACAGTTCACAGTTCACACGTCACTGTTCACAGTCCACAGTTCACAGTCCACAGTTCACAGTTCACAGTTCACAGTTCCCATTTCGCAGGTCACAGTTCACATTTCACAGTTCACAGTTCTCAGTTCACAGATCACAGTTCACAGTTCACAGACTTTATTTCACAATTCAGTTTTCACAGTTCACAGTTCACAGTTCACAGGGCACAGTTCACAGTTCACAGTCTTCATTTGACAATTCACACTTCAGAGTGCACAGTTCACAGTCCACAGTTCACTGTTCACAAATCACAGTTCACACTTCACAGTTCACAGTTCACAGTCCACAGATCACAGTTCACAGACTTTATTTCACACTTCACAGTTGGCAGTTCACAGTTCACAGTTCACAGTTCACAGTTCACAGTTCACAGTTCACAGTTCACTGTTCACAGTTCACAGTTCACTGTTCACAGTTTACAGTTCTCAGTTTACAGTTCTCAGTTCACAGTTGACAGTTCACAGTTGACAGTTCACACTTCACAGTTCACAGTTCACAGTTCACAGTTCACAGTCCACAGTTCACTGTTCACAATTCACAGTTCACAGTTCACAGTTCACAGTTCACAGTTCACAGTTCACTGTTCACTGTTCACAGTTCACAGTTCACAGTTCACAGTTCACAGACTTCATTTCACAATTCACAGTTCACAGTTCGCAGTCCACAGTTCACAGGTCACAGTTCACAGTTCACAGGTCACAGTTCACAGTTCACAGTCCACAGTTCACAGTCCACAGTTCACAGTCCACAGTTCACTGTTCACAGATCACAGTTCACAGTTCACAGTCTTCATTTCACACTTCACACTTCACAGTGCACAGTTCACAGTCCACAGTTCACAGTCCACAGTTCACTGATCACACATCACAGTTCACAGTTCACAGTTCACAGTCCACAGATCACAGTTCACAGTCTTCATTTCACACTTCACAGTTCGCAGTTCACAGTTCACAGATCACAGTTCACAGTTCACAGTTTACAGCTCTCAGTTTACAGTTCTCAGTTCACAGTTGACAGTTCACAGTTCACAGTTCACACGTCACAGTTCACAGTTCACAGTTCACAGTCCACAGTTCACAGTTCACAGTTCACAGTTCACAGTTCACAGTTCCCAGTTCGCAGGTCACAGTTCACATTTCACAGTTCACTGTCTTCATTTCATACTTCACAGTTCGCAGTTCACAGTTCACAGGTCACAGTTCACAGCCCACTGTTCACAGTTCACAGTTCTCAGTTCACAGATCACAGTTCACAGTTCACAGACTTTATTTCACAATTCAGTTTTCACAGTTCACAGTTCACAGTTCTCAGTTCACAGTTCACAGTTCACAGATCACAGTTCACAGTCTTCATTTCACACTTCAGTCTTCACAGGGCACAGTTCACACTTCACAGTCTTCATTTCACAATTCACAGTTCGCAGTTCACAGTTCACAGTTCACAGTTCACAGTACACAGATCACAGTTCACAGTTCACAGTTCACAGTTCACAGTTCACTGTTCACAGTTTACAGTTCTCGGTTTACAGTTCACAGTTCACAGTTGACAGTTCACAGTTCACAGTTCACACTTCACAGTTCACACTTCACAGTTCACAGTTCACACTTCACAGTTCACAGTTCACAGTTCACAGTCCACAGTTCACTGTTCACAGATCATAGTTCCCAGTTCACAGTTCACAGTTCACAGTTCACAGTTCACAGTTCACAGTCTTCATTTCACAATTCACAGTTCACAGATCACAGTTCACAGATCACAGTTCACAGTTCACAGTTCACAGTTCACAGGTCACAGTTCACAGTTCACAGTTCACAGATCACACTTCACAGTTCACAGTTCACAGATCATAGTTCACAGATCACAGTTCACAGACTTTATTTCACAATTCAGTTTTCACAGTTCACAGTTCACAGTTAACAGTCCGCAGTTCACTGTTCACAGATCATAGTTCACAGTTCACAGTTCACAGTTCACAGTTCACAGTTCACAGTTCCAGTTCACAGTTCACAGTTCACAGTTCACAGTTCACAGTTCACACTTCACTGTTCACAGAACACAGTTCACAGTTCACAGTTCAGAGTTCACAGTTCCCAGTTAGCAGGTCACAGATCACATTTCACAGTTCACTGTCTGCATTTCATACTTCACAGTTCACTGCCTTCATTTCATACTTCACAGTTCGCAGTTCACAGTTCACAGTTCACAGTTCACAGTTCACATGTCACAGTTCACAGTTCACAGGTCACAGGTCACAGTTCACAGTTCACAGTTCACAGTTCACATGTCACAGTTCACAGTTCACAGGTCACAGGTCACAGTTCACAGTTCACAGTTCACAGTTCACAGTCTTCATTTCACAATTCACAGTTCGCAGTTCACAGTTCACAGGTCACAGTTCACAGTTCACAGTCCACAGTTCACTGATCACACATCACAGTTCACAGTTCACAGTTCACAGTCCACAGATCACAGTTCACAGTCTTCATTTCACACTTCACAGTTCGCAGTTCACAGTTCACAGATCACAGTTCACAGTTCACAGTTCACAGTTCACAGATCATAGTTCACAGTTCACAGTTCACAGTTCACAGTTCACAGTTCACAGTTCACAGTTCACAGTTCACAGTTCACAGTCTTCATTTCACAATTCACAGTTCACAGATCACAGTTCACAGATCACAGTTCACAGTTCACAGTTCACAGTTCACAGATCACACTTCACAGATCACACTTCACAGTTCACAGTTCACAGATCACTGTTCACAGACTTTATTTCACAATTCAGTTTTCACAGTTCACAGTTCACAGTCCGCAGTTCACTGTTCACTGATCATAGTTCACAGTTCACAGTTCACAGTTCACAGTTCACAGTTCACACTTCACAGTTCACAGTTCACAGTTCACAGTTCACAGTTCACACTTCACAGTTCACACTTCACAGTTCACACTTCACAGTTCACACTTCACAGTTCACACTTCACAGTTCACACTTCACAGTTCACACTTCACAGTTCACACTTCACATTTCACACTTCACAGTTCACACTTCACACTTCACACTTCACAGTTCACACTTCACAGTTCACAGATCACAGTTCACAGTCTTCATTTCACACTTCACAGTTCGCAGTTCACAGTTCACAGATCACAGTTCACAGTTCACAGTTTACAGTTCTCAGTTTACAGTTCTCAGTTCACAGTTGACAGTTCACAGTTCACAGTTCACACGTCACTGTTCACAGTCCACAGTTCACAGTCCACAGTTCACAGTTCACAGTTCACAGTTCCCATTTCGCAGGTCACAGTTCACATTTCACAGTTCACAGTTCTCAGTTCACAGATCACAGTTCACAGTTCACTGATCACACATCACAGTTCACAGTTCACAGTTCACAGTCCACAGATCACAGTTCACAGTCTTCATTTCACACTTCACAGTTCGCAGTTCACAGTTCACAGATCACAGTTCACAGTTCACAGTTTACAGTTCTCAGTTTACAGTTCTCAGTTCACAGTTGACAGTTCACAGTTCACAGTTCACACGTCACTGTTCACAGTCCACAGTTCACAGTCCACAGTTCACAGTTCACAGTTCACAGTTCCCATTTCGCAGGTCACAGTTCACATTTCACAGTTCACAGTTCTCAGTTCACAGATCACAGTTCACAGTTCACAGACTTTATTTCACAATTCAGTTTTCACAGTTCACAGTTCACAGTTCACAGGGCACAGTTCACAGTTCACAGTCTTCATTTGACAATTCACACTTCAGAGTGCACAGTTCACAGTCCACAGTTCACTGTTCACAAATCACAGTTCACACTTCACAGTTCACAGTTCACAGTCCACATGTCACAGTTCACAGATCATAGTTCACAGTTCACAGTTCACAGTTCACAGTTCACAGTTCACATGTCACAGTTCACAGTTCACAGGTCACAGGTCACAGTTCACAGTTCACAGTTCACAGTTCACAGTCTTCATTTCACAATTCACAGTTCGCAGTTCACAGTTCACAGGTCACAGTTCACAGTTCACAGTCCACAGTTCACTGATCACACATCACAGTTCACAGTTCACAGTTCACAGTCCACAGATCACAGTTCACAGTCTTCATTTCACACTTCACAGTTCGCAGTTCACAGTTCACAGATCACAGTTCACAGTTCACAGTTCTCAGTTCACAGTTCACAGTTCACAGATCACAGTTCACAGTCTTCATTTCACACTTCAGTCTTCACAGTTCACAGTTCACAGTTCACAGTTCACAGTTCACAGTTCACCGTTCACAGTTCACAGTTCACAGTTCACAGTTCACAGTCTTCATTTCACAATTCACAGTTCGCAGTTCACAGTTCACAGATCACAGTTCACAGTTCACAGTCTTCATTTCACACTTCACAGTTCGCAGTTCACAGTTCACAGATCACAGTTCACAGTTCACAGTTCACTGTTCACAGTTTACAGTTCTCAGTTTACAGTTCTCAGTTCACAGTTCACAGTTCACAGTTCACAGTTCACAGTTCACACTTCACAGTTCACAGTTCACAGTCCACAGTTCACAGTTCACAGTTCACAGTTCACAGTTCACAGTTCACAGTTCACAGTTCACAGTTCACACTTCACAGTTCACACTTCACAGTTCACACTTCACAGTTCACACTTCACACTTCACACTTCACACTTCACACTTCACAGTTCACACTTCACAGTTCACACTTCACAGTTCACACTTCACAGTTCACACTTCACAGTTCACACTTCACAGTTCACACTTCACAGTTCACACTTCACAGTTCACACTTCACAGTTCACACTTCACAGTTCACACTTCACAGTTCACACTTCACAGTTCACACTTCACAGTTCACACTTCACAGTTCACACTTCACAGTTCACACTTCACAGTTCACACTTCACAGTTCACACTTCACAGTTCACACTTCACAGTTCACACTTCACAGTTCACACTTCACAGTTCACACTTCACAGTTCACACTTCACAGTTCACACTTCACAGTTCACACTTCACAGTTCACACTTCACAGTTCACACTTCACAGTTCACACTTCACAGTTCACACTTCACAGTTCACACTTCACAGTTCACACTTCACAGTTCACACTTCACAGTTCACACTTCACAGTTCACACTTCACAGTTCACACTTCACAGTTCACACTTCACAGTTCACACTTCACAGTTCACACTTCACAGTTCACACTTCACAGTTCACACTTCACAGTTCACACTTCACAGTTCACACTTCACAGTTCACACTTCACAGTTCACACTTCACAGTTCACACTTCACAGTTCACAGTTCACAGTTCACAGTTCACAGTTCACAGTTCACAGTTCCCAGTTCGCAGGTCACAGTTCACATTTCACAGTTCACTGTCTTCATTTCATACTTCACAGTTCGCAGTTCACAGTTCACAGTTCACAGTTCACTGTTCACAGTTTACAGTTCTCCGTTTACAGTTCTCAGTTCACAGTTGACAGTTCACAGTTGACAGTTCACACTTCACAGTTCACAGTTCACAGTTCACAGTCTTCATTTCACAATTCATAGTTCGCAGTTCACAGGTCACAGTTCACAGTTCACAGGTCACAGTTCACAGTTCACAGTTCACACTTCACAGTTCACAGTTCACAGTTCACAGTTCACAGTTCACAGTCCACAGTTCACAGTCCACAGTTCACTGATCACACATCACAGTTCACAGTTCACAGTTCACAGTCCACAGATCACAGTTCACAGTCTTCATTTCACACTTCACAGTTCGCAGTTCACAGTTCACAGATCACAGTTCACAGTTCACAGTTTACAGTTCTCAGTTTACAGTTCTCAGTTCACAGTTGACAGTTCACAGTTCACAGTTCACACGTCACAGTTCACAGTTCACAGTTCACAGTCCACAGTTCACAGTTCACAGTTCACAGTTCCCAGTTCGCAGGTCACAGTTCACATTTCACAGTTCACAGTTCTCAGTTCACAGATCACAGTTCACAGTTCACAGACTTTATTTCACAATTCAGTTTTCACAGTTCACAGTTCACAGTTCACAGGGCACAGTTCACAGTTCACAGTCTTCATTTGACAATTCACACTTCAGAGTGCACAGTTCACAGTCCACAGTTCACTGTTCACAAATCACAGTTCACACTTCACAGTTCACAGTTCACAGTCCACAGATCACAGTTCACAGACTTTATTTCACACTTCACAGTTGGCAGTTCACAGTTCACAGTTCACAGTTCACAGTTCACAGTTCACAGTTCACAGTTCACTGTTCACAGTTCACAGTTCACTGTTCACAGTTTACAGTTCTCACTTTACAGTTCTCAGTTCACAGTTGACAGTTCACAGTTGACAGTTCACACTTCACAGTTCACAGTTCACAGTTCACAGTTCACAGTCCACAGTTCACTGTTCACAATTCACAGTTCACAGTTCACAGTTCACAGTTCACAGACTTCATTTCACAATTCACAGTTCGCAGTTCACAGTTCACAGGTCACAGTTCACAGTTCACAGGTCACAGGTCACAGTTCACAGTTCACAGTCCACAGTTCACAGTCCACAGTTCACAGTCCACAGTTCACTGTTCACAGATCACAGTTCACAGTTCACAGTCTTCATTTCACACTTCACACTTCACAGTGCACAGTTCACAGTCCACAGTTCACAGTCCACAGTTCACTGATCACACATCACAGTTCACAGTTCATAGTTCACAGTCCACAGATCACAGTTCACAGTCTTCATTTCACACTTCACAGTTCGCAGTTCACAGTTCACAGTTCACAGTTCACTGTTCACAGTTTACAGTTCTCAGTTTACAGTTCTCAGTTCACAGTTGACAGTTCACAGTTGACAGTTCACACTTCACAGTTCACAGTTCACAGTTCACAGTCTTCATTTCACAATTCATAGTTCGCAGTTCACAGGTCACAGTTCACAGTTCACAGGTCACAGTTCACAGTTCACACTTCACAGTTCACAGTTCACAGTTCACAGTTCACAGTTCACAGTTCACAGTCCACAGTTCACAGTCCACAGTTCACTGATCACACATCACAGTTCACAGTTCACAGTTCACAGTCCACAGATCACAGTTCACAGTCTTCATTTCACACTTCACAGTTCGCAGTTCACAGTTCACAGATCACAGTTCACAGTTCACAGTTTACAGTTCTCAGTTTACAGTTCTCAGTTCACAGTTGACAGTTCACAGTTCACAGTTCACACGTCACAGTTCACAGTTCACAGTTCACAGTCCACAGTTCACAGTTCACAGTTCACAGTTCCCAGTTCGCAGGTCACAGTTCACATTTCACAGTTCACAGTTCTCAGTTCACAGATCACAGTTCACAGTTCACAGACTTTATTTCACAATTCAGTTTTCACAGTTCACAGTTCACAGTTCACAGGGCACAGTTCACAGTTCACAGTCTTCATTTGACAATTCACACTTCAGAGTGCACAGTTCACAGTCCACAGTTCACTGTTCACAAATCACAGTTCACACTTCACAGTTCACAGTTCACAGTCCACAGATCACAGTTCACAGACTTTATTTCACACTTCACAGTTGGCAGTTCACAGTTCACAGTTCACAGTTCACAGTTCACAGTTCACAGTTCACAGTTCACTGTTCACAGTTCACAGTTCACTGTTCACAGTTTACAGTTCTCACTTTACAGTTCTCAGTTCACAGTTGACAGTTCACAGTTGACAGTTCACACTTCACAGTTCACAGTTCACAGTTCACAGTTCACAGTCCACAGTTCACTGTTCACAATTCACAGTTCACAGTTCACAGTTCACAGTTCACAGACTTCATTTCACAATTCACAGTTCGCAGTTCACAGTTCACAGGTCACAGTTCACAGTTCACAGGTCACAGTTCACAGTTCACAGTCCACAGTTCACAGTCCACAGTTCACAGTCCACAGTTCACTGTTCACAGATCACAGTTCACAGTTCACAGTCTTCATTTCACACTTCACACTTCACAGTGCACAGTTCACAGTCCACAGTTCACAGTCCACAGTTCACTGATCACACATCACAGTTCACAGTTCATAGTTCACAGTCCACAGATCACAGTTCACAGTCTTCATTTCACACTTCACAGTTCGCAGTTCACAGTTCACAGATCACAGTTCACAGATCACAGTTCACAGTCTTCATTTCACACTTCAGTCTTCACAGGGCACAGTTCACACTTCACAGTCTTCATTTCACAATTCACAGTTCGCAGTTCACAGTTCACAGTTCACAGTTCACAGTCTTCATTTCACAATTCACAGTTCGCAGTTCACAGTTCACAGATCACAGTTCACAGTTCACAGTTCACAGTTCACAGGTAACAGGTCACAGTTCACAGTTCACAGTCCGCAGTTCACTGTTCACTGATCATAGTTCACAGTTCACAGTTCACAGTTCACAGTTCACAGTTCACAGTTCACAGTTCACAGTTCACACTTCACAGTTCACACTTCACAGTTCACACTTCACAGTTCACACTTCACAGTTCACACTTCACAGTTCACACTTCACAGTTCACACTTCACAGTTCACACTTCACAGTTCACACTTCACAGTTCACACTTCACAGTTCACACTTCACAGTTCACACTTCACAGTTCACACTTCACAGTTCACACTTCACAGTTCACACTTCACAGTTCACACTTCACAGTTCACACTTCACAGTTCACACTTCACAGTTCACACTTCACAGTTCACAGTTCACAGTTCACAGTTCACAGTTCACAGTTCACAGTTCACAGTTCACAGTTCACAGTTCACAGTTCACAGTTCACAGTTCACAGTTCACAGTTCCCAGTTCGCAGGTCACAGTTCACATTTCACAGTTCACTGTCTTCATTTCATACTTCACAGTCCGCAGTTCACAGTTCACAGTTCACAGTTCACTGTTCACAGTTTACAGTTCTCAGTTTACAGTTCTCAGTTCACAGTTGACAGTTCACAGTTCACAGTTCACACTTCACAGTTCACAGTTCACAGTTCACAGTCTTCATTTCACAATTCATAGTTCGCAGTTCACAGGTCACAGTTCACAGTTCACAGGTCACAGTTCCAGGTCACACTTCACAGTTCACAGTTCACAGTTCACAGTTCACAGTCCACAGTTCACAGTCCACAGTTCACTGATCACACATCACAGTTCACAGTTCACAGTTCACAGTCCACAGATCACAGTTCACAGTCTTCATTTCACACTTCACAGTTCGCAGTTCACAGTTCACAGATCACAGTTCACAGTTCACAGTTTACAGTTCTCAGTTTACAGTTCTCAGTTCACAGTTGACAGTTCACAGTTCACAGTTCACAGTTCACACGTCACAGTTCACAGTTCACAGTTCACAGTCCACAGTTCACAGTTCACAGTTCACAGTTCCCAGTTCGCAGGTCACAGTTCACATTTCACAGTTCACAGTTCTCAGTTCACAGATCACAGTTCACAGTTCACAGACTTTATTTCACAATTCAGTTTTCACAGTTCACAGTTCACAGTTCACAGGGCACAGTTCACAGTTCACAGTCTTCATTTGACAATTCACACTTCAGAGTGCACAGTTCACAGTTCACAGTTCACTGTTCACAAATCACAGTTCACACTTCACAGTTCACAGTTCACAGTCCACAGATCACAGTTCACAGACTTTATTTCACACTTCACAGTTGGCAGTTCACAGTTCACAGTTCACAGTTCACAGTTCACAGTTCACTGTTCACAGTTCACAGTTCACAGTTCACTGTTCACAGTTCACAGTTCACTGTTCACAGTTTACAGTTCTCAGTTTACAGTTCTCAGTTCACAGTTGACAGTTCACAGTTGACAGTTCACACTTCACAGTTCACAGTTCACAGTTCACAGTTCACAGTCCACAGTTCACTGTTCACAATTCACAGTTCACAGCTCACAGTTCACAGTTCACAGTTCACAGTTCACAGTTCACTGTTCACTGTTCACTGTTCACTGTTCACTGTTCACTGTTCACAGTTCACAGTTCACAGTTCACAGACTTCATTTCACAATTCACAGTTCGCAGTTCACAGTTCACAGGTCACAGTTCACAGTTCACAGGTCACAGTTCACAGTTCACAGTCCACAGTTCACAGTCCACAGTTCACAGTCCACAGTTCACTGTTCACAGATCACAGTTCACAGTTCACAGTCTTCATTTCACACTTCACACTTCACAGTGCACAGTTCACAGTCCACAGTTCACAGTCCACAGTTCACTGATCACACATCACAGTTCACAGTTCACAGTTCACAGTCCACAGATCACAGTTCACAGTCTTCATTTCACACTTCACAGTTCGCAGTTCACAGTTCACAGATCACAGTTCACAGATCACAGTTCACAGTCTTCATTTCACACTTCAGTCTTCACAGGGCACAGTTCACACTTCACAGTCTTCATTTCACAATTCACAGTTCGCAGTTCACAGTTCACAGTTCACAGTTCACAGTCTTCATTTCACAATTCACAGTTCGCAGTTCACAGTTCACAGATCACAGTTCACAGTTCACAGTTCACAGTTCACAGTTCACTGTTCACAGTTTACAGTTCTCAGTTTACAGTTCTCAGTTCACAGTTGACAGTTCACAGTTGACAGTTCACACTTCACAGTTCACAGTTCACAGTTCACAGTCCACAGTTCACTGTTCACTGTTCACAATTCACAGTTCACAGTTCACAGTTCACAGTTCACTGTTCACTGTTCACAGGTCACAGTTTACAGTTCACACTTCACAGTTCACAGTTCACAGTTCACAGTCCACAGTTCACAGTCCACAGTTCACTGATCACACATCACAGTTCACAGTTCACAGTTCACAGTCCACAGATCACAGTTCACAGTCTTCATTTCACACTTCAAAGTTCGCAGTTCACAGTTCACAGATCACAGTTCACAGTTCACAGTTTACAGTTCTCAGTTTACAGTTCTCAGTTCACAGTTGACAGTTCACAGTTCACAGTTCACACGTCACAGTTCACAGTTCACAGTTCACAGTCCACAGTTCACAGTTCACAGTTCACAGTTCCCAGTTCGCAGGTCACAGTTCACATTTCACAGTTCACAGTTCTCAGTTCACAGATCACAGTTCACAGTTCACAGACTTTATTTCACAATTCAGTTTTCACAGTTCACAGTTCACAGTTCACAGGGCACAGTTCACAGTTCACAGTCTTCATTTCACAATTCACACTCCACAGTGCACAGTTCACAGTCCACAGTTCACTGTTCACAGTTCACAGTTCACAGTTCACAGTTCACAGTTCACAGTTCACAGTTCACAGTTCACTGTTCACAGTTTACAGTTCTCAGTTTACAGTTCTCAGTTCACAGTTGACAGTTCACAGTTGACAGTTCACACTTCACAGTTCACAGTTCACAGTTCACAGTTCACAGTCCACAGTTCACTGTTCACAATTCACAGTTCACAGTTCACAGTTCACAGTTCACAGTTCACAGTTCACTGTTCACTGTTCACAGTTCACAGTTCACAGTTCACAGTTCACAGACTTCATTTCACAATTCACAGTTCGCAGTTCACAGTTCACAGGTCACAGTTCACAGTTCACAGTCTTCATTTCACACTTCACAGTTCGCAGTTCACAGTTCACAGATCACAGTTGACAGTTCACAGTTTACAGTTCTCAGTTTACAGTTCTCAGTTCACAGTTGACAGTTCACAGTTCACAGTTCACACGTCACAGTTCACAGTTCACAGTTCACAGTCCACAGTTCACAGTTCACAGTTCCCAGTTCGCAGGTCACAGTTCACATTTCACAGTTCACTGTCTTCATTTCATACTTCACAGTTCACACGTCACAGTTCACAGTTCACAGTTCACAGTCCACAGTTCACAGTTCACAGTTCACAGTTCCCAGTTCGCAGGTCACAGTTCACATTTCACAGTTCACTGTCTTCATTTCATACTTCACAGTTCGCAGTTCACAGTTCACAGGTCACAGTTCACAGTTCACAGGTCACAGTTCACAGCCCACTGTTCACAGTTCACAGTTCTCAGTTCACAGATCACAGTTCACAGTTCACAGTTCACAGTCTTCATTTCACACTTCAGTCTTCACAGGGCACAGTTCACAGTTCACAGTCTACATTTCACAATTCACAGTTCGCAGTGCACAGTTCACAGTTCACAGTTCACAGTCTTCATTTCACAATTCACAGTTCACTGTTCACAAATCACAGTTCACACTTCACAGTTCACAGTTCACAGTCCACAGATCACAGTTCACAGACTTTATTTCACACTTCACAGTTGGCAGTTCACAGTTCACAGTTCACAGTTCACAGTTCACAGTTCACAGTTCACAGTTCACAGTTCACAGTTCACAGTTCACAGTTCACAGTTCACAGTTCACAGTTCACAGTTCACAGTTCACAGTTCACAGTCCACAGTTCACAGTCCACAGTTCACTGATCACACATCACAGTTCACAGTTCACAGTTCACAGTCCACAGATCACAGTTCACAGTCTTCATTTCACACTTCACAGTTCGCAGTTCACAGTTCACAGATCACAGTTCACAGTTCACAGTTTACAGTTCTCAGTTTACAGTTCTCAGTTCACAGTTGACAGTTCACAGTTCACAGTTCACACGTCACAGTTCACAGTTCACAGTTCACAGTCCACAGTTCACAGTTCACAGTTCACAGTTCCCAGTTCGCAGGTCACAGTTCACATTTCACAGTTCACAGTTCTCAGTTCACAGATCACAGTTCACAGTTCACAGACTTTATTTCACAATTCAGTTTTCACAGTTCACAGTTCACAGTTCACAGGGCACAGTTCACAGTTCACAGTCTTCATTTGACAATTCACACTTCAGAGTGCACAGTTCACAGTCCACAGTTCACTGTTCACAAATCACAGTTCACACTTCACAGTTCACAGTTCACAGTCCACAGATCACAGTTCACAGACTTTATTTCACACTTCACAGTTGGCAGTTCACAGTTCACAGTTCACAGTTCACAGTTCACAGTTCACAGTTCACAGTTCACTGTTCACAGTTCACAGTTCACTGTTCACAGTTTACAGTTCTCACTTTACAGTTCTCAGTTCACAGTTGACAGTTCACAGTTGACAGTTCACACTTCACAGTTCACAGTTCACAGTTCACAGTTCACAGTCCACAGTTCACTGTTCACAATTCACAGTTCACAGTTCACAGTTCACAGTTCACAGACTTCATTTCACAATTCACAGTTCGCAGTTCACAGTTCACAGGTCACAGTTCACAGTTCACAGGTCACAGTTCACAGTTCACAGTCCACAGTTCACAGTCCACAGTTCACAGTCCACAGTTCACTGTTCACAGATCACAGTTCACAGTTCACAGTCTTCATTTCACACTTCACACTTCACAGTGCACAGTTCACAGTCCACAGTTCACAGTCCACAGTTCACTGATCACACATCACAGTTCACAGTTCATAGTTCACAGTCCACAGATCACAGTTCACAGTCTTCATTTCACACTTCACAGTTCGCAGTTCACAGTTCACAGATCACAGTTCACAGATCACAGTTCACAGTCTTCATTTCACACTTCAGTCTTCACAGGGCACAGTTCACACTTCACAGTCTTCATTTCACAATTCACAGTTCGCAGTTCACAGTTCACAGTTCACAGTTCACAGTCTTCATTTCACAATTCACAGTTCGCAGTTCACAGTTCACAGATCACAGTTCACAGTTCACAGTTCACAGTTCACAGGTAACAGGTCACAGTTCACAGTTCACAGTCCGCAGTTCACTGTTCACTGATCATAGTTCACAGTTCACAGTTCACAGTTCACAGTTCACAGTTCACAGTTCACAGTTCACAGTTCACAGTTCACAGTTCACACTTCACAGTTCACACTTCACAGTTCACACTTCACAGTTCACACTTCACAGTTCACACTTCACAGTTCACACTTCACAGTTCACACTTCACAGTTCACACTTCACAGTTCACACTTCACAGTTCACACTTCACAGTTCACACTTCACAGTTCACACTTCACAGTTCACACTTCACAGTTCACACTTCACAGTTCACACTTCACAGTTCACACTTCACAGTTCACACTTCACAGTTCACACTTCACAGTTCACAGTTCACAGTTCACAGTTCACAGTTCACAGTTCACAGTTCACAGTTCACAGTTCACAGTTCACAGTTCACAGTTCACAGTTCACAGTTCACAGTTCCCAGTTCGCAGGTCACAGTTCACATTTCACAGTTCACTGTCTTCATTTCATACTTCACAGTTCGCAGTTCACAGTTCACAGTTCACAGTTCACTGTTCACAGTTTACAGTTCTCAGTTTACAGTTCTCAGTTCACAGTTGACAGTTCACAGTTCACAGTTCACACTTCACAGTTCACAGTTCACAGTTCACAGTCTTCATTTCACAATTCATAGTTCGCAGTTCACAGGTCACAGTTCACAGTTCACAGGTCACAGTTCCAGGTCACACTTCACAGTTCACAGTTCACAGTTCACAGTTCACAGTCCACAGTTCACAGTCCACAGTTCACTGATCACACATCACAGTTCACAGTTCACAGTTCACAGTCCACAGATCACAGTTCACAGTCTTCATTTCACACTTCACAGTTCGCAGTTCACAGTTCACAGATCACAGTTCACAGTTCACAGTTTACAGTTCTCAGTTTACAGTTCTCAGTTCACAGTTGACAGTTCACAGTTCACAGTTCACAGTTCACACGTCACAGTTCACAGTTCACAGTTCACAGTCCACAGTTCACAGTTCACAGTTCACAGTTCCCAGTTCGCAGGTCACAGTTCACATTTCACAGTTCACAGTTCTCAGTTCACAGATCACAGTTCACAGTTCACAGACTTTATTTCACAATTCAGTTTTCACAGTTCACAGTTCACAGTTCACAGGGCACAGTTCACAGTTCACAGTCTTCATTTGACAATTCACACTTCAGAGTGCACAGTTCACAGTTCACAGTTCACTGTTCACAAATCACAGTTCACACTTCACAGTTCACAGTTCACAGTCCACAGATCACAGTTCACAGACTTTATTTCACACTTCACAGTTGGCAGTTCACAGTTCACAGTTCACAGTTCACAGTTCACAGTTCACTGTTCACAGTTCACAGTTCACAGTTCACTGTTCACAGTTCACAGTTCACTGTTCACAGTTTACAGTTCTCAGTTTACAGTTCTCAGTTCACAGTTGACAGTTCACAGTTGACAGTTCACACTTCACAGTTCACAGTTCACAGTTCACAGTTCACAGTCCACAGTTCACTGTTCACAATTCACAGTTCACAGCTCACAGTTCACAGTTCACAGTTCACAGTTCACTGTTCACTGTTCACTGTTCACTGTTCACTGTTCACTGTTCACAGTTCACAGTTCACAGTTCACAGACTTCATTTCACAATTCACAGTTCGCAGTTCACAGTTCACAGGTCACAGTTCACAGTTCACAGGTCACAGTTCACAGTTCACAGTCCACAGTTCACAGTCCACAGTTCACAGTCCACAGTTCACTGTTCACAGATCACAGTTCACAGTTCACAGTCTTCATTTCACACTTCACACTTCACAGTGCACAGTTCACAGTCCACAGTTCACAGTCCACAGTTCACTGATCACACATCACAGTTCACAGTTCACAGTTCACAGTCCACAGATCACAGTTCACTGTTCACTGTTCACAGGTCACAGTTTACAG
Source organism: Lasioglossum villosulum (assembly GCA_963971365.1). Lineage (NCBI taxonomy): Eukaryota > Metazoa > Arthropoda > Insecta > Hymenoptera > Halictidae > Lasioglossum > Lasioglossum villosulum. The sequence continues at coordinate 308,907 of CAXARU010000114.1, read as the reverse complement.
TTCACACTTCACAGTTCACAGTTTACAGTTCTCAGTTTACAGTTCTCAGTTCACAGTTGACAGTTCACAGTTGACAGTTCACACTTCACAGTTCACAGTTCACAGTTCACAGTCCACAGTTCACTGTTCACTGTTCACAATTCACAGTTCACAGTTCACAGTTCACAGTTCACTGTTCACTGTTCACAGGTCACAGTTTACAGTTCACACTTCACAGTTCACAGTTCACAGTTCACAGTCCACAGTTCACAGTCCACAGTTCACTGATCACACATCACAGTTCACAGTTCACAGTTCACAGTCCACAGATCACAGTTCACAGTCTTCATTTCACACTTCAAAGTTCGCAGTTCACAGTTCACAGATCACAGTTCACAGTTCACAGTTTACAGTTCTCAGTTTACAGTTCTCAGTTCACAGTTGACAGTTCACAGTTCACAGTTCACACGTCACAGTTCACAGTTCACAGTTCACAGTCCACAGTTCACAGTTCACAGTTCACAGTTCCCAGTTCGCAGGTCACAGTTCACATTTCACAGTTCACAGTTCTCAGTTCACAGATCACAGTTCACAGTTCACAGACTTTATTTCACAATTCAGTTTTCACAGTTCACAGTTCACAGTTCACAGGGCACAGTTCACAGTTCACAGTCTTCATTTCACAATTCACACTCCACAGTGCACAGTTCACAGTCCACAGTTCACTGTTCACAAATCACAGTTCACACTTCACAGTTCACAGTTCACAGTCCACAGATCACAGTTCACAGACTTTATTTCACACTTCACAGTTGGCAGTTCACAGTTCACAGTTCACAGTTCACAGTTCACAGTTCACAGTTCACAGTTCACAGTTCACAGTTCACAGTTCACAGTTCACAGTTCACAGTTCACTGTTCACAGTTTACAGTTCTCAGTTTACAGTTCTCAGTTCACAGTTGACAGTTCACAGTTGACAGTTCACACTTCACAGTTCACAGTTCACAGTTCACAGTTCACAGTCCACAGTTCACTGTTCACAATTCACAGTTCACAGTTCACAGTTCACAGTTCACAGTTCACAGTTCACTGTTCACTGTTCACAGTTCACAGTTCACAGTTCACAGTTCACAGACTTCATTTCACAATTCACAGTTCGCAGTTCACAGTTCACAGGTCACAGTTCACAGTTCACAGTCTTCATTTCACACTTCACAGTTCGCAGTTCACAGTTCACAGATCACAGTTGACAGTTCACAGTTTACAGTTCTCAGTTTACAGTTCTCAGTTCACAGTTGACAGTTCACAGTTCACAGTTCACACGTCACAGTTCACAGTTCACAGTTCACAGTCCACAGTTCACAGTTCACAGTTCCCAGTTCGCAGGTCACAGTTCACATTTCACAGTTCACTGTCTTCATTTCATACTTCACAGTTCACACGTCACAGTTCACAGTTCACAGTTCACAGTCCACAGTTCACAGTTCACAGTTCACAGTTCCCAGTTCGCAGGTCACAGTTCACATTTCACAGTTCACTGTCTTCATTTCATACTTCACAGTTCGCAGTTCACAGTTCACAGGTCACAGTTCACAGTTCACAGGTCACAGTTCACAGCCCACTGTTCACAGTTCACAGTTCTCAGTTCACAGATCACAGTTCACAGTTCACAGTTCACAGTCTTCATTTCACACTTCAGTCTTCACAGGGCACAGTTCACAGTTCACAGTCTACATTTCACAATTCACAGTTCGCAGTGCACAGTTCACAGTTCACAGTTCACAGTCTTCATTTCACAATTCACAGTTCACTGTTCACAAATCACAGTTCACACTTCACAGTTCACAGTTCACAGTCCACAGATCACAGTTCACAGACTTTATTTCACACTTCACAGTTGGCAGTTCACAGTTCACAGTTCACAGTTCACAGTTCACAGTTCACAGTTCACAGTTCACAGTTCACAGTTCACAGTTCACAGTTCACAGTTCACAGTTCACAGTTCACTGTTCACAGTTCACAGTTCACAGTTCACAGTTCACAGTTTTCATTTCACAATTCACAGTTCGCAGTTCACAGTTCACAGATCACAGTTCACAGATCACAGTGCACAGTTCACAGTTCACAGTTCACAGTTCACAGATCACACTTCACAGATCACACTTCACAGTTCACAGTTCACAGATCACTGTTCAAAGACTTTATTTCACAATTCAGTTTTCACAGTTCACAGTTCACAGTCCGCAGTTCACTGTTCACTGATCATAGTTCACAGTTCACAGTTCACAGTTCACAGTTCACAGTTCACAGTTCACAGTTCACAGTTCACAGTTCACAGTTCACAGTTCACAGTTCACAGTTCACAGTTCACAGTTCACAGTTCACAGTTCACAGTTCACAGTTCACAGTTCACAGTTCACAGTTCACAGTTCACAGTTCACAGTTCACAGTTCACAGTTCACAGTTCACAGTTCACAGTTCACAGTTCACAGTTCACAGTTCACAGTTCACACTTCACAGTTCACACATCACAGTTCACAGTTCACAGTTCACATATCACAGTTCACAGTTCACAGTTCACAGTTCACAGTTCCCATTTCGCAGGTCACAGTTCACATTTCACAGTTCACAGTCTTCATTTCACACTTCAGTCTTCACAGGGCACAGTTCACAGTTCACAGTCTTCATTTCACAATTCACAGTTCGCAGTGCACAGTTCACAGTTCACAGTTCACAGTCTTCATTTCACAATTCACAGTTCACTGTTCACAAATCACAGTTCACACTTCACAGTTCACAGTTCACAGTCCACAGATCACAGTTCACAGACTTTATTTCACACTTCACAGTTGGCAGTTCACAGTTCACAGTTCACAGTTCACAGTTCACTGTTCACAGTTCACAGTTCACAGTTCACAGTTCACAGTTTTCATTTCACAATTCACAGTTCGCAGTTCACAGTTCACAGATCACAGTTCACAGATCACAGTGCACAGTTCACAGTTCACAGTTCACAGTTCACAGATCACACTTCACAGATCACACTTCACAGTTCACAGTTCACAGATCACAGTTCACAGACTTTATTTCACAATTCAGTTTTCACAGTTCACAGTTCACAGTTCACAGGGCACAGTTCACAGTTCACAGTCTTCATTTGACAATTCACACTTCAGAGTGCACAGTTCACAGTTCACAGTTCACTGTTCACAAATCACAGTTCACACTTCACAGTTCACAGTTCACAGTCCACAGATCACAGTTCACAGACTTTATTTCACACTTCACAGTTGGCAGTTCACAGTTCACAGTTCACAGTTCACAGTTCACAGTTCACTGTTCACAGTTCACAGTTCACAGTTCACTGTTCACAGTTCACAGTTCACTGTTCACAGTTTACAGTTCTCAGTTTACAGTTCTCAGTTCACAGTTGACAGTTCACAGTTGACAGTTCACACTTCACAGTTCACAGTTCACAGTTCACAGTTCACAGTCCACAGTTCACTGTTCACAATTCACAGTTCACAGCTCACAGTTCACAGTTCACAGTTCACAGTTCACTGTTCACTGTTCACTGTTCACTGTTCACTGTTCACTGTTCACAGTTCACAGTTCACAGTTCACAGACTTCATTTCACAATTCACAGTTCGCAGTTCACAGTTCACAGGTCACAGTTCACAGTTCACAGGTCACAGTTCACAGTTCACAGTCCACAGTTCACAGTCCACAGTTCACAGTCCACAGTTCACTGTTCACAGATCACAGTTCACAGTTCACAGTCTTCATTTCACACTTCACACTTCACAGTGCACAGTTCACAGTCCACAGTTCACAGTCCACAGTTCACTGATCACACATCACAGTTCACAGTTCACAGTTCACAGTCCACAGATCACAGTTCACAGTCTTCATTTCACACTTCACAGTTCGCAGTTCACAGTTCACAGATCACAGTTCACAGATCACAGTTCACAGTCTTCATTTCACACTTCAGTCTTCACAGGGCACAGTTCACACTTCACAGTCTTCATTTCACAATTCACAGTTCGCAGTTCACAGTTCACAGTTCACAGTTCACAGTCTTCATTTCACAATTCACAGTTCGCAGTTCACAGTTCACAGATCACAGTTCACAGTTCACAGTTCACAGTTCACAGTTCACTGTTCACAGTTTACAGTTCTCAGTTTACAGTTCTCAGTTCACAGTTGACAGTTCACAGTTGACAGTTCACACTTCACAGTTCACAGTTCACAGTTCACAGTCCACAGTTCACTGTTCACTGTTCACAATTCACAGTTCACAGTTCACAGTTCACAGTTCACTGTTCACTGTTCACAGGTCACAGTTTACAGTTCACACTTCACAGTTCACAGTTCACAGTTCACAGTCCACAGTTCACAGTCCACAGTTCACTGATCACACATCACAGTTCACAGTTCACAGTTCACAGTCCACAGATCACAGTTCACAGTCTTCATTTCACACTTCAAAGTTCGCAGTTCACAGTTCACAGATCACAGTTCACAGTTCACAGTTTACAGTTCTCAGTTTACAGTTCTCAGTTCACAGTTGACAGTTCACAGTTCACAGTTCACACGTCACAGTTCACAGTTCACAGTTCACAGTCCACAGTTCACAGTTCACAGTTCACAGTTCCCAGTTCGCAGGTCACAGTTCACATTTCACAGTTCACAGTTCTCAGTTCACAGATCACAGTTCACAGTTCACAGACTTTATTTCACAATTCAGTTTTCACAGTTCACAGTTCACAGTTCACAGGGCACAGTTCACAGTTCACAGTCTTCATTTCACAATTCACACTCCACAGTGCACAGTTCACAGTCCACAGTTCACTGTTCACAAATCACAGTTCACACTTCACAGTTCACAGTTCACAGTCCACAGATCACAGTTCACAGACTTTATTTCACACTTCACAGTTGGCAGTTCACAGTTCACAGTTCACAGTTCACAGTTCACAGTTCACAGTTCACAGTTCACAGTTCACAGTTCACAGTTCACAGTTCACAGTTCACAGTTCACTGTTCACAGTTTACAGTTCTCAGTTTACAGTTCTCAGTTCACAGTTGACAGTTCACAGTTGACAGTTCACACTTCACAGTTCACAGTTCACAGTTCACAGTTCACAGTCCACAGTTCACTGTTCACAATTCACAGTTCACAGTTCACAGTTCACAGTTCACAGTTCACAGTTCACTGTTCACTGTTCACAGTTCACAGTTCACAGTTCACAGTTCACAGACTTCATTTCACAATTCACAGTTCGCAGTTCACAGTTCACAGGTCACAGTTCACAGTTCACAGTCTTCATTTCACACTTCACAGTTCGCAGTTCACAGTTCACAGATCACAGTTGACAGTTCACAGTTTACAGTTCTCAGTTTACAGTTCTCAGTTCACAGTTGACAGTTCACAGTTCACAGTTCACACGTCACAGTTCACAGTTCACAGTTCACAGTCCACAGTTCACAGTTCACAGTTCCCAGTTCGCAGGTCACAGTTCACATTTCACAGTTCACTGTCTTCATTTCATACTTCACAGTTCACACGTCACAGTTCACAGTTCACAGTTCACAGTCCACAGTTCACAGTTCACAGTTCACAGTTCCCAGTTCGCAGGTCACAGTTCACATTTCACAGTTCACTGTCTTCATTTCATACTTCACAGTTCGCAGTTCACAGTTCACAGGTCACAGTTCACAGTTCACAGGTCACAGTTCACAGCCCACTGTTCACAGTTCACAGTTCTCAGTTCACAGATCACAGTTCACAGTTCACAGTTCACAGTCTTCATTTCACACTTCAGTCTTCACAGGGCACAGTTCACAGTTCACAGTCTACATTTCACAATTCACAGTTCGCAGTGCACAGTTCACAGTTCACAGTTCACAGTCTTCATTTCACAATTCACAGTTCACTGTTCACAAATCACAGTTCACACTTCACAGTTCACAGTTCACAGTCCACAGATCACAGTTCACAGACTTTATTTCACACTTCACAGTTGGCAGTTCACAGTTCACAGTTCACAGTTCACAGTTCACAGTTCACAGTTCACAGTTCACAGTTCACAGTTCACAGTTCACAGTTCACAGTTCACAGTTCACAGTTCACTGTTCACAGTTCACAGTTCACAGTTCACAGTTCACAGTTTTCATTTCACAATTCACAGTTCGCAGTTCACAGTTCACAGATCACAGTTCACAGATCACAGTGCACAGTTCACAGTTCACAGTTCACAGTTCACAGTTCACAGTTCACAGTTCACAGTTCACAGTTCACAGTTCACAGTTCACAGTTCACAGTTCACAGTTCACAGTTCACAGTTCACAGTTCACAGTTCACAGTTCACAGTTCACAGTTCACAGTTCACAGTTCACAGTTCACAGTTCACAGTTCACAGTTCACAGTTCACAGTTCACAGTTCACAGTTCACACTTCACAGTTCACACATCACAGTTCACAGTTCACAGTTCACATATCACAGTTCACAGTTCACAGTTCACAGTTCACAGTTCCCATTTCGCAGGTCACAGTTCACATTTCACAGTTCACAGTCTTCATTTCACACTTCAGTCTTCACAGGGCACAGTTCACAGTTCACAGTCTTCATTTCACAATTCACAGTTCGCAGTGCACAGTTCACAGTTCACAGTTCACAGTCTTCATTTCACAATTCACAGTTCACTGTTCACAAATCACAGTTCACACTTCACAGTTCACAGTTCACAGTCCACAGATCACAGTTCACAGACTTTATTTCACACTTCACAGTTGGCAGTTCACAGTTCACAGTTCACAGTTCACAGTTCACTGTTCACAGTTCACAGTTCACAGTTCACAGTTCACAGTTTTCATTTCACAATTCACAGTTCGCAGTTCACAGTTCACAGATCACAGTTCACAGATCACAGTGCACAGTTCACAGTTCACAGTTCACAGTTCACAGATCACACTTCACAGATCACACTTCACAGTTCACAGTTCACAGATCACTGTTCAAAGACTTTATTTCACAATTCAGTTTTCACAGTTCACAGTTCACAGTCCGCAGTTCACTGTTCACTGATCATAGTTCACAGTTCACAGTTCACAGTTCACAGTTCACAGTTCACAGTTCACAGTTCACAGTTCACAGTTCACAGTTCACAGTTCACAGTTCACAGTTCACAGTTCACAGTTCACAGTTCACAGTTCACAGTTCACAGTTCACAGTTCACAGTTCACAGTTCACAGTTCACAGTTCACAGTTCACAGTTCACAGTTCACAGTTCACAGTTCACAGTTCACAGTTCACAGTTCACACTTCACAGTTCACACATCACAGTTCACAGTTCACAGTTCACATATCACAGTTCACAGTTCACAGTTCACAGTTCACAGTTCCCATTTCGCAGGTCACAGTTCACATTTCACAGTTCACTGTCTTCATTTCATACTTCACAGTTCGCAGTTCACAGTTCACAGTTCACAGTTCACAGTTCACAGTTCACAGTTCACTGTTCACAGTTTACAGTTCTCAGTTTACAGTTCTCAGTTCACAGTTGACAGTTCACAGTTGACAGTTCACACTTCACAGTTCACAGTTCACAGTTCACAGTCCACAGTTCACTGTTCACTGTTCACAATTCACAGTTCACAGTTCACAGTTCACTGTTCACTGTTCACAGGTCACAGTTTACAGTTCACACTTCACAGTTCACAGTTCACAGTTCACAGTCCACAGTTCACAGTCCACAGTTCACTGATCACACATCACAGTTCACAGTTCACAGTTCACAGTCCACAGATCACAGTTCACAGTCTTCATTTCACACTTCAAAGTTCGCAGTTCACAGTTCACAGATCACAGTTCACAGTTCACAGTTTACAGTTCTCAGTTTACAGTTCTCAGTTCACAGTTGACAGTTCACAGTTCACAGTTCACAGTTCACAGTTCACAGATCATAGTTCACAGTTCACAGTTCACAGTTCACAGTTCACAGTTCACAGTTCACAGTTCACAGTCTTCATTTCACAATTCACAGTTCGCAGTTCACAGTTCACAGATCACAGTTCACAGATCACAGTGCACAGTTCACAGTTCACAGTTCACAGTTCACAGATCACACTTCACAGATCACACTTCACAGTTCACAGTTCACAGTTCACAGTTCACTGTTCACTGTTCACAGTTCACAGTTCACAGTTCACAGTTCACAGACTTCATTTCACAATTCACAGTTCACAGGTCACAGTTCACAGTTCACAGTCTTCATTTCACACTTCACAGTTCGCAGTTCACAGTTCACAGATCACAGTTGACAGTTCACAGTTTACAGTTCTCAGTTTACAGTTCTCAGTTCACAGTGGACAGTTCACAGTTCACAGTTCACACGTCACAGTTCACAGTTCACAGTTCACAGTCCACAGTTCACAGTTCACAGTTCCCAGTTCGCAGGTCACAGTTCACATTTCACAGTTCACTGTCTTCATTTCATACTTCACAGTTCACACGTCACAGTTCACAGTTCACAGTTCACAGTCCACAGTTCACAGTTCACAGTTCACAGTTCCCAGTTCGCAGGTCACAGTTCACATTTCACAGTTCACTGTCTTCATTTCATACTTCACAGTTCGCAGTTCACAGTTCACAGGTCACAGTTCACAGTTCACAGGTCACAGTTCACAGCCCACTGTTCACAGTTCACAGTTCTCAGTTCACAGATCACAGTTCACAGTTCACAGTTCACAGTCTTCATTTCACACTTCAGTCTTCACAGGGCACAGTTCACAGTTCACAGTCTTCATTTCACAATTCACAGTTCGCAGTGCACAGTTCACAGTTCACAGTTCACAGTCTTCATTTCACAATTCACAGTTCACTGTTCACAAATCACAGTTCACACTTCACAGTTCACAGTTCACAGTCCACAGATCACAGTTCACAAACTTTATTTCACACTTCACAGTTGGCAGTTCACAGTTCACAGTTCACAGTTCACAGTTCACAGTTCACAGTTCACAGTTCACAGTTCACAGTTCACAGTTCACAGTTCACAGTTCACAGTTCACAGTTCACTGTTCACAGTTCACTGTTCACAGTTTACAGTTCTCAGTTTACAGTTCTCAGTTCACAGTTCACAGTTCACAGTCCACAGTCCACAGTTCACTGTTCACAATTCACAGTTCACAGTTCACAGTTCACAGTTCACAGTTCACAGTTCACAGTTCACTGTTCACTGTTCACAGTTCACAGTTCACAGTTCACAGTTCACAGACTTCATTTCACAATTCACAGTTCGCAGTTCACAGTTCACAGGTCACAGTTCACAGTTCACAGTCTTGATTTCACACTTCACAGTTCGCAGTTCACAGTTCACAGATCACAGTTGACAGTTCACAGTTTACAGTTCTCAGTTTACAGTTCTCAGTTCACAGTTGACAGTTCACAGTTCACAGTTCACACGTCACAGTTCACAGTTCACAGTTCACAGTCCACAGTCCACAGTTCACAGTTCACAGTTCCCAGTTCGCAGGTCACAGTTCACATTTCACAGTTCACTGTCTTCATTTCATACTTCACAGTTCACACGTCACAGTTCACAGTTCACAGTTCACAGTCCACAGTTCACAGTTCACAGTTCCCAGTTCGCAGGTCACAGTTCACATTTCACAGTTCACTGTCTTCATTTCATACTTCACAGTTCGCAGTTCACAGTTCACAGGTCACAGTTCACAGTTCACAGGTCACAGTTCACAGCCCACTGTTCACAGTTCACAGTTCTCAGTTCACAGATCACAGTTCACAGTTCACAGTTCACAGTCTTCATTTCACACTTCAGTCTTCACAGGGCACAGTTCACAGTTCACAGTCTTCATTTCACAATTCACAGTTCGCAGTTCACAGTTCACAGTTCACAGTTCACAGTCTTCATTTCACAATTCACAGTTCGCAGTTCACAGTGCACAGATCACAGTTCACAGTTCACAGTCTTCATTTCACACTTCACAGTTCGCAGTTCACAGTTCACAGATCACACTTCACAGATCACACTTCACAGTTCACAGTTCACAGATCACTGTTCACAGACTTTATTTCACAATTCAGTTTTCACAGTTCACAGTTCACAGTCCGCAGTTCACTGTTCACTGATCATAGTTCACAGTTCACAGTTCACAGTTCACAGTTCACAGTTCACAGTTCACAGTTCACAGTTCACAGTTCACAGTTCACAGTTCACAGTTCACAGTTCACAGTTCACAGTTCACAGTTCACAGTTCACAGTTCACAGTTCACCGTTCACAGTTCACAGTTCACAGTTCACAATTCACAGTTCACACTTCACAGTTCACACATCACAGTTCACAGTTCACATATCACAGTTCACAGTTCACAGTTCACAGTTCACAGTTCCCATTTCGCAGGTCACAGTTCACATTTCACAGTTCACTGTCTTCATTTCATACTTCACAGTTCGCAGTTCACAGTTCACAGTTCACAGTTCACTGTTCACAGTTTACAGTTCTCAGTTTACAGTTCTCAGTTCACAGTTGACAGTTCACAGTTGACAGTTCACACTTCACAGTTCACAGTTCACAGTTCACTGTTCACAAATCACAGTTCACACTTCACAGTTCACAGTTCACAGTCCACAGATCACAGTTCACAGACTTTATTTCACACTTCACAGTTGGCAGTTCACAGTTCACAGTTCACAGTTCACAGTTCACAGTTCACAGTTCACAGTTCACAGTTCACAGTTCACAGTTCACAGTTCACTGTTCACAGTTTACAGTTCTCAGTTTACAGTTCTCAGTTCACAGTTCACAGTTCACAGTCCACAGTTCACTGTTCACAATTCACAGTTCACAGTTCACAGTTCACAGTTCACAGTTCACAGTTCACTGTTCACTGTTCACTGTTCACAGTTCACAGTTCACAGTTCACAGACTTCATTTCACAATTCACAGTTCGCAGTTCACAGTTCACAGTTCACAGATCACAGTTGACAGTTCACAGTTTACAGTTCTCAGTTTACAGTTCTCAGTTCACAGTTGACAGTTCATACTTCACAGTTCACACGTCACAGTTCACAGTTCACAGTTCACAGTCCACAGTTCACAGTTCACAGTTCCCAGTTCGCAGGACACAGTTCACATTTCACAGTTCACTGTCTTCATTTCATACTTCACAGTTCGCAGTTCACAGTTCACAGGTCACAGTTCACAGCCCACTGTTCACAGTTCACAGTTCTCAGTTCACAGATCACAGTTCACAGTTCACAGTTCACAGTCTTCATTTCACACTTCAGTCTTCACAGGGCACAGTTCACAGTTCACAGTCTTCATTTCACACTTCACAGTTCGCAGTTCACAGTTCACAGATCACACTTCACCGATCACACTTCACAGTTCATAGTTCACAGATCACTGTTCACAGACTTTATTTCACAATTCAGTTTTCACAGTTCACAGTTCACAGTCCGCAGTTCACTGTTCACTGATCATAGTTCACAGTTCACAGTTCACAGTTCACAGTTCACAGTTCACAGTTCACAGTTCACAGTTCACAGTTCACAGTTCACAGTTCACAGTTCACAGTTCACAGTTCACAGTTCACCGTTCACAGTTCACAGTTCACAGTTCACAGTTCATAATTCACAGTTCACACTTCACAGTTCACACATCACAGTTCACAGTTCACATATCACACTTCACAGTTCACAGTTCACAGTTCACAGTTCACAGTTCCCATTTCGCAGGTCACAGTTCACATTTCACAGTTCACTGTCTTCATTTCATACTTCACAGTTCGCAGTTCACAGTTCACAGTTCACAGTTCACTGTTCACAGTTTACAGTTCTCAGTTTACAGTTCTCAGTTCACAGTTGACAGTTCACAGTTGACAGTTCACACTTCACAGTTCACAGTTCACAGTTCACAGTTCACAGTCCACAGTTCACAGTCCACAGTTCACTGATCACACATCACAGTTCACAGTTCACAGTTCACAGTCCACAGATCACAGTTCACAGTCTTCATTTCACACTTCACAGTTCGCAGTTCACAGTTCACAGATCACAGTTCACAGTTCACAGTTCACAGTTTACAGTTCTCAGTTTACAGTTCTCAGTTCACAGTTGACAGTTCACAGTTCACAGTTCACACGTCACAGTTCACAGTTCACAGTTCACAGTTCACAGTTCACAGTTCACAGTTCACAGTTCACAGTTCCCAGTTCGCAGGTCACAGTTCACATTTCAGAGTTCACAGTTCTCAGTTCACAGATCACAGTTCACAGTTCACAGACTTTATTTCACAATTCAGTTTTCACAGTTCACAGTTCACAGTTCACAGGGCACAGTTCACAGTTCACAGTCTTCATTTCACAATTCACACTTCACAGTGCACAGTTCACAGTCCACAGTTCACTGTTCACAAATCACAGTTCACAGTTCACAGTCCACAGATCACAGTTCACAGACTTTATTTCACACTTCACAGTTGGCAGTTCACAGTTGACAGTTCACAGTTGACAGTTCACACTTCACAGTTCACAGTTCACAGTTCACAGTTCACAGTTCACAGTTCACAGTCCACAGTTCACTGTTCACAATTCACAGTTCACAGTTCACAGTTCACAGTTCACAGTTCACAGTTCACTGTTCACAGTTCACAGTTCACAGTTCACAGACTTCATTTCACAATTCACAGTTCGCAGTTCACAGTTCACAGGTCACAGTTCACAGTTCACAGGTCACAGTTCACAGTTCACAGTCCACAGTTCACAGTCCACAGTTCACTTTTCACAGGTCACAGTTCACAGTTCACAGTCTTCATTTCACACTTCACACTTCACAGTGCACAGTTCACAGTCCACAGTTCACAGTCCACAGTTCACTGTCTTCATTTCATACTTCACAGTTCGCAGTTCACACTTCACAGTTCACAGTTCACTGTTCACAGTTTACAGTTCTCAGTTTACAGTTATCAGTTCACAGTTGACAGTTCACAGCTGACAGTTTACACTTCACAGTTCACAGTTCACAGTTCACAGTCCACTGTTCACTGTTCACTGTTCACAATTCACAGTTCACAGTTCACAGTTCACTGTTCACTGTTCACTGTTCACATTTCACAGTTCACAGTTCACAGTCTTCATTTCACAATTCATAGTTCGCAGTTCACAGGTCACAGTTCACAGTTCACAGGTCACAGTTCACAGTTCACACTTCACAGTTCACAGTTCACAGTTCACAGTTCACAGTCCACAGTTCACTGTCCACAGTTCACTGATCACACATCACAGTTCACAGTTCACAGTTCACAGTCCACAGATCAAAGTTCACAGTCTTCATTTCACACTTCACAGTTCGCAGTTCACAGTTCACAGATCACAGTTTACAGTTCACAGTTTACAGTTCTCAGTTCACAGTTCTCAGTTCACAGTTGACAGTTCACAGTTCACAGTTCACACGTCACAGTTCACAGTTCACAGTTCACAGTCCACAGTTCACAGTTCACAGTTCACAGTTCCCAGTTCGCAGGTCACAGTTCACATTTCACAGTTCACAGTTCTCAGTTCACAGATCACAGTTCACAGTTCACAGACTTTATTTCACAATTCAGTTTTCACAGTTCACAGTTCACAGTTCACAGGGCACAGTTCACAGTTCACAGTCTTCATTTGACAATTCACACTTCAGAGTGCACAGTTCACAGTCCACAGTTCACTGTTCACAAATCACAGTTCACACTTCACAGTTCACAGTTCACAGTCCACAGATCACAGTTCACAGACTTTATTTCACACTTCACAGTTGGCAGTTCACAGTTCACAGTTCACAGTTCACAGTTCACAGTTCACAGTTCACTGTTCACAGTTCACAGTTCACTGTTCACAGTTTACAGTTGACAGTTCACACTTCACAGTTCACAGTTCACAGTTCACAGTTCACAGTTCACAGTTCACAGTTCACAGTCCACAGTTCACTGTTCACAATTCACAGTTCACAGTTCACAGTTCACAGTTCACAGTTCACAGTTCACAGTTCACAGTTCACTGTTCACTGTTCACAGTTTACAGTTCACAGTTCACAGTTCACAGTTCGCAGGTCACAGTTCACAGTTCACACGTCACAGTTCACAGTTCACAGTCCACAGTTCACAGTTCACAGTTCACAGTTCCCAGTTCGCAGGTCACAGTTCACATTTCACAGTTCACTGTCTTCATTTCATACTTCACAGTTCACACGTCACAGTTCACAGTTCACAGTTCACAGTTCACAGTTCACAGTCCACAGTTCACAGTTCACAGTTCCCAGTTCGCAGGTCACAGTTCACATTTCACAGTTCACTGTCTTCATTTCATACTTCACAGTTCGCAGTTCACAGTTCACAGGTCACAGTTCACAGTTCACAGTTCACAGTTCACAGTTCACAGCCCACTGTTCACAGTTCACAGTTCTCAGTTCACAGATCACAGTTCACAGTTCACAGTTCACAGTCTTCATTTCACACTTCAGTCTTCACAGGGCACAGTTCACAGTTCACAGTCTTCATTTCACAATTCACAGTTCGCAGTTCACAGTTCACAGTTCACAGTTCACAGTCTTCATTTCACAATTCACAGTTCGCAGTTCACAGCGCACAGATCACAGTTCACAGTTCACAGTCTTCATTTCACACTTCACAGTTCGCAGTTCACAGTTCACAGATCACACTTCACAGATCACACTTCACAGTTCACAGTTCACAGATCACTGTTCACAGACTTTATTTCACACTTCACAGTTGGCAGTTCACAGTTCACAGTTCACAGTTCACAGTTCACAGTTCACAGTTCACTGTTCACAGTTCACAGTTCACTGTTCACAGTTTACAGTTGACAGTTCACACTTCACAGTTCACAGTTCACAGTTCACAGTTCACAGTTCACAGTTCACAGTTCACAGTCCACAGTTCACTGTTCACAATTCACAGTTCACAGTTCACAGTTCACAGTTCACAGTTCACAGTTCACAGTTCACTGTTCACTGTTCACAGTTTACAGTTCACAGTTCACAGTTCACAGTTCACAGTTCACAGTTCACAGTTCACAGTTCACAGTTCACAGTTCACAGTTCACAGTTCACCGTTCACAGTTCACAGTTCACAGTTCACAGTTCATAATTCACAGTTCACACTTCACAGTTCACACATCACAGTTCACAGTTCACATATCACACTTCACAGTTCACAGTTCACAGTTCACAGTTCACAGTTCCCATTTCGCAGGTCACAGTTCACATTTCACAGTTCACTGTCTTCATTTCATACTTCACAGTTCGCAATTCACAGTTCACAGTTCACAGTTCACTGTTCACAGTTTACAGTTCTCAGTTTACAGTTCTCAGTTCACAGTTGACAGTTCACAGTTGACAGTTCACACTTCACAGTTCACAGTTCACAGTTCACAGTTCACAGTCCACAGTTCACAGTCCACAGTTCACTGATCACACATCACAGTTCACAGTTCACAGTTCACAGTCCACAGATCACAGTTCACAGTCTTCATTTCACACTTCACAGTTCGCAGTTCACAGTTCACAGATCACAGTTCACAGTTCACAGTTCACAGTTTACAGTTCTCAGTTTACAGTTCTCAGTTCACAGTTGACAGTTCACAGTTCACAGTTCACACGTCACAGTTCACAGTTCACAGTTCACAGTTCACAGTTCACAGTTCACAGTTCACAGTTCCCAGTTCGCAGGTCACAGTTCACATTTCAGAGTTCACAGTTCTCAGTTCACAGATCACAGTTCACAGTTCACAGACTTTATTTCACAATTCAGTTTTCACAGTTCACAGTTCACAGTTCACAGGGCACAGTTCACAGTTCACAGTCTTCATTTCACAATTCACACTTCACAGTGCACAGTTCACAGTCCACAGTTCACTGTTCACAAATCACAGTTCACAGTTCACAGTCCACAGATCACAGTTCACAGACTTTATTTCACACTTCACAGTTGGCAGTTCACAGTTGACAGTTCACAGTTGACAGTTCACACTTCACAGTTCACAGTTCACAGTTCACAGTTCACAGTTCACAGTTCACAGTCCACAGTCCACAGTTCACTGTTCACAATTCACAGTTCACAGTTCACAGTTCACAGTTCACAGTTCACTGTTCACAGTTCACAGTTCACAGTTCACAGACTTCATTTCACAATTCACAGTTCGCAGTTCACAGTTCACAGGTCACAGTTCACAGTTCACAGGTCACAGTTCACAGTTCACAGTCCACAGTTCACAGTCCACAGTTCACTTTTCACAGGTCACAGTTCACAGTTCACAGTCTTCATTTCACACTTCACACTTCACAGTGCACAGTTCACAGTCCACAGTTCACAGTCCACAGTTCACTGATCACACATCACAGTTCATAGTTCACAGTTCACAGTCCACAGATCACAGTTCACAGTCTTCATTTCACACTTCACAGTTCGCAGTTCACAGTTCACAGATCACAGTTCACAGTTCACAGTTTACAGTTCTCAGTTTACAGTTCTCAGTTCACAGTTGACAGTTCACAGTTCACAGTTCACACGTCACAGTTCACAGTTCACAGTTCACAGTTCACAGTCCACAGTTCACAGTTCACAGTTCCCAGTTCGCAGGTCACAGTTCACATTTCAGAGTTCACAGTTCTCAGTTCACAGATCACAGTTCACAGTTCACAGACTTTATTTCACAATTCAGTTTTCACAGTTCACAGTTCACAGTTCACAGGGCACAGTTCACAGTTCACAGTCTTCATTTCACAATTCACACTTCACAGTGCACAGTTCACAGTCCACAGTTCACTGTTCACAAATCACAGTTCACAGTTCACAGTTCACAGTCCACAGATCACAGTTCACAGACTTTATTTCACACTTCACAGTTGGCAGTTCACAGTTCACAGTTCACAGTTCACAGTTCACAGTTCACAGTTCACAGTTCACAGTTCACAGTTCACAGTTCACAGTTCACAGTTCACAGTTCACAGTTCACAGTTCACAGTTCACAGTTCACAGATCACAATTCACAGTTCACAGTTCACTGTTCACAGTTTACAGTTCTCAGTTTACAGTTCTCAGTTCACAGTTGACAGTTCACAGTTGACAGTTCACACTTCACAGACTTCATTTCACAATTCACAGTTCGCAGTTCACAGTTCACAGGTCACAGTTCACAGTTCACAGGTCACAGTTCACAGTTCACAGTCCACAGTTCACAGTCCACAGTTCACTTTTCACAGGTCACAGTTCACAGTTCACAGTCTTCATTTCACACTTCACACTTCACAGTGCACAGTTCACAGTCCACAGTTCACAGTTCACAGTTCACTGTTCACTGTTCACTGTTCACAGTTCACAGTTCACAGTTCACAGACTTCATTTCACAATTCACAGTTCGCAGTTCACAGTTCACAGTTCACAGATCACAGTTGACAGTTCACAGTTTACAGTTCTCAGTTTACAGTTCTCAGTTCACAGTTGACAGTTCATACTTCACAGTTCACACGTCACAGTTCACAGTTCACAGTTCACAGTCCACAGTTCACAGTTCACAGTTCCCAGTTCGCAGGACACAGTTCACATTTCACAGTTCACTGTCTTCATTTCATACTTCACAGTTCGCAGTTCACAGTTCACAGGTCACAGTTCACAGCCCACTGTTCACAGTTCACAGTTCTCAGTTCACAGATCACAGTTCACAGTTCACAGTTCACAGTCTTCATTTCACACTTCAGTCTTCACAGGGCACAGTTCACAGTTCACAGTCTTCATTTCACACTTCACAGTTCGCAGTTCACAGTTCACAGATCACACTTCACCGATCACACTTCACAGTTCACAGTTCACAGATCACTGTTCACAGACTTTATTTCACAATTCAGTTTTCACAGTTCACAGTTCACAGTCCGCAGTTCACTGTTCACTGATCATAGTTCACAGTTCACAGTTCACAGTTCACAGTTCACAGTTCACAGTTCACAGTTCACAGTTCACAGTTCACAGTTCACAGTTCACAGTTCACAGTTCACAGTTCACAGTTCACAGTTCACCGTTCACAGTTCACAGTTCACAGTTCACAGTTCATAATTCACAGTTCACACTTCACAGTTCACACATCACAGTTCACAGTTCACATATCACACTTCACAGTTCACAGTTCACAGTTCACAGTTCACAGTTCCCATTTCGCAGGTCACAGTTCACATTTCACAGTTCACTGTCTTCATTTCATACTTCACAGTTCGCAGTTCACAGTTCACAGTTCACAGTTCACTGTTCACAGTTTACAGTTCTCAGTTTACAGTTCTCAGTTCACAGTTGACAGTTCACAGTTGACAGTTCACACTTCACAGTTCACAGTTCACAGTTCACAGTTCACAGTCCACAGTTCACAGTCCACAGTTCACTGATCACACATCACAGTTCACAGTTCACAGTTCACAGTCCACAGATCACAGTTCACAGTCTTCATTTCACACTTCACAGTTCGCAGTTCACAGTTCACAGATCACAGTTCACAGTTCACAGTTCACAGTTTACAGTTCTCAGTTTACAGTTCTCAGTTCACAGTTGACAGTTCACAGTTCACAGTTCACACGTCACAGTTCACAGTTCACAGTTCACAGTTCACAGTTCACAGTTCACAGTTCACAGTTCCCAGTTCGCAGGTCACAGTTCACATTTCAGAGTTCACAGTTCTCAGTTCACAGATCACAGTTCACAGTTCACAGACTTTATTTCACAATTCAGTTTTCACAGTTCACAGTTCACAGTTCACAGGGCACAGTTCACAGTTCACAGTCTTCATTTCACAATTCACACTTCACAGTGCACAGTTCACAGTCCACAGTTCACTGTTCACAAATCACAGTTCACAGTTCACAGTCCACAGATCACAGTTCACAGACTTTATTTCACACTTCACAGTTGGCAGTTCACAGTTGACAGTTCACAGTTGACAGTTCACACTTCACAGTTCACAGTTCACAGTTCACAGTTCACAGTTCACAGTTCACAGTCCACAGTTCACTGTTCACAATTCACAGTTCACAGTTCACAGTTCACAGTTCACAGTTCACAGTTCACTGTTCACAGTTCACAGTTCACAGTTCACAGACTTCATTTCACAATTCACAGTTCGCAGTTCACAGTTCACAGGTCACAGTTCACAGTTCACAGGTCACAGTTCACAGTTCACAGTCCACAGTTCACAGTCCACAGTTCACTTTTCACAGGTCACAGTTCACAGTTCACAGTCTTCATTTCACACTTCACACTTCACAGTGCACAGTTCACAGTCCACAGTTCACAGTCCACAGTTCACTGTCTTCATTTCATACTTCACAGTTCGCAGTTCACACTTCACAGTTCACAGTTCACTGTTCACAGTTTACAGTTCTCAGTTTACAGTTATCAGTTCACAGTTGACAGTTCACAGCTGACAGTTTACACTTCACAGTTCACAGTTCACAGTTCACAGTCCACTGTTCACTGTTCACTGTTCACAATTCACAGTTCACAGTTCACAGTTCACAGTTCACTGTTCACTGTTCACATTTCACAGTTCACAGTTCACAGTCTTCATTTCACAATTCATAGTTCGCAGTTCACAGGTCACAGTTCACAGTTCACAGGTCACAGTTCACAGTTCACACTTCACAGTTCACAGTTCACAGTTCACAGTTCACAGTTCACAGTCCACAGTTCACTGTCCACAGTTCACTGATCACACATCACAGTTCACAGTTCACAGTTCACAGTCCACAGATCAAAGTTCACAGTCTTCATTTCACACTTCACAGTTCGCAGTTCACAGTTCACAGATCACAGTTTACAGTTCACAGTTTACAGTTCTCAGTTCACAGTTCTCAGTTCACAGTTGACAGTTCACAGTTCACAGTTCACACGTCACAGTTCACAGTTCACAGTTCACAGTCCACAGTTCACAGTTCACAGTTCACAGTTCCCAGTTCGCAGGTCACAGTTCACATTTCACAGTTCACAGTTCTCAGTTCACAGATCACAGTTCACAGTTCACAGACTTTATTTCACAATTCAGTTTTCACAGTTCACAGTTCACAGTTCACAGGGCACAGTTCACAGTTCACAGTCTTCATTTGACAATTCACACTTCAGAGTGCACAGTTCACAGTCCACAGTTCACTGTTCACAAATCACAGTTCACACTTCACAGTTCACAGTTCACAGTCCACAGATCACAGTTCACAGACTTTATTTCACACTTCACAGTTGGCAGTTCACAGTTCACAGTTCACAGTTCACAGTTCACAGTTCACAGTTCACTGTTCACAGTTCACAGTTCACTGTTCACAGTTTACAGTTGACAGTTCACACTTCACAGTTCACAGTTCACAGTTCACAGTTCACAGTTCACAGTTCACAGTTCACAGTCCACAGTTCACTGTTCACAATTCACAGTTCACAGTTCACAGTTCACAGTTCACAGTTCACAGTTCACAGTTCACAGTTCACTGTTCACTGTTCACAGTTTACAGTTCACAGTTCACAGTTCACAGTTCGCAGGTCACAGTTCACAGTTCACACGTCACAGTTCACAGTTCACAGTCCACAGTTCACAGTTCACAGTTCACAGTTCCCAGTTCGCAGGTCACAGTTCACATTTCACAGTTCACTGTCTTCATTTCATACTTCACAGTTCACACGTCACAGTTCACAGTTCACAGTTCACAGTTCACAGTTCACAGTCCACAGTTCACAGTTCACAGTTCCCAGTTCGCAGGTCACAGTTCACATTTCACAGTTCACTGTCTTCATTTCATACTTCACAGTTCGCAGTTCACAGTTCACAGGTCACAGTTCACAGTTCACAGTTCACAGTTCACAGTTCACAGCCCACTGTTCACAGTTCACAGTTCTCAGTTCACAGATCACAGTTCACAGTTCACAGTTCACAGTCTTCATTTCACACTTCAGTCTTCACAGGGCACAGTTCACAGTTCACAGTCTTCATTTCACAATTCACAGTTCGCAGTTCACAGTTCACAGTTCACAGTTCACAGTCTTCATTTCACAATTCACAGTTCGCAGTTCACAGCGCACAGATCACAGTTCACAGTTCACAGTCTTCATTTCACACTTCACAGTTCGCAGTTCACAGTTCACAGATCACACTTCACAGATCACACTTCACAGTTCACAGTTCACAGATCACTGTTCACAGACTTTATTTCACACTTCACAGTTGGCAGTTCACAGTTCACAGTTCACAGTTCACAGTTCACAGTTCACAGTTCACTGTTCACAGTTCACAGTTCACTGTTCACAGTTTACAGTTGACAGTTCACACTTCACAGTTCACAGTTCACAGTTCACAGTTCACAGTTCACAGTTCACAGTTCACAGTCCACAGTTCACTGTTCACAATTCACAGTTCACAGTTCACAGTTCACAGTTCACAGTTCACAGTTCACAGTTCACTGTTCACTGTTCACAGTTTACAGTTCACAGTTCACAGTTCACAGTTCACAGTTCACAGTTCACAGTTCACAGTTCACAGTTCACAGTTCACAGTTCACAGTTCACCGTTCACAGTTCACAGTTCACAGTTCACAGTTCATAATTCACAGTTCACACTTCACAGTTCACACATCACAGTTCACAGTTCACATATCACACTTCACAGTTCACAGTTCACAGTTCACAGTTCACAGTTCCCATTTCGCAGGTCACAGTTCACATTTCACAGTTCACTGTCTTCATTTCATACTTCACAGTTCGCAGTTCACAGTTCACAGTTCACAGTTCACTGTTCACAGTTTACAGTTCTCAGTTTACAGTTCTCAGTTCACAGTTGACAGTTCACAGTTGACAGTTCACACTTCACAGTTCACAGTTCACAGTTCACAGTTCACAGTCCACAGTTCACAGTCCACAGTTCACTGATCACACATCACAGTTCACAGTTCACAGTTCACAGTCCACAGATCACAGTTCACAGTCTTCATTTCACACTTCACAGTTCGCAGTTCACAGTTCACAGATCACAGTTCACAGTTCACAGTTCACAGTTTACAGTTCTCAGTTTACAGTTCTCAGTTCACAGTTGACAGTTCACAGTTCACAGTTCACACGTCACAGTTCACAGTTCACAGTTCACAGTTCACAGTTCACAGTTCACAGTTCACAGTTCCCAGTTCGCAGGTCACAGTTCACATTTCAGAGTTCACAGTTCTCAGTTCACAGATCACAGTTCACAGTTCACAGACTTTATTTCACAATTCAGTTTTCACAGTTCACAGTTCACAGTTCACAGGGCACAGTTCACAGTTCACAGTCTTCATTTCACAATTCACACTTCACAGTGCACAGTTCACAGTCCACAGTTCACTGTTCACAAATCACAGTTCACAGTTCACAGTCCACAGATCACAGTTCACAGACTTTATTTCACACTTCACAGTTGGCAGTTCACAGTTGACAGTTCACAGTTGACAGTTCACACTTCACAGTTCACAGTTCACAGTTCACAGTTCACAGTTCACAGTTCACAGTCCACAGTTCACTGTTCACAATTCACAGTTCACAGTTCACAGTTCACAGTTCACAGTTCACAGTTCACTGTTCACAGTTCACAGTTCACAGTTCACAGACTTCATTTCACAATTCACAGTTCGCAGTTCACAGTTCACAGGTCACAGTTCACAGTTCACAGGTCACAGTTCACAGTTCACAGTCCACAGTTCACAGTCCACAGTTCACTTTTCACAGGTCACAGTTCACAGTTCACAGTCTTCATTTCACACTTCACACTTCACAGTGCACAGTTCACAGTCCACAGTTCACAGTCCACAGTTCACTGATCACACATCACAGTTCATAGTTCACAGTTCACAGTCCACAGATCACAGTTCACAGTCTTCATTTCACACTTCACAGTTCGCAGTTCACAGTTCACAGATCACAGTTCACAGTTCACAGTTTACAGTTCTCAGTTTACAGTTCTCAGTTCACAGTTGACAGTTCACAGTTCACAGTTCACACGTCACAGTTCACAGTTCACAGTTCACAGTTCACAGTCCACAGTTCACAGTTCACAGTTCCCAGTTCGCAGGTCACAGTTCACATTTCAGAGTTCACAGTTCTCAGTTCACAGATCACAGTTCACAGTTCACAGACTTTATTTCACAATTCAGTTTTCACAGTTCACAGTTCACAGTTCACAGGGCACAGTTCACAGTTCACAGTCTTCATTTCACAATTCACACTTCACAGTGCACAGTTCACAGTCCACAGTTCACTGTTCACAAATCACAGTTCACAGTTCACAGTTCACAGTCCACAGATCACAGTTCACAGACTTTATTTCACACTTCACAGTTGGCAGTTCACAGTTCACAGTTCACAGTTCACAGTTCACAGTTCACAGTTCACAGTTCACAGTTCACAGTTCACAGTTCACAGTTCACAGTTCACAGTTCACAGTTCACAGTTCACAGTTCACAGTTCACAGTTCACAGATCACAATTCACAGTTCACAGTTCACTGTTCACAGTTTACAGTTCTCAGTTTACAGTTCTCAGTTCACAGTTGACAGTTCACAGTTGACAGTTCACACTTCACAGACTTCATTTCACAATTCACAGTTCGCAGTTCACAGTTCACAGGTCACAGTTCACAGTTCACAGGTCACAGTTCACAGTTCACAGTCCACAGTTCACAGTCCACAGTTCACTTTTCACAGGTCACAGTTCACAGTTCACAGTCTTCATTTCACACTTCACACTTCACAGTGCACAGTTCACAGTCCACAGTTCACAGTTCACTGTTCACAGTTTACAGTTCTCAGTTTACAGTTCTCAGTTCACAGTTGACAGTTCACACTTCACAGTTCACAGTTCACAGTTCACAGTCCACAGTTCACTGTTCACTGTTCACAGTTCACAGTTCACACTTCACAGTTCACAGTTCACAGTCCACAGTTCACTGTTCACAGATCATAGTTCACAGTTCACAGTTCACAGTTCACAGTTCCAGTTCACAGTTCACAGTTCACAGTTCACAGTTCACAGTTCACAGTTCACACTTCACTGTTCACAGATCACAGTTCACTGTTCACAATTCACAGTTCACAGTTCACAGTTCACAGTTCACAGTTCACAGTTCACTGTTCACAGTTCACAGTTCACAGTTCACAGACTTCATTTCACAATTCACAGTTCGCAGTTCACAGTTCACAGGTCACAGTTCACAGTTCACAGGTCACAGTTCACAGTTCACAGTCCACAGTTCACAGTCCACAGTTCACTTTTCACAGGTCACAGTTCACAGTTCACAGTCTTCATTTCACACTTCACACTTCACAGTGCACAGTTCACAGTCCACAGTTCACTGATCACACATCACAGTTCACAGTTCACAGTTCACAGTCCACAGATCACAGTTCACAGTCTTCATTTCACACTTCACAGTTCGCAGTTCACAGTTCACAGATCACAGTTCACAGTTCACAGTTCACAGTCCACAGTTCACAGTTCACAGTTCCCAGTTCGCAGGTCACAGTTCACATTTCACAGTTCACTGTCTTCATTTCAAACTTCACAGTTCGAAGTTCACAGTTCACAGGTCACAGTTCACAGCCTACTGTTCACAGTTCACAGTTCTCAGTTCACAGATCACAGTTCACAGTTCACAGACTTTATTTCACAATTCAGTTTTCACAGTTCACAGTTCACAGTTCTCAGTTCACAGTTCACAGTTCACAGTTCAGAGATCACAGTTCACAGTCTTCATTTCACACTTCAGTCTTCACAGGGCACAGTTCACAGTTCACAGTCTTCATTTCACAACTCACAGTTCGCAGTTCACAGTTCACAGATCACAGTTCACAGTTCACAGTTCACAGTTCACAGTTCACAGTTCACTGTACACAGTTTACAGTTCTCAGTTTACAGTTCTCAGTTCACAGTTGACAGTTGACAGTTCACAGTTCACAGTTCACACTTCACAGTTCACAGTTCACAGTCCACAGTTCACTGTTCACAGATCATAGTTCACAGTTCACAGTTCACAGTTCACAGTTCACAGTTCACAGTCCACAGTCTTCATTTCACAATTCACAGTTCGCAGTTCACAGTTCACAGATCACAGTTCACAGATCACAGTTCACAGTTCACAGTTCACAGTTCACAGATCACACTTCACAGATCACACTTCACAGTTCACAGTTCACAGATCACTGTTCACAGACTTTATTTCACAATTCAGTTTTCACAGTTCACAGTTCACAGTCCGCAGTTCACTGTTCACTGATCATAGTTCACAGTTCACAGTTCACAGTTCACAGTTCACAGTTCACAGTTCACAGTTCACAGTTCACAGTTCACAGTTCACAGTTCACAGTTCACAGTTCACAGTTCACAGTTCACAGTTCACAGTTCACAGTTCACAGTTCACAGTTCACAGTTCACAGTTCACAGTTCACAGTTCACAGTCTTCATTTCACAATTCACAGTTCACAGATCACAGTTCACAGATCACAGTTCACAGTTCACAGTTCACAGTTCACAGATCACACTTCACAGATCACACTTCACAGTTCACAGTTCACAGATCACTGTTCACAGACTTTATTTCACAATTCAGTTTTCACAGTTCACAGTTCACAGTCCGCAGTTCACTGTTCACTGATCATAGTTCACATTTCACAGTTCACAGTTCACAGTTCACAGTTCACAGTTCACAGTTCACAGTTCACAGTTCACACTTCACACTTCACAGTTCACACTTCACAGTTCACACTTCACAGTTCACACTTCACAGTTCACACTTCACAGTTCACACTTCACAGTTCACACTTCACAGTTCACACTTCACAGTTCACACTTCACACTTCACAGTTCACACTTCACAGTTCACACTTCACAGTTCACACTTCACAGTTCACACTTCACAGTTCACACTTCACAGTTCACACTTCACAGTTCACAGTTCACATATCACAGTTCACATATCACAGTTCACAGTTCACAGTTCACAGTTCACAGTTCACAGTTGACAGTTCACAGTTCACAGTTCCCAGTTCGCAGGTCACAGTTCACATTTCACAGTTCACTGTCTTCATTTCATACTTCACAGTTCGCAGTTCACACTTCACAGTTCACAGTTCACTGTTCACAGTTTACAGTTCTCAGTTTACAGTTATCAGTTCACAGTTGACAGTTCACAGCTGACAGTTTACACTTCACAGTTCACAGTTCACAGTTCACAGTCCACTGTTCACTGTTCACTGTTCACAATTCACAGTTCACAGTTCACAGTTCACAGTTCACTGTTCACTGTTCACATTTCACAGTTCACAGTTCACAGTCTTCATTTCACAATTCATAGTTCGCAGTTCACAGGTCACAGTTCACAGTTCACAGGTCACAGTTCACAGTTCACACTTCACAGTTCACAGTTCACAGTTCACAGTTCACAGTCCACAGTTCACTGTCCACAGTTCACTGATCACACATCACAGTTCACAGTTCACAGTTCACAGTCCACAGATCAAAGTTCACAGTCTTCATTTCACACTTCACAGTTCGCAGTTCACAGTTCACAGATCACAGTTTACAGTTCACAGTTTACAGTTCTCAGTTCACAGTTCTCAGTTCACAGTTGACAGTTCACAGTTCACAGTTCACACGTCACAGTTCACAGTTCACAGTTCACAGTCCACAGTTCACAGTTCACAGTTCACAGTTCCCAGTTCGCAGGTCACAGTTCACATTTCACAGTTCACAGTTCTCAGTTCACAGATCACAGTTCACAGTTCACAGACTTTATTTCACAATTCAGTTTTCACAGTTCACAGTTCACAGTTCACAGGGCACAGTTCACAGTTCACAGTCTTCATTTGACAATTCACACTTCAGAGTGCACAGTTCACAGTCCACAGTTCACTGTTCACAAATCACAGTTCACACTTCACAGTTCACAGTTCACAGTCCACAGATCACAGTTCACAGACTTTATTTCACACTTCACAGTTGGCAGTTCACAGTTCACAGTTCACAGTTCACAGTTCACAGTTCACAGTTCACTGTTCACAGTTCACAGTTCACTGTTCACAGTTTACAGTTGACAGTTCACACTTCACAGTTCACAGTTCACAGTTCACAGTTCACAGTTCACAGTTCACAGTTCACAGTCCACAGTTCACTGTTCACAATTCACAGTTCACAGTTCACAGTTCACAGTTCACAGTTCACAGTTCACAGTTCACTGTTCACTGTTCACAGTTTACAGTTCACAGTTCACAGTTCACAGTTCGCAGGTCACAGTTCACAGTTCACACGTCACAGTTCACAGTTCACAGTCCACAGTTCACAGTTCACAGTTCACAGTTCCCAGTTCGCAGGTCACAGTTCACATTTCACAGTTCACTGTCTTCATTTCATACTTCACAGTTCACACGTCACAGTTCACAGTTCACAGTTCACAGTTCACAGTTCACAGTCCACAGTTCACAGTTCACAGTTCCCAGTTCGCAGGTCACAGTTCACATTTCACAGTTCACTGTCTTCATTTCATACTTCACAGTTCGCAGTTCACAGTTCACAGGTCACAGTTCACAGTTCACAGTTCACAGTTCACAGTTCACAGCCCACTGTTCACAGTTCACAGTTCTCAGTTCACAGATCACAGTTCACAGTTCACAGTTCACAGTCTTCATTTCACACTTCAGTCTTCACAGGGCACAGTTCACAGTTCACAGTCTTCATTTCACAATTCACAGTTCGCAGTTCACAGTTCACAGTTCACAGTTCACAGTCTTCATTTCACAATTCACAGTTCGCAGTTCACAGCGCACAGATCACAGTTCACAGTTCACAGTCTTCATTTCACACTTCACAGTTCGCAGTTCACAGTTCACAGATCACACTTCACAGATCACACTTCACAGTTCACAGTTCACAGATCACTGTTCACAGACTTTATTTCACAATTCAGTTTTCACAGTTCACAGTTCACAGTCCGCAGTTCACTGTTCACTGATCATAGTTCACAGTTCGCAGTTCACAGTTCACAGTTCACAGTTCACAGTTCACAGTTTACAGTTCTCAGTTTACAGTTCTCAGTTCACAGTTGACAGTTGACAGTTCACAGTTCACAGTTCACACTTCACAGTTCACAGTTCACAGTCCACAGTTCACTATTCACAGATCATAGTTCACAGTTCACAGTTCACAGTTCACAGTTCACAGTTCACAGTCTTCATTTCACAATTCACAGTTCGCAGTTCACAGTTCACAGATCACAGTTCACAGATCACAGTTCACAGTTCACAGTTCACAGTTCACAGATCACACTTCACAGATCAGACTTCACAGTTCACAGTTCACAGATCACTGTTCACAGACTTTATTTCACAATTCAGTTTTCACAGTTCACAGTTCACAGTCCGCAGTTCACTGTTCACTGATCATAGTTCACAGTTCACAGTTCACAGTTCACAGTTGACAGTTCACAGTTCACAGTTCACAGTTCACAGTTCACAGTTCACAGTTCACAGTTCACAGTTCACAGTTCACAGATCATAGTTCACAGTTCACAGTTCACAGTTCACAGTTCACAGTTCACAGTTCACAGTTCACAGTTCACAGTTCACAGTCTTCATTTCACAATTCACAGTTCACAGATCACAGTTCACAGATCACAGTTCACAGTTCACAGTTCACAGTTCACAGATCACACTTCACAGATCACACTTCACAGTTCACAGTTCACAGATCACTGTTCACAGACTTTATTTCACAATTCAGTTTTCACAGTTCACAGTTCACAGTCCGCAGTTCACTGTTCACTGATCATAGTTCACAGTTCACAGTTCACAGTTCACAGTTCACAGTTCACAGTTCACACTTCACACTTCACAGTTCACACTTCACAGTTCACACTTCACAGTTCACACTTCACAGTTCACACTTCACAGTTCACACTTCACAGTTCACACTTCACAGTTCACACTTCACAGTTCACACTTCACACTTCACAGTTCACACTTCACAGTTCACACTTCACAGTTCACACTTCACAGTTCACACTTCACACTTCACAGTTCACACTTCACAGTTCACAGTTCACATATCACAGTTCACAGTTCACAGTTCACAGTTCACAGTTCACAGTTCACAGTTCACAGTTCACAGTTCACAGTTCACAGTTCACAGTTCACAGTTCACAGTTCCCAGTTCGCAGGTCACAGTTCACATTTCACAGTTCACTGTCTTCATTTCATACTTCACAGTTCGCAGTTCACACTTCACAGTTCACAGTTCACTGTTCACAGTTCACAGTTCACAGTTCACAGTTCACTGTTCACTGTTCACAGTTCACAGTTCACAGTTCACAGTCTTCATTTCACAATTCATAGTTCGCAGTTCACAGGTCACAGTTCACAGTTCACAGGTCACAGTTCACAGTTCACACTTCACAGTTCACAGTTCACAGTTCACAGTTCACAGTTCACAGTTCACAGTCCACAGTTCACTGTCCACAGTTCACTGATCACACATCACAGTTCACAGTTCACAGTTCACAGTCCACAGATCAAAGTTCACAGTCTTCATTTCACACTTCACAGTTCGCAGTTCACAGTTCACAGATCACAGTTTACAGTTCACAGTTTACAGTTCTCAGTTCACAGTTCTCAGTTCACAGTTGACAGTTCACAGTTCACAGTTCACACGTCACAGTTCACAGTTCACAGTTCACAGTCCACAGTTCACAGTTCACAGTTCACAGTTCCCAGTTCGCAGGTCACAGTTCACATTTCACAGTTCACAGTTCTCAGTTCACAGATCACAGTTCACAGTTCACAGACTTTATTTCACAATTCAGTTTTCACAGTTCACAGTTCACAGTTCACAGGGCACAGTTCACAGTTCACAGTCTTCATTTGACAATTCACACTTCAGAGTGCACAGTTCACAGTCCACAGTTCACTGTTCACAAATCACAGTTCACACTTCACAGTTCACAGTTCACAGTCCACAGATCACAGTTCACAGACTTTATTTCACACTTCACAGTTGGCAGTTCACAGTTCACAGTTCACAGTTCACAGTTCACAGTTCACAGTTCACTGTTCACAGTTCACAGTTCACTGTTCACAGTTTACAGTTGACAGTTCACACTTCACAGTTCACAGTTCACAGTTCACAGTTCACAGTTCACAGTTCACAGTTCACAGTTCACAGTCCACAGTTCACTGTTCACAATTCACAGTTCACAGTTCACAGTTCACAGTTCACAGTTCACAGTTCACAGTTCACAGTTCACAGTTCACTGTTCACAGTTTACAGTTCACAGTTCACAGTTCACAGACTTCATTTCACAATTCACAGTTCGCAGTTCACAGTTCACAGGTCACAGTTCACAGTTCACAGTCTTCATTTCACACTTCACAGTTCGCAGTTCACAGTTCACAGATCACAGTTGACAGTTCACAGTTTACAGTTCTCAGTTTACAGTTCTCAGTTCACAGTTGACAGTTCACAGTTCACAGTTCACACGTCACAGTTCACAGTTCACAGTCCACAGTTCACAGTTCACAGTTCACAGTTCCCAGTTCGCAGGTCACAGTTCACATTTCACAGTTCACTGTCTTCATTTCATACTTCACAGTTCACACGTCACAGTTCACAGTTCACAGTTCACAGTTCACAGTTCACAGTCCACAGTTCACAGTTCACAGTTCCCAGTTCGCAGGTCACAGTTCACATTTCACAGTTCACTGTCTTCATTTCATACTTCACAGTTCGCAGTTCACAGTTCACAGGTCACAGTTCACAGTTCACAGTTCACAGTTCACAGTTCACAGCCCACTGTTCACAGTTCACAGTTCTCAGTTCACAGATCACAGTTCACAGTTCACAGTTCACAGTCTTCATTTCACACTTCAGTCTTCACAGGGCACAGTTCACAGTTCACAGTCTTCATTTCACAATTCACAGTTCGCAGTTCACAGTTCACAGTTCACAGTTCACAGTCTTCATTTCACAATTCACAGTTCGCAGTTCACAGCGCACAGATCACAGTTCACAGTTCACAGTCTTCATTTCACACTTCACAGTTCGCAGTTCACAGTTCACAGATCACACTTCACAGATCACACTTCACAGTTCACAGTTCACAGATCACTGTTCACAGACTTTATTTCACAATTCAGTTTTCACAGTTCACAGTTCACAGTCCGCAGTTCACTGTTCACTGATCATAGTTCACAGTTTACAGTTCTCAGTTTACAGTTCTCAGTTCACAGTTGACAGTTCACAGTTGACAGTTCACACTTCACAGTTCACAGTTCACAGTTCACAGTCCACAGTTCACTGTTCACTGTTCACAATTCACAGTTCACAGTTCACAGTTCACAGTTCACTGTTCACTGTTCACAGTTCACAGTTCACAGTTCACAGTTCACAGTCTTCATTTCACAATTCATAGTTCGCAGTTCACAGGTCACAGTTCACAGTTCACAGGTCACAGTTCACAGTTCACACTTCACAGTTTACAGTTCTCAGTTTACAGTTCTCAGTTCACAGTTGACAGTTCACAGTTGACAGTTCACAGTTCACAGTTCACAGTTCACAGTTCACAGTCCAAAGTTCACTGTTCACTGTTCACAATTCACAGTTCACAGTTCACAGTTCACAGTTCACTGTTCACTGTTCACAGTTCACAGTTCACAGTTCACAGTTCACAGTTCACAGTTCATTGTCTTCATTTCACAATTCATAGTTCGCAGTTCACAGGTCACAGTTCACAGTTCACAGGTCACAGTTCACAGTTCACACTTCACAGTTCACAGTTCACAGTTCACAGTCCACAGTTCACAGTCCACAGTTCACTGATCACACATCACAGTTCACAGTTCACAGTTCACAGTCCACAGATCACAGTTCACAGTTGACAGTTCACAGTTCACAGTTCACACGTCACAGTTCACAGTTCACAGTTCACAGTCCACAGTTCACAGTTCACAGTTCACAGTTCCCAGTTCGCAGGTCACAGTTCACATTTCACAGTTCACAGTTCTCAGTTCACAGATCACAGTTCACAGTTCACAGACTTTATTTCACAATTCAGTTTTCACAGTTCACAGTTCACAGTCCGCAGTTCACTGTTCACTGATCATAGTTCACAGTTCGCAGTTCACAGTTCACAGTTCACAGTTCACAGTTCACAGTTCACAGTTCACAGTTCACAGTTCACAGTTCACAGTTCACAGTTCACAGTTCACCGTTCACAGTTCACAGTTCACAGTTCACAGTGCACAGTTCACAGTCCACAGTTCACTGTTCACAAATCACAGTTCACAGTTCACAGTTCACAGTCCACAGATCACAGTTCACAGACTTTATTTCACACTTCACAGTTGGCAGTTCACAGTTCACAGTCCACAGATCACAGTTCACAGACTTTATTTCACACTTCACAGTTGGCAGTTCACAGTTCACAGTTCACAGTTCACAGTTCACAGTTCACAGTTCACTGTTCACAGTTCACAGTTCACTGTTCACAGTTTACAGTTGACAGTTCACACTTCACAGTTCACAGTTCACAGTTCACAGTTCACAGTTCACAGTTCACAGTTCACAGTTCACAGTCCACAGTTCACTGTTCACAATTCACAGTTCACAGTTCACAGTTCACAGTTCACAGTTCACAGTTCACAGTTCACAGTTCACTGTTCACAGTTTACAGTTCACAGTTCACAGTTCACAGACTTCATTTCACAATTCACAGTTCGCAGTTCACAGTTCACAGGTCACAGTTCACAGTTCACAGTCTTCATTTCACACTTCACAGTTCGCAGTTCACAGTTCACAGATCACAGTTGACAGTTCACAGTTTACAGTTCTCAGTTTACAGTTCTCAGTTCACAGTTGACAGTTCACAGTTCACAGTTCACACGTCACAGTTCACAGTTCACAGTCCACAGTTCACAGTTCACAGTTCACAGTTCCCAGTTCGCAGGTCACAGTTCACATTTCACAGTTCACTGTCTTCATTTCATACTTCACAGTTCACACGTCACAGTTCACAGTTCACAGTTCACAGTTCACAGTTCACAGTCCACAGTTCACAGTTCACAGTTCCCAGTTCGCAGGTCACAGTTCACATTTCACAGTTCACTGTCTTCATTTCATACTTCACAGTTCGCAGTTCACAGTTCACAGGTCACAGTTCACAGTTCACAGTTCACAGTTCACAGTTCACAGCCCACTGTTCACAGTTCACAGTTCTCAGTTCACAGATCACAGTTCACAGTTCACAGTTCACAGTCTTCATTTCACACTTCAGTCTTCACAGGGCACAGTTCACAGTTCACAGTCTTCATTTCACAATTCACAGTTCGCAGTTCACAGTTCACAGTTCACAGTTCACAGTCTTCATTTCACAATTCACAGTTCGCAGTTCACAGCGCACAGATCACAGTTCACAGTTCACAGTCTTCATTTCACACTTCACAGTTCGCAGTTCACAGTTCACAGATCACACTTCACAGATCACACTTCACAGTTCACAGTTCACAGATCACTGTTCACAGACTTTATTTCACAATTCAGTTTTCACAGTTCACAGTTCACAGTCCGCAGTTCACTGTTCACTGATCATAGTTCACAGTTCGCAGTTCACAGTTCACAGTTCACAGTTCACAGTTCACAGTTCACAGTTCACAGTTCACAGTTCACAGTTCACAGTTCACAGTTCACAGTGCACCGTTCACAGTTCACAGTTCACAGTTCACAGTTCACAGTTCACAGTTCACAGTTCACAATTCACAGTTCACACTTCACAGTTCACACATCACAGTTCACAGTTCACATATCACAGTTCACAGTTCACAGTTCACAGTTCACAGTTCACAGTTCACAGTTCACAGTTCACAGTTCCCATTTCGCAGGTCACAGTTCACATTTCACAGTTCACTGTCTTCATTTCATACTTCACAGTTCGCAGTTCACAGTTTACAGTTCTCAGTTTACAGTTCTCAGTTCACAGTTGACAGTTGACAGTTGACAGTTCACACTTCACAGTTCACAGTTCACAGTTCACAGTCCACAGTTCACTGTTCACTGTTCACAATTCACAGTTCACAGTTCACAGTTCACAGTTCACTGTTCACTGTTCACAGTTCACAGTTCACAGTTCACAGTTCACAGTCTTCATTTCACAATTCATAGTTCGCAGTTCACAGGTCACAGTTCACAGTTCACAGGTCACAGTTCACAGTTCACACTTCACAGTTTACAGTTCTCAGTTTACAGTTCTCAGTTCACAGTTGACAGTTCACAGTTGACAGTTCACAGTTCACAGTTCACAGTTCACAGTTCACAGTCCAAAGTTCACTGTTCACTGTTCACAATTCACAGTTCACAGTTCACAGTTCACAGTTCACTGTTCACTGTTCACAGTTCACAGTTCACAGTTCACAGTTCACAGTTCACAGTTCATTGTCTTCATTTCACAATTCATAGTTCGCAGTTCACAGGTCACAGTTCACAGTTCACAGGTCACAGTTCACAGTTCACACTTCACAGTTCACAGTTCACAGTTCACAGTCCACAGTTCACAGTCCACAGTTCACTGATCACACATCACAGTTCACAGTTCACAGTTCACAGTCCACAGATCACAGTTCACAGTTGACAGTTCACAGTTCACAGTTCACACGTCACAGTTCACAGTTCACAGTTCACAGTCCACAGTTCACAGTTCACAGTTCACAGTTCCCAGTTCGCAGGTCACAGTTCACATTTCACAGTTCACAGTTCTCAGTTCACAGATCACAGTTCACAGTTCACAGACTTTATTTCACAATTCAGTTTTCACAGTTCACAGTTCACAGTCCGCAGTTCACTGTTCACTGATCATAGTTCACAGTTCGCAGTTCACAGTTCACAGTTCACAGTTCACAGTTCACAGTTCACAGTTCACAGTTCACAGTTCACAGTTCACAGTTCACAGTTCACAGTTCACCGTTCACAGTTCACAGTTCACAGTTCACAGTGCACAGTTCACAGTCCACAGTTCACTGTTCACAAATCACAGTTCACAGTTCACAGTTCACAGTCCACAGATCACAGTTCACAGACTTTATTTCACACTTCACAGTTGGCAGTTCACAGTTCACAGTTCACAGTTCACAGTTCACAGTTCACAGTTCACAGATCACAGTTCACAGTTCACAGTTCACTGTTCACAGTTCACAGTTCACTGTTCACAGTTTACAGTTCTCAGTTTACAGTTCTCAGTTCACAGTTGACAGTTCACAGTTGACAGTTCACACTTCACAGTTCACAGTTCACAGTTCACAGTTCACAGTTCACAGTCCACAGTTCACTGTTCACAATTCACAGTTCACAGTTCACAGTTCACAGTTCACAGTTCACAGTTCACTGTTCACAGTTCACAGTTCACAGTTCACAGTTCACAGTTCACAGACTTCATTTCACAATTCACAGTTCGCAGTTCACAGTTCACAGGTCACAGTTCACAGTTCACAGGTCACAGTTCACAGTTCACAGTCCACAGTTCACAGTCCACAGTTCACAGATCATAGTTCACAGTTCACAGTTCACAGTTCACTTTTCACAGGTCACAGTTCACAGTTCACAGTCTTCATTTCACACTTCACACTTCACAGTGCACAGTTCACAGTCCACAGTCCACAGTTCACAGTCCACAGTTCACTGATCACACATCACAGTTCACAGTTCACAGTTCACAGTTCACAGTCCACAGATCACAGTTCACAGTCTTCATTTCACACTTCACAGTTCGCAGTTCACAGTTAACAGATCACAGTTCACAGTTCACAGTTCACAGTCCACAGTTCACAGTTCACAGTTCCCAGTTCGCAGGTCACAGTTCACATTTCACAGTTCACTGTCTTCATTTCATACTTCACAGTTCGCAGTTCACAGTTCACAGGTCACAGTTCACAGCCTACTGTTCACAGTTCACAGTTCACAGTTCTCAGTTCACAGATCACAGTTCACAGTTCACAGTCTTCATTTCACACTTCAGTCTTCACAGTTCACAGTTCACAGTTCACAGTTCACAGTTCACAGTTCACAGTTCACAGTTCACCGTTCACAGTTCACAGTTCACAGTTCACAGTTCACAGTTCACAGTCTTCATTTCACAATTCACAGTTCGCAGTTCACAGTTCACAGATCACAGTTCACAGTTCACAGTTCACAGTCTTCATTTCACACTTCACAGTTCGCAGTTCACAGTTCACAGATCACAGTTCACAGTTCACAGTTCACAGTTCACAGTTCACAGTTCACTGTTCACAGTTTACAGTTCTCAGTTTACAGTTCTCAGTTCACAGTTCACAGTTCACAGTTCACAGTTCACTGTTCACACTTCACAGTTCACAGTTCACAGTCCACAGTTCACTGTTCACAGATTATAGTTCACAGTTCACAGTTCACAGTTCACAGTTCACAGTTCACAGTCTTCATTTCACAATTCACAGTTCGCAGTTCACAGTTCACAGATCACAGTTCACAGATCACAGTTCACAGTTCACAGTTCACAGTTCACAGATCACACTTCACAGATCACACTTCACAGATCACACTTCACAGTTCACAGTTCACAGATCACTGTTCACAGACTTTATTTCACAATTCAGTTTTCACAGTTCACAGTTCACAGTCCGCAGTTCACTGTTCACTGATCATAGTTCACAGTTCACAGTTCACAGTTCACAGTTCACAGTTCACAGTTCACAGTTCACAGTTCACAGTTCACAGTTCACAGTTCACAGTTCACAGATCATAGTTCACAGTTCACAGTTCACAGTTCACAGTTCACAGTTCACAGTTCACAGTTCACAGTTCACAGTTCACAGTCTTCATTTCACAATTCACAGTTCACAGATCACAGTTCACAGATCACAGTTCACAGTTCACAGTTCACAGTTCACAGTTCACAGATCACACTTCACAGATCACACTTCACAGTTCACAGTTCACAGATCACTGTTCACAGACTTTATTTCACAATTCAGTTTTCACAGTTCACAGTTCACAGTCCGCAGTTCACTGTTCACTGATCATAGTTCACAGTTCACAGTTCACAGTTCACAGTTCACAGTTCACACTTCACAGTTCACACTTCACAGTTCACACTTCACAGTTCACACTTCACAGTTCACACTTCACAGTTCACACTTCACAGTTCACACTTCACAGTTCACACTTCACAGTTCACACTTCACAGTTCACACTTCACAGTTCACACTTCACATTTCACACTTCACAGTTCACACTTAACACTTCACACTTCACAGTTCACACTTCACAGTTCACACTTCACAGTTCACACTTCACAGTTCACACTTCACAGTTCACACTTCACAGTTCACACTTCACAGTTCACAGTTCACATATCACACTTCACACTTCACAGTGCACAGTTCACAGTCCACAGTCCACAGTTCACAGTCCACAGTTCACTGATCACACATCACAGTTCACAGTTCACAGTTCACAGTCCACAGATCACAGT
Organism: Lasioglossum villosulum; assembly: GCA_963971365.1. NCBI lineage: Eukaryota > Metazoa > Arthropoda > Insecta > Hymenoptera > Halictidae > Lasioglossum > Lasioglossum villosulum. The sequence goes on along the minus strand of CAXARU010000114.1, from coordinate 271,324 downwards.
TCACAGTCTTCATTTCACACTTCACAGTTCGCAGTTCACAGTTAACAGATCACAGTTCACAGTTCACAGTTCACAGTCCACAGTTCACAGTTCACAGTTCCCAGTTCGCAGGTCACAGTTCACATTTCACAGTTCACAGTCTTCATTTCACACTTCACAGTTCGCAGTTCACAGTTCACAGTTCACAGTTCACAGTCTTCATTTCACAATTCACAGTTCGCAGTTCACAGTTCACAGATCACAGTTCACAGTTCACAGTTCACAGTCTTCATTTCACACTTCACAGTTCGCAGTTCACAGTTCACAGATCACAGTTCACAGTTCACAGTCTTCATTTCACAATTCACAGTTCGCAGTTCACAGTTCACAGATCACAGTTCACAGTTCACAGTTCACAGTCTTCATTTCACACTTCACAGTTCGCAGTTCACAGTTCACAGATCACAGTTCACAGTTCACAGTTCACAGTTCACAGTTCACAGTTCACAGTTCACTGTTCACAGTTTACAGTTCTCAGTTTACAGTTCTCAGTTCACAGTTCACAGTTCACAGTTCACAGTTCACTGTTCACACTTCACAGTTCACAGTTCACAGTCCACAGTTCACTGTTCACAGATTATAGTTCACAGTTCACAGTTCACAGTTCACAGTTCACAGTTCACAGTCTTCATTTCACAATTCACAGTTCGCAGTTCACAGTTCACAGATCACAGTTCACAGATCACAGTTCACAGTTCACAGTTCACAGTTCACAGATCACACTTCACAGATCACACTTCACAGATCACACTTCACAGTTCACAGTTCACAGATCACTGTTCACAGACTTTATTTCACAATTCAGTTTTCACAGTTCACAGTTCACAGTCCGCAGTTCACTGTTCACTGATCATAGTTCACAGTTCACAGTTCACAGTTCACAGTTCACAGTTCACAGTTCACAGTTCACAGTTCACAGTTCACAGTTCACAGTTCACAGTTCACAGATCATAGTTCACAGTTCACAGTTCACAGTTCACAGTTCACAGTTCACAGTTCACAGTTCACAGTTCACAGTTCACAGTCTTCATTTCACAATTCACAGTTCACAGATCACAGTTCACAGATCACAGTTCACAGTTCACAGTTCACAGTTCACAGTTCACAGATCACACTTCACAGATCACACTTCACAGTTCACAGTTCACAGATCACTGTTCACAGACTTTATTTCACAATTCAGTTTTCACAGTTCACAGTTCACAGTCCGCAGTTCACTGTTCACTGATCATAGTTCACAGTTCACAGTTCACAGTTCACAGTTCACAGTTCACACTTCACAGTTCACACTTCACAGTTCACACTTCACAGTTCACACTTCACAGTTCACACTTCACAGTTCACACTTCACAGTTCACACTTCACAGTTCACACTTCACAGTTCACACTTCACAGTTCACACTTCACAGTTCACACTTCACAGTTCACACTTCACATTTCACACTTCACAGTTCACACTTCACACTTCACACTTCACAGTTCACACTTCACAGTTCACACTTCACAGTTCACACTTCACAGTTCACACTTCACAGTTCACACTTCACAGTTCACAGTTCACATATCACAGTTCACAGTTCACAGTTCACAGTTCACAGTTCACAGTTCACAGTTCCCAGTTTGCAGGTCACAGTTCACATTTCACAGTTCACTGTCTTCATTTCATACTTCACAGTTCGCAGTTCACAGTTCATAGTTCACAGTTCACTGTTCACAGTTTACAGTTCTCAGTTTACAGTTCTCAGTTCACAGTTGACAGTTCACAGTTGACAGTTCACACTTCACAGTTCACAGTTCACAGTCTTCATTTCACAATTCATAGATCGCAGTTCACAGGTCACAGTTCACAGGTCACAGTTCACAGTTCACACTTCACAGTTCACAGTTCACAGTTCACAGTTCACAGTCCACAGTTCACAGTCCACAGTTCACTGATCACACATCACAGTTCACAGTTCACAGTTCACAGTCCACAGATCACAGTTCACAGTCTTCATTTCACACTTCACAGTTCGCAGTTCACAGTTCACAGATCACAGTTCACAGTTCACAGTTTACAGTTCTCAGTTTACAGTTCTCAGTTCACAGTTGACAGTTCACAGTTCACAGTTCACACGTCACTGTTCACAGTTCACAGTTCACAGTCCACAGTTCACAGTTCACAGTTCACAGTTCCCAGTTCGCAGGTCACAGTTCACATTTCACAGTTCACAGTTCTCAGTTCACAGATCACAGTTCACAGTTCACAGACTTTATTTCACAATTCAGTTTTCACAGTTCACAGTTCACAGTTCACAGGGCACAGTTCACAGTTCACAGTCTTCATTTGACAATTCACACTTCAGAGTGCACAGTTCACAGTCCACAGTTCACTGTTCACAAATCACAGTTCACACTTCACAGTTCACAGTTCACAGTCCACAGATCACAGTTCACAGACTTTATTTCACACTTCACAGTTGGCAGTTCACAGTTCACAGTTCACAGTTCACAGTTCACAGTTCACAGTTCACAGTTCACTGTTCACAGTTCACAGTTCACTGTTCACAGTTTACAGTTCTCAGTTTACAGTTCTCAGTTCACAGTTGACAGTTGACAGTTGACAGTTCACACTTCACAGTTCACAGTTCACAGTTCACAGTTCACAGTCCACAGTTCACTGTTCACAATTCACAGTTCACAGTTCACAGTTCACAGTTCACAGTTCACAGTTCACTGTTCACTGTTCACAGTTCACAGTTCACAGTTCACAGTTCACAGACTTCATTTCACAATTCACAGTTCACAGTTCGCAGTCCACAGTTCACAGGTCACAGTTCACAGTTCACAGGTCACAGTTCACAGTTCACAGTCCACAGTTCACAGTCCACAGTTCACAGTCCACAGTTCACTGTTCACAGATCACAGTTCACAGTTCACAGTCTTCATTTCACACTTCACACTTCACAGTGCACAGTTCACAGTCCACAGTTCACTGATCACACATCACAGTTCACAGTTCACAGTTCACAATCCACAGATCACAGTTCACAGTCTTCATTTCACACTTCACAGTTCGCAGTTCACAGTTCACAGATCACAGTTCACAGTTCACAGTTTACAGTTCTCAGTTTACAGTTCTCAGTTCACAGTTGACAGTTCACAGTTCACAGTTCACACGTCACAGTTCACAGTTCACAGTTCACAGTCCACAGTTCACAGTTCACAGTTCACAGTTCACAGTTCACAGTTCACAGTTCCCAGTTCGCAGGTCACAGTTCACTGTTCACAGATCACAGTTCACAGTTCACAGTCTTCATTTCACACTTCACACTTCACAGTGCACAGTTCACTGTTCACAGATCAAAGTTCACAGTTCACAGTCTTCATTTCACACTTCACACTTCACAGTGCACAGTTCACAGTCCACAGTTCACTGATCACACATCACAGTTCACAGTTCACAGTTCACAGTCCACAGATCACAGTTCACAGTCTTCATTTCACACTTCACAGTTCGCAGTTCACAGTTCACAGATCACAGTTCACAGTTCACAGTTCACAGTTCACAGTTCACAGTTCACACTTCACAGTTCACACTTCACAGTTCACACTTCACAGTTCACACTTCACAGTTCACACTTCACAGTTCACACTTCACAGTTCACACTTCACAGTTCACACTTCACAGTTCACACTTCACAGTTCACACTTCACAGTTCACACTTCACATTTCACACTTCACAGTTCACACTTCACAGTTCACACTTCACAGTTCACACTTCACAGTTCACACTTCACAGTTCACACTTCACAGTTCACACTTCACAGTTCACACTTCACAGTTCACACTTCACAGTTCACAGTTCACATATCACAGTTCACAGATCACAGTTCACAGTTCACAGTTTACAGTTCTCAGTTTACAGTTCTCAGTTCACAGTTGACAGTTCACAGTTCACAGTTCACACGTCACAGTTCACAGTTCACAGTTCACAGTCCACAGTTCACAGTTCACAGTTCACAGTTCACAGTTCACAGTTCCCAGTTCGCAGGTCACAGTTCACAGTTCACAGGTCACAGTTCACAGTTCACAGTTCACAGTCCACAGTTCACAGTCCACAGTTCACAGTCCACAGTTCACTGTTCACAGATCACAGTTCACAGTTCACAGTCTTCATTTCACACTTCACACTTCACAGTGCACAGTTCACAGTCCACAGTTCACTGATCACACATCACAGTTCACAGTTCACAGTTCACAGTTCACAGTCCACAGATCACAGTTCACAGTCTTCATTTCACACTTCACAGTTCGCAGTTCACAGTTCACAGATCACAGTTCACAGTTCACAGTTTACAGTTCTCAGTTTACAGTTCTCAGTTCACAGTTGACAGATCACAGTTCACAGTTCACACGTCACAGTTCACAGTTCACAGTTCACAGTCCACAGTTCACAGTTCACAGTTCACAGTTCACAGTTCACAGTTCACAGTTCACAGTTCACAGTTCCCAGTTCGCAGGTCACAGTTCACATTTCACAGTTCACTGTCTTCATTTCATACTTCACAGTTCGCAGTTCACAGTTCACAGGTCACAGTTCACAGCCCACTGTTCACAGTTCACAGTTCTCAGTCCACAGATCACAGTTCACAGTTCACAGACTTTATTTCACAATTCAGTTTTCACAGTTCACAGTTCACAGTTCTCAGTTCACAGTTCACAGTTCACAGATCACAGTTCACAGTCTTCATTTCACACTTCAGTCTTCACAGGGCACAGTTCACACTTCACAGTCTTCATTTCACAATTCACAGTTCGCAGTTCACAGTTCACAGTTCACAGTTCACAGTCTTCATTTCACAATTCACAGTTCGCAGTTCACAGTACACAGATCACAGTTCACAGTTCACAGTTCACAGTTCACAGTTCACTGTTCACAGTTTACAGTTCTCGGTTTACAGTTCACAGTTCACAGTTGACAGTTCACAGTTCACAGTTCACACTTCACAGTTCACACTTCACAGTTCACAGTTCACACTTCACAGTTCACAGTTCACAGTTCACAGTCCACAGTTCACTGTTCACAGATCATAGTTCCCAGTTCACAGTTCACAGTTCACAGTTCACAGTTCACAGTTCACAGTCTTCATTTCACAATTCACAGTTCACAGATCACAGTTCACAGATCACAGTTCACAGTTCACAGTTCACAGTTCACAGTTCACAGTTCACAGATCACACTTCACAGTTCACAGTTCACAGATCATAGTTCACAGATCACAGTTCACAGACTTTATTTCACAATTCAGTTTTCACAGTTCACAGTTCACAGTTAACAGTCCGCAGTTCACAGTCCGCAGTTCACTGTTCACAGATCATAGTTCACAGTTCACAGTTCACAGTTCACAGTTCACAGTTCACAGTTCCAGTTCACAGTTCACAGTTCACAGTTCACAGTTCACAGTTCACACTTCACTGTTCACAGAACACAGTTCACAGTTCACAGTTCAGAGTTCACAGTTCCCAGTTAGCAGGTCACAGATCACATTTCACAGTTCACTGTCTGCATTTCATACTTCACAGTTCACTGCCTTCATTTCATACTTCACAGTTCGCAGTTCACAGTTCACAGTTCACAGTTCACAGTTCACATGTCACAGTTCACAGTTCACAGGTCACAGGTCACAGTTCACAGTTCACAGTTCACAGTTCACATGTCACAGTTCACAGTTCACAGGTCACAGGTCACAGTTCACAGTTCACAGTTCACAGTTCACAGTCTTCATTTCACAATTCACAGTTCGCAGTTCACAGTTCACAGGTCACAGTTCACAGTTCACAGTCCACAGTTCACTGATCACACATCACAGTTCACAGTTCACAGTTCACAGTCCACAGATCACAGTTCACAGTCTTCATTTCACACTTCACAGTTCGCAGTTCACAGTTCACAGATCACAGTTCACAGTTCACAGTTCTCAGTTCACAGTTCACAGTTCACAGATCACAGTTCACAGTCTTCATTTCACACTTCAGTCTTCACAGTTCACAGTCTTCATTTCACAATTCACAGTTCGCAGTTCACAGTTCACAGGTCACAGTTCACAGTTCACAGTCCACAGTTCACTGATCACACATCACAGTTCACAGTTCACAGTTCACAGTCCACAGATCACAGTTCACTGCCTTCATTTCATACTTCACAGTTCGCAGTTCACAGTTCACAGTTCACAGTTCACAGTTCACATGTCACAGTTCACAGTTCACAGTTCACAGTTCACCGTTCACAGTTCACAGTTCACAGTTCACAGTTCACAGTTCACAGTCTTCATTTCACAATTCACAGTTCGCAGTTCACAGTTCACAGATCACAGTTCACAGTTCACAGTCTTCATTTCACACTTCACAGTTCGCAGTTCACAGTTCACAGATCACAGTTCACAGTTCACAGTTCACAGTTCACATGTCACAGTTCACAGATCATAGTTCACAGTTCACAGTTCACAGTTCACAGTTCACAGTTCACAGTTCACAGTTCACATGTCACAGTTCACAGTTCACAGGTCACAGGTCACAGTTCACAGTTCACAGTTCACAGTTCACAGTCTTCATTTCACAATTCACAGTTCGCAGTTCACAGTTCACAGTTCACAGGTCACAGTTCACAGTTCACAGTCCACAGTTCACTGATCACACATCACAGTTCACAGTTCACAGTTCACAGTCCACAGATCACAGTTCACAGTCTTCATTTCACACTTCACAGTTCGCAGTTCACAGTTCACAGATCACAGTTCACAGGTCACAGTTCACAGGTCACAGTTCACAGTTCACAGTCCACAGTTCACAGTCCACAGTTCACAGTCCACAGTTCACTGTTCACAGATCACAGTTCACAGTTCACAGTCTTCATTTCACACTTCACACTTCACAGTGCACAGTTCACAGTCCACAGTTCACTGATCACACATCACAGTTCACAGTTCACAGTTCACAGTCCACAGATCACAGTTCACAGTCTTCATTTCACACTTCACAGTTCGCAGTTCACAGTTCACAGATCACAGTTCACAGTTCACAGTTTACAGTTCTCAGTTTACAGTTCTCAGTTCACAGTTGACAGTTCACAGTTCACAGTTCACACGTCACAGTTCACAGTTCACAGTTCACAGTCTACAGTTCACAGTTCACAGTTCACAGTTCACAGTTCACAGTTCCCAGTTCGCAGGTCACAGTTCACATTTCACAGTTCACTGTCTTCATTTCATACTTCACAGTTCGCAGTTCACAGTTCACAGGTCACAGTTCAGCGCCCACTGTTCACAGTTCACAGTTCTCAGTCCACAGATCACAGTTCACAGTTCACAGACTTTATTTCACAATTCAGTTTTCACAGTTCACAGTTCACAGTTCACAGATCACAGTTCACAGTCTTCATTTCACACTTCAGTCTTCACAGGGCACAGTTCACACTTCACAGTCTTCATTTCACAATTCACAGTTCGCAGTTCACAGTTCACAGTTCACAGTTCACAGTCTTCATTTCACAATTCACAGTTCGCAGTTCACAGTACACAGATCACAGTTCACAGTTCACAGTTCACAGTTCACAGTTCACTGTTCACAGTTTACAGTTCTCGGTTTACAGTTCACAGTTCACAGTTGACAGTTCACAGTTCACAGTTCACACTTCACAGTTCACACTTCACAGTTCACAGTTCACACTTCACAGTTCACAGTTCACAGTTCACAGTCCACAGTTCACTGTTCACAGATCATAGTTCCCAGTTCACAGTTCACAGTTCACAGTTCACAGTTCACAGTTCACAGTCTTCATTTCACAATTCACAGTTCACAGATCACAGTTCACAGATCACAGTTCACAGTTCACAGTTCACAGTTCACAGTTCACAGTTCACAGATCACACTTCACAGTTCACAGTTCACAGATCATAGTTCACAGATCACAGTTCACAGACTTTATTTCACAATTCAGTTTTCACAGTTCACAGTTCACAGTTAACAGTCCGCAGTTCACTGTTCACAGATCATAGTTCACAGTTCACAGTTCACAGTTCACAGTTCACAGTTCACAGTTCCAGTTCACAGTTCACAGTTCACAGTTCACAGTTCACAGTTCACACTTCACTGTTCACAGAACACAGTTCACAGTTCACAGTTCAGAGTTCACAGTTCCCAGTTAGCAGGTCACAGATCACATTTCACAGTTCACTGTCTGCATTTCATACTTCACAGTTCACTGCCTTCATTTCATACTTCACAGTTCGCAGTTCACAGTTCACAGTTCACAGTTCACAGTTCACATGTCACAGTTCACAGTTCACAGGTCACAGGTCACAGTTCACAGTTCACAGTTCACAGTTCACATGTCACAGTTCACAGTTCACAGGTCACAGGTCACAGTTCACAGTTCACAGTTCACAGTTCACAGTCTTCATTTCACAATTCACAGTTCGCAGTTCACAGTTCACAGGTCACAGTTCACAGTTCACAGTCCACAGTTCACTGATCACACATCACAGTTCACAGTTCACAGTTCACAGTCCACAGATCACAGTTCACAGTCTTCATTTCACACTTCACAGTTCGCAGTTCACAGTTCACAGATCACAGTTCACAGTTCACAGTTCTCAGTTCACAGTTCACAGTTCACAGATCACAGTTCACAGTCTTCATTTCACACTTCAGTCTTCACAGTTCACAGTTCACAGTTCACAGTTCACAGTTCACAGTTCACAGTTCACCGTTCACAGTTCACAGTTCACAGTTCACAGTTCACAGTCTTCATTTCACAATTCACAGTTCGCAGTTCACAGTTCACAGATCACAGTTCACAGTTCACAGTCTTCATTTCACACTTCACAGTTCGCAGTTCACAGTTCACAGATCACAGTTCACAGTTCACAGTTCACAGTTCACATGTCACAGTTCACAGATCATAGTTCACAGTTCACAGTTCACAGTTCACAGTTCACAGTTCACAGTTCACATGTCACAGTTCACAGTTCACAGGTCACAGGTCACAGTTCACAGTTCACAGTTCACAGTTCACAGTCTTCATTTCACAATTCACAGTTCGCAGTTCACAGTTCACAGGTCACAGTTCACAGTTCACAGTCCACAGTTCACTGATCACACATCACAGTTCACAGTTCACAGTTCACAGTCCACAGATCACAGTTCACAGTCTTCATTTCACACTTCACAGTTCCCAGTTCACAGTTCACAGATCACAGTTCACAGTTCACAGTTCTCAGTTCACAGTTCACAGTTCACAGATCACAGTTCACAGTCTTCATTTCACACTTCAGTCTTCACAGTTCACAGTTCACAGTTCACAGTTCACAGTTCACAGTTCACCGTTCACAGTTCACAGTTCACAGTTCACAGTTCACAGTCTTCATTTCACAATTCACAGTTCGCAGTTCACAGTTCACAGATCACAGTTCACAGTTCACAGTCTTCATTTCACACTTCACAGTTCGCAGTTCACAGTTCACAGATCACAGTTCACAGTTCACAGTTCACAGTTCACAGTTCACTGTTCACAGTTTACAGTTCTCAGTTTACAGTTCTCAGTTCACAGTTGACAGTTCACAGTTCACAGTTCACAGTTCACACTTCACAGTTCACAGTTCACAGTCCACAGTTCACAGTTCACAGTTCACAGTTCACAGTTCACACTTCACAGTTCACACTTCACACTTCACACTTCACAGTTCACACTTCACAGTTCACACTTCACAGTTCACACTTCACAGTTCACACTTCACAGTTCACACTTCACAGTTCACACTTCACAGTTCACACTTCACAGTTCACACTTCACAGTTCACACTTCACAGTTCACACTTCACAGTTCACACTTCACAGTTCACACTTCACAGTTCACACTTCACAGTTCACACTTCACAGTTCACACTTCACAGTTCACACTTCACAGTTCACACTTCACAGTTCACACTTCACAGTTCACACTTCACAGTTCACACTTCACAGTTCACACTTCACAGTTCACACTTCACAGTTCACACTTCACAGTTCACACTTCACAGTTCACACTTCACAGTTCACACTTCACAGTTCACACTTCACAGTTCACACTTCACAGTTCACACTTCACAGTTCACACTTCACAGTTCACACTTCACAGTTCACACTTCACAGTTCACACTTCACAGTTCACACTTCACAGTTCACACTTCACAGTTCACACTTCACAGTTCACACTTCACAGTTCACACTTCACAGTTCACACTTCACAGTTCACAGTTCACAGTTCACAGTTCACAGTTCACAGTTCCCAGTTCGCAGGTCACAGTTCACATTTCACAGTTCACTGTCTTCATTTCATACTTCACAGTTCGCAGTTCACAGTTCACAGTTCACAGTTCACTGTTCACAGTTTACAGTTCTCAGTTTACAGTTCTCATTTCACAGTTGACAGTTCACAGTTGACAGTTCACACTTCACAGTTCACAGTTCACAGTTCACAGTCTTCATTTCACAATTCATAGTTCGCAGTTCACAGGTCACAGTTCACAGTTCACAGGTCACAGTTCACAGTTCACAGTTCACACTTCACAGTTCACAGTTCACAGTTCACAGTTCACAGTCCACAGTTCACAGTCCACAGTTCACTGATCACACATCACAGTTCACAGTTCACAGTTCACAGTCCACAGATCACAGTTCACAGTCTTCATTTCACACTTCACAGTTCGCAGTTCACAGTTCACAGATCACAGTTCACAGTTCACAGTTTACAGTTCTCAGTTTACAGTTCTCAGTTCACAGTTGACAGTTCACAGTTCACAGTTCACACGTCACAGTTCACAGTTCACAGTTCACAGTCCACAGTTCACAGTTCACAGTTCACAGTTCCCAGTTCGCAGGTCACAGTTCACATTTCACAGTTCACAGTTCTCAGTTCACAGATCACAGTTCACAGTTCACAGACTTTATTTCACAATTCAGTTTTCACAGTTCACAGTTCACAGTTCACAGGGCACAGTTCACAGTTCACAGTCTTCATTTGACAATTCACACTTCAGAGTGCACAGTTCACAGTCCACAGTTCACTGTTCACAAATCACAGTTCACACTTCACAGTTCACAGTTCACAGTCCACAGATCACAGTTCACAGACTTTATTTCACACTTCACAGTTGGCAGTTCACAGTTCACAGTTCACAGTTCACAGTTCACAGTTCACAGTTCACAGTTCACTGTTCACAGTTCACAGTTCACTGTTCACAGTTTACAGTTCTCAGTTTACAGTTCTCAGTTCACAGTTGACAGTTCACAGTTGACAGTTCACACTTCACAGTTCACAGTTCACAGTTCACAGTTCACAGTTCACAGTCCACAGTTCACTGTTCACAATTCACAGTTCACAGTTCACAGTTCACAGTTCACAGTTCACAGACTTCATTTCACAATTCACAGTTCGCAGTTCACAGTTCACAGGTCACAGTTCACAGTTCACAGGTCACAGTTCACAGTTCACAGTCCACAGTTCACAGTCCACAGTTCACAGTCCACAGTTCACTGTTCACAGATCACAGTTCACAGTTCACAGTCTTCATTTCACACTTCACACTTCACAGTGCACAGTTCACAGTCCACAGTTCACAGTCCACAGTTCACTGATCACACATCACAGTTCACAGTTCATAGTTCATAGTTCACAGTCCACAGATCACAGTTCACAGTCTTCATGTCACACTTCACAGTTCGCAGTTCACAGTTCACAGATCACAGTTCACAGATCACAGTTCACAGTCTTCATTTCACACTTCAGTCTTCACAGGGCACAGTTCACACTTCACAGTCTTCATTTCACAATTCACAGTTCGCAGTTCACAGTTCACAGTTCACAGTTCACAGTCTTCATTTCACAATTCACAGTTCGCAGTTCACAGTTCACAGATCACAGTTCACAGTTCACAGTTCACAGTTCACAGGTAACAGGTCACAGTTCACAGTTCACAGTCCGCAGTTCACTGTTCACTGATCATAGTTCACAGTTCACAGTTCACAGTTCACAGTTCACAGTTCACAGTTCACAGTTCACAGTTCACAGTTCACAGTTCACAGTTCACAGTTCACAGTTCACAGTTCACAGTTCACAGTTCACAGTTCACACTTCACAGTTCACACTTCACAGTTCACACTTCACAGTTCACACTTCACAGTTCACACTTCACAGTTCACACTTCACAGTTCACACTTCACAGTTCACACTTCACAGTTCACACTTCACAGTTCACACTTCACAGTTCACACTTCACAGTTCACACTTCACAGTTCACACTTCACAGTTCACACTTCACAGTTCACACTTCACAGTTCACACTTCACAGTTCACACTTCACAGTTCACACTTCACAGTTCACACTTCACAGTTCACACTTCACAGTTCACACTTCACAGTTCACACTTCACAGTTCACACTTCACAGTTCACACTTCACAGTTCACACTTCACAGTTCACACTTCACAGTTCACACTTCACAGTTCACACTTCACAGTTCACAGTTCACAGTTCACAGTTCACAGTTCACAGTTCACAGTTCACAGTTCACAGTTCACAGTTCACAGTTCACAGTTCCCAGTTCGCAGGTCACAGTTCACATTTCACAGTTCACTGTCTTCATTTCATACTTCACAGTTCGCAGTTCACAGTTCACAGTTCACTGTTCACAGTTTACAGTTCTCAGTTTACAGTTCTCAGTTCACAGTTGACAGTTCACAGTTGACAGTTCACACTTCACAGTTCACAGTTCACAGTTCACAGTCTTCATTTCACAATTCATAGTTCGCAGTTCACAGGTCACAGTTCACAGTTCACAGGTCACAGTTCCAGGTCACACTTCACAGTTCACAGTTCACAGTTCACAGTTCACAGTCCACAGTTCACAGTCCACAGTTCACTGATCACACATCACAGTTCACAGTTCACAGTTCACAGTCCACAGATCACAGTTCACAGTCTTCATTTCACACTTCACAGTTCGCAGTTCACAGTTCACAGATCACAGTTCACAGTTCACAGTTTACAGTTCTCAGTTTACAGTTCTCAGTTCACAGTTGACAGTTCACAGTTCACACGTCACAGTTCACAGTTCACAGTTCACAGTCCACAGTTCACAGTTCACAGTTCACAGTTCCCAGTTCGCAGGTCACAGTGCACATTTCACAGTTCACAGTTCTCAGTTCACAGATCACAGTTCACAGTTCACAGACTTTATTTCACAATTCAGTTTTCACAGTTCACAGTTCACAGTTCACAGGGCACAGTTCACAGTTCACAGTCTTCATTTGACAATTCACACTTCAGAGTGCACAGTTCACAGTTCACAGTTCACTGTTCACAAATCACAGTTCACACTTCACAGTTCACAGTTCACAGTCCACAGATCACAGTTCACAGACTTTATTTCACACTTCACAGTTGGCAGTTCACAGTTCACAGTTCACAGTTCACAGTTCACAGTTCACAGTTCACAGTTCACAGTTCACTGTTCACAGTTCACAGTTCACTGTTCACAGTTTACAGTTCTCAGTTTACAGTTCTCAGTTCACAGTTGACAGTTCACAGTTGACAGTTCACACTTCACAGTTCACAGTTCACAGTTCACAGTTCACAGTTCACAGTCCACAGTTCACTGTTCAAAATTCACAGTTCACTGTTCACTGTTCACTGTTCACTGTTCACAGTTCACAGTTCACAGACTTCATTTCACAATTCACAGTTCGCAGACTTCATTTCACAATTCACAGTTCGCAGTTCACAGTTCACAGGTCACAGTTCACAGTTCACAGGTCACAGTTCACAGTTCACAGTCCACAGTTCACAGTCCACAGTTCACAGTCCACAGTTCACTGTTCACAGATCACAGTTCACAGTTCACAGTCTTCATTTCACACTTCACACTTCACAGTGCACAGTTCACAGTCCACAGTTCACAGTCCACAGTTCACTGATCACACATCACAGTTCGCAGTTCACAGTTCACAGATCACAGTTCACAGATCACAGTTCACAGTCTTCATTTCACACTTCAGTCTTCACAGGGCACAGTTCACACTTCACAGTCTTCATTTCACAATTCACAGTTCGCAGTTCACAGTTCACAGTTCACAGTTCACAGTCTTCATTTCACAATTCACAGTTCGCAGTTCACAGTTCACAGATCACAGTTCACAGTTCACAGTTCACAGTTCACAGTTCACTGTTCACAGTTTACAGTTCTCGGTTTACAGTTCACAGTTCACAGTTGACAGTTCACAGTTCACAGTTCACACTTCACAGTTCACAGTTCACACTTCACAGTTCACAGTTCACAGTTCACAGTCCACAGTTCACTGTTCACAGATCATAGTTCCCAGTTCACAGTTCACAGTTCACAGTTCACAGTTCACAGTTCACAGTTCACAGTTCACAGTTCACAGTCTTCATTTCACAATTCACAGTTCACAGATCACAGTTCACAGATCACAGTTCACAGTTCACAGTTCACAGATCACACTTCACAGTTCACAGTTCACAGATCATAGTTCACAGATCTCAGTTCACAGACTTTATTTCACAATTCAGTTTTCACAGTTCACAGTTCACAGTTAACAGTCCGCAGTTCACTGTTCACAGATCATAGTTCACAGTTCACAGTTCACAGTTCACAGTTCACAGTTCACAGTTCACAGTTCCAGTTCACAGTTCACAGTTCACAGTTCACAGTTCACAGTTCACAGTTCACAGTTCACAGTTCACAGTTCACACTTCACTGTTCACAGAACACAGTTCACAGTTCACAGTTCAGAGTACACAGTTCCCAGTTAGCAGGTCACAGATCACATTTCACAGTTCACTGTCTGCATTTCATACTTCACAGTTCACTGCCTTCATTTCATACTTCACAGTTCGCAGTTCACAGTTCACAGTTCACAGTTCACAGTTCACATGTCACAGTTCACAGTTCACAGGTCACAGGTCACAGTTCACAGTTCACAGTTCACAGTTCACAGTCTTCATTTCACAATTCACAGTTCGCAGTTCACAGTTCACAGGTCACAGTTCACAGTTCACAGTCCACAGTTCACTGATCACACATCACAGTTCACAGTTCACAGTTCACAGTCCACAGATCACAGTTCACAGTCTTCATTTCACACTTCACAGTTCGCAGTTCACAGTTCACAGATCACAGTTCACAGTTCACAGTTTACAGTTCTCAGTTTACAGTTCTCAGTTCACAGTTGACAGTTCACAGTTCACAGTTCACACGTCACAGTTCACAGTTCAAGTCTTCATTTCACAATTCACAGTTCACAGTTCACAGATCACAGTTCACAGATCACAGTTCACAGATCACAGTTCACAGTTCACAGTCCACAGTTCACTGTTCACAGATCACAGTTCACAGTTCACAGTCATCATTTCACACTTCACACTTCACAGTGCACAGTTCACAGTCCACAGTTCACTGTTCACAATTCACAGTCTTCATTTCACACTTCACACTTCACAGTGCACAGTTCACAGTGTTCATTTCACACTTCACAGTTCGCAGTTCACAGTTCACAGATCACAGTTCACAGTTCACAGTTCACAGTTCACAGTTCACAGTTCACAGTTCACAGTTTACAGTTTACAGTTCTCAGTTCACAGTCTTCATTTCACACTTCACACTTCACAGTGCACAGTTCACAGTCCACAGTTCACAGTTCACAGTTCTCAGTTCACAGATCACAGTTCAAGTCTTCATTTCACAATTCACAGTTCACAGTTCACAGATCACAGTTCACAGATCACAGTTCACAGATCACAGTTCACAGTTCACAGTCCACAGTTCACTGTTCACAGATCACAGTTAACAGTTCACAGTCATCATTTCACACTTCACACTTCACAGTGCACAGTTCACAGTTCACAGTCTTCATTTCACAATTCACAGTTCACAGATCACAGTTCACAGATCACAGTTCACAGTTCACAGTTCACAGATCACACTTCACAGTTCACAGTTCACAGATCATAGTTCACAGATCTCAGTTCACAGACTTTATTTCACAATTCAGTTTTCACAGTTCACAGTTCACAGTTAACAGTCCGCAGTTCACTGTTCACAGATCATAGTTCACAGTTCACAGTTCACAGTTCACAGTTCACAGTTCACAGTTCACAGTTCCAGTTCACAGTTCACAGTTCACAGTTCACAGTTCACAGTTCACAGTTCACAGTTCACAGTTCACACTTCACTGTTCACAGAACACAGTTCACAGTTCACAGTTCAGAGTTCACAGTTCCCAGTTAGCAGGTCACAGATCACATTTCACAGTTCACTGTCTGCATTTCATACTTCACAGTTCACTGCCTTCATTTCATACTTCACAGTTCGCAGTTCACAGTTCACAGTTCACAGTTCACAGTTCACATGTCACAGTTCACAGTTCACAGGTCACAGGTCACAGTTCACAGTTCACAGTTCACAGTTCACAGTCTTCATTTCACAATTCACAGTTCGCAGTTCACAGTTCACAGGTCACAGTTCACAGTTCACAGTCCACAGTTCACTGATCACACATCACAGTTCACAGTTCACAGTTCACAGTCCACAGATCACAGTTCACAGTCTTCATTTCACACTTCACAGTTCGCAGTTCACAGTTCACAGATCACAGTTCACAGTTCACAGTTTACAGTTCTCAGTTTACAGTTCTCAGTTCACAGTTGACAGTTCACAGTTCACAGTTCACACGTCACAGTTCACAGTTCAAGTCTTCATTTCACAATTCACAGTTCACAGTTCACAGATCACAGTTCACAGATCACAGTTCACAGATCACAGTTCACAGTTCACAGTCCACAGTTCACTGTTCACAGATCACAGTTCACAGTTCACAGTCATCATTTCACACTTCACACTTCACAGTGCACAGTTCACAGTCCACAGTTCACTGTTCACAATTCACAGTCTTCATTTCACACTTCACACTTCACAGTGCACAGTTCACAGTGTTCATTTCACACTTCACAGTTCGCAGTTCACAGTTCACAGATCACAGTTCACAGTTCACAGTTCACAGTTCACAGTTCACAGTTCACAGTTCACAGTTTACAGTTTACAGTTCTCAGTTCACAGTCTTCATTTCACACTTCACACTTCACAGTGCACAGTTCACAGATCACAGTTCACAGTGTTCATTTCACACTTCACAGTTCACAGTCCACAGTTCACAGTTCACAGTTCTCAGTTCACAGATCACAGTTCACAGTCTTCATTTCACAATTCACAGTTCACAGTCATCATTTCACAGTTCATAGTTCACAGTTCACAGTTCTCAGTTCACAGATCACAGTCCACAGTCTTCATTTCACATTTCACAGTTCACAGTCATCATTTCACAGTTCATAGTTCACAGTTCACAGTTCACAATTCCCAGTTCACAGTATTCATTTCACACTTCACACATCGCAGTTCACAGTTGACAGTTCACAGTCCACAGTTCACTGTTCACAGTTCACAGTTCACAGATCACAGTTCACAGTTCACAGTTCACAGTTCACAGTTCACAGTTCACAGTTCACAGTTCACAGTTCACTGTTCACAGTTCACAGTTCACTGTTCACAGTTTACAGTTCTCAGTTTACAGTTCTCAGTTCACAGTTGACAGTTCACAGTTGACAGTTCACACTTCACAGTTCACAGTTCACAGTTCACAGTTCACAGTTCACAGTCCACAGTTCACTGTTCAAAATTCACAGTTCACTGTTCACTGTTCACTGTTCACTGTTCACAGTTCACAGTTCACAGACTTCATTTCACAATTCACAGTTCGCAGACTTCATTTCACAATTCACAGTTCGCAGTTCACAGTTCACAGGTCACAGTTCACAGTTCACAGGTCACAGTTCACAGTTCACAGTCCACAGTTCACAGTCCACAGTTCACAGTCCACAGTTCACTGTTCACAGATCACAGTTCACAGTTCACAGTCTTCATTTCACACTTCACACTTCACAGTGCACAGTTCACAGTCCACAGTTCACAGTCCACAGTTCACTGATCACACATCACAGTTCGCAGTTCACAGTTCACAGATCACAGTTCACAGATCACAGTTCACAGTCTTCATTTCACACTTCAGTCTTCACAGGGCACAGTTCACACTTCACAGTCTTCATTTCACAATTCACAGTTCGCAGTTCACAGTTCACAGTTCACAGTTCACAGTCTTCATTTCACAATTCACAGTTCGCAGTTCACAGTTCACAGATCACAGTTCACAGTTCACAGTTCACAGTTCACAGTTCACTGTTCACAGTTTACAGTTCTCGGTTTACAGTTCACAGTTCACAGTTGACAGTTCACAGTTCACAGTTCACACTTCACAGTTCACAGTTCACACTTCACAGTTCACAGTTCACAGTTCACAGTCCACAGTTCACTGTTCACAGATCATAGTTCCCAGTTCACAGTTCACAGTTCACAGTTCACAGTTCACAGTTCACAGTTCACAGTTCACAGTTCACAGTCTTCATTTCACAATTCACAGTTCACAGATCACAGTTCACAGATCACAGTTCACAGTTCACAGTTCACAGATCACACTTCACAGTTCACAGTTCACAGATCATAGTTCACAGATCTCAGTTCACAGACTTTATTTCACAATTCAGTTTTCACAGTTCACAGTTCACAGTTAACAGTCCGCAGTTCACTGTTCACAGATCATAGTTCACAGTTCACAGTTCACAGTTCACAGTTCACAGTTCACAGTTCACAGTTCCAGTTCACAGTTCACAGTTCACAGTTCACAGTTCACAGTTCACAGTTCACAGTTCACAGTTCACAGTTCACACTTCACTGTTCACAGAACACAGTTCACAGTTCACAGTTCAGAGTACACAGTTCCCAGTTAGCAGGTCACAGATCACATTTCACAGTTCACTGTCTGCATTTCATACTTCACAGTTCACTGCCTTCATTTCATACTTCACAGTTCGCAGTTCACAGTTCACAGTTCACAGTTCACAGTTCACATGTCACAGTTCACAGGTCACAGGTCACAGTTCACAGTTCACAGTTCACAGTTCACAGTCTTCATTTCACAATTCACAGTTCGCAGTTCACAGTTCACAGGTCACAGTTCACAGTTCACAGTCCACAGTTCACTGATCACACATCACAGTTCACAGTTCACAGTTCACAGTCCACAGATCACAGTTCACAGTCTTCATTTCACACTTCACAGTTCGCAGTTCACAGTTCACAGATCACAGTTCACAGTTCACAGTTTACAGTTCTCAGTTTACAGTTCTCAGTTCACAGTTGACAGTTCACAGTTCACAGTTCACACGTCACAGTTCACAGTTCAAGTCTTCATTTCACAATTCACAGTTCACAGTTCACAGATCACAGTTCACAGATCACAGTTCACAGATCACAGTTCACAGTTCACAGTCCACAGTTCACTGTTCACAGATCACAGTTCACAGTTCACAGTCATCATTTCACACTTCACACTTCACAGTGCACAGTTCACAGTCCACAGTTCACTGTTCACAATTCACAGTCTTCATTTCACACTTCACACTTCACAGTGCACAGTTCACAGTGTTCATTTCACACTTCACAGTTCGCAGTTCACAGTTCACAGATCACAGTTCACAGTTCACAGTTCACAGTTCACAGTTCACAGTTCACAGTTCACAGTTTACAGTTTACAGTTCTCAGTTCACAGTCTTCATTTCACACTTCACACTTCACAGTGCACAGTTCACAGTCCACAGTTCACAGTTCACAGTTCTCAGTTCACAGATCACAGTTCAAGTCTTCATTTCACAATTCACAGTTCACAGTTCACAGATCACAGTTCACAGATCACAGTTCACAGATCACAGTTCACAGTTCACAGTCCACAGTTCACTGTTCACAGATCACAGTTAACAGTTCACAGTCATCATTTCACACTTCACACTTCACAGTGCACAGTTCACAGTTCACAGTCTTCATTTCACAATTCACAGTTCACAGATCACAGTTCACAGATCACAGTTCACAGTTCACAGTTCACAGATCACACTTCACAGTTCACAGTTCACAGATCATAGTTCACAGATCTCAGTTCACAGACTTTATTTCACAATTCAGTTTTCACAGTTCACAGTTCACAGTTAACAGTCCGCAGTTCACTGTTCACAGATCATAGTTCACAGTTCACAGTTCACAGTTCACAGTTCACAGTTCACAGTTCACAGTTCCAGTTCACAGTTCACAGTTCACAGTTCACAGTTCACAGTTCACAGTTCACAGTTCACAGTTCACACTTCACTGTTCACAGAACACAGTTCACAGTTCACAGTTCAGAGTTCACAGTTCCCAGTTAGCAGGTCACAGATCACATTTCACAGTTCACTGTCTGCATTTCATACTTCACAGTTCACTGCCTTCATTTCATACTTCACAGTTCGCAGTTCACAGTTCACAGTTCACAGTTCACAGTTCACATGTCACAGTTCACAGTTCACAGGTCACAGGTCACAGTTCACAGTTCACAGTTCACAGTTCACAGTCTTCATTTCACAATTCACAGTTCGCAGTTCACAGTTCACAGGTCACAGTTCACAGTTCACAGTCCACAGTTCACTGATCACACATCACAGTTCACAGTTCACAGTTCACAGTCCACAGATCACAGTTCACAGTCTTCATTTCACACTTCACAGTTCGCAGTTCACAGTTCACAGATCACAGTTCACAGTTCACAGTTTACAGTTCTCAGTTTACAGTTCTCAGTTCACAGTTGACAGTTCACAGTTCACAGTTCACACGTCACAGTTCACAGTTCAAGTCTTCATTTCACAATTCACAGTTCACAGTTCACAGATCACAGTTCACAGATCACAGTTCACAGATCACAGTTCACAGTTCACAGTCCACAGTTCACTGTTCACAGATCACAGTTCACAGTTCACAGTCATCATTTCACACTTCACACTTCACAGTGCACAGTTCACAGTCCACAGTTCACTGTTCACAATTCACAGTCTTCATTTCACACTTCACACTTCACAGTGCACAGTTCACAGTGTTCATTTCACACTTCACAGTTCGCAGTTCACAGTTCACAGATCACAGTTCACAGTTCACAGTTCACAGTTCACAGTTCACAGTTCACAGTTCACAGTTTACAGTTTACAGTTCTCAGTTCACAGTCTTCATTTCACACTTCACACTTCACAGTGCACAGTTCACAGATCACAGTTCACAGTGTTCATTTCACACTTCACAGTTCACAGTCCACAGTTCACAGTTCACAGTTCTCAGTTCACAGATCACAGTTCACAGTCTTCATTTCACAATTCACAGTTCACAGTCATCATTTCACAGTTCATAGTTCACAGTTCACAGTTCTCAGTTCACAGATCACAGTCCACAGTCTTCATTTCACATTTCACAGTTCACAGTCATCATTTCACAGTTCATAGTTCACAGTTCACAGTTCACAATTCCCAGTTCACAGTATTCATTTCACACTTCACACATCGCAGTTCACAGTTGACAGTTCACAGTCCACAGTTCACTGTTCACAGTTCACAGTTCACAGATCACAGTTCACAGTTCACAGTTCACAGTTCACAGTTCACAGATCACAGTTCACAGTCTTCATTTCACACTTCACAGTTCGCAGTTCACAGTTCACAGATCACAGTTCACAGATCACAGTTCACAGTCTTCATTTCACACTTCAGTCTTCACAGGGCACAGTTCACACTTCACAGTTCACAGTTCACAGTCCACAGTTCACAGTTCACAGTTCACAGGTCACAGTTCACAGTTCACAGTCCACAGTTCACAGTCCACAGTTCACAGTCCACAGTTCACTGTTCACAGATCACAGTTCACAGTCCACAGTCTTCATTTCACACTTCACACTTCACAGTGCACAGTTCACAGTCCACAGTTCACAGTCCACAGTTCACTGATCACACATCACAGTTCACAGTTCACAGTTCACAGTCCACAGATCACAGTTCACAGTCTTCATTTCACACTTCACAGTTCGCAGTTCACAGTTCACAGATCACAGTTCACAGATCACAGTTCACAGTCTTCATTTCACACTTCAGTCTTCACAGGGCACAGTTCACACTTCACAGTCTTCATTTCACAATTCACAGTTCGCAGTTCACAGTTCACAGTTCACAGTTCACAGTCTTCATTTCACAATTCACAGTTCGCAGTTCACAGTTCACAGATCACAGTTCACAGTTCACAGTTCACAGTTCACAGTTCACTGTTCACTGTTCACAGTTTACAGTTCTCGGTTTACAGTTCACAGTTCACAGTTGACAGTTCACAGTTCACAGTTCACACTTCACAGTTCACAGTTCACACTTCACAGTTCACAGTTCACAGTTCACAGTCCACAGTTCACTGTTCACAGATCATAGTTCCCAGTTCACAGTTCACAGTTCACAGTTCACAGTTCACAGTTCACAGTTCACAGTTCACAGTTCACAGTCTTCATTTCACAATTCACAGTTCACAGATCACAGTTCACAGATCACAGTTCACAGTTCACAGTTCACAGATCACACTTCACAGTTCACAGTTCACAGATCATAGTTCACAGATCTCAGTTCACAGACTTTATTTCACAATTCAGTTTTCACAGTTCACAGTTCACAGTTAACAGTCCGCAGTTCACTGTTCACAGATCATAGTTCACAGTTCACAGTTCACAGTTCACAGTTCACAGTTCACAGTTCCAGTTCACAGTTCACAGTTCACAGTTCACAGTTCACAGTTCACAGTTCACAGTTCACAGTTCACAGTTCACAGTTCACAGTTCACACTTCACTGTTCACAGAACACAGTTCACAGTTCACAGTTCAGAGTTCACAGTTCCCAGTTAGCAGGTCACAGATCACATTTCACAGTTCACTGTCTGCATTTCATACTTCACAGTTCACTGCCTTCATTTCATACTTCACAGTTCGCAGTTCACAGTTCACAGTTCACAGTTCACAGTTCACAGTTCACATGTCACAGTTCACAGTTCACAGGTCACAGGTCACAGTTCACAGTTCACAGTTCACAGTTCACAGTCTTCATTTCACAATTCACAGTTCGCAGTTCACAGTTCACAGGTCACAGTTCACAGTTCACAGTCCACAGTTCACTGATCACACATCACAGTTCACAGTTCACAGTTCACAGTCCACAGATCACAGTTCACAGTCTTCATTTCACACTTCACAGTTCGCAGTTCACAGTTCACAGATCACAGTTCACAGTTCACAGTTTACAGTTCTCAGTTTACAGTTCTCAGTTCACAGTTGACAGTTCACAGTTCACAGTTCACACGTCACAGTTCACAGTTCAAGTCTTCATTTCACAATTCACAGTTCACAGTTCACAGATCACAGTTCACAGATCACAGTTCACAGATCACAGTTCACAGTTCACAGTCCACAGTTCACTGTTCACAGATCACAGTTCACAGTTCACAGTCATCATTTCACACTTCACACTTCACAGTGCACAGTTCACAGTCCACAGTTCACTGTTCACAATTCACAGTCTTCATTTCACACTTCACACTTCACAGTGCACAGTTCACAGTGTTCATTTCACACTTCACAGTTCGCAGTTCACAGTTCACAGATCACAGTTCACAGTTCACAGTTCACAGTTCACAGTTCACAGTTCACAGTTCACAGTTTACAGTTTACAGTTCTCAGTTCACAGTCTTCATTTCACACTTCACACTTCACAGTGCACAGTTCACAGTCCACAGTTCACAGTTCACAGTTCTCAGTTCACAGATCACAGTTCAAGTCTTCATTTCACAATTCACAGTTCACAGTTCACAGATCACAGTTCCCAGTTAGCAGGTCACAGATCACATTTCACAGTTCACTGTCTGCATTTCATACTTCACAGTTCACTGCCTTCATTTCATACTTCACAGTTCGCAGTTCACAGTTCACAGTTCACAGTTCACAGTTCACATGTCACAGTTCACAGTTCACAGGTCACAGGTCACAGTTCACAGTTCACAGTTCACAGTTCACAGTCTTCATTTCACAATTCACAGTTCGCAGTTCACAGTTCACAGGTCACAGTTCACAGTTCACAGTCCACAGTTCACTGATCACACATCACAGTTCACAGTTCACAGTTCACAGTCCACAGATCACAGTTCACAGTCTTCATTTCACACTTCACAGTTCGCAGTTCACAGTTCACAGATCACAGTTCACAGTTCACAGTTTACAGTTCTCAGTTTACAGTTCTCAGTTCACAGTTGACAGTTCACAGTTCACAGTTCACACGTCACAGTTCACAGTTCAAGTCTTCATTTCACAATTCACAGTTCACAGTTCACAGATCACAGTTCACAGATCACAGTTCACAGATCACAGTTCACAGTTCACAGTCCACAGTTCACTGTTCACAGATCACAGTTCACAGTTCACAGTCATCATTTCACACTTCACACTTCACAGTGCACAGTTCACAGTCCACAGTTCACTGTTCACAATTCACAGTCTTCATTTCACACTTCACACTTCACAGTGCACAGTTCACAGTGTTCATTTCACACTTCACAGTTCGCAGTTCACAGTTCACAGATCACAGTTCACAGTTCACAGTTCACAGTTCACAGTTCACAGTTCACAGTTCACAGTTTACAGTTTACAGTTCTCAGTTCACAGTCTTCATTTCACACTTCACACTTCACAGTGCACAGTTCACAGATCACAGTTCACAGTGTTCATTTCACACTTCACAGTTCACAGTCCACAGTTCACAGTTCACAGTTCTCAGTTCACAGATCACAGTTCACAGTCTTCATTTCACAATTCACAGTTCACAGTCATCATTTCACAGTTCATAGTTCACAGTTCACAGTTCTCAGTTCACAGATCACAGTCCACAGTCTTCATTTCACATTTCACAGTTCACAGTCATCATTTCACAGTTCATAGTTCACAGTTCACAGTTCACAATTCCCAGTTCACAGTATTCATTTCACACTTCACACATCGCAGTTCACAGTTGACAGTTCACAGTCCACAGTTCACTGTTCACAGTTCACAGTTCACAGATCACAGTTCACAGTTCACAGTTCACAGTTCACAGTTCACAGATCACAGTTCACAGTCTTCATTTCACACTTCACAGTTCGCAGTTCACAGTTCACAGATCACAGTTCACAGATCACAGTTCACAGTCTTCATTTCACACTTCAGTCTTCACAGGGCACAGTTCACACTTCACAGTTCACAGTTCACAGTCCACAGTTCACAGTTCACAGTTCACAGGTCACAGTTCACAGTTCACAGTCCACAGTTCACAGTCCACAGTTCACAGTCCACAGTTCACTGTTCACAGATCACAGTTCACAGTCCACAGTCTTCATTTCACACTTCACACTTCGCAGTGCACAGTTCACAGTCCACAGTTCACAGTCCACAGTTCACTGATCACACATCACAGTTCACAGTTCACAGTTCACAGTCCACAGATCACAGTTCACAGTCTTCATTTCACACTTCACAGTTCGCAGTTCACAGTTCACAGATCACAGTTCACAGATCACAGTTCACAGTCTTCATTTCACACTTCAGTCTTCACAGGGCACAGTTCACACTTCACAGTCTTCATTTCACAATTCACAGTTCGCAGTTCACAGTTCACAGTTCACAGTCTTCATTTCACAATTCACAGTTCGCAGTTCACAGTTCACAGATCACAGTTCACAGTTCACAGTTCACAGTTCACAGTTCACTGTTCACTGTTCACAGTTTACAGTTCTCGGTTTACAGTTCACAGTTCACAGTTGACAGTTCACAGTTCACAGTTCACACTTCACAGTTCACAGTTCACACTTCACAGTTCACAGTTCACAGTTCACAGTCCACAGTTCACTGTTCACAGATCATAGTTCCCAGTTCACAGTTCACAGTTCACAGTTCACAGTTCACAGTTCACAGTTCACAGTTCACAGTTCACAGTTCACAGTCTTCATTTCACAATTCACAGTTCACAGATCACAGTTCACAGATCACAGTTCACAGTTCACAGTTCACAGATCACACTTCACAGTTCACAGTTCACAGATCATAGTTCACAGATCTCAGTTCACAGACTTTATTTCACGATTCAGTTTTCACAGTTCACAGTTCACAGTTAACAGTCCGCAGTTCACTGTTCACAGATCATAGTTCACAGTTCACAGTTCACAGTTCACAGTTCACAGTTCACAGTTCCAGTTCACAGTTCACAGTTCACAGTTCACAGTTCACAGTTCACAGTTCACAGTTCACAGTTCACAGTTCACAGTTCACAGTTCACAGTTCACAGTTCACACTTCACTGTTCACAGAACACAGTTCACAGTTCACAGTTCAGAGTTCACAGTTCCCAGTTAGCAGGTCACAGATCACATTTCACAGTTCACTGTCTGCATTTCATACTTCACAGTTCACTGCCTTCATTTCATACTTCACAGTTCGCAGTTCACAGTTCACAGTTCACAGTTCACAGTTCACATGTCACAGTTCACAGTTCACAGGTCACAGGTCACAGTTCACAGTTCACAGTTCACAGTTCACAGTCTTCATTTCACAATTCACAGTTCGCAGTTCACAGTTCACAGGTCACAGTTCACAGTTCACAGTCCACAGTTCACTGATCACACATCACAGTTCACAGTTCACAGTTCACAGTCCACAGATCACAGTTCACAGTCTTCATTTCACACTTCACAGTTCGCAGTTCACAGTTCACAGATCACAGTTCACAGTTCACAGTTTACAGTTCTCAGTTTACAGTTCTCAGTTCACAGTTGACAGTTCACAGTTCACAGTTCACACGTCACAGTTCACAGTTCAAGTCTTCATTTCACAATTCACAGTTCACAGTTCACAGATCACAGTTCACAGATCACAGTTCACAGATCACAGTTCACAGTTCACAGTCCACAGTTCACTGTTCACAGATCACAGTTCACAGTTCACAGTCATCATTTCACACTTCACACTTCACAGTGCACAGTTCACAGTCCACAGTTCACTGTTCACAATTCACAGTCTTCATTTCACACTTCACACTTCACAGTGCACAGTTCACAGTGTTCATTTCACACTTCACAGTTCGCAGTTCACAGTTCACAGATCACAGTTCACAGTTCACAGTTCACAGTTCACAGTTCACAGTTCACAGTTCACAGTTTACAGTTTACAGTTCTCAGTTCACAGTCTTCATTTCACACTTCACACTTCACAGTGCACAGTTCACAGTCCACAGTTCACAGTTCACAGTTCTCAGTTCACAGATCACAGTTCAAGTCTTCATTTCACAATTCACAGTTCACAGTTCACAGATCACAGTTCACAGATCACAGTTCACAGATCACAGTTCACAGTTCACAGTCCACAGTTCACTGTTCACAGATCACAGTTCACAGTTCACAGTCATCATTTCACACTTCACACTTCACAGTGCACAGTTCACAGTCCACAGTTCACAGTCCACAGTTCACAGTTCACAGTCCACAGTTCACAGTTCACAGTTCACAGTTCACAGTTCACAGTTCTCAGTTCGCAGATCACAGTTCACAGTCTTCATTTCACAATTTACAGTTCACAGTTCACAGTTTAGAGTTCACATTTCACAGTTCTCAGTTTACAGATCACAGTTCACAGTCATCGTTTCACAGTTCATAGTTCACAGTTCACAGTTCACAGTTCCCAGTTCACTGTATTCATTTCACACTTCACAGTTCGCAGTTCACAGTTGACAGTTCACAGTCCACATTTCACTATTCACAGTTCACAGTTGACAGTTCACAGTCCACAGTTCACTGTTCACAGTTCACAGTTCACAGATCACAGTTCACAGTTCACAGTTCACAGTTCACAGTTCACAGTTCACAGTTCACAGTTCATAGTTCACAGGTCACAGTTCACAGTTCTCAGTTCACAGATCACAGTTCACAGGTTACAGTCCACAGATCACAGTTAACAGTTCACAGTTCACAGTTCACAGATCACAGACCACAGTTCACTGTCCACAGATCACAGTTCACAGTTCACAGTTGACAGTTCACAGTTGACAGTTCACAGTTCACAGTCCACAGTTCACTGTTCACAGTTCACAGTTCTCAGTTCACAGATCACAGTTCACAGTTCACAGTTCACAGTTCACAGTTCACAGTTCACAGTTCACAGTTTACAGTTCTCAGTTCACAGTTGACAGTTGACAGTTGACAGTTCACAGTTCACAGTTCACTCTTCACAGTTCACAGTTCACAGTTCACACTCCACAGTTCACTGTTCACAATTCACAGTCTTCATTTCACACTTCACACTTCACAGTGCACAGTTCACAGATCACAGTTCACAGTGTTCATTTCACACTTCACAGTTCGCAGTTTACAGTTCACAGATCACAGTTCACAGTTCACAGTTCACAGTTCACAGTTCACAGTTCACAGTTCACAGTTTACAGTTCTCAGTTCACAGTCTTCATTTCACACTTCACACTTCACAGTGCACAGTTCACAGTTCACAGTTCACAGTTCACAGTTCTCAGTTCACAGATCACAGTTCACAGTCTTCATTTCACAATTCACAGTTCACGGTTCACAGTTCACAGATCACAATTCACAGATCACAGTTCACAGTTCACAGTCCACAGTTCACTGTTCACAGATCACAGTTCACAGTTCACAGTCATCATTTCATACTTCACACTTCACAGTGCACAAATCACAGTCCACAGTTCACAGTCCACAGTTCACAGTTCACAGTCCACAGTTCACAGTTCACAGTTCACAGTTCACAGTTCTCAGTTCGCAGATCACAGTTCACAGTCTTCATTTCACAATTTACAGTTCACAGTTCACAGTTTAGAGTTCACATTTCACAGTTCTCAGTTTACAGATCACAGTTCACAGTTCTCAGTTCACAGATCACAGGTCACAGGTTACAGTCCACAGATCACAGTTCACAGTTCTCAGTTCACAGATCACAATTCACAGACTTCATTTCATAATTCATTTTTGACATTTCACAGTTCACAGTTCACAGTTCACAGATCACAGACCACAGTATTCATTTCACACTTTACAGTTCACAGTTCACAGTTCACAGTTCACAGATCACAGATCACAGTTCACAGTTCACAGTTCACAGTTCACACTTCACAGTTCACAGTTCACAGTTCACAGTTCACAGTTCACAGTTCACAGTTCACAGTTCTCAGTTCACAGATCACAGTTCACAGTTCACAGTTCACAGTTCACAGTTTACAGTTCTCAGTTCACAGTTGACAGTTGACAGTTCACAGTTCACAGTTCACAGTTCACAGTTCACACTTCACAGTTCACAGTTCACAGTCTACAGTTCACTGTTCACAATTCACAGTCTTCATTTCACACTTCACACTTCACAGTGCACAGTTCACAGATCACAGTTCACAGTGTTCATTTCACACTTCACAGTTCACAGTCCACAGTTCACAGTTCACAGTTCTCAGTTCACAGATCACAGTTCACAGTCTTCATTTCACAATTCACAGTTCACAGTCATCATTTCACAGTTCATAGTTCACAGTTCACAGTTCTCAGTTCACAGATCACAGTCTACAGTCTTCATTTCACATTTCACAGTTCACAGTCATCATTTCACAGTTCATAGTTCACAGTTCACAGTTCACAATTCCCAGTTCACAGTATTCATTTCACACTTCACACTTCGCAGTTCACAGTTGACAGTTCACAGTCCACAGTTCACTGTTCACAGTTCACAGTTCACAGATCACAGTTCACAGTTCACAGTTCACAGTTCACAGTTCACAGTTCACAGTTCACAGTTCACAGTTCACAGTTCACAGTTCACAGTTCACAGTTCACAGTTCACAGTTCACAGTTCACAGTTCTCAGTTCACAGATCACAGTTCACAGGTTACAGTCCACAGATCACAGTTTACAGTTCTCAGTTCACAGTTGACAGTTGACAGTTCACAGTTCACAGTTCACAGTTCACGGTTTACAGTTCTCAGTTCACACTTCACACTTCACAGTCCACAGTTCACATTTCACAGTTCACAGTTCACTCTTCACAGTTCGCAGTTCACAGTTCCCAGTTCACAGTATTCATTTCACACTTCACAGTTCGCAGTTCACAGTTGACAGTTCACAGTCCACATTAAACTATTCACAGTTCAAAGTTCTCAGTTCACAGTATTCATTTCACACTTCACACTTCGCAGTTCACAGTTGACAGTTCACTGTTCACAGTTCACAGTTCACAGTCTTCATTTCACACTTCAGTCTTCACAGTGCACAGGTCACAGTCCACAGATCACAGTTCACAGTTCACAGTTGACATTTGACAGTTGACAGTTGACAGTTGACAGTTCACAGTTGACAGTTCACAGTTCACAGTTCACAGTTCACAGTTCACAGTTCACAGTTCACAGTTCCCCGTTCACAGTATTCATTTCACACTTCACAGTTCGCAGTTCACAGTTCACAGATCACAGTTCACAGTTCACAGTTCACAGGTCACAGTTCACAGCCCACTGTTCACAGTTCACAGTTCTCAGTTCACAGATCACAATTCACAGACTTCATTTCACAATTCAGTTTTCACAGTTCACAGTTGACAGTTCACTGTTCACAGTTCACAGTTCACTGTTCACAGTTCACAGATCACAGATCACAGACCACAGTTCACTGTTCACAGATCACAGTTCACAGTACACAGTCTTCATTTCATACTTCACAGTTCGCAGTTCACAGTTCACAGTTCACAGATCACTGTTCACAGTCCACTGTTCACAGTTCACAGTTCTCAGTTCACAGATCACAGTTCACAGACTTCATTTCACAATTCAGATTTCACAGTTCACAGTTCACAGTTCTCAGTTCACAGATCACAGTTCACAGTCTTTATTTCACAGTTCACAGTTCACAGTTCACAGATCACAGACCACAGTTCACTGTCCACAGATCACAGTTCACAGTTCACAGTTCACAGTTGACAGTTCACAGTCCACAGTTCACTGTTCACAGTTCACAGTTCTCAGTTCACAGATCACAATTCACAGTTCGCAGTTCACAGTTCACAGTTCACAGATCACACTTCACAGTTCACAGTTCACAGATCACAGACCACAGTTCACTGTTCACAGATCACAGTTCACAGTACACAGTCTTCATTTCATACTTCACAGTTCGCAGTTCACAGTTCACAGTTCACAGGTCACAGTTCACAGTCCACTGTTCACAGTTCTCAGTTCTCAGTTCACAGATCACAGTTCACAGTCTTCATTTCACAATTTACAGTTCACAGTTCACAGTTTAGAGTTCACATTTCACAGTTCTCAGTTTACAGATCACAGTTCACAGTCATCATTTCACAGTTCATAGTTCACAGTTCACAGTTCACAGTTCCCAGTTCACAGTATTCATTTCACACTTCACAGTTCGCAGTTCACAGTTGACAGTTCACAGTCCACATTTCACTATTCACAGTTCACAGTTGACAGTTCACAGTCCACAGTTCACTGTTCACAGTTCACAGTTCAAAGATCACAGTTCACAGTTCACAGTTCACAGTTCACAGTTCACAGTTCACAGTTCACAGGTCACAGTTCACAGTTCTCAGTTCACAGATCACAGTTCACAGGTTACAGTCCACAGATCACAGTTAACAGTTCACAGTTCACAGTTCACAGATCACAGACCACAGTTCACTGTCCACAGATCACAGTTCACAGTTCACAGTTGACAGTTCACAGTTCACAGTTGACAGTTCACAGTCCACAGTTCACTGTTCACAGTTCACAGTTCTCAGTTCACAGATCACAGTTCACAGTTCACAGTTCACAGTTCACAGTTCACAGTTTACAGTTCTCAGTTCACAGTTGACAGTTGACAGTTGACAGTTGACAGTTCACAGTTCACTCTTCACAGTTCACAGTTCACAGTTCACAGTCCACAGTTCACTGTTCACAGATCACAGTTCACAGTTCACAGTCATCATTTCACACTTCACACTTCACAGTGCACAGTTCACAGTCCACAGTTCACAGTCCACAGTTCACAGTTCACAGTCCACAGTTCACAGTTCACAGTTCACAGTTCACAGTTCACAGTTCTCAGTTCGCAGATCACAGTTCACAGTCTTCATTTCACAATTTACAGTTCACAGTTCACAGTTTAGAGTTCACATTTCACAGTTCTCAGTTTACAGATCACAGTTCACAGTCATCGTTTCACAGTTCATAGTTCACAGTTCACAGTTCACAGTTCCCAGTTCACTGTATTCATTTCACACTTCACAGTTCGCAGTTCACAGTTGACAGTTCACAGTCCACATTTCACTATTCACAGTTCACAGTTGACAGTTCACAGTCCACAGTTCACTGTTCACAGTTCACAGTTCACAGATCACAGTTCACAGTTCACAGTTCACAGTTCACAGTTCACAGTTCACAGTTCACAGTTCATAGTTCACAGGTCACAGTTCACAGTTCTCAGTTCACAGATCACAGTTCACAGGTTACAGTCCACAGATCACAGTTAACAGTTCACAGTTCACAGTTCACAGATCACAGACCACAGTTCACTGTCCACAGATCACAGTTCACAGTTCACAGTTGACAGTTCACAGTTGACAGTTCACAGTTCACAGTCCACAGTTCACTGTTCACAGTTCACAGTTCTCAGTTCACAGATCACAGTTCACAGTTCACAGTTCACAGTTCACAGTTCACAGTTCACAGTTCACAGTTTACAGTTCTCAGTTCACAGTTGACAGTTGACAGTTGACAGTTCACAGTTCACAGTTCACTCTTCACAGTTCACAGTTCACAGTTCACACTCCACAGTTCACTGTTCACAATTCACAGTCTTCATTTCACACTTCACACTTCACAGTGCACAGTTCACAGATCACAGTTCACAGTGTTCATTTCACACTTCACAGTTCGCAGTTTACAGTTCACAGATCACAGTTCACAGTTCACAGTTCACAGTTCACAGTTCACAGTTCACAGTTCACAGTTTACAGTTCTCAGTTCACAGTCTTCATTTCACACTTCACACTTCACAGTGCACAGTTCACAGTTCACAGTTCACAGTTCACAGTTCTCAGTTCACAGATCACAGTTCACAGTCTTCATTTCACAATTCACAGTTCACGGTTCACAGTTCACAGATCACAATTCACAGATCACAGTTCACAGTTCACAGTCCACAGTTCACTGTTCACAGATCACAGTTCACAGTTCACAGTCATCATTTCATACTTCACACTTCACAGTGCACAAATCACAGTCCACAGTTCACAGTCCACAGTTCACAGTTCACAGTCCACAGTTCACAGTTCACAGTTCACAGTTCACAGTTCTCAGTTCGCAGATCACAGTTCACAGTCTTCATTTCACAATTTACAGTTCACAGTTCACAGTTTAGAGTTCACATTTCACAGTTCTCAGTTTACAGATCACAGTTCACAGTTCTCAGTTCACAGATCACAGGTCACAGGTTACAGTCCACAGATCACAGTTCACAGTTCTCAGTTCACAGATCACAATTCACAGACTTCATTTCATAATTCATTTTTGACATTTCACAGTTCACAGTTCACAGTTCACAGATCACAGACCACAGTATTCATTTCACACTTTACAGTTCACAGTTCACAGTTCACAGTTCACAGATCACAGATCACAGTTCACAGTTCACAGTTCACAGTTCACACTTCACAGTTCACAGTTCACAGTTCACAGTTCACAGTTCACAGTTCACAGTTCACAGTTCTCAGTTCACAGATCACAGTTCACAGTTCACAGTTCACAGTTCACAGTTTACAGTTCTCAGTTCACAGTTGACAGTTGACAGTTCACAGTTCACAGTTCACAGTTCACAGTTCACACTTCACAGTTCACAGTTCACAGTCTACAGTTCACTGTTCACAATTCACAGTCTTCATTTCACACTTCACACTTCACAGTGCACAGTTCACAGATCACAGTTCACAGTGTTCATTTCACACTTCACAGTTCACAGTCCACAGTTCACAGTTCACAGTTCTCAGTTCACAGATCACAGTTCACAGTCTTCATTTCACAATTCACAGTTCACAGTCATCATTTCACAGTTCATAGTTCACAGTTCACAGTTCTCAGTTCACAGATCACAGTCCACAGTCTTCATTTCACATTTCACAGTTCACAGTCATCATTTCACAGTTCATAGTTCACAGTTCACAGTTCACAATTCCCAGTTCACAGTATTCATTTCACACTTCACACTTCGCAGTTCACAGTTGACAGTTCACAGTCCACAGTTCACTGTTCACAGTTCACAGTTCACAGATCACAGTTCACAGTTCACAGTTCACAGTTCACAGTTCACAGTTCACAGTTCACAGTTCACAGTTCACAGTTCACAGTTCACAGTTCACAGTTCACAGTTCACAGTTCACAGTTCACAGTTCTCAGTTCACAGATCACAGTTCACAGGTTACAGTCCACAGATCACAGTTTACAGTTCTCAGTTCACAGTTGACAGTTGACAGTTCACAGTTCACAGTTCACGGTTCACGGTTTACAGTTCTCAGTTCACACTTCACACTTCACAGTCCACAGTTCACATTTCACAGTTCACAGTTCACTCTTCACAGTTCGCAGTTCACAGTTCCCAGTTCACAGTATTCATTTCACACTTCACAGTTCGCAGTTCACAGTTGACAGTTCACAGTCCACATTAAACTATTCACAGTTCAAAGTTCTCAGTTCACAGTATTCATTTCACACTTCACACTTCGCAGTTCACAGTTGACAGTTCACTGTTCACAGTTCACAGTTCACAGTCTTCATTTCACACTTCAGTCTTCACAGTGCACAGGTCACAGTCCACAGATCACAGTTCACAGTTCACAGTTGACATTTGACAGTTGACAGTTGACAGTTGACAGTTCACAGTTGACAGTTCACAGTTCACAGTTCACAGTTCACAGTTCACAGTTCACAGTTCACAGTTCCCCGTTCACAGTATTCATTTCACACTTCACAGTTCGCAGTTCACAGTTCACAGATCACAGTTCACAGTTCACAGTTCACAGGTCACAGTTCACAGCCCACTGTTCACAGTTCACAGTTCTCAGTTCACAGATCACAATTCACAGACTTCATTTCACAATTCAGTTTTCACAGTTCACAGTTGACAGTTCACTGTTCACAGTTCACAGTTCACTGTTCACAGTTCACAGATCACAGATCACAGACCACAGTTCACTGTTCACAGATCACAGTTCACAGTACACAGTCTTCATTTCATACTTCACAGTTCGCAGTTCACAGTTCACAGTTCACAGATCACTGTTCACAGTCCACTGTTCACAGTTCACAGTTCTCAGTTCACAGATCACAGTTCACAGACTTCATTTCACAATTCAGATTTCACAGTTCACAGTTCACAGTTCTCAGTTCACAGATCACAGTTCACAGTCTTTATTTCACAGTTCACAGTTCACAGTTCACAGATCACAGACCACAGTTCACTGTCCACAGATCACAGTTCACAGTTCACAGTTCACAGTTGACAGTTCACAGTCCACAGTTCACTGTTCACAGTTCACAGTTCTCAGTTCACAGATCACAATTCACAGTTCGCAGTTCACAGTTCACAGTTCACAGATCACACTTCACAGTTCACAGTTCACAGATCACAGACCACAGTTCACTGTTCACAGATCACAGTTCACAGTACACAGTCTTCATTTCATACTTCACAGTTCGCAGTTCACAGTTCACAGTTCACAGGTCACAGTTCACAGTCCACTGTTCACAGTTCTCAGTTCTCAGTTCACAGATCACAGTTCACAGTCTTCATTTCACAATTTACAGTTCACAGTTCACAGTTTAGAGTTCACATTTCACAGTTCTCAGTTTACAGATCACAGTTCACAGTCATCATTTCACAGTTCATAGTTCACAGTTCACAGTTCACAGTTCCCAGTTCACAGTATTCATTTCACACTTCACAGTTCGCAGTTCACAGTTGACAGTTCACAGTCCACATTTCACTATTCACAGTTCACAGTTGACAGTTCACAGTCCACAGTTCACTGTTCACAGTTCACAGTTCAAAGATCACAGTTCACAGTTCACAGTTCACAGTTCACAGTTCACAGTTCACAGTTCACAGGTCACAGTTCACAGTTCTCAGTTCACAGATCACAGTTCACAGGTTACAGTCCACAGATCACAGTTAACAGTTCACAGTTCACAGTTCACAGATCACAGACCACAGTTCACTGTCCACAGATCACAGTTCACAGTTCACAGTTGACAGTTCACAGTTCACAGTTGACAGTTCACAGTCCACAGTTCACTGTTCACAGTTCACAGTTCTCAGTTCACAGATCACAGTTCACAGTTCACAGTTCACAGTTCACAGTTCACAGTTTACAGTTCTCAGTTCACAGTTGACAGTTGACAGTTGACAGTTGACAGTTCACAGTTCACTCTTCACAGTTCACAGTTCACAGTTCACACTCCACAGTTCACTGTTCACAATTCACAGTCTTCATTTCACACTTCACACTTCACAGTGCACAGTTCACAGATCACAGTTCACAGTTCACAGTTCACAGTTCACAGTTCACAGTTCACAGTTCACAGTTCACAGTTCACAGTTCACAGTTTACAGTTCTCAGTTCACAGTCTTCATTTCACACTTCACACTTCACAGTGCACTGTTCACAGTTCACAGATCACAGTTCACAGTCTTCATTTCACACTTCAGTCTTCACAGGGCACAGTTCACAGTTCACAGTCTTCATTTCACAATTCACAGTTCGCAGTTCACAGTTCACAGATCACACTTCACAGTTCACAGTTCACAGATCACGGACCACAGTTCACTGTTCACAGATCACAGTTCACAGTAGACAGTCTTCATTTCATACTTCACAGTTCGCAGTTCACAGTTCACAGTTCGCAGATCACAGTTCACAGTCCACTGTTCACAGTTCACAGTTCTCAGTTCACAGATCACAGTTCACAGACTTCATTTCACAATTCAGTTTTCACAGTTCACAGTTCACAGTTCTCAGTTCACAGATCACAGTTCACAGTCTTCATTTCACAGTTCACAGTTCACAGTTCACAGTTCACAGTTCACAGATCACAGACCACAGTTCACTGTCCACAGATCACAGTTCACAGTTCACAGTTCACAGTTCACAGTTGACAGTTCACAGTTCACAGTTCACTCTTCACAGTTCACAGTTCACAGTCCACAGTTCACTGTTCACAATTCACAGTCTTCATTTCACACTTCACACTTCACAGTGCACAGTTCACAGTGTTCATTTCACACTTCACAGTTCGCAGTTCACAGTTCACAGATCACAGTTCACAGTTCACAGTTCACAGTTCACAGTTCACAGTTCACAGTTTACAGTTTACAGTTCTCAGTTCACAGTCTTCATTTCACACTTCACACTTCACAGTGCACAGTTCACAGTCCACAGTTCACAGTTCACCGTTCTCAGTTCACAGATCACAGTTCAAGTCTTCATTTCACAATTCACAGTTCACAGTTCACAGATCACAGTTCACAGATCACAGTTCACAGATCACAGTTCACAGTTCACAGTCCACAGTTCACTGTTCACAGATCACAGTTCACAGTTCACAGTCATCATTTCACACTTCACACTTCACAGTGCACAGTTCACAGTCCACAGTTCACAGTCCACAGTTCACAGTTCACAGTCCACAGTTCACAGTTCACAGTTCACAGTTCACAGTTCACAGTTCTCAGTTCGCAGATCACAGTTCACAGTCTTCATTTCACAATTTACAGTTCACAGTTCACAGTTTAGAGTTCACATTTCACAGTTCTCAGTTTACAGATCACAGTTCACAGTCATCGTTTCACAGTTCATAGTTCACAGTTGACAGTTCACAGTCCACAGTTCACTGTTCACAGTTCACAGTTCTCAGTTCACAGTTCACAGTTCACAGTTCACAGTTCACAGTTCACAGGTCACAGTTCACAGTTCACAGTTCTCAGTTCACAGATCACAGTTCACAGGTTACAGTCCACAGATCACAGTTAACAGTTCACAGTTCACAGTTCACAGATCACAGACCACAGTTCACTGTCCACAGATCACAGTTCACAGTTCACAGTTGACAGTTCACAGTTCACAGTTCACAGTTCACTGTTCACAGTTCACAGTTCACTGTTCACAGATCACAGTTCACAGATCACAGTTCACAGATGACTGTTCCCAGTTCACAGCCTTCATTTCACAATTCACAGTTCGCAGTTCACAGTTCACAGATCACAGTTCACAGATCACAGTTCACAGATGACTGTTCACAGTTCACAGCCTTCATTTCACAATTCACAGTTCGCAGTTCACAGTTCACAGATCACAGTTCACAGTTTACAGTTCACTGTCCACAGATCACAGTTCACAGTTCACAGTTGACAGTTCACAGTTCACAGTTCACAGTTCACTGTCCACAGATCACAGTTCACAGTTCACAGTTGACAGTTCACAGTTCACAGTTCACAGTTCACAGTTCACAGTTCACAGTTCCCAGTTCACTGTTCACAGTTCACAGTTCACAGTTCACAGTTCACAGTTCACAGTTCACAGTTCACAGTTCACAGTTCACAGTCTTCATTTCACAATTTACAGTTCACAGTTCACAGTTTAGAGTTCACATTTCACAGTTCTCAGTTTACAGATCACAGTTCACAGTCATCATTTCACAGTTCATAGTTCACAGTTCACAGTTCACAGTTCCCAGTTCACAGTATTCATTTCACACTTCACAGTTCGCAGTTCACAGTTGACAGTTCACAGTCCACATTTCACTATTCACAGTTCACAGTTGACAGTTCACAGTCCACAGTTCACTGTTCACAGTTCACAGTTCAAAGATCACAGTTCACAGTTCACAGTTCACAGTTCACAGTTCACAGTTCACAGTTCACAGGTCACAGTTCACAGTTCTCAGTTCACAGATCACAGTTCACAGGTTACAGTCCACAGATCACAGTTAACAGTTCACAGTTCACAGTTCACAGATCACAGACCACAGTTCACTGTCCACAGATCACAGTTCACAGTTCACAGTTGACAGTTCACAGTTCACAGTTGACAGTTCACAGTCCACAGTTCACTGTTCACAGTTCACAGTTCTCAGTTCACAGATCACAGTTCACAGTTCACAGTTCACAGTTCACAGTTCACAGTTCACAGTTTACAGTTCTCAGTTCACAGTTGACAGTTGACAGTTGACAGTTGACAGTTGACAGTTCACAGTTCACTCTTCACAGTTCACAGTTCACAGTTCACACTCCACAGTTCACTGTTCACAATTCACAGTCTTCATTTCACACTTCACACTTCACAGTGCACAGTTCACAGATCACAGTTCACAGTTCACAGTTCACAGTTCACAGTTCACAGTTCACAGTTCACAGTTCACAGTTTACAGTTCTCAGTTCACAGTCTTCATTTCACACTTCACACTTCACAGTGCACTGTTCACAGTTCACAGATCACAGTTCACAGTCTTCATTTCACACTTCAGTCTTCACAGGGCACAGTTCACAGTTCACAGTCTTCATTTCACAATTCACAGTTCGCAGTTCACAGTTCACAGATCACACTTCACAGTTCACAGTTCACAGATCACGGACCACAGTTCACTGTTCACAGATCACAGTTCACAGTAGACAGTCTTCATTTCATACTTCACAGTTCGCAGTTCACAGTTCACAGTTCGCAGATCACAGTTCACAGTCCACTGTTCACAGTTCACAGTTCTCAGTTCACAGATCACAGTTCACAGACTTCATTTCACAATTCAGTTTTCACAGTTCACAGTTCACAGTTCTCAGTTCACAGATCACAGTTCACAGTCTTCATTTCACAGTTCACAGTTCACAGTTCACAGTTCACAGATCACAGACCACAGTTCACTGTCCACAGATCACAGTTCACAGTTCACAGTTCACAGTTGACAGTTCACAGTTCACAGTTCACTCTTCACAGTTCACAGTTCACAGTCCACAGTTCACTGTTCACAATTCACAGTCTTCATTTCACACTTCACACTTCACAGTGCACAGTTCACAGTGTTCATTTCACACTTCACAGTTCGCAGTTCACAGTTCACAGATCACAGTTCACAGTTCACAGTTCACAGTTCACAGTTCACAGTTCACAGTTTACAGTTTACAGTTCTCAGTTCACAGTCGTCATTTCACACTTCACACTTCACAGTGCACAGTGCACAGTTCACAGTCCACAGTTCACAGTTCACAGTTCTCAGTTCACAGATCACAGTTCAAGTCTTCATTTCACAATTCACAGATCACAGTTCACAGATGACTGTTCACAGTTCACAGCCTTCATTTCACAATTCACAGTTCGCAGTTCACAGTTCACAGATCACAGTTCACAGTTTACAGTTCACTGTCCACAGATCACAGTTCACAGTTCACAGTTGACAGTTCACAGTTCACAGTTCACAGTTCACTGTCCACAGATCACAGTTCACAGTTCACAGTTGACAGTTCACAGTTCACAGTTCACAGTTCACAGTTCACAGTTCACAGTTCACAGTTCCCAGTTCACTGTTCACAGTTCACAGTTCACAGTTCACAGTTCACAGTTCACAGTTCACAGTTCACAGTTCACAGTCTTCATTTCACAATTTACAGTTCACAGTTCACAGTTTAGAGTTCACATTTCACAGTTCTCAGTTTACAGATCACAGTTCACAGTCATCATTTCACAGTTCATAGTTCACAGTTCACAGTTCACAGTTCCCAGTTCACAGTATTCATTTCACACTTCACAGTTCGCAGTTCACAGTTGACAGTTCACAGTCCACATTTCACTATTCACAGTTCACAGTTGACAGTTCACAGTCCACAGTTCACTGTTCACAGTTCACAGTTCAAAGATCACAGTTCACAGTTCACAGTTCACAGTTCACAGTTCACAGTTCACAGTTCACAGTTCACAGGTCACAGTTCACAGTTCTCAGTTCACAGATCACAGTTCACAGGTTACAGTCCACAGATCACAGTTAACAGTTCACAGTTCACAGTTCACAGATCACAGACCACAGTTCACTGTCCACAGATCACAGTTCACAGTTCACAGTTGACAGTTCACAGTTCACAGTTGACAGTTCACAGTCCACAGTTCACTGTTCACAGTTCACAGTTCTCAGTTCACAGATCACAGTTCACAGTTCACAGTTCACAGTTCACAGTTCACAGTTTACAGTTCTCAGTTCACAGTTGACACTTGACAGTTGACAGTTGACAGTTCACAGTTCACTCTTCACAGTTCACAGTTCACAGTTCACACTCCACAGTTCACTGTTCACAATTCACAGTCTTCATTTCACACTTCACACTTCACAGTGCACAGTTCACAGATCACAGTTCACAGTTCACAGTTCACAGTTCACAGTTCACAGTTCACAGTTCACAGTTCACAGTTCACAGTTTACAGTTCTCAGTTCACAGTCTTCATTTCACACTTCACACTTCACAGTGCACTGTTCACAGTTCACAGATCACAGTTCACAGTCTTCATTTCACACTTCAGTCTTCACAGGGCACAGTTCACAGTTCACAGTCTTCATTTCACAATTCACAGTTCGCAGTTCACAGTTCACAGATCACACTTCACAGTTCACAGTTCACAGATCACGGACCACAGTTCACTGTTCACAGATCACAGTTCACAGTAGACAGTCTTCATTTCATACTTCACAGTTCGCAGTTCACAGTTCACAGTTCGCAGATCACAGTTCACAGTCCACTGTTCACAGTTCACAGTTCTCAGTTCACAGATCACAGTTCACAGACTTCATTTCACAATTCAGTTTTCACAGTTCACAGTTCACAGTTCTCAGTTCACAGATCACAGTTCACAGTCTTCATTTCACAGTTCACAGTTCACAGTTCACAGATCACAGACCACAGTTCACTGTCCACAGATCACAGTTCACAGTTCACAGTTCACAGTTGACAGTTCACAGTTCACAGTTCACTCTTCACAGTTCACAGTTCACAGTCCACAGTTCACTGTTCACAATTCACAGTCTTCATTTCACACTTCACACTTCACAGTGCACAGTTCACAGTGTTCATTTCACACTTCACAGTTCGCAGTTCACAGTTCACAGATCACAGTTCACAGTTCACAGTTCACAGTTCACAGTTCACAGTTCACAGTTTACAGTTTACAGTTCTCAGTTCACAGTCTTCATTTCACACTTCACACTTCACAGTGCACAGGTCACAGTCCACAGTTCACAGTTCACAGTTCTCAGTTCACAGATCACAGTTCAAGTCTTCATTTCACAATTCACAGTTCACAGTTCACAGATCACAGTTCACAGATCACAGTTCACAGATCACAGTTCACAGTTCACAGTCCACAGTTCACTGTTCACAGATCACAGTTCACAGTTCACAGTCATCATTTCACACTTCACACTTCACAGTGCACAGTTCACAGTCCACAGTTCACAGTCCACAGTTCACAGTTCACAGTCCACAGTTCACAGTTCACAGTTCACAGTTCACAGTTCACAGTTCTCAGTTCGCAGATCACAGTTCACAGTCTTCATTTCACAATTTACAGTTCACAGTTCACAGTTTAGAGTTCACATTTCACAGTTCTCAGTTTACAGATCACAGTTCACAGTCATCGTTTCACAGTTCATAGTTCACAGTTCACAGTTCACAGTTCCCAGTTCACTGTTCACAGTTCACAGTTCACAGTTCACAGTTCTCAGTTCACAGATCACAGTTCACAGGTTACAGTCCACAGATCACAGTTAACAGTTCACAGTTCACAGTTCACAGATCACAGACCACAGTTCACTGTCCACAGATCACAGTTCACAGTTCACAGTTGACAGTTCACAGTTCACAGTTCACAGTTCACTGTTCACAGTTCACAGTTCACTGTTCACAGATCACAGTTCACAGATCACAGTTCACAGATGACTGTTCACAGTTCACAGCCTTCATTTCACAATTCACAGTTCGCAGTTCACAGTTCACAGATCACAGTTCACAGTTTACAGTTCATAGTTCACAGTTCACAGTTCACGGTTTACAGTTCTCAGTTCACACTTCACACTTCACAGTCCACAGTTCACATTTCACAGTTCTCAGTTTACAGTTCACAGTTCACAGTTCACAGTTCACAGTTCCCAGTTCACAGTATTCATTTCACACTTCACAGTTCGCAGTTCACAGTTGACAGTTCACAGTCCACATTAAACTATTCACAGTTCAAAGTTCTCAGTTCACAGTATTCATTTCACACTTCACACTTCGCAGTTCACAGTTGACAGTTCACAGTCCACAGTTCTCAGTTCACAGTATTCATTTCACACTTCACACTTCGCAGTTCACAGTTGACAGTTCACAGTCCACAGTTCACTATTCACAGTTTACAGTTCTCAGTTCACAGTTGACAGTTCACAGTTCACTGTTCACAGTTCACAGTCTTCATTTCACACTTCAGTCTTCACAGTGCACAGGTCACAGTCCACAGATCACAGTTCACAGTTCACAGTTGACATTTGACAGTTGACAGTTGACAGTTCACAGTTCACAGTTCACAGTTCACAGTTCACAGTTCCCCGTTCACAGTATTCATTTCACACTTCACAGTTCGCAGTTCACAGTTCACAGTTCACAGATCACAGTTCACAGTTCACAGATCACAGTTCACAGTTCACAGTTCACAGTTTACAGGTCACAGTTCACAGCCCACTGTTCACAGTTCACAGTTCTCAGTTCACAGATCACAATTCACAGACTTCATTTCACAATTCAGTTTTCACAGTTCACAGTTCACAGTTCACTGTTCACAGATCACAGTTCACAGTACACAGTCTTCATTTCATACTTCACAGTTCGCAGTTCACAGTTCACAGTTCACAG
This sequence comes from Lasioglossum villosulum, assembly GCA_963971365.1. NCBI lineage: Eukaryota > Metazoa > Arthropoda > Insecta > Hymenoptera > Halictidae > Lasioglossum > Lasioglossum villosulum. Next base: position 227,227 of record CAXARU010000114.1, on the reverse strand, counting down.
ATCACTGTTCACAGTTCACAGATCACTGTTCACAGTCCACTGTTCACAGTTCACAGTTCTTAGTTCACAGTCTTCATTTCACAATTCACAGTTCACAGTCATCATTTCACAGTTCATAGTTCACAGTCCACAGTTCTCAGTTCACAGTATTCATTTCACACTTCACACTTCGCAGTTCACAGTTGACAGTTCACAGTCCACAGTTCACTATTCACAGTTCACAGTTCACAGATCACGGACCACAGTTCACTGTTCACAGATCACAGTTCACAGTAGACAGTCTTCATTTCATACTTCACAGTTCGCAGTTCACAGTTCACAGTTCGCAGATCACAGTTCACAGTCCACTGTTCACAGTTCACAGTTCTCAGTTCACAGATCACAGTTCACAGACTTCATTTCACAATTCAGTTTTCACAGTTCACAGTTCACAGTTCTCAGTTCACAGATCACAGTTCACAGTCTTCATTTCACAGTTCACAGTTCACAGTTCACAGTTCACAGTTCACAGATCACAGACCACAGTTCACTGTCCACAGATCACAGTTCACAGTTCACAGTTCACAGTTCACAGTTGACAGTTCACAGTTCACAGTTCACTCTTCACAGTTCACAGTTCACAGTCCACAGTTCACTGTTCACAATTCACAGTCTTCATTTCACACTTCACACTTCACAGTGCACAGTTCACAGTGTTCATTTCACACTTCACAGTTCGCAGTTCACAGTTCACAGATCACAGTTCACAGTTCACAGTTCACAGTTCACAGTTCACAGTTCACAGTTTACAGTTTACAGTTCTCAGTTCACAGTCTTCATTTCACACTTCACACTTCACAGTGCACAGTTCACAGTCCACAGTTCACAGTTCACCGTTCTCAGTTCACAGATCACAGTTCAAGTCTTCATTTCACAATTCACAGTTCACAGTTCACAGATCACAGTTCACAGATCACAGTTCACAGATCACAGTTCACAGTTCACAGTCCACAGTTCACTGTTCACAGATCACAGTTCACAGTTCACAGTCATCATTTCACACTTCACACTTCACAGTGCACAGTTCACAGTCCACAGTTCACAGTCCACAGTTCACAGTTCACAGTCCACAGTTCACAGTTCACAGTTCACAGTTCACAGTTCACAGTTCTCAGTTCGCAGATCACAGTTCACAGTCTTCATTTCACAATTTACAGTTCACAGTTCACAGTTTAGAGTTCACATTTCACAGTTCTCAGTTTACAGATCACAGTTCACAGTCATCGTTTCACAGTTCATAGTTCACAGTTGACAGTTCACAGTCCACAGTTCACTGTTCACAGTTCACAGTTCTCAGTTCACAGTTCACAGTTCACAGTTCACAGTTCACAGTTCACAGGTCACAGTTCACAGTTCTCAGTTCACAGATCACAGTTCACAGGTTACAGTCCACAGATCACAGTTAACAGTTCACAGTTCACAGTTCACAGATCACAGACCACAGTTCACTGTCCACAGATCACAGTTCACAGTTCACAGTTGACAGTTCACAGTTCAGAGTTCACAGTTCACTGTTCACAGTTCACAGTTCACTGTTCACAGATCACAGTTCACAGATCACAGTTCACAGATGACTGTTCCCAGTTCACAGCCTTCATTTCACAATTCACAGTTCGCAGTTCACAGTTCACAGATCACAGTTCACAGATCACAGTTCACAGATGACTGTTCACAGTTCACAGCCTTCATTTCACAATTCACAGTTCGCAGTTCACAGTTCACAGATCACAGTTCACAGTTTACAGTTCACTGTCCACAGATCACAGTTCACAGTTCACAGTTGACAGTTCACAGTTCACAGTTCACAGTTCACTGTCCACAGATCACAGTTCACAGTTCACAGTTGACAGTTCACAGTTCACAGTTCACAGTTCACAGTTCACAGTTCACAGTTCCCAGTTCACTGTTCACAGTTCACAGTTCACAGTTCACAGTTCACAGTTCACAGTTCACAGTTCACAGTTCACAGTTCACAGTCTTCATTTCACAATTTACAGTTCACAGTTCACAGTTTAGAGTTCACATTTCACAGTTCTCAGTTTACAGATCACAGTTCACAGTCATCATTTCACAGTTCATAGTTCACAGTTCACAGTTCACAGTTCCCAGTTCACAGTATTCATTTCACACTTCACAGTTCGCAGTTCACAGTTGACAGTTCACAGTCCACATTTCACTATTCACAGTTCACAGTTGACAGTTCACAGTCCACAGTTCACTGTTCACAGTTCACAGTTCAAAGATCACAGTTCACAGTTCACAGTTCACAGTTCACAGTTCACAGTTCACAGTTCACAGGTCACAGTTCACAGTTCTCAGTTCACAGATCACAGTTCACAGGTTACAGTCCACAGATCACAGTTAACAGTTCACAGTTCACAGTTCATAGATCACAGACCACAGTTCACTGTCCACAGATCACAGTTCACAGTTCACAGTTGACAGTTCACAGTTCACAGTTGACAGTTCACAGTCCACAGTTCACTGTTCACAGTTCACAGTTCTCAGTTCACAGATCACAGTTCACAGTTCACAGTTCACAGTTCACAGTTCACAGTTTACAGTTCTCAGTTCACAGTTGACAGTTGACAGTTGACAGTTGACAGTTCACAGTTCACTCTTCACAGTTCACAGTTCACAGTTCACACTCCACAGTTCACTGTTCACAATTCACAGTCTTCATTTCACACTTCACACTTCACAGTGCACAGTTCACAGATCACAGTTCACAGTTCACAGTTCACAGTTCACAGTTCACAGTTCACAGTTTACAGTTCTCAGTTCACAGTCTTCATTTCACACTTCACACTTCACAGTGCACTGTTCACAGTTCACAGATCACAGTTCACAGTCTTCATTTCACACTTCAGTCTTCACAGGGCACAGTTCACAGTTCACAGTCTTCATTTCACAATTCACAGTTCGCAGTTCACAGTTCACAGATCACACTTCACAGTTCACAGTTCACAGATCACGGACCACAGTTCACTGTTCACAGATCACAGTTCACAGTAGACAGTCTTCATTTCATACTTCACAGTTCGCAGTTCACAGTTCACAGTTCGCAGATCACAGTTCACAGTCCACTGTTCACAGTTCACAGTTCTCAGTTCACAGATCACAGTTCACAGACTTCATTTCACAATTCAGTTTTCACAGTTCACAGTTCACAGTTCTCAGTTCACAGATCACAGTTCACAGTCTTCATTTCACAGTTCACAGTTCACAGTTCACAGTTCACAGATCACAGACCACAGTTCACTGTCCACAGATCACAGTTCACAGTTCACAGTTCACAGTTGACAGTTCACAGTTCACAGTTCACTCTTCACAGTTCACAGTTCACAGTCCACAGTTCACTGTTCACAATTCACAGTCTTCATTTCACACTTCACACTTCACAGTGCACAGTTCACAGTGTTCATTTCACACTTCACAGTTCGCAGTTCACAGTTCACAGATCACAGTTCACAGTTCACAGTTCACAGTTCACAGTTCACAGTTCACAGTTTACAGTTTACAGTTCTCAGTTCACAGTCTTCATTTCACACTTCACACTTCACAGTGCACAGTTCACAGTCCACAGTTCACAGTTCACAGTTCTCAGTTCACAGATCACAGTTCAAGTCTTCATTTCACAATTCACAGATCACAGTTCACAGATGACTGTTCACAGTTCACAGCCTTCATTTCACAATTCACAGTTCGCAGTTCACAGTTCACAGATCACAGTTCACAGTTTACAGTTCACTGTCCACAGATCACAGTTCACAGTTCACAGTTGACAGTTCACAGTTCACAGTTCACAGTTCACTGTCCACAGATCACAGTTCACAGTTCACAGTTGACAGTTGACAGTTCACAGTTCACAGTTCACAGTTCACAGTTCACAGTTCCCAGTTCACTGTTCACAGTTCACAGTTCACAGTTCACAGTTCACAGTTCACAGTTCACAGTTCACAGTTCACAGTCTTCATTTCACAATTTACAGTTCACAGTTCACAGTTTAGAGTTCACATTTCACAGTTCTCAGTTTACAGATCACAGTTCACAGTCATCATTTCACAGTTCATAGTTCACAGTTCACAGTTCACAGTTCCCAGTTCACAGTATTCATTTCACACTTCACAGTTCGCAGTTCACAGTTGACAGTTCACAGTCCACATTTCACTATTCACAGTTCACAGTTGACAGTTCACAGTCCACAGTTCACTGTTCACAGTTCACAGTTCAAAGATCACAGTTCACAGTTCACAGTTCACAGTTCACAGTTCACAGTTCACAGTTCACAGGTCACAGTTCACAGTTCTCAGTTCACAGATCACAGTTCACAGGTTACAGTCCACAGATCACAGTTAACAGTTCACAGTTCACAGTTCACAGATCACAGACCACAGTTCACTGTCCACAGATCACAGTTCACAGTTCACAGTTGACAGTTCACAGTTCACAGTTGACAGTTCACAGTCCACAGTTCACTGTTCACAGTTCACAGTTCTCAGTTCACAGATCACAGTTCACAGTTCACAGTTCACAGTTCACAGTTCACAGTTTACAGTTCTCAGTTCACAGTTGACACTTGACAGTTGACAGTTGACAGTTCACAGTTCACTCTTCACAGTTCACAGTTCACAGTTCACACTCCACAGTTCACTGTTCACAATTCACAGTCTTCATTTCACACTTCACACTTCACAGTGCACAGTTCACAGATCACAGTTCACAGTTCACAGTTCACAGTTCACAGGTCACAGGTCACAGTTCACAGTTCTCAGTTCACAGATCACAGTTCACAGGTTACAGTCCACAGATCACAGTTAACAGTTCACAGTTCACAGTTCACAGATCACAGACCACAGTTCACTGTCCACAGATCACAGTTCACAGTTCACAGTTGACAGTTCACAGTTCACAGTTGACAGTTCACAGTCCACAGTTCACTGTTCACAGTTCACAGTTCTCAGTTCACAGATCACAGTTCACAGTTCACAGTTCACAGTTCACAGTTCACAGTTTACAGTTCTCAGTTCACAGTTGACAGTTGACAGTTGACAGTTGACAGTTCACAGTTCACTCTTCACAGTTCACAGTTCACAGTTCACACTCCACAGTTCACTGTTCACAATTCACAGTCTTCATTTCACACTTCACACTTCACAGTGCACAGTTCACAGATCACAGTTCACAGTTCACAGTTCACAGTTCACAGTTCACAGTTCACAGTTCACAGTTCACAGTTTACAGTTCTCAGTTCACAGTCTTCATTTCACACTTCACACTTCACAGTGCACTGTTCACAGTTCACAGATCACAGTTCACAGTCTTCATTTCACACTTCAGTCTTCACAGGGCACAGTTCACAGTTCACAGTCTTCATTTCACAATTCACAGTTCGCAGTTCACAGTTCACAGATCACACTTCACAGTTCACAGTTCACAGATCACGGACCACAGTTCACTGTTCACAGATCACAGTTCACAGTAGACAGTCTTCATTTCATACTTCACAGTTCGCAGTTCACAGTTCACAGTTCGCAGATCACAGTTCACAGTCCACTGTTCACAGTTCACAGTTCTCAGTTCACAGATCACAGTTCACAGACTTCATTTCACAATTCAGTTTTCACAGTTCACAGTTCACAGTTCTCAGTTCACAGATCACAGTTCACAGTCTTCATTTCACAGTTCACAGTTCACAGTTCACAGTTCACAGATCACAGACCACAGTTCACTGTCCACAGATCACAGTTCACAGTTCACAGTTCACAGTTGACAGTTCACAGTTCACAGTTCACTCTTCACAGTTCACAGTTCACAGTCCACAGTTCACTGTTCACAATTCACAGTCTTCATTTCACACTTCACACTTCACAGTGCACAGTTCACAGTGTTCATTTCACACTTCACAGTTCGCAGTTCACAGTTCACAGATCACAGTTCACAGTTCACAGTTCACAGTTCACAGTTCACAGTTCACAGTTTACAGTTTACAGTTCTCAGTTCACAGTCTTCATTTCACACTTCACACTTCACAGTGCACAGTTCACAGTCCACAGTTCACAGTTCACAGTTCTCAGTTCACAGATCACAGTTCAAGTCTTCATTTCACAATTCACAGATCACAGTTCACAGATGACTGTTCACAGTTCACAGCCTTCATTTCACAATTCACAGTTCGCAGTTCACAGTTCACAGATCACAGTTCACAGTTTACAGTTCACTGTCCACAGATCACAGTTCACAGTTCACAGTTGACAGTTCACAGTTCACACTTCACAGTTCACTGTCCACAGATCACAGTTCACAGTTCACAGTTGACAGTTGACAGTTCACAGTTCACAGTTCACAGTTCACAGTTCACAGTTCCCAGTTCACTGTTCACAGTTCACAGTTCACAGTTCACAGTTCACAGTTCACAGTTCACAGTTCACAGTTCACAGTCTTCATTTCACAATTTACAGTTCACAGTTCACAGTTTAGAGTTCACATTTCACAGTTCTCAGTTTACAGATCACAGTTCACAGTCATCATTTCACAGTTCATAGTTCACAGTTCACAGTTCACAGTTCCCAGTTCACAGTATTCATTTCACACTTCACAGTTCGCAGTTCACAGTTGACAGTTCACAGTCCACATTTCACTATTCACAGTTCACAGTTGACAGTTCACAGTCCACAGTTCACTGTTCACAGTTCACAGTTCAAAGATCACAGTTCACAGTTCACAGTTCACAGTTCACAGTTCACAGTTCACAGTTCACAGGTCACAGTTCACAGTTCTCAGTTCACAGATCACAGTTCACAGGTTACAGTCCACAGATCACAGTTAACAGTTCACAGTTCACAGTTCACAGATCACAGACCACAGTTCACTGTCCACAGATCACAGTTCACAGTTCACAGTTGACAGTTCACAGTTCACAGTTGACAGTTCACAGTCCACAGTTCACTGTTCACAGTTCACAGTTCTCAGTTCACAGATCACAGTTCACAGTTCACAGTTCACAGTTCACAGTTCACAGTTTACAGTTCTCAGTTCACAGTTGACACTTGACAGTTGACAGTTGACAGTTCACAGTTCACTCTTCACAGTTCACAGTTCACAGTTCACACTCCACAGTTCACTGTTCACAATTCACAGTCTTCATTTCACACTTCACACTTCACAGTGCACAGTTCACAGATCACAGTTCACAGTTCACAGTTCACAGTTCACAGTTCACAGTTCACAGTTCTCAGTTCACAGTTTACAGTTCTCAGTTCACAGTCTTCATTTCACACTTCACACTTCACAGTGCACTGTTCACAGTTCACAGATCACAGTTCACAGTCTTCATTTCACACTTCAGTCTTCACAGGGCACAGTTCACAGTTCACAGTCTTCATTTCACAATTCACAGTTCGCAGTTCACAGTTCACAGATCACACTTCACAGTTCACAGTTCACAGATCACGGACCACAGTTCACTGTTCACAGATCACAGTTCACAGTAGACAGTCTTCATTTCATACTTCACAGTTCGCAGTTCACAGTTCACAGTTCGCAGATCACAGTTCACAGTCCACTGTTCACAGTTCACAGTTCTCAGTTCACAGATCACAGTTCACAGACTTCATTTCACAATTCAGTTTTCACAGTTCACAGTTCACAGTTCTCAGTTCACAGATCACAGTTCACAGTCTTCATTTCACAGTTCACAGTTCACAGTTCACAGTTCACAGTTCACAGATCACAGACCACAGTTCACTGTCCACAGATCACAGTTCACAGTTCACAGTTCACAGTTGACAGTTCACAGTTCACAGTTCACTCTTCACAGTTCACAGTTCACAGTCCACAGTTCACTGTTCACAATTCACAGTCTTCATTTCACACTTCACACTTCACAGTGCACAGTTCACAGTGTTCATTTCACACTTCACAGTTCGCAGTTCACAGTTCACAGATCACAGTTCACAGTTCACAGTTCACAGTTCACAGTTCACAGTTCACAGTTTACAGTTTACAGTTCTCAGTTCACAGTCTTCATTTCACACTTCACACTTCACAGTGCACAGTTCACAGTCCACAGTTCACAGTTCACAGTTCTCAGTTCACAGATCACAGTTCAAGTCTTCATTTCACAATTCACAGTTCACAGTTCACAGATCACAGTTCACAGATCACAGTTCACAGATCACAGTTCACAGTTCACAGTCCACAGTTCACTGTTCACAGATCACAGTTCACAGTTCACAGTCATCATTTCACACTTCACACTTCACAGTGCACAGTTCACAGTCCACAGTTCACAGTCCACAGTTCACAGTTCACAGTCCACAGTTCACAGTTCACAGTTCACAGTTCACAGTTCACAGTTCTCAGTTCGCAGATCACAGTTCACAGTCTTCATTTCACAATTTACAGTTCACAGTTCACAGTTTAGAGTTCACATTTCACAGTTCTCAGTTTACAGATCACAGTTCACAGTCATCGTTTCACAGTTCATAGTTCACAGTTCACAGTTCACAGTTCCCAGTTCACTGTTCACAGTTCACAGTTCACAGTTCACAGTTCTCAGTTCACAGATCACAGTTCACAGGTTACAGTCCACAGATCACAGTTAACAGTTCACAGTTCACAGTTCACAGATCACAGACCACAGTTCACTGTCCACAGATCACAGTTCACAGTTCACAGTTGACAGTTCACAGTTCACAGTTCACAGTTCACTGTTCACAGTTCACAGTTCACTGTTCACAGATCACAGTTCACAGATCACAGTTCACAGATGACTGTTCACAGTTCACAGCCTTCATTTCACAATTCACAGTTCGCAGTTCACAGTTCACAGATCACAGTTCACAGTTTACAGTTCATAGTTCACAGTTCACAGTTCACGGTTTACAGTTCTCAGTTCACACTTCACACTTCACAGTCCACAGTTCACATTTCACAGTTCTCAGTTTACAGTTCACAGTTCACAGTTCACAGTTCACAGTTCCCAGTTCACAGTATTCATTTCACACTTCACAGTTCGCAGTTCACAGTTGACAGTTCACAGTCCACATTAAACTATTCACAGTTCAAAGTTCTCAGTTCACAGTATTCATTTCACACTTCACACTTCGCAGTTCACAGTTTACAGTTCTCAGTTCACAGTTGACAGTTCACAGTTCACTGTTCACAGTTCACAGTCTTCATTTCACACTTCAGTCTTCACAGTGCACAGGTCACAGTCCACAGATCACAGTTCACAGTTCACAGTTGACATTTGACAGTTGACAGTTGACAGTTCACAGTTCACAGTTCACAGTTCACAGTTCACAGTTCCCCGTTCACAGTATTCATTTCACACTTCACAGTTCGCAGTTCACAGTTCACAGTTCACAGATCACAGTTCACAGTTCACAGATCACAGTTCACAGTTCACAGTTCACAGTTTACAGGTCACAGTTCACAGCCCACTGTTCACAGTTCACAGTTCTCAGTTCACAGATCACAATTCACAGACTTCATTTCACAATTCAGTTTTCACAGTTCACAGTTCACAGTTCACTGTTCACAGATCACAGTTCACAGTACACAGTCTTCATTTCATACTTCACAGTTCGCAGTTCACAGTTCACAGTTCACAGATCACTGTTCACAGTCCACTGTTCACAGTTCACAGTTCTTAGTTCACAGTCTTCATTTCACAATTCACAGTTCACAGTCATCATTTCACAGTTCATAGTTCACAGTCCACAGTTCTCAGTTCACAGTATTCATTTCACACTTCACACTTCGCAGTTCACAGTTGACAGTTCACAGTCCACAGTTCACTATTCACAGTTTACAGTTCTCAGTTCACAGTTGACATTTGACAGTTGACAGTTCACAGTTCACAGTTCACAGTTCACAGTTCACAGTTCACAGTTCCCCGTTCACAGTATTCATTTCACACTTCACAGTTCGCAGTTCACAGTTCACAGTTCACAGATCACAGTTCACAGTTCACAGATCACAGTTCACAGTTCACAGTTTACAGGTCACAGTTCACAGCCCACTGTTCACAGTTCACAGTTCTCAGTTCACAGATCACAATTCACAGACTTCATTTCACAATTCAGTTTTCACAGTTCACAGTTCACAGTTCACAGTTCACTGTTCACAGATCACAGTTCACAGTACACAGTCTTCATTTCATACTTCACAGTTCGCAGTTCACAGTTCACAGTTCACAGATCACTGTTCACAGTCCACTGTTCACAGTTCACAGTTCTTAGTTCACAGTCTTCATTTCACAATTCACAGTTCACAGTCATCATTTCACAGTTCATAGTTCACAGTTCACAGTTCTCAGTTCACAGATCACAGTTCACAGATCACAGTTCACAGATCACAGTTCACAATTCACAGTTCACAGTTCACAGTTCACAGTTCACAGTTCACAGATGACTGTTCACAGTTCACAGTCTTCATGTCACAATTCACAGTTCGCAGTTCACAGTTCACAGATCACAGTTCACAGTTTACAGTTCACAGTTCACAGTTCACAGTTCACAGTTCACAGTTCACAGTTCACAGTTCACAGTTCACAGTTCACAGTTCACGGTTTACAGTTCTCAGTTCACACTTCACACTTCACAGTGCACAGTTCACAGTCCACAGTTCACATTTCACAGTTCTCAGTTTACAGATCACAGTTCACAGTCATCATTTCACAGTTCATAGTTCACAGTTCACAGTTCACAGTTCACAGTTCATAGTTCACAGTATTCATTTCACACTTCACAGTTCGCAGTTCACAGTTGACAGTTCACAGTCCACATTTAACTATTCACAGTTAACAGTTCTCAGTTCACAGTATTCATTTCACACTTCATACTTCGCAGTTCACAGTTGACAGTTCACAGTTCACAGTTCACAGTCTTCATTTCACACTTCAGTCTTTACAGTGCACAGGTCACAGTCCACAGATCACAGTTCACAGTTCACAGTTGACATTTGACAGTTGACAGTTGACAGTTCACAGTTCACAGTTCACAGTTCCCCGTTCACAGTATTCATTTCACACTTCACACTTAGCAGTTCATAGTTGACAGTTGACAGTCCACAGTTCACTATTCACAGTTCACAGTTCTCAGTTCACAGATCACAGTTCACAGTCTTCATTTCACACTTCACAGTTCGCAGTTCACAGATCACAGTTCACAGTTCACAGTTCACAGTTCACAGTTCACAGTTCACAGTTCACAGATCACAGTTCACAGTTTACAGTTCTCAGTTCATAGTTGACAGTTCACAGTTCACAGTCTTCATTTCACACTTCAGTCTTCACAGTGCACAGGTTACAGTCCCCAGATCACAGTTCACAGTTCTCAGTTCACAGATCACAGTTCACAGTCTTCGTTTCACACTTCACAGTTCGCAGTTCACAGTTCACAGTTCACACTTCTCAGTTCACAGATCACAGTTCACAGTTCACAGTTCACAGTTCCCAGTTCGCAGGTCAAAGTTCACATTTCACAGTTCACTGTCTTCATTTCATACTTCACAGTTCGCAGTTCACAGTTCACAGGTCACAGTTCACAGCCCACTGTTCACAGTTCACAGTTCTCAGTTCACAGATCTCAATTTACAGACTTCATTTCACAATTCAGTTTTCACAGTTCACAGTTCACAGTTCACAGTTCACAGTTCACAGTCTTCATTTCACAGTTCACAGTTCACAGTTCTCAGTTCACAGATCACAGTTCACAGTCTTCATTTCACAGTTTACAGTTTACAGTTCACAGTTCACATGTCACAGCTCACAGTTCACGGTTTACAGTTCTCAGTTCACACTTCACACTTCACAGTCCACAGTTCACATTTCACAGTTCACAGTTCACTCTTCACAGTTCGCAGTTCACAGTTCCCAGTTCACAGTATTCATTTCACACTTCACAGTTCGCAGTTCACAGTTGACAGTTCACAGTCCACATTAAACTATTCACAGTTCAAAGTTCTCAGTTCACAGTATTCATTTCACACTTCACACTTCGCAGTTCACAGTTGACAGTTCACAGTCCACAGTTCTCAGTTCACAGTATTCATTTCACACTTCACACTTCGCAGTTCACAGTTGACAGTTCACAGTCCACAGTTCACTATTCACAGTTTACAGTTCTCAGTTCACAGTTGACAGTTCACAGTTCACTGTTCACAGTTCACAGTTCACAGTCTTCATTTCACACTTCAGTCTTCACAGTGCACAGGTCACAGTCCACAGATCACAGTTCACAGTTCACAGTTGACATTTGACAGTTGACAGTTGACAGTTGACAGTTCACAGTTGACAGTTCACAGTTCACAGTTCACAGTTCACAGTTCACAGTTCACAGTTCACAGTTCCCCGTTCACAGTATTCTTTTCACACTTCACAGTTCGCAGTTCACAGTTCACAGTTCACAGATCACAGTTCACAGTTCACAGTTCACAGGTCACAGTTCACAGCCCACTGTTCACAGTTCACAGTTCTCAGTTCACAGATCACAATTCACAGACTTCATTTCACAATTCAGTTTTCACAGTTCACAGTTCACAGTTCACTGTTCACAGTTCACAGTTCACTGTTCACAGTTCACAGATCACAGACCACAGTTCACTGTTCACAGATCACAGTTCACAGTACACAGTCTTCATTTCATACTTCACAGTTCGCAGTTCACAGTTCACAGTTCACAGATCACTGTTCACAGTCCACTGTTCACAGTTCACAGTTCTCAGTTCACAGATCACAGTTCACAGACTTCATTTCACGATTCAGTTTTCACAGTTCACAGTTCACAGTTCTCAGTTCACAGATCACAGTTCACAGTCTTCATTTCACAGTTCACAGTTCACAGTTCACAGATCACAGACCACAGTTCACTGTCCACAGATCACAGTTCACAGTTCACAGTTCACAGTTGACAGTTCACAGTCCACAGTTCACTGTTCACAGTTCACAGTTCTCAGTTCACAGATCACAATTCACAGTTCGCAGTTCACAGTTCACAGTTCACAGATCACACTTCACAGTTCACAGTTCACAGATCACAGACCACAGTTCACTGTTCACAGATCACAGTTCACAGTACACAGTCTTCATTTCATACTTCACAGTTCGCAGTTCACAGTTCACAGTTCACAGGTCACAGTTCACAGTCCACTGTTCACAGTTCTCAGTTCTCAGTTCACAGATCACAGTTCACAGTCTTCATTTCACAATTTACAGTTCACAGTTCACAGTTTAGAGTTCACATTTCACAGTTCTCAGTTTACAGATCACAGTTCACAGTCATCATTTCACAGTTCATAGTTCACAGTTCACAGTTCACAGTTCCCAGTTCACAGTATTCATTTCACACTTCACAGTTCGCAGTTCACAGTTGACAGTTCACAGTCCACATTTCACTATTCACAGTTCACAGTTGACAGTTCACAGTCCACAGTTCACTGTTCACAGTTCACAGTTCAAAGATCACAGTTCACAGTTCACAGTTCACAGTTCACAGTTCACAGTTCACAGTTCACAGGTCACAGTTCACAGTTCTCAGTTCACAGATCACAGTTCACAGGTTACAGTCCACAGATCACAGTTAACAGTTCACAGTTCACAGTTCACAGATCACAGACCACAGTTCACTGTCCACAGATCACAGTTCACAGTTCACAGTTGACAGTTCACAGTTCACAGTTGACAGTTCACAGTCCACAGTTCACTGTTCACAGTTCACAGTTCTCAGTTCACAGATCACAGTTCACAGTTCACAGTTCACAGTTCACAGTTCACAGTTTACAGTTCTCAGTTCACAGTTGACAGTTGACAGTTGACAGTTCACAGTTCACAGTTCACTCTTCACAGTTCACAGTTCACAGTTCACACTCCACAGTTCACTGTTCACAATTCACAGTCTTCATTTCACACTTCACACTTCACAGTGCACAGTTCACAGATCACAGTTCACAGTTCACAGTTCACAGTTCACAGTTCACAGTTCACAGTTCACAGTTCACAGTTCACAGTTTACAGTTCTCAGTTCACAGTCTTCATTTCACACTTCACACTTCACAGTGCACTGTTCACAGTTCACAGATCACAGTTCACAGTCTTCATTTCACACTTCAGTCTTCACAGGGCACAGTTCACAGTTCACAGTCTTCATTTCACAATTCACAGTTCGCAGTTCACAGTTCACAGATCACACTTCACAGTTCACAGTTCACAGATCACGGACCACAGTTCACTGTTCACAGATCACAGTTCACAGTAGACAGTCTTCATTTCATACTTCACAGTTCGCAGTTCACAGTTCACAGTTCACAGATCACAGTTCACAGTCCACTGTTCACAGTTCACAGTTCTCAGTTCACAGATCACAGTTCACAGACTTCATTTCACAATTCAGTTTTCACAGTTCACAGTTCACAGTTCTCAGTTCACAGATCACAGTTCACAGTCTTCATTTCACAGTTCACAGTTCACAGTTCACAGTTCACAGTTCACAGATCACAGATCACAGACCACAGTTCACTGTCCACAGATCACAGTTCACAGTTCACAGTTCACAGTTGACAGTTCACAGTTCACAGTTCACTCTTCACAGTTCACAGTTCACAGTCCACAGTTCACAGTTCACAGATCACAGACCACAGTTCACTGTCCACAGATCACAGTTCACAGTTCACAGTTCGCAGTTCACAGTTCACAGTTCACAGTTCACAGTTCACAGTCCACAGTTCACAGTTCACAGTTCACAGTTCACAGTTCACAGTTCACAGTTCACAGTTTACAGTTTACAGTTCTCAGTTCACAGTCTTCATTTCACACTTCACACTTCACAGTGCACAGTTCACAGTCCACAGTTCACAGTTCACAGTTCTCAGTTCACAGATCACAGTTCAAGTCTTCATTTCACAATTCACAGTTCACAGTTCACAGATCACAGTTCACAGATCACAGTTCACAGATCACAGTTCACAGTTCACAGTCCACAGTTCACTGTTCACAGATCACAGTTCACAGTTCACAGTCATCATTTCACACTTCACACTTCACAGTGCACAGTTCACAGTCCACAGTTCACAGTCCACAGTTCACAGTTCACAGTCCACAGTTCACAGTTCACAGTTCACAGTTCTCAGTTCGCAGATCACAGTTCACAGTCTTCATTTCACAATTTACAGTTCACAGATCACAGTTTAGAGTTCACATTTCACAGTTCTCAGTTTACAGATCACAGTTCACAGTCATCGTTTCACAGTTCATAGTTCACAGTTCACAGTTCACAGTTCCCAGTTCACTGTATTCATTTCACACTTCACAGTTCGCAGTTCACAGTTGACAGTTCACAGTCCACATTTCACTATTCACAGTTCACAGTTGACAGTTCACAGTCCACAGTTCACTGTTCACAGTTCACAGTTCACAGATCACAGTTCACAGTTCACAGTTCACAGTTCACAGTTCACAGTTCACAGTTCACAGTTCACAGGTCACAGTTCACAGTTCTCAGTTCACAGATCACAGTTCACAGGTTACAGTCCACAGATCACAGTTAACAGTTCACAGTTCACAGTTCACAGATCACAGACCACAGTTCACTGTCCACAGATCACAGTTCACAGTTCACAGTTGACAGTTCACAGTTCACAGTTCACAGTTCACAGTCCACAGTTCACTGTTCACAGTTCACAGTTCTCAGTTCACAGATCACAGTTCACAGTTCACAGTTCACAGTTCACAGTTTACAGTTCTCAGTTCACAGTTGACAGTTGACAGTTGACAGTTCACAGTTCACAGTTCACTCTTCACAGTTCACAGTTCACAGTTCACACTCCACAGTTCACTGTTCACAATTCACAGTCTTCATTTCACACTTCACACTTCACAGTGCACAGTTCACAGATCACAGTTCACAGTTCACAGTCCACAGTTCACTGTTCACAATTCACAGTCTTCATTTCACACTTCACACTTCACAGTGCACAGTTCACAGATCACAGTTCACAGTGTTCATTTCACACTTCACAGTTCACAGTCCACAGTTCACAGTTCACAGTTCACAGTTCACAGTTCACAGTTCACAGTTCACAGTTCACAGTTCACAGTTCTCAGTTCACAGATCACAGTTCACAGGTTACAGTCCACAGATCACAGTTCACAGTTCTCAGTTCACAGATCACAATTCACAGACTTCATTTCATAATTCATTTTTGACATTTCACAGTTCACAGTTCACAGTTCACAGATCACAGACCACAGTATTCATTTCACACTTTACAGTTCACAGTTCACAGTTGACAGTTCACAGATCACAGATCACAGTTCACAGTTCACAGTTCACAGTTCACAGTTCACAGTTCACAGTTCACAGTTCACAGTTCACAGTTCACAGTTCACAGTTCACAGTTCACAGTTCACAGTTCACAGTTCACAGTTCTCAGTTCACAGATCACAGTTCACAGTTCACAGTTCACAGTTCACAGTTTACAGTTCTCAGTTCACAGTTGACAGTTGACAGTTCACAGTTCACAGTTCACAGTTCACAGTTCACAGTTCACAGTTCACACTTCACAGTTCACAGTTCACAGTCTACAGTTCACTGTTCACAATTCACAGTCTTCATTTCACACTTCACACTTCACAGTGCACAGTTCACAGATCACAGTTCACAGTGTTCATTTCACACTTCACAGTTCACAGTCCACAGTTCACAGTTCACAGTTCTCAGTTCACAGATCACAGTTCACAGTCTTCATTTCACAATTCACAGTTCACAGTCATCATTTCACAGTTCATAGTTCACAGTTCACAGTTCTCAGTTCACAGATCACAGTTCACAGTTCACAGTTCACAGTTCACAGTTGACAGTTCACAGTCCACAGTTCACTGTTCACAGTTCACAGTTCTCAGTTCACAGATCACAGTTCACAGTTCACAGTTCACAGTTCACAGTTCACAGTTTACAGTTCTCAGTTCACAGTTGACAGTTGACAGTTCACAGTTCACAGTTCACAGTTCACACTTCACAGTTCACAGTTCACAGTTCACAGTTCACAGTTCACAGTTCACAGTTCACAGTTCACAGTTCACAGTTCACAGTTCACAGTTCACAGTTCACAGTTCACACTTCACACTTCACAGTTCACAGTTCACAGTCTACAGTTCACACTTCACACTTCACAGTGCACAGTTCACAGTCCACAGTTCACAGTCCACAGTTCACAGTTCACAGTTGACAGTTCTCAGTTCACAGATCACAGTTCACAGTCTTCATTTCACAGTTCACAGTTGACAGTTGACAGTTCACAGTTGACAGTTCACAGTTCACACTTCACAGTTCACAGTTCACAGTCTACAGTTCACTGTTCACAATTCACAGTCTTCATTTCACACTTCACACTTCACAGTGCACAGTTCACAGATCACAGTTCACAGTGTTCATTTCACACTTCACAGTGCACAGTTCACAGATCACAGTTCACAGTGTTCATTTCACACTTCACAGTTCACAGTCCGCAGTTCACAGTTCACAGTTCTCAGTTCACAGATCACAGTTCACAGTCTTCATTTCACAATTCACAGTTCACAGTCATCATTTCACAGTTCATAGTTCACAGTTCACAGTTCTCAGTTCACAGATCACAGTTCACAGATCACAGTTCACAGATCACAGTTCACAGTTCACAGTTCACAGTCCACAGTTCACTGTTCACAGTTCACAGTTCCCAGTTCACAGTATTCATTTCACACTTCACAGTTCGCAGTTCACAGTTGACAGTTCACAGTCCACATTTCACTATTCACAGTTCACAGTTCTCAGTTCACAGTATTCATTTCACACTTCACACTTCGCAGTTCACAGTTGACAGTTCACAGTCCACAGTTCACTGTTCACAGTTCACAGTTCACAGATCACAGTTCACAGTTCACAGTTCACAGTTCACAGTTCACAGTTCACAGTTCACAGTTCACAGTTCACAGTTCACAGTTCACAGTTCTCAGTTCACAGATCACAGTTCACAGGTTACAGTCCACAGATCACAGTTCACAGTTCTCAGTTCACAGATCACAATTCACAGACTTCATTTCATAATTCATTTTTGACATTTCACAGTTCACAGTTCACAGTTCACAGATCACAGACCACAGTATTCATTTCACACTTTACAGTTCACAGTTCACAGTTGACAGTTCACAGATCACAGATCACAGTTCACAGTTCACAGTTCACAGTTCACAGTTCACAGTTCACAGTTCACAGTTCACAGTTCACAGTTCACAGTTCACAGTTCACAGTTCACAGTTCACAGTTCACAGTTCTCAGTTCACAGATCACAGTTCACAGTTCACAGTTCACAGTTCACAGTTTACAGTTCTCAGTTCACAGTTGACAGTTGACAGTTGACAGTTCACAGTTCACAGTTCACAGTTCACAGTTCACACTTCACAGTTCACAGTTCACAGTCTACAGTTCACTGTTCACAATTCACAGTCTTCATTTCACACTTCACACTTCACAGTGCACAGTTCACAGATCACAGTTCACAGTGTTCATTTCACACTTCACAGTTCACAGTCCACAGTTCACAGTTCACAGTTCTCAGTTCACAGATCACAGTTCACAGTCTTCATTTCACAATTCACAGTTCACAGTCATCATTTCACAGTTCATAGTTCACAGTTCACAGTTCTCAGTTCACAGATCACAGTTCACAGTTCACAGTTCACAGTTCACAGTTCACAGTCCACAGTTCACTGTTCACAGTTCACAGTTCTCAGTTCACAGTTCACAGTTCACAGTTCACACTTCACAGTTCACAGTTCACAGTTCACAGTTCACAGTTCACAGTTCACAGTTCACAGTTCACACTTCACAGTTCACAGTTCACAGTCTACAGTTCACACTTCACACTTCACAGTGCACAGTTCACAGTCCACAGTTCACAGTCCACAGTTCACAGTTCACAGTTGACAGTTCTCAGTTCACAGATCACAGTTCACAGTCTTCATTTCACAGTTCACAGTTGACAGTTGACAGTTCACAGTTCACAGTTCACAGTTCACAGTTCACACTTCACAGTTCACAGTTCACAGTCTACAGTTCACTGTTCACAATTCACAGTCTTCATTTCACACTTCACACTTCACAGTGCACAGTTCACAGATCACAGTTCACAGTGTTCATTTCACACTTCACAGTTCACAGTCCACAGTTCACAGTTCACAGTTCTCAGTTCACAGATCACAGTTCACAGTCTTCATTTCACAATTCACAGTTCACAGTCATCATTTCACAGTTCATAGTTCACAGTTCACAGTTCTCAGTTCTCAGTTCACAGATCACAGTTCACAGATCACAGTTCACAGATCACAGTTCACAGTTCACAGTTCACAGTTCACAGTTCACAGTTCACACTTCACACTTCACAGTTCACAGTTCACAGTCTACAGTTCACTGTTCACAATTCACAGTCTTCATTTCACACTTCACACTTCACAGTGCACAGTTCACAGATCACAGTTCACAGTGTTCATTTCACACTTCACAGTTCACAGTCCACAGTTCACAGTTCACAGTTCTCAATTCACAGATCACAGTTCACAGTCTTCATTTCACAATTCACAGTTCACAGTCATCATTTCACAGTTCATAGTTCACAGTTCACAGTTCTCAGTTCACAGATCACAGTTCACAGATCACAGTTCACAGATCACAGTTCACAGTTCACAGTTCACAGTCCACAGTTCACTGTTCACAGTTCACAGTTCCCAGTTCACAGTATTCATTTCACACTTCACAGTTCGCAGTTCACAGTTGACAGTTCACAGTCCACATTTCACTATTCACAGTTCACAGTTCTCAGTTCACAGTATTCATTTCACACTTCACACTTCGCAGTTCACAGTTGACAGTTCACAGTCCACAGTTCACTGTTCACAGTTCACAGTTCACAGATCACAGTTCACAGTTCACAGTTCACAGTTCACAGTTCACAGTTCACAGTTCACAGTTCACAGTTCACAGTTCACAGTTCTCAGTTCACATATCACAGTTCACAGGTTACAGTCCACAGATCACAGTTCACAGATCACAGTTCACAGTTCTCAGTTTACAGATCACAATTCACAGACTTCATTTCATAATTTAGTTTTCACATTTCACAGTTCACAGTTCACAGATCACAGACCACAGTATTCATTTCACACTTCACAGTGCACAGTTCACAGTCCACAGTTCACATTTCACAGTTCTCAGTTTACAGTTCACAGTTCACAGTTCACAGTTCACAGTTCACAGTTCACAGTTCACAGTTCACAGTTCACAGTTCACAGTTCACAGTTCACAGTTCACAGTTCACAGTTCACAGTTCACAGTTCACAGTTCACAGTTCACAGTTCACAGATCACAGTTCACAGTTCACAGTTCACAGTTCACAGTTCACAGTTCACAGTTCACAGTTCACAGGTCACAGTTCACAGTTCTCAGTTCACAGATCACAGTTCACAGGTTACAGTCCACAGATCACAGTTAACAGTTCACAGTTCACAGTTCACAGATCACAGACCACAGTTCACTGTCCACAGATCACAGTTCACAGTTCACAGTTGACAGTTCACAGTTCACAGTTCACAGTTCACAGTTCACAGTTCACAGTCTACAGTTCACTGTTCACAATTCACAGTCTTCATTTCACACTTCACACTTCACAGTGCACAGTTCACAGATCACAGTTCACAGTGTTCATTTCACACTTCACAGTTCACAGTCCACAGTTCACAGTTCACAGTTCTCAATTCACAGATCACAGTTCACAGTCTTCATTTCACAATTCACAGTTCACAGTCATCATTTCACAGTTCATAGTTCACAGTTCACAGTTCTCAGTTCACAGATCACAGTTCACAGATCACAGTTCACAGATCACAGTTCACAGTTCACAGTTCACAGTTCCCAGTTCACAGTATTCATTTCACACTTCACAGTTCGCAGTTCACAGTTGACAGTTCACAGTCCACATTTCACTATTCACAGTTCACAGTTCTCAGTTCACAGTATTCATTTCACACTTCACACTTCGCAGTTCACAGTTGACAGTTCACAGTCCACAGTTCACTGTTCACAGTTCACAGTTCACAGATCACAGTTCACAGTTCACAGTTCACAGTTCACAGTTCACAGTTCACAGTTCACAGTTCACAGTTCACAGTTCACAGTTCACAGTTCTCAGTTCACATATCACAGTTCACAGGTTACAGTCCACAGATCACAGTTCACAGATCACAGTTGACAGTTCACAGTCCACAGTTCACTGTTCACAGTTCACAGTTCACAGATCACAGTTCACAGTTCACAGTTCACAGTTCACAGTTCACAGTTCACAGTTCACAGTTCACAGTTCACAGTTCACAGTTCACAGTTCACAGTTCACAGTTCTCAGTTCACAGATCACAGTTCACAGGTTACAGTCCACAGATCACAGTTCACAGTTCTCAGTTCACAGATCACAATTCACAGACTTCATTTCATAATTCATTTTTGACATTTCACAGTTCACAGTTCACAGTTCACAGATCACAGACCACAGTATTCATTTCACACTTTACAGTTCACAGTTCACAGTTGACAGTTCACAGATCACAGATCACAGTTCACAGTTCACAGTTCACAGTTCACAGTTCACAGTTCACAGTTCACAGTTCACAGTTCACAGTTCACAGTTCACAGTTCACAGTTCACAGTTCTCAGTTCACAGATCACAGTTCACAGTTCACAGTTCACAGTTCACAGTTTACAGTTCTCAGTTCACAGTTGACAGTTGACAGTTGACAGTTCACAGTTCACAGTTCACAGTTCACAGTTCACACTTCACAGTTCACAGTTCACAGTCTACAGTTCACTGTTCACAATTCACAGTCTTCATTTCACACTTCACACTTCACAGTGCACAGTTCACAGATCACAGTTCACAGTGTTCATTTCACACTTCACAGTTCACAGTCCACAGTTCACAGTTCACAGTTCTCAGTTCACAGATCACAGTTCACAGTCTTCATTTCACAATTCACAGTTCACAGTCATCATTTCACAGTTCATAGTTCACAGTTCACAGTTCTCAGTTCACAGATCACAGTTCACAGTTCACAGTTCACAGTTCACAGTTCACAGTCCACAGTTCACTGTTCACAGTTCACAGTTCTCAGTTCACAGTTCACAGTTCACAGTTCACACTTCACAGTTCACAGTTCACAGTTCACAGTTCACAGTTCACAGTTCACAGTTCACAGTTCACACTTCACAGTTCACAGTTCACAGTCTACAGTTCACACTTCACACTTCACAGTGCACAGTTCACAGTCCACAGTTCACAGTCCACAGTTCACAGTTCACAGTTGACAGTTCTCAGTTCACAGATCACAGTTCACAGTCTTCATTTCACAGTTCACAGTTGACAGTTGACAGTTCACAGTTCACAGTTCACAGTTCACACTTCACAGTTCACAGTTCACAGTCTACAGTTCACTGTTCACAATTCACAGTCTTCATTTCACACTTCACACTTCACAGTGCACAGTTCACAGATCACAGTTCACAGTGTTCATTTCACACTTCACAGTTCACAGTCCACAGTTCACAGTTCACAGTTCTCAGTTCACAGATCACAGTTCACAGTCTTCATTTCACAATTCACAGTTCACAGTCATCATTTCACAGTTCATAGTTCACAGTTCACAGTTCTCAGTTCACAGATCACAGTTCACAGATCACAGTTCACAGATCACAGTTCACAGTTCACAGTTCACAGTTCACAGTTCACAGTTCACACTTCACAGTTCACAGTTCACAGTCTACAGTTCACTGTTCACAATTCACAGTCTTCATTTCACACTTCACACTTCACAGTGCACAGTTCACAGATCACAGTTCACAGTGTTCATTTCACACTTCACAGTTCACAGTCCACAGTTCACAGTTCACAGTTCTCAATTCACAGATCACAGTTCACAGTCTTCATTTCACAATTCACAGTTCACAGTCATCATTTCACAGTTCATAGTTCACAGTTCACAGTTCTCAGTTCACAGATCACAGTTCACAGATCACAGTTCACAGATCACAGTTCACAGTTCACAGTTCACAGTCCACAGTTCACTGTTCACAGTTCACAGTTCCCAGTTCACAGTATTCATTTCACACTTCACAGTTCGCAGTTCACAGTTGACAGTTCACAGTCCACATTTCACTATTCACAGTTCACAGTTCTCAGTTCACAGTATTCATTTCACACTTCACACTTCGCAGTTCACAGTTGACAGTTCACAGTCCACAGTTCACTGTTCACAGTTCACAGTTCACAGATCACAGTTCACAGTTCACAGTTCACAGTTCACAGTTCACAGTTCACAGTTCACAGTTCACAGTTCACAGTTCACAGTTCACAGTTCACAGTTCTCAGTTCACATATCACAGTTCACAGGTTACAGTCCACAGATCACAGTTCACAGATCACAGTTCACAGTTCTCAGTTTACAGATCACAATTCACAGACTTCATTTCATAATTTAGTTTTCACATTTCACAGTTCACAGTTCACAGATCACAGACCACAGTATTCATTTCACACTTCACAGTGCACAGTTCACAGTCCACAGTTCACATTTCACAGTTCTCAGTTTACAGTTCACAGTTCACAGTTCACAGTTCACAGTTCACAGTTCACAGTTCACAGTTCACAGTTCACAGTTCACAGTTCACAGTTCACAGTTCACAGTTCACAGTTCACAGTTCACAGTTCACAGTTCACAGTTCACAGATCACAGTTCACAGTTCACAGTTCACAGTTCACAGTTCACAGTTCACAGTTCACAGTTCACAGTTCACAGGTCACAGTTCACAGTTCTCAGTTCACAGATCACAGTTCACAGGTTACAGTCCAAAGATCACAGTTAACAGTTCACAGTTCACAGTTCACAGATCACAGACCACAGTTCACTGTCCACAGATCACAGTTCACAGTTCACAGTTGACAGTTCACAGTTCACAGTTCACAGTTCACAGTTCACAGTTCACAGTCTACAGTTCACTGTTCACAATTCACAGTCTTCATTTCACACTTCACACTTCACAGTGCACAGTTCACAGATCACAGTTCACAGTGTTCATTTCACACTTCACAGTTCACAGTCCACAGTTCACAGTTCACAGTTCTCAATTCACAGATCACAGTTCACAGTCTTCATTTCACAATTCACAGTTCACAGTCATCATTTCACAGTTCATAGTTCACAGTTCACAGTTCTCAGTTCACAGATCACAGTTCACAGATCACAGTTCACAGATCACAGTTCACAGTTCACAGTTCACAGTTCCCAGTTCACAGTATTCATTTCACACTTCACAGTTCGCAGTTCACAGTTGACAGTTCACAGTCCACATTTCACTATTCACAGTTCACAGTTCTCAGTTCACAGTATTCATTTCACACTTCACACTTCGCAGTTCACAGTTGACAGTTCACAGTCCACAGTTCACTGTTCACAGTTCACAGTTCACAGATCACAGTTCACAGTTCACAGTTCACAGTTCACAGTTCACAGTTCACAGTTCACAGTTCACAGTTCACAGTTCACAGTTCACAGTTCACAGTTCACAGTTCACAGTTCTCAGTTCACATATCACAGTTCACAGGTTACAGTCCACAGATCACAGTTCACAGATCACAGTTCACAGTTCTCAGTTCACAGATCACAATTCACAGACTTCATTTCATAATTTAGTTTTCACATTTCACAGTTCACAGTTCACAGATCACAGACCACAGTATTCATTTCACACTTCACAGTGCACAGTTCACAGTCCACAGTTCACATTTCACAGTTCTCAGTTTACAGTTCACAGTTCACAGTTCACAGTTCACAGTTCACAGTTCACAGTTCACAGTTCACAGTTCACAGTTCACAGTTCACAGTTCACAGTTCACAGTTCACAGTTCACAGTTCACAGTTCACAGTTCACAGAACACAGTTCACAGATGACTGTTCACAGTTCACAGATGACTGTTCACAGTTCACAGATGACTGTTCACAGTTCACAGCCTTCATTTCACATTTCGCAGTTCGCAGTTCACAGATTACAGATCACAGTTCACAGTTTACAGTTCATAGTTCACAGTTCACAGTTCACGGTTTACAGTTCTCAGTTCTCAGTTCACACTTCACACTTCACAGTGCACAGTTCACAGTCCACAGTTCACATTTCACAGTTCTCAGTTTACAGTTCACAGTTCACAGTTCCCAGCTCACAGTATTCATTTCACACTTCACAGTTCGCAGTTCACAGTCCACATTTAACTATTCACAGTTCACAGTTCTCAGTTCACAGTATTCATTTCACACTTCACACTTCACAGTGCACAGTTCACAGTCCACAGTTCACATTTCACAGTTCTCAGTTTACAGTTCACAGTTCACAGTTCCCAGCTCACAGTATTCATTTCACAATTCGCAGTTCGCAGTTCACAGTTGACAGTTCACAGTCCACAGTTCACTATTCACAGTTTACAGTTCTCAGTTCACAGTTGACAGATCACAGTTCACTGTTCACAGTTCACAGTTCACAGTCTTCATTTCACACTTCAGTCTTCACAGTGCACAGGTCACAGTCCACAGATCACAGTCCACAGTTCACAGTTGACAGTTGACAGTTGACAGTTGACAGTTGACAGTTCACAGTTCACAGTTCACAGTTCACAGTTCACAGTTCACAGTTCACAGTTCACAGTTCCCCGTTCACAGTATTCATTTCACACTTCACAGTTCGCAGTTCACAGTTCACAGTTCTCAGTTCACAGATCACAGTTCACAGTTCACAGTTCACAGTTCACAGTTCACAGTTCACAGTTTACAGTTCTCAGTTCACAGTTGACAGTTGACAGTTGACAGTTGACAGTTCACAGTTCACAGTTCACTCTTCACAGTTCACAGTTCACAGTTCACACTCCACAGTTCACTGTTCACAATTCACAGTCTTCATTTCACACTTCACACTTCACAGTGCACAGTTCACAGATCACAGTTCACAGTGTTCATTTCACACTTCACAGTTCGCAGTTCACAGTTCACAGATCACAGTTCACAGTTCACAGTTCACAGTTCACAGTTCACAGTTCACAGTTCACAGTTCACAGTTCACAGTTCACAGTTCCCCGTTCACAGTATTCATTTCACACTTCACAGTTCGCAGTTCACAGTTCACAGTTCTCAGTTCACAGATCACAGTTCACAGTTCACAGTTCACAGTTCACAGTTCACAGTTTACAGTTCTCAGTTCACAGTTGACAGTTGACAGTTGACAGTTCACAGTTCACAGTTCACTCTTCACAGTTCACAGTTCACAGTTCACACTCCACAGTTCACTGTTCACAATTCACAGTCTTCATTTCACACTTCACACTTCACAGTGCACCGTTCACAGATCACAGTTCACAGTGTTCATTTCACACTTCACAGTTCGCAGTTCACAGTTCACAGATCACAGTTCACAGTTCACAGTTCACAGTTCACAGTTCACAGTTCACAGTTCACAGTTTACAGTTCTCAGTTCACAGTCTTCATTTCACACTTCACACTTCACAGTGCACAGTTCACAGTTCACAGTTCACAGTTCACAGTTCTCAGTTCACAGATCACAGTTCACAGTCTTCATTTTACAATTCACAGTTCACAGTTCACAGCTCACAATTCACAGATCACAGTTCACAGTTCACAGTCCACAGTTCACTGTTCACAGATCACAGTTCACTGTTCACAGTCATCATTTCATACTTCACACTTCACAGTGCACAAATCACAGTCCACAGTTCACAGACCACAGTTCACAGTTCACAGTTCACAGTTTACAGTTCTCAGTTCACAGTTGACAGTTGACAGTTCACAGTTCACAGTTCACACTTCACAGTTCACAGTTCACAGTTCACAGTTCACAGTTCACAGTTCACAGTTCACAGTTCACAGTTCACAGTTCACACTTCACAGTTCACAGTTCACAGTCTACAGTTCACACTTCACACTTCACAGTGCACAGTTCACAGTCCACAGTTCACAGTCCACAGTTCACAGTTCACAGTTGACAGTTCTCAGTTCACAGATCACAGTTCACAGTCTTCATTTCACAGTTCACAGTTGACAGTTGACAGTTCACAGTTGACAGTTCACAGTTCACACTTCACAGTTCACAGTTCACAGTCTACAGTTCACTGTTCACAATTCACAGTCTTCATTTCACACTTCACACTTCACAGTGCACAGTTCACAGATCACAGTTCACAGTGTTCATTTCACACTTCACAGTTCACAGTCCGCAGTTCACAGTTCACAGTTCTCAGTTCACAGATCACAGTTCACAGTCTTCATTTCACAATTCACAGTTCACAGTCATCATTTCACAGTTCATAGTTCACAGTTCACAGTTCTCAGTTCACAGATCACAGTTCACAGATCACAGTTCACAGATCACAGTTCACAGTTCACAGTTCACAGTCCACAGTTCACTGTTCACAGTTCACAGTTCCCAGTTCACAGTATTCATTTCACACTTCACAGTTCGCAGTTCACAGTTGACAGTTCACAGTCCACATTTCACTATTCACAGTTCACAGTTCTCAGTTCACAGTATTCATTTCACACTTCACACTTCGCAGTTCACAGTTGACAGTTCACAGTCCACAGTTCACTGTTCACAGTTCACAGTTCACAGATCACAGTTCACAGTTCACAGTTCACAGTTCACAGTTCACAGTTCACAGTTCACAGTTCACAGTTCACAGTTCACAGTTCACAGTTCACAGTTCACAGTTCTCAGTTCACAGATCACAGTTCACAGGTTACAGTCCACAGATCACAGTTCACAGTTCTCAGTTCACAGATCACAATTCACAGACTTCATTTCATAATTCATTTTTGACATTTCACAGTTCACAGTTCACAGTTCACAGATCACAGACCACAGTATTCATTTCACACTTTACAGTTGACAGTTCACAGTTGACAGTTCACAGTTGACAGTTCACAGATCACAGATCACAGTTCACAGTTCACAGTTCACAGTTCACAGTTCACAGTTCACAGTTCACAGTTCACAGTTCACAGTTCACAGTTCACAGTTCACAGTTCTCAGTTCACAGATCACAGTTCACAGTTCACAGTTCACAGTTCACAGTTTACAGTTCTCAGTTCACAGTTGACAGTTGACAGTTGACAGTTCACAGTTCACAGTTCACAGTTCACAGTTCACAGTTCACACTTCACAGTTCACAGTTCACAGTCTACAGTTCACTGTTCACAATTCACAGTCTTCATTTCACACTTCACACTTCACAGTGCACAGTTCACAGATCACAGTTCACAGTGTTCATTTCACACTTCACAGTTCACAGTCCACAGTTCACAGTTCACAGTTCTCAGTTCACAGATCACAGTTCACAGTCTTCATTTCACAATTCACAGTTCACAGTCTTCATTTCACAATTCACAGTTCACAGTCATCATTTCACAGTTCATAGTTCACAGTTCACAGTTCTCAGTTCACAGATCACAGTTCACAGTTCACAGTTCACAGTTCACAGTTCACAGTCCACAGTTCACTGTTCACAGTTCACAGTTCTCAGTTCACAGATCACAGTTCACAGTTCACAGTTCACAGTTCACAGTTCACAGTTTACAGTTCTCAGTTCACAGTTGACAGTTCACAGTTGACAGTTGACAGTTCACAGTTCACAGTTCACAGTTCACACTTCACAGTTCACAGTTCACAGTTCACAGTTCACAGTTCACAGTTCACAGTTCACAGTTCACAGTTCACAGTTCACAGTTCACAGTTCACACTTCACAGTTCACAGTTCACAGTCTACAGTTCACACTTCACACTTCACAGTGCACAGTTCACAGTCCACAGTTCACAGTCCACAGTTCACAGTCCACAGTTCACAGTTCACAGTTGACAGTTCTCAGTTCACAGATCACAGTTCACAGTCTTCATTTCACAGTTCACAGTTGACAGTTGACAGTTCACAGTTCACAGTTCACAGTTCACACTTCACAGTTCACAGTTCACAGTCTACAGTTCACTGTTCACAATTCACAGTCTTCATTTCACACTTCACACTTCACAGTGCACAGTTCACAGATCACAGTTCACAGTGTTCATTTCACACTTCACAGTTCACAGTCCACAGTTCACAGTTCACAGTTCTCAGTTCACAGATCACAGTTCACAGTCTTCATTTCACAATTCACAGTTCACAGTCATCATTTCACAGTTCATAGTTCACAGTTCACAGTTCTCAGTTCACAGATCACAGTTCACAGATCACAGTTCACAGATCACAGTTCACAGTTCACAGTTCACAGTCCACAGTTCACTGTTCACAGTTCACAGTTCCCAGTTCACAGTATTCATTTCACACTTCACAGTTCGCAGTTCACAGTTGACAGTTCACAGTCCACATTTCACTATTCACAGTTCACAGTTTTCAGTTCACAGTATTCATTTCACACTTCACACTTCGCAGTTCACAGTTGACAGTTCACAGTCCACAGTTCACTGTTCACAGTTCACAGTTCACAGATCACAGTTCACAGTTCACAGTTCACAGTTCACAGTTCACAGTTCACAGTTCACAGTTCACAGTTCACAGTTCACAGTTCTCAGTTCACATATCACAGTTCACAGGTTACAGTCCACAGATCACAGTTCACAGATCACAGTTCACAGTTCTCAGTTCACAGATCACAATTCACAGACTTCATTTCATAATTCAGTTTTCACATTTCACAGTTCACAGTTCACAGATCACAGACCACAGTATTCATTTCACACTTCACAGTGCACAGTTCACAGTCCACAGTTCACATTTCACAGTTCTCAGTTTACAGTTCACAGTTCACAGTTCACAGTTCACAGTTCACAGTTCACAGTTCACAGTTCACAGTTCACAGTTCACAGTTCACAGTTCACAGTTCACAGTTCACAGTTCACAGTTCACAGTTCACAGTTCACAGTTCACAGTTCACAGTTCACAGTTCACAGTTCACAGTTCACAGATCACAGTTCACAGATGACTGTTCACAGTTCACAGATGACTGTTCACAGTTCACAGATGACTGTTCACAGTTCACAGCCTTCATTTCACAATTCGCAGTTCGCAGTTCACAGACTACAGATCACAGTTCACAGTTTACAGTTCATAGTTCACAGTTCACAGTTCACGGTTTACAGTTCTCAGTTCTCAGTTCACACTTCACACTTCACAGTGCACAGTTCACAGTCCACAGTTCACATTTCACAGTTCTCAGTTTACAGTTCACAGTTCACAGTTCCCAGCTCACAGTATTCATTTCACACTTCACAGTTCGCAGTTCACAGTCCACATTTAACTATTCACAGTTCACAGTTCTCAGTTCACAGTATTCATTTCACACTTCACACTTCACAGTGCACAGTTCACAGTCCACAGTTCACATTTCACAGTTCTCAGTTTACAGTTCACAGTTCACAGTTCCCAGCTCACAGTATTCATTTCACAATTCGCAGTTCGCAGTTCACAGTTCACAGTTCACAGTCCACAGTTCACTATTCACAGTTTACAGTTCTCAGTTCACAGTTGACAGTTCACAGTTCACTGTTCACAGTTCACAGTTCACAGTCTTCATTTCACACTTCAGTCTTCACAGTGCACAGGTCACAGTCCACAGATCACAGTCCACAGTTCACAGTTGACATTTGACAGTTGACAGTTGACAGTTGACAGTTGACAGTTTACAGTTCTCAGTTCACAGTTGACAGTTGACAGTTGACAGTTCACAGTTCACAGTTCACAGTTCCCCGTTCACAGTATTCATTTCACACTTCACAGTTCGCAGTTCACAGTTCACAGTTCTCAGTTCACAGATCACAGTTCACAGTTCACAGTTCACAGTTCACAGTTCACAGTTTACAGTTCTCAGTTCACAGTTGACAGTTGACAGTTGACAGTTGACAGTTCACAGTTCACAGTTCACTCTTCACAGTTCACAGTTCACAGTTCACACTCCACAGTTCACTGTTCACAATTCACAGTCTTCATTTCACACTTCACACTTCACAGTGCACAGTTCACAGATCACAGTTCACAGTGTTCATTTCACACTTCACAGTTCGCAGTTCACAGTTCACAGATCACAGTTCACAGTTCACAGTTCACAGTTCACAGTTCACAGTTCACAGTTCACAGTTCACAGTTTACAGTTCTCAGTTCACAGTCTTCATTTCACACTTCACACTTCACAGTGCACAGTTCACAGTTCACAGTTCACAGTTCACAGTTCTCAGTTCACAGATCACAGTTCACAGTCTTCATTTCACAATTCACAGTTCACAGTTCACAGTTCACAGATCACAATTCACAGATCACAGTTCACAGTTCACAGTCCACAGTTCACTGTTCACAGATCACAGTTCACAGTTCACAGTTCACAGTCATCATTTCATACTTCACACTTCACAGTGCACAAATCACAGTCCACAGTTCACAGACCACAGTTCACAGTTCACAGTCCACAGTTCACAGTTCACAGTTCACAGTTCACAGTTCACAGTTCACAGTTCTCAGTTCGCAGATCACAGTTCACAGTCTTCATTTCACAATTTACAGTTCACAGTTCACAGTTTAGAGTTCACATTTCACAGTTCTCAGTTTACAGATCACAGTTCACACTTCACAGTCATCATTTCACAGTTCATATTTCACAGTTCACAGTTCACAGTTCACAGTTCCCAGTTCACAGTATTCATTTCACACTTCACAGTTCGCAGTTCACAGTTGACAGTTCACAGTCCACATTTCACTATTCACAGTTCACAGTTGACAGTTCACAGTCCACAGTTCACTGTTCACAGTTCACAGTTCACAGATCACAGTTCACAGTTCACAGTTCACAGTTCACAGTTCAAAGTTCACAGTTCACAGTTCACAGTTCACAGTTCACAGTTCACAGTTCACAGTTCACAGTTCTCAGTTCACAGATCACAGTTCACAGGTTACAGTCCACAGATCACAGTTCACAGTTCTCAGTTCACAGATCACAATTCACAGACTTCATTTCATAATTCAGTTTTCACATTTCACAGTTCACAGTTCACAGTTCACAGATCACAGACCACAGTTCACTGTCCACAGATCACAGTTCACAGTTCACAGTTCGCAGTTCACAGTTCACAGTTCACAGTTCACAGTTCACAGTTGACAGTTCACAGTCCACAGTTCACTGTTCACAGTTCACAGTTCTCAGTTCACAGATCACAGTTCACAGTTCACAGTTCACAGTTCACAGTTTACAGTTCTCAGTTCACAGTTGACAGTTGACAGTTCACAGTTCACAGTTCACAGTTCACAGTTCACACTTCACAGTTCACAGTTCACAGTTCACAGTTCACAGTTCACAGTTCACAGTTCACAGTTCACCCTTCACAGTTCACAGTTCACAGTTCACAGTTCTCAGTTCACAGATCACAATTCACAGACTTCATTTCATAATTCATTTTTGACATTTCACAGTTCACAGTTCACAGTTCACAGATCACAGACCACAGTATTCATTTCACACTTTACAGTTCACAGTTCACAGTTGACAGTTCACAGATCACAGATCACAGTTCACAGTTCACAGTTCACAGTTCACAGTTCACAGTTCACAGTTCACAGTTCACAGTTCACAGTTCACAGTTCTCAGTTCACAGATCACAGTTCACAGTTCACAGTTCACAGTTCACAGTTTACAGTTCTCAGTTCACAGTTGACAGTTGACAGTTCACAGTTCACAGTTCACAGTTCACACTTCACAGTTCACAGTTCACAGTTCACAGTCTACAGTTCACTGTTCACAATTCACAGTCTTCATTTCACACTTCACACTTCACAGTGCACAGTTCACAGATCACAGTTAACAGTGTTCATTTCACACTTCACAGTTCACAGTCCACAGTTCACAGTTCACAGTTCACTGTTCACAGTTCACTGTTCACAGTTCACAGTTCTCAGTTCACAGATCACAGTTCACAGTTCACAGTTCACAGTTCACAGTTTACAGTTCTCAGTTCACAGTTGACAGTTGACAGTTGACAGTTCACAGTTCACAGTTCACACTTCACAGTTCACAGTTCACAGTTCACAGTTCACAGTTCACAGTTCACAGTTCACAGTTCACAGTTCACAGTTCACAGTTCACAGTTCACAGTTCACAGTTCACAGTTCACAGTTCACAGTTCACAGTTCACAGTTCACACTTCACAGTTCACACTTCACACTTCACAGTTCACAGTTCACAGTCTACAGTTCACACTTCACACTTCACAGTACACAGTTCACAGTCCACAGTTCACAGTCCACAGTTCACAGTTCACAGTTGACAGTTCTCAGTTCACAGATCACAGTTCACAGTCTTCATTTCACAGTTCACAGTTGACAGTTGACAGTTCACAGTTCACAGTTCACAGTTCACAGTTCACACTTCACAGTTCACAGTTCACAGTCTACAGTTCACTGTTCACAATTCACAGTCTTCATTTCACACTTCACACTTCACAGTGCACAGTTCACAGATCACAGTTCACAGTGTTCATTTCACACTTCACAGTTCACAGTCCACAGTTCACAGTTCACAGTTCTCAGTTCACAGATCACAGTTCACAGTCTTCATTTCACAATTCACAGTTCACAGTCATCATTTCACAGTTCATAGTTCACAGTTCACAGTTCACAGTTCTCAGTTCACAGATCACAGTTCACAGATCACAGTTCACAGATCACAGTTCACAGTTCACAGTTCACAGTCCACAGTTCACTGTTCACAGTTCACAGTTCCCAGTTCACAGTATTCATTTCACACTTCACAGTTCGCAGTTCACAGTTGACAGTTCACAGTCCACATTTCACTATTCACAGTTCACAGTTCTCAGTTCACAGTATTCATTTCACACTTCACACTTCGCAGTTCACAGTTGACAGTTCACAGTCCACAGTTCACTGTTCACAGTTCACAGTTCACAGATCACAGTTCACAGTTCACAGTTCACAGTTCACAGTTCACAGTTCACAGTTCACAGTTCACAGTTCACAGTTCACAGTTCTCAGTTCACATATCACAGTTCACAGGTTACAGTCCACAGATCACAGTTCACAGATCACAGTTCACAGTTCTCAGTTCACAGATCACAATTCACAGACTTCATTTCATAATTCAGTTTTCACATTTCACAGTTCACAGTTCACAGATCACAGACCACAGTATTCATTTCACACTTCACAGTGCACAGTTCACAGTCCACAGTTCACATTTCACAGTTCTCAGTTTACAGTTCACAGTTCACAGTTCACAGTTCACAGTTCACAGTTCACAGTTCACAGTTCACAGTTCACAGTTCACAGTTCACAGTTCACAGTTCACAGTTCACAGTTCACAGTTCACAGTTCACAGTTCACAGTTCACAGATCACAGTTCACAGATGACTGTTCACAGTTCACAGATGACTGTTCACAGTTCACAGATGACTGTTCACAGTTCACAGCCTTCATTTCACAATTCGCAGTTCGCAGTTCACAGATTACAGATCACAGTTCACAGTTTACAGTTCATAGTTCACAGTTCACAGTTCACGGTTTACAGTTCTCAGTTCTCAGTTCACACTTCACACTTCACAGTGCACAGTTCACAGTCCACAGTTCACATTTCACAGTTCTCAGTTTACTGTTCAGTGTTCACAGTTCACAGTTCACAGTCTTCATTTCACACTTCAGTCTTCACAGTGCACAGGTCACAGTCCACAGATCACAGTCCACAGTTCACAGTTGACATTTCACACTTCAGTCTTCACAGTGCACAGGTCACAGTCCACAGATCACAGTCCACAGTTCACAGTTGACATTTGACAGTTGACAGTTGACAGTTGACAGTTCACAGTTCACAGTTCACAGTTCACAGTTCACAGTTCACAGTTCACAGTTCCCCGTTCACAGTATTCATTTCACACTTCACAGTTCGCAGTTCACAGTTCACAGTTCTCAGTTCACAGATCACAGTTCACAGTTCACAGTTCACAGTTCACAGTTCACAGTTTACAGTTCTCAGTTCACAGTTGACAGTTGACAGTTGACAGTTCACAGTTCACAGTTCACTCTTTACAGTTCACAGTTCACAGTTCACACTCCACAGTTCACTGTTCACAATTCACAGTCTTCATTTCACACTTCACACTTCACAGTGCACAGTTCACAGATCACAGTTCACAGTGTTCATTTCACACTTCACAGTTCGCAGTTCACAGTTCACAGATCACAGTTCACAGTTCACAGTTCACAGTTCACAGTTCACAGTTCACAGTTCACAGTTCACAGTTCACAGTTCCCAGTTCACAGTTCACACTCCACAGTTCACTGTTCACAATTCACAGTCTTCATTTCACACTTCACACTTCACAGTGCACAGTTCACAGATCACAGTTCACAGTGTTCATTTCACACTTCACAGTTCGCAGTTCACAGTTCACAGATCACAGTTCACAGTTCACAGTTCACAGTTCACAGTTCACAGTTCACAGTTCACAGTTTACAGTTCTCAGTTCACAGTCTTCATTTCACACTTCACACTTCACAGTGCACAGTTCACAGTTCACAGTTCACAGTTCACAGTTCTCAGTTCACAGATCACAGTTCACAGTCTTCATTTCACAATTCACAGTTCACAGTTCACAGATCACAATTCACAGATCACAGTTCACAGTTCACAGTCCACAGTTCACTGTTCACAGATCACAGTTCACAGTTCACAGTCATCATTTCATACTTCACACTTCACAGTGCACAAATCACAGTCCACAGTTCACAGACCACAGTTCACAGTTCACAGTCCACAGTTCACAGTTCACAGTTCACAGTTCACAGTTCACAGTTCACAGTTCTCAGTTCGCAGATCACAGTTCACAGTCTTCATTTCACAATTTACAGTTCACAGTTCACAGTTTAGAGTTCACATTTCACAGTTCTCAGTTTACAGATCACCGTTCACACTTCACAGTCATCATTTCACAGTTCATATTTCACAGTTCACAGTTCACAGTTCACAGTTCCCAGTTCACAGTATTCATTTCACACTTCACAGTTCGCAGTTCACAGTTGACAGTTCACAGTCCACATTTCACTATTCACAGTTCACAGTTGACAGTTCACAGTCCACAGTTCACTGTTCACAGTTCACAGTTCACAGATCACAGTTCACAGTTCACAGTTCACAGTTCAAAGTTCACAGTTCACAGTTCACAGTTCACAGTTCACAGTTCTCAGTTCACAGTTCACAGTTCACAGTTCACAGTCCACAGTTCACTGTTCACAGTGCACAGTTCTCAGTTCACAGATCACAGTTCACAGTTCACAGTTCACAGTTCACAGTTTACAGTTCTCAGTTCACAGTTCACAGTTGACAGATGACAGTTCACAGTTCACAGTTCACAGTTCACACTTCACAGTTCACAGTTCACAGTCCACAGTTCACTGTTCACAATTCACAGTCTTCATTTCACACTTCACACTTCACACTTCACAGTGCACAGTTCACAGATCACAGTTCACAGTGTTCATTTCACACTTCACAGTTCACAGTCCACAGTTCACAGTTCACAGTTCTCAGTTCACAGATCACAGTTCACAGTCTTCATTTCACAATTCACAGTTCACAGTCATCATTTCACAGTTCATAGTTCACAGTTCACAGTTCTCAGTTCACAGATCACAGTCCACAGTCTTCATTTCACATTTCACAGTTCACAGTCATCATTTCACAGTTCATAGTTCACAGTTCACAGTTCACAATTCCCAGTTCACAGTATTCATTTCACACTTCAGACTTCGCAGTTCACAGTTGACAGTTCACAGTCCACAGTTCACTGTTCACAGTTCACAGTTCACAGATCACAGTTCACAGTTCACAGTTCACAGTTCACAGACCACAGTATTCATTTCACACTTCACAGTGCACAGTTCACAGTCCACAGTTCACATTTCACAGTTCTCAGTTTACAGTTCACAGTTCACAGTTCACAGTTCACAGTTCACAGTTCACAGTTCACAGTTCACAGTTCACAGTTCACAGTTCACAGTTCACAGTTCACAGTTCACAGTTCACAGTTCACAGATCACAGTTCACAGATGACTGTTCACAGTTCACAGATGACTGTTCACAGTTCACAGATGACTGTTCACAGTTCACAGCCTTCATTTCACAATTCGCAGTTCGCAGTTCACAGATTACAGATCACAGTTCACAGTTTACAGTTCATAGTTCACAGTTCACAGTTCACGGTTTACAGTTCTCAGTTCTCAGTTCACACTTCACACTTCACAGTGCACAGTTCACAGTCCACAGTTCACATTTCACAGTTCTCAGTTTACTGTTCAGTGTTCACAGTTCACAGTTCACAGTCTTCATTTCACACTTCAGTCTTCACAGTGCACAGGTCACAGTCCACAGATCACAGTCCACAGTTCACAGTTGACATTTCACACTTCAGTCTTCACAGTGCACAGGTCACAGTCCACAGATCACAGTCCACAGTTCACAGTTGACATTTGACAGTTGACAGTTGACAGTTGACAGTTCACAGTTCACAGTTCACAGTTCACAGTTCACAGTTCACAGTTCACAGTTCCCCGTTCACAGTATTCATTTCACACTTCACAGTTCGCAGTTCACAGTTCACAGTTCTCAGTTCACAGATCACAGTTCACAGTTCACAGTTCACAGTTCACAGTTCACAGTTTACAGTTCTCAGTTCACAGTTGACAGTTGACAGTTGACAGTTCACAGTTCACAGTTCACTCTTTACAGTTCACAGTTCACAGTTCACACTCCACAGTTCACTGTTCACAATTCACAGTCTTCATTTCACACTTCACACTTCACAGTGCACAGTTCACAGATCACAGTTCACAGTGTTCATTTCACACTTCACAGTTCGCAGTTCACAGTTCACAGATCACAGTTCACAGTTCACAGTTCACAGTTCACAGTTCACAGTTCACAGTTCACAGTTCACAGTTCACAGTTCCCAGTTCACAGTTCACACTCCACAGTTCACTGTTCACAATTCACAGTCTTCATTTCACACTTCACACTTCACAGTGCACAGTTCACAGATCACAGTTCACAGTGTTCATTTCACACTTCACAGTTCGCAGTTCACAGTTCACAGATCACAGTTCACAGTTCACAGTTCACAGTTCACAGTTCACAGTTCACAGTTCACAGTTTACAGTTCTCAGTTCACAGTCTTCATTTCACACTTCACACTTCACAGTGCACAGTTCACAGTTCACAGTTCACAGTTCACAGTTCTCAGTTCACAGATCACAGTTCACAGTCTTCATTTCACAATTCACAGTTCACAGTTCACAGATCACAATTCACAGATCACAGTTCACAGTTCACAGTCCACAGTTCACTGTTCACAGATCACAGTTCACAGTTCACAGTCATCATTTCATACTTCACACTTCACAGTGCACAAATCACAGTCCACAGTTCACAGACCACAGTTCACAGTTCACAGTCCACAGTTCACAGTTCACAGTTCACAGTTCACAGTTCACAGTTCACAGTTCTCAGTTCGCAGATCACAGTTCACAGTCTTCATTTCACAATTTACAGTTCACAGTTCACAGTTTAGAGTTCACATTTCACAGTTCTCAGTTTACAGATCACCGTTCACACTTCACAGTCATCATTTCACAGTTCATATTTCACAGTTCACAGTTCACAGTTCACAGTTCCCAGTTCACAGTATTCATTTCACACTTCACAGTTCGCAGTTCACAGTTGACAGTTCACAGTCCACATTTCACTATTCACAGTTCACAGTTGACAGTTCACAGTCCACAGTTCACTGTTCACAGTTCACAGTTCACAGATCACAGTTCACAGTTCACAGTTCACAGTTCAAAGTTCACAGTTCACAGTTCACAGTTCACAGTTCACAGTTCTCAGTTCACAGTTCACAGTTCACAGTTCACAGTCCACAGTTCACTGTTCACAGTGCACAGTTCTCAGTTCACAGATCACAGTTCACAGTTCACAGTTCACAGTTCACAGTTTACAGTTCTCAGTTCACAGTTCACAGTTGACAGATGACAGTTCACAGTTCACAGTTCACAGTTCACACTTCACAGTTCACAGTTCACAGTCCACAGTTCACTGTTCACAATTCACAGTCTTCATTTCACACTTCACACTTCACACTTCACAGTGCACAGTTCACAGATCACAGTTCACAGTGTTCATTTCACACTTCACAGTTCACAGTCCACAGTTCACAGTTCACAGTTCTCAGTTCACAGATCACAGTTCACAGTCTTCATTTCACAATTCACAGTTCACAGTCATCATTTCACAGTTCATAGTTCACAGTTCACAGTTCTCAGTTCACAGATCACAGTCCACAGTCTTCATTTCACATTTCACAGTTCACAGTCATCATTTCACAGTTCATAGTTCACAGTTCACAGTTCACAATTCCCAGTTCACAGTATTCATTTCACACTTCAGACTTCGCAGTTCACAGTTGACAGTTCACAGTCCACAGTTCACTGTTCACAGTTCACAGTTCACAGATCACAGTTCACAGTTCACAGTTCACAGTTCACAGTTCACAGTTTACAGTTCACAGTTCACAGTTCACAGTTCACAGTTCACAGTTCACAGTTCACAGTTCACAGTTCACAGTTCTCAGTTCACAGATCACAGTTCACAGGTTACAGTCCACAGATCACAGTTCACAGTCCTCAGTTCACAGATCACAATTCACAGACTTCATTTCATAATTCATTTTTGACATTTCACAGTTCACAGTTCACAGTTCACAGATCACAGACCACAGTATTCGTTTCGCACTTTACAGTTCACAGTTCACAGTTGACAGTTCACAGATCACAGATCACAGTTCACAGTTCACAGTTCACAGTTCACAGTTCACAGTTCACAGTTCACAGTTCACAGTTCACAGTTCACAGTTCACAGTTCACAGTTCACAGTTCTCAGTTCACAGATCACAGTTCACAGTTCACAGTTCACAGTTCACAGTTTACAGTTCTCAGTTCACAGTTCACAGTTCACAGTTCACAGTTCACAGTTCACAGTTCACAGTTCACAGTTCACACTTCACAGTTCACAGTTCACAGTCTACAGTTCACTGTTCACAATTCACAGTCTTCATTTCACACTTCACACTTCACAGTGCACAGTTCACAGTTCTCAGTTCACAGTTGACAGTTGACAGTTCACAGTTCACAGTTCACAGTTCACACTTCACAGTTCACAGTTCACAGACTACAGTTCACTGTTCACAATTCACAGTCTTCATTTCACACTTCACACTTCACAGTGCACAGTTCACAGATCACAGTTCACAGTGTTCATTTCACACTTCACAGTTCACAGTCCACAGTTCACAGTTCACAGTTCTCAGTTCACAGATCACAGTTCACAGTCTTCATTTCACAATTCACAGTTCACAGTCATCATTTCACAGTTCATAGTTCACAGTTCACAGTTCACAGTTCTCAGTTCACAGATCACAGTTCACAGATCACAGTTCACAGATCACAGTTCACAGTTCACAGTTCACAGTCCACAGTTCACTGTTCACAGTTCACAGTTCCCAGTTCACAGTATTCATTTCACACTTCACAGTTCGCAGTTCACAGTTGACAGTTCACAGTCCACATTTCACTATTCACAGTTCACAGTTCTCAGTTCACAGTATTCATTTCACACTTCACACTTCGCAGTTCACAGTTGACAGTTCACAGTCCACAGTTCACTGTTCACAGTTCACAGTTCACAGATCACAGTTCACAGTTCACAGTTCACAGTTCACAGTTCACAGTTCACAGTTCACAGTTCACAGTTCACAGTTCACAGTTCACAGTTCACAGTTCACAGTTCACAGTTCACAGTTCACAGTTCACAGTTCACAGTTCTCAGTTCACAGATCACAGTTCACAGGTTACAGTCCACAGATCACAGTTCACAGTTCTCAGTTCACAGATCACAATTCACAGACTTCATTTCATAATTCATTTTTGACATTTCACAGTTCACAGTTCACAGTTCACAGATCACAGACCACAGTATTCATTTCACACTTTACAGTTCACAGTTCACAGTTGACAGTTCACAGATCACAGATCACAGTTCACAGTTCACAGTTCACAGTTCACAGTTCACAGTTCACAGTTCACAGTTCACAGTTCACAGTTCACAGTTCACAGTCTTCATTTCACACTTCAGTCTTCACAGTGCACAGGTCACAGTCCACAGATCACAGTCCACAGTTCACAGTTGACATTTGACAGTTGACAGTTGACAGTTGACAGTTGACAGTTCACAGTTCACAGTTCACAGTTCACAGTTCACAGTTCACAGTTCACAGATCACAGTTCACAGTTCACAGTTCACAGTTCACAGGTCACAGATCACAGTTCAAAGTTCACAGTTCACAGTTTACAGTTCTCAGTTCACAGTTTACAGTTCTCAGTTCACAGTCTTCATTTCACACTTCACACTTCACAGTGCACAGTTCACAGTCCACAGTTCACAGTTCACAGTTCTCAGTTCACAGATCACAGTTCACAGTCTTCATTTCACAATTCACAGTTCACAGTTCACGTTTCACAGTTCACAGTTCTCAGTTCACAGATCACAGTTCACAGTCTTCATTTCACAGTTTACAGTTCACAGTTCACAGTTCACAGTTCACAGTTCACATTTCACAGTTCTCAGTTTACAGATCACAGTTCACAGTCATCATTTCACAGTCCACAGTTCACAGTTCACAGATCACAGTTCACAGTCTTCAATTCACAATTCACAGTTCACAGTTCACAGTTCACAGTTCACAGATCACAGTTCACAGATCACAGTTCACAGATCACAGTTCACAGTTCACAATTCACAGTCCACAGTTCACTGTTCACAGATCACAGTTCACAGTTCACAGTCTTCATTTCACACTTCACACTTCACAGTGCACAGTTCACAGTCCACAGTTCACAGTTCACAGTTGACAGTTCTCAGTTCACAGATCACAGTTCACAGTCTTCATTTCACAGTTTACAGTTCACAGTTCACAGTTCACAGTTCACAGTTCACAGTTCACAGTTCACATTTCACAGTTCTCAGTTTACAGATCACAGTTCACAGTCATCATTTCACAGTCCACAGTTCACAGTTCACAGTTCTCAGTTCACAGATCACAGTTCACAGTCTTCATTTCACAATTCACACTTCACAGTTCACAGTTCACAGATCACAGTTCACAGATCACAGTTCACAGATGACTGTTCACAGTTCACAGTTTTCATTTCACAATTCACAGATCGCAGTTCACAGTTCACAGATCACAGTTCACAGTTTACAGTTCACAGTTCACAGTTCACAGTTCACAGTTCACAGTTCACAGTTCACGGTTTACAGTTCTCAGTTCACACTTCACACTTCACAGTGCACAGTTCACAGTCCACAGTTCACATTTCACAGTTCTCAGTTTACAGATCACAGTTCACAGTCATCATTTCACAGTTCATAGTTCACAGTTCACAGTTCACAGTTCACAGTTCACAGTTCACAGTTCCCAGTTCACAGTATTCATTTCACACTTCACAGTTCGCAGTTCACAGTTGACAGTTCACAGTCCACATTTAACTATTCACAGTTCACAGTTCTCAGTTCACAGTATTCATTTCACACTTCAGTCTTCACAGTGCACAGGTCACAGTCCACAGATCACAGTTCACAGTTCACAGTTGACATTTGACAGTTGACAGTTCACAATTCACAGTTCACAGTTCCCCGTTCACAGTATTCATTTCACACTTCACACTTAGCAGTTCATAGTTGACAGTTGACAGTCCACAGGTCACTATTCACAGTTCACAGATTACAGTTCACAGTTCACAGTCTTCATTTCACACTTCACACTTCACAGTGCACAGTTCACAGTCCACAGTTCACAGTTCACAGTTCTCAATTCACAGATCACAGTTTACAGTCTTCATTTCACAATTCACAGTTCACAGTTCACAGTTCACAGATCACAGATCACAGTTCACAGATCACAGTTCACAGTTCACAGTTCACAGTTCACAGTTCACAGTTCACAGTCCACAGTTCACTGTTCACAGATCACAGTTCACAGTTCACAGTCTTCATTTCACACTTCACACTTCACAGTGCACAGTTCACAGTCCACAGTTCACAGTCCACAGTTCACAGTTCACAGTTGACAGTTCTCAGTTCACAGATCACAGTTCACAGTCTTCATTTCACAGTTTACAGTTCACAGTTCACAGTCTTCATTTCACAATTCACAGTTCGCAGTTCACAGTTCACAGATCACAGTTCACAGTTTACAGATCACAGTTCACGGTTTACAGTTCTCAGTTCACACTTCACACTTCACAGTGCACAGTTCACAGTCCACAGTTCACATTTCACAGTTCTCAGTTTACAGATCACAGTTCACAGTCATCATTTCACAGTTCATAGTTCACAGTTCACAGTTCACAGTTCCCAGTTCACAGTATTCATTTCACACTTCACAGTTCGCAGTTCACAGTTCACAGTTCACAGTCCACATTTAACTATTCACAGTTCACAGTTCTCAGTTCACAGTATTCATTTCACACTTCACACTTCGCAGTTCATAGTTGACAGTTGACAGTCCACAGTTCACTATTTACAGTTCACAGTTCTCAGTTCACAGATCACAGTTCACAGTCTTCATTTCACACTTCACAGTTCACAGTTCACAGTTCACAGATCACAGTTCACAGTTCACAGTTCACAGATCACAGTTCTCAGTCACAGATCACAGTTCACAGTCTTCATTTCACAATTCACAGTTCACAGTTCACAGATCACAGTTCACAGATCACAGTTCACAGTTCACAGTCTTCATTTCACAATTCACAGTTCGCAGTTCATAGTTCACAGATCACAGTTCACAGTTTACAGTACACAGTTCACAGTTCACAGTTCACAGTTCACAGTTCACGGTTTACTGTTCTCAGTTCACACTTCACACTTCACACTTAGCAGTTCATAGTTGACAGTTGACAGTCCACAGTTCACTATTCACAGTTCACAGTTCTCAGTTCACAGATCACAGTTCACAGTCTTCATTTCACACTTCACAGTTCGCAGTTCACA
This sequence comes from Lasioglossum villosulum, assembly GCA_963971365.1. NCBI lineage: Eukaryota > Metazoa > Arthropoda > Insecta > Hymenoptera > Halictidae > Lasioglossum > Lasioglossum villosulum. The sequence goes on along the minus strand of CAXARU010000114.1, from coordinate 182,910 downwards.
GATCACAGTTCACAGTTCACAGTTCACAGTTCACAGTTCACAGTTCACAGTTCACAGTTCACAGTTCACAGTTTACAGTTCTCAGTTCACAGTTGACAGTTCACAGTTCACAGTCTTCATTTCACACTTCAGTCTTCACAGTGCACAGGTTACAGTCCCCAGATCACAGTTCACAGTTCTCAGTTCACAGATCACAGTTCACAGTCTTCATTTCACACTTCACAGTTCGCAGTTCACAGTTCACACTTCACACTTCACAGTGCACAGTTCAAAGTCCACAGTTCACAGTTCACAGTTCTCATTTCACAGATCACAGTTCACAGTCTTCATTTCACAATTCACAGTTCACAGTTCACAGTTCACAGATCACAGTTCACAGATCACAGTTCACAGTTCACAGTTCACAGTTCACAGTCCACAGTTCACTGTTCACAGATCACAGTTCACAGTTCACAGTCTTCATTTCACACTTCACACTTCACAGTGCACAGTTCACAGTCCACAGTTCACAGTTCACAGTTGACAGTTCTCAGTTCACAGATCACAGTTCACAGTCTTCATTTAACAGTTTACAGTTCACAGTTCACAGTCTTCATTTCACAATTCACAGTTCGCAGTTCACAGTTCACAGATCACAGTTCACAGTTTACAGTTCACAGTTCACAGTTCACAGTTCACAGTTCACAGTTCACAGTTCACGGTTTACAGTTCTCAGTTCACACTTCACACTCCACAGTGCACAGTTCACAGTCCACAGTTCACATTTCACAGTTCTCAGTTTACAGTTCACAGTTCACAGTTCACAGTTCACAGTTCACAGTTCACAGTTCACGGTTTACAGTTCTCAGTTCACACTTCACACTTCACAGTGCACAGTTCACAGTCCACAGTTCACAATTTACAGTTCACAGTTCACAGTTTAGAGTTCACATTTCACAGTTCTCAGTTTACAGATCACCGTTCACACTTCACAGTCATCATTTCACAGTTCATATTTCACAGTTCACAGTTCACAGTTCACAGTTCCCAGTTCACAGTATTCATTTCACACTTCACAGTTCGCAGTTCACAGTTGACAGTTCACAGTCCACATTTCACTATTCACAGTTCACAGTTGACAGTTCACAGTCCACAGTTCACTGTTCACAGTTCACAGTTCACAGATCACAGTTCACAGTTCACAGTTCACAGTTCACAGTTCAAAGTTCACAGTTCACAGTTCACAGTTCACAGTTCACAGTTCTCAGTTCACAGATCACAGTTCACAGGTTACAGTCCACAGATCACAGTTCACAGTTCTCAGTTCACAGATCACAATTCACAGACTTCATTTCATAATTCAGTTTTCACATTTCACAGTTCACAGTTCACAGTTCACAGATCACAGACCACAGTTCACTGTCCACAGATCACAGTTCACAGTTCACAGTTCGCAGTTCACAGTTCACAGTTCACAGTTCACAGTTCACAGTTCACAGTCCACAGTTCACTGTTCACAGTGCACAGTTCTCAGTTCACAGATCACAGTTCACAGTTCACAGTTCACAGTTCACAGTTTACAGTTCTCAGTTCACAGTTCACAGTTGACAGATGACAGTTCACAGTTCACAGTTCACAGTTCACACTTCACAGTTCACAGTTCACAGTCCACAGTTCACTGTTCACAATTCACAGTCTTCATTTCACACTTCACACTTCACACTTCACAGTGCACAGTTCACAGATCACAGTTCACAGTGTTCATTTCACACTTCACAGTTCACAGTCCACAGTTCACAGTTCACAGTTCTCAGTTCACAGATCACAGTCCACAGTCTTCATTTCACATTTCACAGTTCACAGTCATCATTTCACAGTTCATAGTTCACAGTTCACAGTTCACAATTCCCAGTTCACAGTATTCATTTCACACTTCAGACTTCGCAGTTCACAGTTGACAGTTCACAGTCCACAGTTCACTGTTCACAGTTCACAGTTCACAGATCACAGTTCACAGTTCACAGTTCACAGTTCACAGTTCACAGTTCACAGTTTACAGTTCACAGTTCACAGTTCACAGTTCACAGTTCACAGTTCACAGTTCTCAGTTCACAGATCACAGTTCACAGGTTACAGTCCACAGATCACAGTTCACAGTCCTCAGTTCACAGATCACAATTCACAGACTTCATTTCATAATTCATTTTTGACATTTCACAGTTCACAGTTCACAGTTCACAGATCACAGACCACAGTATTCGTTTCGCACTTTACAGTTCACAGTTCACAGTTGACAGTTCACAGATCACAGATCACAGTTCACAGTTCACAGTTCACAGTTCACAGTTCACAGTTCACAGTTCACAGTTCACAGTTCACAGTTCACAGTTCACAGTTCACAGTTCACAGTTCACAGTTCACAGTTCTCAGTTCACAGATCACAGTTCACAGATCACAGTTCACAGTTCACAGTTCACAGTTCACAGTTTACAGTTCTCAGTTCACAGTTCACAGTTCACAGTTCACAGTTCACACTTCACAGTTCACAGTTCACAGTCTACAGTTCACTGTTCACAATTCACAGTCTTCATTTCACACTTCACACTTCACAGTGCACAGTTCACAGTTCTCAGTTCACAGTTGACAGTTGACAGTTCACAGTTCACAGTTCACAGTTCACACTTCACAGTTCACAGTTCACAGACTACAGTTCACTGTTCACAATTCACAGTCTTCATTTCACACTTCACACTTCACAGTGCACAGTTCACAGATCACAGTTCACAGTGTTCATTTCACACTTCACAGTTCACAGTCCACAGTTCACAGTTCACAGTTCTCAGTTCACAGATCACAGTTCACAGTCTTCATTTCACAATTCACAGTTCACAGTCATCATTTCACAGTTCATAGTTCACAGTTCACAGTTCACAGTTCTCAGTTCACAGATCACAGTTCACAGATCACAGTTCACAGATCACAGTTCACAGTTCACAGTTCACAGTCCACAGTTCACTGTTCACAGTTCACAGTTCCCAGTTCACAGTATTCATTTCACACTTCACAGTTCGCAGTTCACAGTTGACAGTTCACAGTCCACATTTCACTATTCACAGTTCACAGTTCTCAGTTCACAGTATTCATTTCACACTTCACACTTCGCAGTTCACAGTTGACAGTTCACAGTCCACAGTTCACTGTTCACAGTTCACAGTTCACAGATCACAGTTCACAGTTCACAGTTCACAGTTCACAGTTCACAGTTCACAGTTCACAGTTCACAGTTCACAGTTCACAGTTCACAGTTCACAGTTCACAGTTCACAGTTCACAGTTCACAGTTCACAGTTCACAGTTCACAGTTCACAGTTCACAGTTCACAGTTCACAGTTCACAGTTCTCAGTTCACAGATCACAGTTCACAGGTTACAGTCCACAGATCACAGTTCACAGTTCTCAGTTCACAGATCACAATTCACAGACTTCATTTCATAATTCATTTTTGACATTTCACAGTTCACAGTTCACAGTTCACAGATCACAGACCACAGTATTCATTTCACACTTTACAGTTCACAGTTCACAGTTGACAGTTCACAGATCACAGTTCACAGTTCACAGTTCACAGTTCACAGTTCACAGTTCACAGTTCACAGTTCACAGTTCACAGTTCACAGTCTTCATTTCACACTTCAGTCTTCACAGTGCACAGGTCACAGTCCACAGATCACAGTCCACAGTTCACAGTTGACATTTGACAGTTGACAGTTGACAGTTGACAGTTGACAGTTGACAGTTCACAGTTCACAGTTCACAGTTCACAGTTCACAGTTCACAGATCACAGTTCACAGTTCACAGTTCACAGTTCACAGGTCACAGATCACAGTTCAAAGTTCACAGTTCACAGTTTACAGTTCTCAGTTCACAGTTTACAGTTCTCAGTTCACAGTCTTCATTTCACACTTCACACTTCACAGTGCACAGTTCACAGTCCACAGTTCACAGTTCACAGTTCTCAGTTCACAGATCACAGTTCACAGTCTTCATTTCACAATTCACAGTTCACAGTTCTCAGTTCACAGATCACAGTTCACAGTCTTCATTTCACAGTTTACTGTTCACAGTTCACAGTTCACAGTTCACAGTTCACATTTCACAGTTCTCAGTTTACAGATCACAGTTCACAGTCATCATTTCACAGTCCACAGTTCACAGTTCACAGATCACAGTTCACAGTCTTCAATTCACAATTCACAGTTCACAGTTCACAGTTCACAGTTCACAGATCACAGTTCACAGATCACAGTTCACAGATCACAGTTCACAGTTCACAATTCACAGTCCACAGTTCACTGTTCACAGATCACAGTTCACAGTTCACAGTCTTCATTTCACACTTCACACTTCACAGTGCACAGTTCACAGTCCACAGTTCACAGTTCACAGTTGACAGTTCTCAGTTCACAGATCACAGTTCACAGTCTTCATTTCACAGTTTACAGTTCACAGTTCACAGTTCACAGTTCACAGTTCACAGTTCACAGTTCACAGTTCACATTTCACAGTTCTCAGTTTACAGATCACAGTTCACAGTCATCATTTCACAGTCCACAGTTCACAGTTCACAGTTCTCAGTTCACAGATCACAGTTCACAGTCTTCATTTCACAATTCACACTTCACAGTTCACAGTTCACAGATCACAGTTCACAGATCACAGTTCACAGATGACTGTTCACAGTTCACAGTTTTCATTTCACAATTCACAGATCGCAGTTCACAGTTCACAGATCACAGTTCACAGTTTACAGTTCACAGTTCACAGTTCACAGTTCACAGTTCACAGTTCACGGTTTACAGTTCTCAGTTCACACTTCACACTTCACAGTGCACAGTTCACAGTCCACAGTTCACATTTCACAGTTCTCAGTTTACAGATCACAGTTCACAGTCATCATTTCACAGTTCATAGTTCACAGTTCACAGTTCACAGTTCACAGTTCACAGTTCCCAGTTCACAGTATTCATTTCACACTTCACAGTTCGCAGTTCACAGTTGACAGTTCACAGTCCACATTTAACTATTCACAGTTCACAGTTCTCAGTTCACAGTATTCATTTCACACTTCAGTCTTCACAGTGCACAGGTCACAGTCCACAGATCACAGTTCACAGTTCACAGTTGACATTTGACAGTTGACAGTTCACAGTTCACAGTTCACAGTTCCCCGTTCACAGTATTCATTTCACACTTCACACTTAGCAGTTCATAGTTGACAGTTGACAGTCCACAGGTCACTATTCACAGTTCACAGATCACAGTTCACAGTTCACAGTCTTCATTTCACACTTCACACTTCACAGTGCACAGTTCACAGTCCACAGTTCACAGTTCACAGTTCTCAATTCACAGATCACAGTTTACAGTCTTCATTTCACAATTCACAGTTCACAGTTCACAGTTCACAGATCACAGATCACAGTTCACAGATCACAGTTCACAGTTCACAGTTCACAGTTCACAGTTCACAGTTCACAGTCCACAGTTCACTGTTCACAGATCACAGTTCACAGTTCACAGTCTTCATTTCACACTTCACACTTCACAGTGCACAGTTCACAGTCCACAGTTCACAGTCCACAGTTCACAGTTCACAGTTGACAGTTCTCAGTTCACAGATCACAGTTCACAGTCTTCATTTCACAGTTTACAGTTCACAGTTCACACTTCACACTTCACAGTGCACAGTTCACAGTCCACAGTTCACATTTCACAGTTCTCAGTTTACAGATCACAGTTCACAGTCATCATTTCACAGTTCATAGTTCACAGTTCACAGTTCACAGTTCCCAGTTCACAGTATTCATTTCACACTTCACAGTTCGCAGTTCACAGTTCACAGTTCACAGTCCACATTTAACTATTCACAGTTCACAGTTCTCAGTTCACAGTATTCATTTCACACTTCACACTTCGCAGTTCATAGTTGACAGTTGACAGTCCACAGTTCACTATTTACAGTTCACAGTTCTCAGTTCACAGATCACAGTTCACAGTCTTCATTTCACACTTCACAGTTCACAGTTCACAGTTCACAGATCACAGTTCACAGTTCACAGTTCACAGATCACAGTTCTCAGTTCACAGATCACAGTTCACAGTCTTCATTTCACAATTCACAGTTCACAGTTCACAGATCACAGTTCACAGATCACAGTTCACAGTTCACAGTCTTCATTTCACAATTCACAGTTCGCAGTTCATAGTTCACAGATCACAGTTCACAGTTTACAGTACACAGTTCACAGTTCACAGTTCACAGTTCACAGTTCACGGTTTACTGTTCTCAGTTCACACTTCACACTTCACACTTAGCAGTTCATAGTTGACAGTTGACAGTCCACAGTTCACTATTCACAGTTCACAGTTCTCAGTTCACAGATCACAGTTCACAGTCTTCATTTCACACTTCACAGTTCGCAGTTCACAGATCACAGTTCACAGTTCACAGTTCACAGTTCACAGTTCACAGTTCACAGTTCACAGTTCACAGTTTACAGTTCTCAGTTCACAGTTGACAGTTCACAGTTCACAGTCTTCATTTCACACTTCAGTCTTCACAGTGCACAGGTTGCAGTCCCCAGATCACAGTTCACAGTTCTCAGTTCACAGATCACAGTTCACAGTCTTCATTTCACACTTCACAGTTCGCAGTTCACAGTTCACACTTCACACTTCACAGTGCACAGTTCAAAGTCCACAGTTCACAGTTCACAGTTCTCATTTCACAGATCACAGTTCACAGTCTTCATTTCACAATTCACAGTTCACAGTTCACAGTTCACAGATCACAGTTCACAGATCACAGTTCACAGTTCACAGTTCACAGTTCACAGTCCACAGTTCACTGTTCACAGATCACAGTTCACAGTTCACAGTCTTCATTTCACACTTCACACTTCACAGTGCACAGTTCACAGTCCACAGTTCACAGTTCACAGTTGACAGTTCTCAGTTCACAGATCACAGTTCACAGTCTTCATTTAACAGTTTACAGTTCACAGTTCACAGTCTTCATTTCACAATTCACAGTTCGCAGTTCACAGTTCACAGATCACAGTTCACAGTTTACAGTTCACAGTTCACAGTTCACAGTTCACAGTTCACAGTTCACGGTTTACAGTTCTCAGTTCACACTTCACACTCCACAGTGCACAGTTCACAGTCCACAGTTCACATTTCACAGTTCTCAGTTTACAGTTCACAGTTCACAGTTCACAGTTCACAGTTCACACTTCACAGTTCACGGTTTACAGTTCTCAGTTCACACTTCACACTTCACAGTGCACAGTTCACAGTCCACAGTTCACATTTCACAGTTCTCAGTTTACAGATCACAGTTCACAGTTATCATTTCACAGTTCATAGTTCACAGTTCACAGTTCACAGTTCACAGTTCCCAGTTCACAGTATTCATTTCACACTTCACAGTTCGCAGTTCACAGTTGACAGTTCACAGTCCACATTTAACTATTCACAGTTCACAGTTCTCAGTTCACAGTATTCATTTCACACTTCACACTTCGCAGTTCACAGTTGACAGTTCACAGTCCACATTTAACTATTCACAGTTCACAGTTCTCAGTTCACAGTATTCATTTCACACTTCACACTTCGCAGTTCATAGTTGACAGTTGACAGTCCACAGTTCACTATTTACAGTTCACAGTTCTCAGTTCACAGATCACAGTTCACAGTCTTCATTTCACACTTCACAGTTCACAGTTCACAGTTCACAGATCACAGTTCACAGTTCACAGTTCACAGATCACAGTTCTCAGTTCACAGATCACAGTTCACAGTCTTCATTTCACAATTCACAGTTCACAGTTCACAGTTCACAGATCACAGTTCACAGATCACAGTTCACAGTTCACAGTCTTCATTTCACAATTCACAGTTCGCAGTTCACAGTTCACAGATCACAGTTCACAGTTTACAGTTCACAGTTCACAGTTCACAGTTCACAGTTCACAGTTCACAGTTCACAGTTCACAGTTCACGGTTTACTGTTCTCAGTTCACACTTCACACTTCACACTTAGCAGTTCATAGTTGACAGTTGACAGTCCACAGTTCACTATTCACAGTTCACAGTTCTCAGTTCACAGATCACAGTTCACAGTCTTCATTTCACACTTCACAGTTCGCAGTTCACAGATCACAGTTCACAGTTCACAGTTCACAGTTCACAGTTCACAGTTCACAGTTCACAGTTCACAGTTCACAGTTCACAGTTTACAGTTCTCAGTTCACAGTTGACAGTTCACAGTTCACAGTCTTCATTTCACACTTCAGTCTTCACAGTGCACAGGTTACAGTCCCCAGATCACAGTTCACAGTTCTCAGTTCACAGATCACAGTTCACAGTCTTCATTTCACACTTCACAGTTCGCAGTTCACAGTTCACACTTCACACTTCACAGTGCACAGTTCAAAGTCCACAGTTCACAGATCACAGTTCACAGATGACTGTTCACAGTTCACAGTTTTCATTTCACAATTCACAGATCGCAGTTCACAGTTCACAGATCACAGTTCACAGTTTACAGTTCACAGTTCACAGTTCACGGTTTACAGTTCTCAGTTCACACTTCACACTTCACAGTGCACAGTTCACAGTCCACAGTTCACATTTCACAGTTCTCAGTTTACAGATCACAGTTCACAGTCATCATTTCACAGTTCATAGTTCACAGTTCACAGTTCACAGTTCACAGTTCACAGTTCCCAGTTCACAGTATTCATTTCACACTTCACAGTTCGCAGTTCACAGTTGACAGTTCACAGTCCACATTTAACTATTCACAGTTCACAGTTCTCAGTTCACAGTATTCATTTCACACTTCAGTCTTCACAGTGCACAGGTCACAGTCCACAGATCACAGTTCACAGTTCACAGTTGACATTTGACAGTTGACAGTTCACAGTTCACAGTTCACAGTTCCCCGTTCACAGTATTCATTTCACACTTCACACTTAGCAGTTCATAGTTGACAGTTGACAGTCCACAGGTCACTATTCACAGTTCACAGATCACAGTTCACAGTTCACAGTCTTCATTTCACACTTCACACTTCACAGTGCACAGTTCACAGTCCACAGTTCACAGTTCACAGTTCTCAATTCACAGATCACAGTTTACAGTCTTCATTTCACAATTCACAGTTCACAGTTCACAGTTCACAGATCACAGATCACAGTTCACAGATCACAGTTCACAGTTCACAGTTCACAGTTCACAGTTCACAGTTCACAGTCCACAGTTCACTGTTCACAGATCACAGTTCACAGTTCACAGTCTTCATTTCACACTTCACACTTCACAGTGCACAGTTCACAGTCCACAGTTCACAGTCCACAGTTCACAGTTCACAGTTGACAGTTCTCAGTTCACAGATCACAGTTCACAGTCTTCATTTCACAGTTTACAGTTCACAGTTCACACTTCACACTTCACAGTGCACAGTTCACAGTCCACAGTTCACATTTCACAGTTCTCAGTTTACAGATCACAGTTCACAGTCATCATTTCACAGTTCATAGTTCACAGTTCACAGTTCACAGTTCCCAGTTCACAGTATTCATTTCACACTTCACAGTTCGCAGTTCACAGTTCACAGTTCACAGTCCACATTTAACTATTCACAGTTCACAGTTCTCAGTTCACAGTATTCATTTCACACTTCACACTTCGCAGTTCATAGTTGACAGTTGACAGTCCACAGTTCACTATTTACAGTTCACAGTTCTCAGTTCCCAGATCACAGTTCACAGTCTTCATTTCACACTTCACAGTTCACAGTTCACAGTTCACAGATCACAGTTCACAGTTCACAGTTCACAGATCACAGTTCTCAGTTCACAGATCACAGTTCACAGTCTTCATTTCACAATTCACAGTTCACAGTTCACAGATCACAGTTCACAGATCACAGTTCACAGTTCACAGTCTTCATTTCACAATTCACAGTTCGCAGTTCATAGTTCACAGATCACAGTTCACAGTTTACAGTACACAGTTCACAGTTCACAGTTCACAGTTCACAGTTCACGGTTTACTGTTCTCAGTTCACACTTCACACTTCACACTTAGCAGTTCATAGTTGACAGTTGACAGTCCACAGTTCACTATTCACAGTTCACAGTTCTCAGTTCACAGATCACAGTTCACAGTCTTCATTTCACACTTCACAGTTCGCAGTTCACAGATCACAGTTCACAGTTCACAGTTCACAGTTCACAGTTCACAGTTCACAGTTCACAGTTCACAGTCCACAGTTCACAGTTCACAGTTGACAGTTCTCAGTTCACAGATCACAGTTCACAGTCTTCATTTCACAGTTTACAGTTCACAGTTCACAGTTCACAGTTCACAGTTCACAGTTCACATTTCACAGTTCTCAGTTTACAGATCACAGTTCACAGTCATCATTTCACAGTCCACAGTTCACAGTTCACAGTTCTCAGTTCACAGATCACAGTTCACAGTCTTCATTTCACAATTCACACTTCACAGTTCACAGTTCACAGATCACAGTTCACAGATCACAGTTCACAGATGACTGTTCACAGTTCACAGTTTTCATTTCACAATTCACAGATCGCAGTTCACAGTTCACAGATCACAGTTCACAGTTTACAGTTCACAGTTCACAGTTCACAGTTCACAGTTCACAGTTCACGGTTTACAGTTCTCAGTTCACACTTCACACTTCACAGTGCACAGTTCACAGTCCACAGTTCACATTTCACAGTTCTCAGTTTACAGATCACAGTTCACAGTCATCATTTCACAGTTCATAGTTCACAGTTCACAGTTCACAGTTCACAGTTCACAGTTCCCAGTTCACAGTATTCATTTCACACTTCACAGTTCGCAGTTCACAGTTGACAGTTCACAGTCCACATTTAACTATTCACAGTTCACAGTTCTCAGTTCACAGTATTCATTTCACACTTCAGTCTTCACAGTGCACAGGTCACAGTCCACAGATCACAGTTCACAGTTCACAGTTGACATTTGACAGTTGACAGTTCACAGTTCACAGTTCACAGTTCCCCGTTCACAGTATTCATTTCACACTTCACACTTAGCAGTTCATAGTTGACAGTTGACAGTCCACAGGTCACTATTCACAGTTCACAGATCACAGTTCACAGTTCACAGTCTTCATTTCACACTTCACACTTCACAGTGCACAGTTCACAGTCCACAGTTCACAGTTCACAGTTCTCAATTCACAGATCACAGTTTACAGTCTTCATTTCACAATTCACAGTTCACAGTTCACAGTTCACAGATCACAGATCACAGTTCACAGATCACAGTTCACAGTTCACAGTTCACAGTTCACAGTTCACAGTTCACAGTCCACAGTTCACTGTTCACAGATCACAGTTCACAGTTCACAGTCTTCATTTCACACTTCACACTTCACAGTGCACAGTTCACAGTCCACAGTTCACAGTCCACAGTTCACAGTTCACAGTTGACAGTTCTCAGTTCACAGATCACAGTTCACAGTCTTCATTTCACAGTTTACAGTTCACAGTTCACACTTCACACTTCACAGTGCACAGTTCACAGTCCACAGTTCACATTTCACAGTTCTCAGTTTACAGATCACAGTTCACAGTCATCATTTCACAGTTCATAGTTCACAGTTCACAGTTCACAGTTCCCAGTTCACAGTATTCATTTCACACTTCACAGTTCGCAGTTCACAGTTCACAGTTCACAGTCCACATTTAACTATTCACAGTTCACAGTTCTCAGTTCACAGTATTCATTTCACACTTCACACTTCGCAGTTCATAGTTGACAGTTGACAGTCCACAGTTCACTATTTACAGTTCACAGTTCTCAGTTCACAGATCACAGTTCACAGTCTTCATTTCACACTTCACAGTTCACAGTTCACAGTTCACAGATCACAGTTCACAGTTCACAGTTCACAGATCACAGTTCTCAGTTCACAGATCACAGTTCACAGTCTTCATTTCACAATTCACAGTTCACAGTTCACAGATCACAGTTCACAGATCACAGTTCACAGTTCACAGTCTTCATTTCACAATTCACAGTTCGCAGTTCATAGTTCACAGATCACAGTTCACAGTTTACAGTACGCAGTTCACAGTTCACAGTTCACAGTTCACAGTTCACGGTTTACTGTTCTCAGTTCACACTTCACACTTCACACTTAGCAGTTCATAGTTGACAGTTGACAGTCCACAGTTCACTATTCACAGTTCACAGTTCTCAGTTCACAGATCACAGTTCACAGTCTTCATTTCACACTTCACAGTTCGCAGTTCACAGATCACAGTTCACAGTTCACAGTTCACAGTTCACAGTTCACAGTTCACAGTTCACAGTTCACAGTTTACAGTTCTCAGTTCACAGTTGACAGTTCACAGTTCACAGTCTTCATTTCACACTTCAGTCTTCACAGTGCACAGGTTACAGTCCCCAGATCACAGTTCACAGTTCTCAGTTCACAGATCACAGTTCACAGTCTTCATTTCACACTTCACAGTTCGCAGTTCACAGTTCACACTTCACACTTCACAGTGCACAGTTCAAAGTCCACAGTTCACAGTCCACAGTTCTCATTTCACAGATCACAGTTCACAGTCTTCATTTCACAATTCACAGTTCACAGTTCACAGTTCACAGATCACAGTTCACAGATCACAGTTCACAGTTCACAGTTCACAGTTCACAGTCCACAGTTCACTGTTCACAGATCACAGTTCACAGTTCACAGTCTTCATTTCACACTTCACACTTCACAGTGCACAGTTCACAGTCCACAGTTCACAGTTCACAGTTGACAGTTCTCAGTTCACAGATCACAGTTCACAGTCTTCATTTAACAGTTTACAGTTCACAGTTCACAGTCTTCATTTCACAATTCACAGTTCGCAGTTCACAGTTCACAGATCACAGTTCACAGTTTACAGTTCACAGTTCACAGTTCACAGTTCACAGTTCACAGTTCACGGTTTACAGTTCTCAGTTCACACTTCACACTCCACAGTGCACAGTTCACAGTCCACAGTTCACATTTCACAGTTCTCAGTTTACAGTTCACAGTTCACAGTTCACAGTTCACACTTCACAGTTCACGGTTTACAGTTCTCAGTTCACACTTCACACTTCACAGTGCACAGTTCACAGTCCACAGTTCACATTTCACAGTTCTCAGTTTACAGATCACAGTTCACAGTTATCATTTCACAGTTCATAGTTCACAGTTCACAGTTCACAGTTCACAGTTCCCAGTTCACAGTATTCATTTCACACTTCACAGTTCGCAGTTCACAGTTGACAGTTCACAGTCCACATTTAACTATTCACAGTTCACAGTTCTCAGTTCACAGTATTCATTTCACACTTCACACTTCGCAGTTCACAGTTGACAGTTCACAGTCCACATTTAACTATTCACAGTTCACAGTTCTCAGTTCACAGTATTCATTTCACACTTCACACTTCGCAGTTCATAGTTGACAGTTGACAGTCCACAGTTCACTATTTACAGTTCACAGTTCTCAGTTCACAGATCACAGTTCACAGTCTTCATTTCACACTTCACAGTTCACAGTTCACAGTTCACAGATCACAGTTCACAGTTCACAGTTCACAGATCACAGTTCTCAGTTCACAGATCACAGTTCACAGTCTTCATTTCACAATTCACAGTTCACAGTTCACAGTTCACAGATCACAGTTCACAGATCACAGTTCACAGTTCACAGTCTTCATTTCACAATTCACAGTTCGCAGTTCACAGTTCACAGATCACAGTTCACAGTTTACAGTTCACAGTTCACAGTTCACAGTTCACAGTTCACAGTTCACAGTTCACAGTTCACGGTTTACTGTTCTCAGTTCACACTTCACACTTCACACTTAGCAGTTCATAGTTGACAGTTGACAGTCCACAGTTCACTATTCACAGTTCACAGTTCTCAGTTCACAGATCACAGTTCACAGTCTTCATTTCACACTTCACAGTTCGCAGTTCACAGATCACAGTTCACAGTTCACAGTTCACAGTTCACAGTTCACAGTTCACAGTTCACAGTTCACAGTTCACAGTTCACAGTTCACAGTTCACAGTTCACAGTTTACAGTTCTCAGTTCACAGTTGACAGTTCACAGTTCACAGTCTTCATTTCACACTTCAGTCTTCACAGTGCACAGGTTACAGTCCCCAGATCACAGTTCACAGTTCTCAGTTCACAGATCACAGTTCACAGTCTTCATTTCACACTTCACAGTTCGCAGTTCACAGTTCACACTTCACACTTCACAGTGCACAGTTCAAAGTCCACAGTTCACAGTTCACAGTTCTCATTTCACAGATCACAGTTCACAGTCTTCATTTCACAATTCACAGTTCACAGTTCACAGTTCACAGTTCACAGATCACAGTTCACAGATCACAGTTCACAGTTCACAGTTCACAGTTCACAGTCCACAGTTCACTGTTCACAGATCACAGTTCACAGTTCACAGTCTTCATTTCACACTTCACACTTCACAGTGCACAGTTCACAGTCCACAGTTCACAGTCCACAGTTCACAGTTCACAGTTGACAGTTCTCAGTTCACAGATCACAGTTCACAGTCTTCATTTAACAGTTTACAGTTCACAGTTCACAGTCTTCATTTCACAATTCACAGTTCGCAGTTCACAGTTCACAGATCACAGTTCACAGTTTACAGTTCACAGTTCACAGTTCACAGTTCACAGTTCACGGTTTACAGTTCTCAGTTCACACTTCACACTCCACAGTGCACAGTTCACAGTCCACAGTTCACATTTCACAGTTCTCAGTTTACAGTTCACAGTTCACAGTTCACAGTTCACAGTTCACAGTTCACGGTTTACAGTTCTCAGTTCACACTTCACACTTCACAGTGCACAGTTCACAGTCCACAGTTCACATTTCACAGTTCTCAGTTTACAGATCACAGTTCACAGTTATCATTTCACAGTTCATAGTTCACAGTTCACAGTTCCCAGTTCACAGTATTCATTTCACACTTCACAGTTCGCAGTTCACAGTTGACAGTTCACAGTCCACATTTAACTATTCACAGTTCACAGTTCTCAGTTCACAGTATTCATTTCACACTTCACACTTCGCAGTTCACAGTTGACAGTTTACAGTCCACAGTTCACTATTCACAGTTTACAGTTCTCAGTTCACAGTTGACAGTTCACAGTTCACTGTTCACAGCTCACAGTTCACAGTCTTCATTTCACAGTTTACAGTTCACAGTTCACAGTTCACAGTTCACAGTTCACAGTTCACAGTTCACATTTCACAGTTCTCAGTTTACAGATCACAGTTCACAGTCATCATTTCACAGTCCACAGTTCTCAGTTCACAGATCACAGTTCACAGATCACAGTTCACAGATCACAGTTCACAGTTCACAGTTCACAGTTCACAGTCCACAGTTCACTGTTCACAGATCACAGTTCACAGTTCACAGTCTTCATTTCACACTTCACACTTCACAGTGCACAGTTCACAGTCCACAGTTCACAGTCCACAGTTCACAGTTCACAGTTGACAGTTCTCAGTTCACAGATCACAGTTCACAGTCTTCATTTAACAGTTTACAGTTCACAGTTCACAGTCTTCATTTCACAATTCACAGTTCGCAGTTCACAGTTCACAGATCACAGTTCACAGTTTACAGTTCACAGTTCACAGTTCACAGTTCACAGTTCACGGTTTACAGTTCTCAGTTCACACTTCACACTCCACAGTGCACAGTCCACAGTTCACATTTCACAGTTCTCAGTTTACAGTTCACAGTTCACAGTTCACAGTTCACAGTTCACAGTTCACGGTTTACAGTTCTCAGTTCACACTTCACACTTCACAGTGCACAGTTCACAGTCCACAGTTCACATTTCACAGTTCTCAGTTTACAGATCACAGTTCACAGTTATCATTTCACAGTTCATAGTTCACAGTTCACAGTTCCCAGTTCACAGTATTCATTTCACACTTCACAGTTCGCAGTTCACAGTTGACAGTTCACAGTCCACATTTAACTATTCACAGTTCACAGTTCTCAGTTCACAGTATTCATTTCACACTTCACACTTCGCAGTTCACAGTTGACAGTTCACAGTCCACAGTTCACTATTCACAGTTTACAGTTCTCAGTTCACAGTTGACAGTTCACAGTTCACTGTTCACAGCTCACAGTTCACAGTCTTCATTTCACAGTTTACAGTTCACAGTTCACAGTTCACAGTTCACAGTTCACAGTTCACAGTTCACATTTCACAGTTCTCAGTTTACAGATCACAGTTCACAGTCATCATTTCACAGTCCACAGTTCACAGTTCACAGTTCTCAGTTCACAGATCACAGTTCACAGTCTTCATTTCACAATTCACACTTCACAGTTCACAGTTCACAGATCACAGTTCACAGATCACAGTTCACAGATGACTGTTCACAGTTCACAGTTTTCATTTCACAATTCACAGATCGCAGTTCACAGTTCACAGATCACAGTTCACAGTTTACAGTTCACAGTTCACAGTTCACAGTTCACAGTTCACAGTTCACGGTTTACAGTTCTCAGTTCACACTTCACACTTCACAGTGCACAGTTCACAGTCCACAGTTCACATTTCACAGTTCTCAGTTTACAGATCACAGTTCACAGTCATCATTTCACAGTTCATAGTTCACAGTTCACAGTTCACAGTTAACAGTTCACAGTTCCCAGTTCACAGTATTCATTTCACACTTCACAGTTCGCAGTTCACAGTTGACAGTTCACAGTCCACATTTAACTATTCACAGTTCACAGTTCTCAGTTCACAGTATTCATTTCACACTTCAGTCTTCACAGTGCACAGGTCACAGTCCACAGATCACAGTTCACAGTTCACAGTTGACATTTGACAGTTGACAGTTCACAGTTCACAGTTCACAGTTCCCCGTTCACAGTATTCATTTCACACTTCACACTTAGCAGTTCATAGTTGACAGTTGACAGTCCACAGGTCACTATTCACAGTTCACAGATCACAGTTCACAGTTCACAGTCTTCATTTCACACTTCACACTTCACAGTGCACAGTTCACAGTCCACAGTTCACAGTTCACAGTTCTCAATTCACAGATCACAGTTTACAGTCTTCATTTCACAATTCACAGTTCACAGTTCACAGTTCACAGATCACAGATCACAGTTCACAGATCACAGTTCACAGTTCACAGTTCACAGTTCACAGTTCACAGTTCACAGTCCACAGTTCACTGTTCACAGATCACAGTTCACAGTTCACAGTCTTCATTTCACACTTCACACTTCACAGTGCACAGTTCACAGTCCACAGTTCACAGTCCACAGTTCACAGTTCACAGTTGACAGTTCTCAGTTCACAGATCACAGTTCACAGTCTTCATTTCACAGTTTACAGTTCACAGTTCACACTTCACACTTCACAGTGCACAGTTCACAGTCCACAGTTCACATTTCACAGTTCTCAGTTTACAGATCACAGTTCACAGTCATCATTTCACAGTTCATAGTTCACAGTTCACAGTTCACAGTTCCCAGTTCACAGTATTCATTTCACACTTCACAGTTCGCAGTTCACAGTTCACAGTTCACAGTCCACATTTAACTATTCACAGTTCACAGTTCTCAGTTCACAGTATTCATTTCACACTTCACACTTCGCAGTTCATAGTTGACAGTTGACAGTCCACAGTTCACTATTTACAGTTCACAGTTCTCAGTTCACAGATCACAGTTCACAGTCTTCATTTCACACTTCACAGTTCACAGTTCACAGTTCACAGATCACAGTTCACAGTTCACAGTTCACAGATCACAGTTCTCAGTTCACAGATCACAGTTCACAGTCTTCATTTCACAATTCACAGTTCACAGTTCACAGATCACAGTTCACAGATCACAGTTCACAGTTCACAGTCTTCATTTCACAATTCACAGTTCGCAGTTCATAGTTCACAGATCACAGTTCACAGTTTACAGTACGCAGTTCACAGTTCACAGTTCACAGTTCACAGTTCACGGTTTACTGTTTCCAGTTCACACTTCACACTTCACACTTAGCAGTTCATAGTTGACAGTTGACAGTCCACAGTTCACTATTCACAGTTCACAGTTCTCAGTTCACAGATCACAGTTCACAGTCTTCATTTCACACTTCACAGTTCGCAGTTCACAGATCACAGTTCACAGTTCACAGTTCACAGTTCACAGTTCACAGTTCACAGTTCACAGTTCACAGTTTACAGTTCTCAGTTCACAGTTGACAGTTCACAGTTCACAGTCTTCATTTCACACTTCAGTCTTCACAGTGCACAGGTTACAGTCCCCAGATCACAGTTCACAGTTCTCAGTTCACAGATCACAGTTCACAGTCTTCATTTCACACTTCACAGTTCGCAGTTCACAGTTCACACTTCACACTTCACAGTGCACAGTTCAAAGTCCACAGTTCACAGTCCACAGTTCTCATTTCACAGATCACAGTTCACAGTCTTCATTTCACAATTCACAGTTCACAGTTCACAGTTCACAGATCACAGTTCACAGATCACAGTTCACAGTTCACAGTTCACAGTTCACAGTCCACAGTTCACTGTTCACAGATCACAGTTCACAGTTCACAGTCTTCATTTCACACTTCACACTTCACAGTGCACAGTTCACAGTCCACAGTTCACAGTTCACAGTTGACAGTTCTCAGTTCACAGATCACAGTTCACAGTCTTCATTTAACAGTTTACAGTTCACAGTTCACAGTCTTCATTTCACAATTCACAGTTCGCAGTTCACAGTTCACAGATCACAGTTCACAGTTTACAGTTCACAGTTCACAGTTCACAGTTCACAGTTCACAGTTCACGGTTTACAGTTCTCAGTTCACACTTCACACTCCACAGTGCACAGTTCACAGTCCACAGTTCACATTTCACAGTTCTCAGTTTACAGTTCACAGTTCACAGTTCACAGTTCACACTTCACAGTTCACGGTTTACAGTTCTCAGTTCACACTTCACACTTCACAGTGCACAGTTCACAGTCCACAGTTCACATTTCACAGTTCTCAGTTTACAGATCACAGTTCACAGTTATCATTTCACAGTTCATAGTTCACAGTTCACAGTTCACAGTTCACAGTTCCCAGTTCACAGTATTCATTTCACACTTCACAGTTCGCAGTTCACAGTTGACAGTTCACAGTCCACATTTAACTATTCACAGTTCACAGTTCTCAGTTCACAGTATTCATTTCACACTTCACACTTCGCAGTTCACAGTTGACAGTTCACAGTCCACATTTAACTATTCACAGTTCACAGTTCTCAGTTCACAGTATTCATTTCACACTTCACACTTCGCAGTTCATAGTTGACAGTTGACAGTCCACAGTTCACTATTTACAGTTCACAGTTCTCAGTTCACAGATCACAGTTCACAGTCTTCATTTCACACTTCACAGTTCACAGTTCACAGTTCACAGATCACAGTTCACAGTTCACAGTTCACAGATCACAGTTCTCAGTTCACAGATCACAGTTCACAGTCTTCATTTCACAATTCACAGTTCACAGTTCACAGTTCACAGATCACAGTTCACAGATCACAGTTCACAGTTCACAGTCTTCATTTCACAATTCACAGTTCGCAGTTCACAGTTCACAGATCACAGTTCACAGTTTACAGTTCACAGTTCACAGTTCACAGTTCACAGTTCACAGTTCACAGTTCACGGTTTACTGTTCTCAGTTCACACTTCACACTTCACACTTAGCAGTTCATAGTTGACAGTTGACAGTCCACAGTTCACTATTCACAGTTCACAGTTCTCAGTTCACAGATCACAGTTCACAGTCTTCATTTCACACTTCACAGTTCGCAGTTCACAGATCACAGTTCACAGTTCACAGTTCACAGTTCACAGTTCACAGTTCACAGTTCACAGTTCACAGTTCACAGTTCACAGTTCACAGTTTACAGTTCTCAGTTCACAGTTGACAGTTCACAGTTCACAGTCTTCATTTCACACTTCAGTCTTCACAGTGCACAGGTTACAGTCCCCAGATCACAGTTCACAGTTCTCAGTTCACAGATCACAGTTCACAGTCTTCATTTCACACTTCACAGTTCGCAGTTCACAGTTCACACTTCACACTTCACAGTGCACAGTTCAAAGTCCACAGTTCACAGTTCACAGTTCTCATTTCACAGATCACAGTTCACAGTCTTCATTTCACAATTCACAGTTCACAGTTCACAGTTCACAGTTCACAGATCACAGTTCACAGATCACAGTTCACAGTTCACAGTTCACAGTTCACAGTCCACAGTTCACTGTTCACAGATCACAGTTCACAGTTCACAGTCTTCATTTCACACTTCACACTTCACAGTGCACAGTTCACAGTCCACAGTTCACAGTCCACAGTTCACAGTTCACAGTTGACAGTTCTCAGTTCACAGATCACAGTTCACAGTCTTCATTTAACAGTTTACAGTTCACAGTTCACAGTCTTCATTTCACAATTCACAGTTCGCAGTTCACAGTTCACAGATCACAGTTCACAGTTTACAGTTCACAGTTCACAGTTCACAGTTCACAGTTCACGGTTTACAGTTCTCAGTTCACACTTCACACTCCACAGTGCACAGTTCACAGTCCACAGTTCACATTTCACAGTTCTCAGTTTACAGTTCACAGTTCACAGTTCACAGTTCACAGTTCACAGTTCACGGTTTACAGTTCTCAGTTCACACTTCACACTTCACAGTGCACAGTTCACAGTTCACAGTTCACAGTTCACAGATCACAGTTCTCAGTTCACAGATCACAGTTCACAGTCTTCATTTCACAATTCACAGTTCACAGATCACAGTTCACAGATCACAGTTCACAGTTCACAGTCTTCATTTCACAATTCACAGTTCGCAGTTCATAGTTCACAGATCACAGTTCACAGTTTACAGTACACAGTTCACAGTTCACAGTTCACAGTTCACAGTTCACGGTTTACTGTTCTCAGTTCACACTTCACACTTCACACTTAGCAGTTCATAGTTGACAGTTGACAGTCCACAGTTCACTATTCACAGTTCACAGTTCACAGTTCACAGTTCACAGTTCACAGTTCACAGTCCACAGTTCACAGTTCACAGTTGACAGTTCTCAGTTCACAGATCACAGTTCACAGTCTTCATTTCACAGTTTACAGTTCACAGTTCACAGTTCACAGTTCACAGTTCACAGTTCACATTTCACAGTTCTCAGTTTACAGATCACAGTTCACAGTCATCATTTCACAGTCCACAGTTCACAGTTCACAGTTCTCAGTTCACAGATCACAGTTCACAGTTTTCATTTCACAATTCACACTTCACAGTTCACAGTTCACAGATCACAGTTCACAGATCACAGTTCACAGTTTTCATTTCACAATTCACAGATCGCAGTTCACAGTTCACAGATCACAGTTCACAGTTTACAGTTCACAGTTCACAGTTCACAGTTCACAGTTCACAGTTCACGGTTTACAGTTCTCAGTTCACACTTCACACTTCACAGTGCACAGTTCACAGTCCACAGTTCACATTTCACAGTTCTCAGTTTACAGATCACAGTTCACAGTCATCATTTCACAGTTCATAGTTCACAGTTCACAGTTCACAGTTCACAGTTCACAGTTCCCAGTTCACAGTATTCATTTCACACTTCACAGTTCGCAGTTCACAGTTGACAGTTCACAGTCCACATTTAACTATTCACAGTTCACAGTTCTCAGTTCACAGTATTCATTTCACACTTCAGTCTTCACAGTGCACAGGTCACAGTCCACAGATCACAGTTCACAGTTGACATTTGACAGTTGACAGTTCACAGTTCACAGTTCACAGTTCCCCGTTCACAGTATTCATTTCACACTTCACACTTAGCAGTTCATAGTTGACAGTTGACAGTCCACAGGTCACTATTCACAGTTCACAGATCACAGTTCACAGTTCTCAATTCACAGATCACAGTTTACAGTCTTCATTTCACAATTCACAGTTCACAGTTCACAGTTCACAGATCACAGATCACAGTTCACAGATCACAGTTCACAGTTCACAGTTCACAGTTCACAGTTCACAGTTCACAGTCCACAGTTCACTGTTCACAGATCACAGTTCACAGTTCACAGTCTTCATTTCACACTTCACACTTCACAGTGCACAGTTCACAGTCCACAGTTCACAGTCCACAGTTCACAGTTCACAGTTGACAGTTCTCAGTTCACAGATCACAGTTCACAGTCTTCATTTCACAGTTTACAGTTCACAGTTCACACTTCACACTTCACAGTGCACAGTTCACAGTCCACAGTTCACATTTCACAGTTCTCAGTTTACAGATCACAGTTCACAGTCATCATTTCACAGTTCATAGTTCACAGTTCACAGTTCACAGTTCCCAGTTCACAGTATTCATTTCACACTTCACAGTTCGCAGTTCACAGTTCACAGTTCACAGTCCACATTTAACTATTCACAGTTCACAGTTCTCAGTTCACAGTATTCATTTCACACTTCACACTTCGCAGTTCATAGTTGACAGTTGACAGTCCACAGTTCACTATTTACAGTTCACAGTTCTCAGTTCACAGATCACAGTTCACAGTCTTCATTTCACACTTCACAGTTCACAGTTCACAGTTCACAGATCACAGTTCACAGTTCACAGTTCACAGATCACAGTTCTCAGTTCACAGATCACAGTTCACAGTCTTCATTTCACAATTCACAGTTCACAGTTCACAGATCACAGTTCACAGATCACAGTTCACAGTTCACAGTCTTCATTTCACAATTCACAGTTCGCAGTTCATAGTTCACAGATCACAGTTCACAGTTTACAGTACGCAGTTCACAGTTCACAGTTCACAGTTCACAGTTCACGGTTTACTGTTCTCAGTTCACACTTCACACTTCACACTTAGCAGTTCATAGTTGACAGTTGACAGTCCACAGTTCACTATTCACAGTTCACAGTTCTCAGTTCACAGATCACAGTTCACAGTCTTCATTTCACACTTCACAGTTCGCCGTTCACAGATCACAGTTCACAGTTCACAGTTCACAGTTCACAGTTCACAGTTCACAGTTCACAGTTCACAGTTCACAGTTCACAGTTTACAGTTCTCAGTTCACAGTTGACAGTTCACAGTTCACAGTCTTCATTTCACACTTCAGTCTTCACAGTGCACAGGTTACAGTCCCCAGATCACAGTTCACAGTTCTCAGTTCACAGATCACAGTTCACAGTCTTCATTTCACACTTCACAGTTCGCAGTTCACAGTTCACACTTCACACTTCACAGTGCACAGTTCAAAGTCCACAGTTCACAGTCCACAGTTCTCATTTCACAGATCACAGTTCACAGTCTTCATTTCACAATTCACAGTTCACAGTTCACAGTTCACAGATCACAGTTCACAGATCACAGTTCACAGTTCACAGTTCACAGTTCACAGTCCACAGTTCACTGTTCACAGATCACAGTTCACAGTTCACAGTCTTCATTTCACACTTCACACTTCACAGTGCACAGTTCACAGTCCACAGTTCACAGTTCACAGTTGACAGTTCTCAGTTCACAGATCACAGTTCACAGTCTTCATTTAACAGTTTACAGTTCACAGTTCACAGTCTTCATTTCACAATTCACAGTTCGCAGTTCACAGTTCACAGATCACAGTTCACAGTTTACAGTTCACAGTTCACAGTTCACAGTTCACAGTTCACAGTTCACGGTTTACAGTTCTCAGTTCACACTTCACACTCCACAGTGCACAGTTCACAGTCCACAGTTCACATTTCACAGTTCTCAGTTTACAGTTCACAGTTCACAGTTCACAGTTCACACTTCACAGTTCACGGTTTACAGTTCTCAGTTCACACTTCACACTTCACAGTGCACAGTTCACAGTCCACAGTTCACATTTCACAGTTCTCAGTTTACAGATCACAGTTCACAGTTATCATTTCACAGTTCATAGTTCACAGTTCACAGTTCACAGTTCACAGTTCCCAGTTCACAGTATTCATTTCACACTTCACAGTTCGCAGTTCACAGTTGACAGTTCACAGTCCACATTTAACTATTCACAGTTCACAGTTCTCAGTTCACAGTATTCATTTCACACTTCACACTTCGCAGTTCACAGTTGACAGTTCACAGTCCACATTTAACTATTCACAGTTCACAGTTCTCAGTTCACAGTATTCATTTCACACTTCACACTTCGCAGTTCATAGTTGACAGTTGACAGTCCACAGTTCACTATTTACAGTTCACAGTTCTCAGTTCACAGATCACAGTTCACAGTCTTCATTTCACACTTCACAGTTCACAGTTCACAGTTCACAGATCACAGTTCACAGTTCACAGTTCACAGTTCACAGTTCTCAGTTCACAGATCACAGTTCACAGTCTTCATTTCACACTTCACAGTTCACAGTTCACAGTTCACAGATCACAGTTCACAGATCACAGTTCACAGATCACAGTTCTCAGTTCACAGATCACAGTTCACAGTCTTCATTTCACAATTCACAGTTCACAGTTCACAGTTCACAGATCACAGTTCACAGATCACAGTTCACAGTTCACAGTCTTCATTTCACAATTCACAGTTCGCAGTTCACAGTTCACAGATCACAGTTCACAGTTTACAGTTCACAGTTCACAGTTCACAGTTCACAGTTCACAGTTCACAGTTCACGGTTTACTGTTCTCAGTTCACACTTCACACTTCACACTTAGCAGTTCATAGTTGACAGTTGACAGTCCACAGTTCACTATTCACGGTTCACAGTTCTCAGTTCACAGATCACAGTTCACAGTCTTCATTTCACACTTCACAGTTCGCAGTTCACAGATCACAGTTCACAGTTCACAGTTCACAGTTCACAGTTCACAGTTCACAGTTCACAGTTCACAGTTCACAGTTCACAGTTCACAGTTCACAGTTTACAGTTCTCAGTTCACAGTTGACAGTTCACAGTTCACAGTCTTCATTTCACACTTCAGTCTTCACAGTGCACAGGTTACAGTCCCCAGATCACAGTTCACAGTTCTCAGTTCACAGATCACAGTTCACAGTCTTCATTTCACACTTCACAGTTCGCAGTTCACAGTTCACACTTCACACTTCACAGTGCACAGTTCAAAGTCCACAGTTCACAGTTCACAGTTCTCATTTCACAGATCACAGTTCACAGTCTTCATTTCACAATTCACAGTTCACAGTTCACAGTTCACAGTTCACAGATCACAGTTCACAGATCACAGTTCACAGTTCACAGTTCACAGTTCACAGTCCACAGTTCACTGTTCACAGATCACAGTTCACAGTTCACAGTCTTCATTTCACACTTCACACTTCACAGTGCACAGTTCACAGTCCACAGTTCACAGTCCACAGTTCACAGTTCACAGTTGACAGTTCTCAGTTCACAGATCACAGTTCACAGTCTTCATTTAACAGTTTACAGTTCACAGTTCACAGTCTTCATTTCACAATTCACAGTTCGCAGTTCACAGTTCACAGATCACAGTTCACAGTTTACAGTTCACAGTTCACAGTTCACAGTTCACAGTTCACGGTTTACAGTTCTCAGTTCACACTTCACACTCCACAGTGCACAGTTCACAGTCCACAGTTCACATTTCACAGTTCTCAGTTTACAGTTCACAGTTCACAGTTCACAGTTCACAGTTCACAGTTCACGGTTTACAGTTCTCAGTTCACACTTCACACTTCACAGTGCACAGTTCACAGTCCACAGTTCACATTTCACAGTTCTCAGTTTACAGATCACAGTTCACAGTTATCATTTCACAGTTCATAGTTCACAGTTCACAGTTCCCAGTTCACAGTATTCATTTCACACTTCACAGTTCGCAGTTCACAGTTGACAGTTCACAGTCCACATTTAACTATTCACAGTTCACAGTTCTCAGTTCACAGTATTCATTTCACACTTCACACTTCGCAGTTCACAGTTGACAGTTCACAGTCCACAGTTCACTATTCACAGTTTACAGTTCTCAGTTCACAGTTGACAGTTCACAGTTCACTGTTCACAGCTCACAGTTCACAGTCTTCATTTCACAGTTTACAGTTCACAGTTCACAGTTCACAGTTCACAGTTCACAGTTCACAGTTCACATTTCACAGTTCTCAGTTTACAGATCACAGTTCACAGTCATCATTTCACAGTCCACAGTTCACAGTTCACAGTTCTCAGTTCACAGATCACAGTTCACAGTCTTCATTTCACAATTCACACTTCACAGTTCACAGTTCACAGATCACAGTTCACAGATCACAGTTCACAGATGACTGTTCACAGTTCACAGTTTTCATTTCACAATTCACAGATCGCAGTTCACAGTTCACAGATCACAGTTCACAGTTTACAGTTCACAGTTCACAGTTCATAGTTCACAGTTCACGGTTTACAGTTCTCAGTTCACACTTCACACTTCACAGTGCACAGTTCACAGTCCACAGTTGTGACGAGTCCGTTCTCCGCGGTGGCTCGTTACAACGGGTCCTCGTGCCTGTGAATGCTCGCCGTGCCGGGGTTCGCATTTCGTCGAGGAACTAACCGGCTCGGAGGTTACGGGAAGGTGCGGGTACGAAATAATCCTTCTCCTGATGTACTTTTACGCTCGCGGATCGCTCGCTCCCGGGGTACCGCGCGTCCGGGGTAACGCGGTGTATTCGCGGTGGTTGTCGGCTCGTTATCGCCGGCTCGCGGGCGGCTTGCGGTCGCGGTCGCGACGCGGGAAATCTCGGGGACCTGGTGATAGCCGTCCTCGGTGCTGCTCGCCGGGGAACGCCGTGAACCCCCGTGGGGCACGGGTTTGAGCGCGTAGGTTCTTAAGGGACGCGCCAATTGTCCGTGGGGCACGGAATCAAACGCGGGGGCGATACGGTACGCGTCGAGAGTCCGTGGGGCACGGGTTCGAACGCGGGGGTTCGGGCGGAACGCGCCGATGGGCCGTGGGACACGGATTCGGACGCGTGAGGTTACACGGAGCACGCCGACGTTCCGTGGGGCACGGAGTCAAGCGCGTGGGCGGCACGGAAGGCGTCGATAGCCCGTGGGGCACGGGGTCGACCGCGGGGAAATCGCGGGACGCGCCGATGGTCCGTGGGGCACGGAGTCGTACGCGAGAGAGTCCGTGGGGCACGGGTTCGAACGCGGGGGTTCGGGCGGAACGCGCCGATGGGCCGTGGGACACGGATTCGGACGCGTGAGGTTACACGGAGCACGCCGACGTTCCGTGGGGCACGGAGTCAAGCGCGTGGGCGGCACGGAAGGCGTCGATAGCCCGTGGGGCACGGGGTCGACCGCGGGGAAATCGCGGGACGCGCCGATGGTCCGTGGGGCACGGAGTCGTACGCGAGAGAGTCGAGGATCGCGCCGAGGATCCGTGGGACACGGATTCGAACACGTGAGAAAACCGGGACGCGTCGATGTCCGTGGGACACGGATCCGTGCGCGTGGGAATTTCGGATGTCGAGGAGCCGTGGGACACGGGCTCGACCGCGGGGCGGACCAGGGCGCGTCGATGTCCGTGGGACACGGATCCGTGCGCGTGGGAATTTCGGGTGTCGAGGAGCCGTGGGACACGGGCTCGAACACTAGAGAAGGGGCTACTTACTGGATCGGCCTGGTTGGATCGGAGATCGGCGAGGAACGAGAGCGCGCGTGATCTCTGCAGCGACTCTTATAGCGATCGCTTCGTGATGCTGCGGTGCGGTGCGGTGTGGAACTTGACGGAAGTTCCGGTGACGTCGCGCTTCCGTGTTGCCCATATTTGGCTTCCGTTTGGCGCCAAATGTGGCTCGTAGACGCGGGCACGCGCGGCGCGGTCGGTTCGTCGTGCATGGTTGGCGCGGTGCGGTTCGGTAGGCTTCGGTAACGGTCGGGGCGTTTCGGGTGACGGCGAGCGTTTACTAGTAACAGGCCTGTACCGAGAACAGGTCTGTTACACAGTTCACATTTCACAGTTCTCAGTTTACAGATCACAGTTCACAGTCATCATTTCACAGTTCATAGTTCACAGTTCACAGTTCACAGTTCACAGTTCACAGTTCACAGTTCCCAGTTCACAGTATTCATTTCACACTTCACAGTTCGCAGTTCACAGTTGACAGTTCACAGTCCACATTTAACTATTCACAGTTCACAGTTCTCAGTTCACAGTATTCATTTCACACTTCAGTCTTCACAGTGAACAGGTCACAGTCCACAGATCACAGTTCACAGTTCACAGTTGACATTTGACAGTTGACAGTTCACAGTTCACAGTTCACAGTTCCCCGTTCACAGTATTCATTTCACACTTCACACTTAGCAGTTCATAGTTGACAGTTGACAGTCCACAGGTCACTATTCACAGTTCACAGATCACAGTTCACAGTTCACAGTCTTCATTTCACACTTCACACTTCACAGTGCACAGTTCACAGTCCACAGTTCACAGTTCACAGTTCTCAATTCACAGATCACAGTTTACAGTCTTCATTTCACAATTCACAGTTCACAGTTCACAGTTCACAGATCACAGTTCACAGATCACAGTTCACAGTTCACAGTTCACAGTTCACAGTTCACAGTCCACAGTTCACTGTTCACAGATCACAGTTCACAGTTCACAGTCTTCATTTCACACTTCACACTTCACAGTGCACAGTTCACAGTCCACAGTTCACAGTCCACAGTTCACAGTTCACAGTTGACAGTTCTCAGTTCACAGATCACAGTTCACAGTCTTCATTTCACAGTTTACAGTTCACAGTTCACAGTCTTCATTTCACAATTCACAGTTCGCAGTTCACAGTTCACAGATCACAGTTCACAGTTTACAGTTCACAGTTCACAGTTCACAGTTCACAGTTCACGGTTTACAGTTCTCAGTTCACACTTCACACTTCACAGTGCACAGTTCACAGTCCACAGTTCACATTTCACAGTTCTCAGTTTACAGATCACAGTTCACAGTCATCATTTCACAGTTCATAGTTCACAGTTCACAGTTCACAGTTCCCAGTTCACAGTATTCATTTCACACTTCACAGTTCGCAGTTCACAGTTGACAGTTCACAGTCCACATTTAACTATTCACAGTTCACAGTTCTCAGTTCACAGTATTCATTTCACACTTCACACTTCGCAGTTCATAGTTGACAGTTGACAGTCCACAGTTCACTATTTACAGTTCACAGTTCTCAGTTCACAGATCACAGTTCACAGTCTTCATTTCACACTTCACAGTTCACAGTTCACAGTTCACAGTTCACAGATCACAGTTCACAGTTCACAGTTCACAGATCACAGTTCTCAGTTCACAGATCACAGTTCACAGTCTTCATTTCACAATTCACAGTTCACAGTTCACAGTTCACAGATCACAGTTCACAGATCACAGTTCACAGTTCACAGTCTTCATTTCACAATTCACAGTTCGCAGTTCACAGTTCACAGTTCACAGTTCACAGTTCACTCTTCACAGTTCACAGTTCACAGTTTACAGTTCACAGTTCACAGTTCACAGTTCACATTTCACAGTTCTCAGTTTACAGATCACAGTTCACAGTCATCATTTCACAGTCCACAGTTCACAGTTCACAGATCACAGTTCACTGTCTTCATTTCACACTTCACACTTCACAGTGCACAGTTCACAGTCCACAGTTCACAGTTCACAGTTGACAGTTCTCAGTTCACAGATCACAGTTCACAGTCTTCATTTCACAGTTTACAGTTCACAGTTCACAGTTCACAGTTCACAGTTCACAGTTCACAGATCACAGTTCACAGTCTTCATTTCACAGTTTACAGTTCACAGTTCACAGATCACAGTTCACAGATCACAGTTCACAGATGACTGTTCACAGTTCACAGTTTTCATTTCACAATTCACAGATCGCAGTTCACAGTTCACAGATCACAGTTCACAGTTTACAGTTCACAGTTCACAGTTCACAGTTCACAGTTCACAGTTCACGGTTTACAGTTCTCAGTTCACACTTCACACTTCACAGTGCACAGTTCACAGTCCACAGTTCACATTTCACAGTTCTCAGTTTACAGATCACAGTTCACAGTCATCATTTCACAGTTCATAGTTCACAGTTCACAGTTCACAGTTCACAGTTCCCAGTTCACAGTATTCATTTCACACTTCACAGTTCGCAGTTCACAGATCACACTTCACAGTTCACAGTTCACAGATCACAGACCACAGTTCACTGTTCACAGATCACAGTTCACAGTACACAGTCTTCATTTCATACTTCACAGTTCGCAGTTCACAGTTCACAGTTCACAGACCACAGTTCACAGTCCACTGTTCACAGTTCACAGTTCTCAGTTCACAGATCACAGTTCACAGACTTCATTTCACAATTCAGTTTTCACAGTTCACAGTTCTCAGTTCACAGATCACAGTTCACAGTCTTCATTTCACAGTTCACAGTTCACAGTTCACAGATCACAGACCACAGTTCACTGTCCACAGATCACAGTTCACAGTTCACAGTTCACAGTTGACAGTTGACAGTCCACAGTTCACTGTTCACAGTTCACAGTTCTCAGTTCACAGATCACAGTTCACAGTTCACAGTTCACAGTTCACAGTTCACAGTTCACAGTTTACAGTTCTCAGTTCACAGTTCACAGTTGACAGTTCACAGTTCACAGTTCACAGTTCACTCTTCACAGTTCACAGTTCACAGTCCACAGTTCACTGTTCACAATTCACAGTCTTCATTTCACACTTCACACTTCACAGTGCACAGTTCACAGATCACAGTTCACAGTGTTGATTTCACACTTCACAGTTCGCAGTTCACAGTTCACAGATCACAGTTCACAGTTCACAGTTCACAGTTCACAGTTCACAGTTCACAGTTCACAGTTCACAGTTCACAGTGTTCATTTCACACTTCACAGTTCGCAGTTCACAGTTCACAGATCACAGTTCACAGTTCACAGTTTACAGTTCACAGTTCACAGTTCACAGTTCACAGTTCACAGTTCACAGTTCACAGTTCACAGTTCACAGTTCACAGTTTACAGTTCTCAGTTCACAGTCTTCATTTCACACTTCACACTTCACAGTGCACAGTTCACAGTCCACAGTTCACAGTTCACAGTTCTCAGTTCACAGATCACAGTTCACAGTCTTCATTTCACAATTCACAGTTCACAGTTCACAGATCACAGTTCACAGATCACAGTTCACAGTTCACAGTTCACAGTCATCATTTCACAGTTCATAGTTCACAGTTCGCAGTTCACAGTTGACAGTTCACAGTCCACATTTCACTATTCACAGTTCACAGTTCTCTGTGCACAGTATTCATTTCACACTTCACACTTCGCAGTTCACAGTTGACAGTTCACACTCCACAGTTCACTGTTCACAGTTCACAGATCACAGTTCACAGTTCACAGTTCACAGATCACAGATCACAGTTCACAGTTCACAGTTCACAGATCACAGTTCACAGTTCACAGTTCACAGATCACAGATCACAGTTCACAGTTCACAGTTCACAGATCACAGATCACAGTTCACAGTTCACTGTTCACAGATCACAGTTCACAGATCACAGTTCACAGATGACTGTTCACAGTTCACAATTCACAGTTCGCAGTTCACAGTTTACAGTTCATAGTTCACAGTTCACAGTTCACGATTTACAGTTCTCAGTTCACACTTCACACTACACAGTGCACAGTTCACAGTCCACAGTTCACATTTCACAGTTCTCAGTTTACAGTTCACAGTTCACAGTTCCCAGTTCACAGTATTCATTTCACACTTCACAGTTCGCAGTTCACAGTCCACATTTAACTATTCACAGTTCACAGTTCTCAGTTCACAGTATTCATTTCACACTTCACACTTCACACTTCGAAGTTCACAGTTGACAGTTCACAGTCCACAGTTCACTATTCACAGTTTACAGTTCTCAGTTCATAGTTGACAGTTCACAGTTCACTGTTCACAGTTCACAGTTCACAGTCTTCATTTCACACTTCAGTCTTCACAGTGCACAGGTCACAGTCCACAGATCACAGTTCACAGTTGACATTTGACAGTTGACATTTGACAGTTGACAGTTCACAGCTCACAGTTCACAGTTCACAGTTCACAGTTCACAGTTCACAGTTCACAGTTCACAGTTCACAGTTCCCCGTTCACAGTATTCATTTCACACTTCACAGTTCGCAGTTCACAGTTCACAGATCACAGTTCACAGTTCACAGATCACAGTTCACAGTTCACAGTTCACAGTTCCCAGTTCGCAAGTCACAGTTCACATTTCACAGTTCACTGTCTTCATTTCATACTTCACAGTTCGCAGTTCACAGTTCACAGGTCACAGTTCACAGCCCACTGTTCACAGTTCACAGTTCTCAGTTCACAGATCACAATTCACAGACTTCATTTCACAATTCAGTTTTCACAGTTCACAGTTCACAGTTCACAGTTCACAGTCTTCATTTCACACTTCAGTCTTCACAGGGCACAGTTCACAGTTCACAGTCTTCATTTCACAATTCACAGTTCGCAGTTCACAGTTCACAGATCACACTTCACAGTTCACAGTTCACAGATCACAGACCACAGTTCACTGTTCACAGATCACAGTTCACAGTACACAGTCTTCATTTCATACTTCACAGTTCGCAGTTCACAGGTCACAGTTCACAGATCACAGTTCACTGTCCACAGATCACAGTTCACAGTTCACAGTTCACAGTTCACAGTTCACAGTTCACAGTTGACAGTTCACAGTCCACAGATCACTGTTCACAGTTCACAGTTCTCAGTTCACAGATCACAGTTCACAGTTCACAGTTCACAGTTCACAGTTCACAGTTCACAGTTCACAGTTCACAGTTCACAGTTCACAGTTCACAGTTCACAGTTGACAGTTGACAGTTCACAGTTCACAGTTCACTCTTCACAGTTCACAGTTCACAGTCCACAGTTCACTGTTCACAATTCACAGTCTTCATTTCACACTTCACACTTCACAGTTCACAGTCCACAGTTCACAGTTCACAGTTCTCAATTCACAGATCACAGTTCACAGTCTTCATTTCATACTTCACAGTTCGCAGTTCACAGTTCACAGGTCACAGTTCACAGCCCACTGTTCACAGTTCACAGTTCTCAGTTCACAGATCACAATTCACAGACTTCATTTCACAATTCAGTTTTCACAGTTCACAGTTCACAGTTCACAGTTCACAGTCTTCATTTCACACTTCAGTCTTCACAGGGCACAGTTCACAGTTCACAGTCTTCATTTCACAATTCACAGTTCGCAGTTCACAGTTCACAGATCACACTTCACAGTTCACAGTTCACAGATCACAGACCACAGTTCACTGTTCACAGATCACAGTTCACAGTACACAGTCTTCATTTCATACTTCACAGTTCGCAGTTCACAGTTCACAGTTCACAGATCACAGTTCACTGTCCACAGATCACAGTTCACAGATCACAGTTCACAGTTCACAGTTCACAGATCACAGATCACAGTTCACAGTTCACAGTTCACAGATCACAGATCACAGTTCACAGTTCACTGTTCACAGATCACAGTTCACAGATCACAGTTCACAGATGACTGTTCACAGTTCACAATTCACAGTTCGCAGTTCACAGTTTACAGTTCATAGTTCACAGTTCACAGTTCACGATTTACAGTTCTCAGTTCACACTTCACACTACACAGTGCACAGTTCACAGTCCACAGTTCACATTTCACAGTTCTCAGTTTACAGTTCACAGTTCACAGTTCCCAGTTCACAGTATTCATTTCACACTTCACAGTTCGCAGTTCACAGTCCACATTTAACTATTCACAGTTCACAGTTCTCAGTTCACAGTATTCATTTCACACTTCACACTTCACACTTCGAAGTTCACAGTTGACAGTTCACAGTCCACAGTTCACTATTCACAGTTTACAGTTCTCAGTTCATAGTTGACAGTTCACAGTTCACTGTTCACAGTTCACAGTTCACAGTCTTCATTTCACACTTCAGTCTTCACAGTGCACAGGTCACAGTCCACAGATCACAGTTCACAGTTGACATTTGACAGTTGACATTTGACAGTTGACAGTTCACAGCTCACAGTTCACAGTTCACAGTTCACAGTTCACAGTTCACAGTTCACAGTTCACAGTTCACAGTTCCCCGTTCACAGTATTCATTTCACACTTCACAGTTCGCAGTTCACAGTTCACAGATCACAGTTCACAGTTCACAGATCACAGTTCACAGTTCACAGTTCACAGTTCCCAGTTCGCAGGTCACAGTTCACATTTCACAGTTCACTGTCTTCATTTCATACTTCACAGTTCGCAGTTCACAGTTCACAGGTCACAGTTCACAGCCCACTGTTCACAGTTCACAGTTCTCAGTTCACAGATCACAATTCACAGACTTCATTTCACAATTCAGTTTTCACAGTTCACAGTTCACAGTTCACAGTTCACAGTCTTCATTTCACACTTCAGTCTTCACAGGGCACAGTTCACAGTTCACAGTCTTCATTTCACAATTCACAGTTCGCAGTTCACAGTTCACAGATCACACTTCACAGTTCACAGTTCACAGATCACAGACCACAGTTCACTGTTCACAGATCACAGTTCACAGTACACAGTCTTCATTTCATACTTCACAGTTCGCAGTTCACAGGTCACAGTTCACAGATCACAGTTCACTGTCCACAGATCACAGTTCACAGTTCACAGTTCACAGTTCACAGTTCACAGTTCACAGTTGACAGTTCACAGTCCACAGATCACTGTTCACAGTTCACAGTTTACAGTTCTCAGTTCACAGTTGACAGTTGACAGTTCACAGTTCACAGTTCACAGTTCACTCTTCACAGTTCACAGTTCACAGTCCACAGTTCACTGTTCACAATTCACAGTCTTCATTTCACACTTCACACTTCACAGTGCACAGTTCACAGATCACAGTTCACAGTGTTCATTTCACACTTCACAGTTCACAGTCCACAGTTCACAGTTCACTGTTCTCAGTTCACAGATCACAGTTCACAGTCTTCATTTCACAATTCACAGTTCACAGTCATCATTTCACAGTTCATAGTTCACAGTTCGCAGTTCACAGTTGACAGTTCACAGTCCACATTTCACTATTCACAGTTCACAGTTCTCTGTGCACAGTATTCATTTCACACTTCACACTTCGCAGTTCACAGTTGACAGTTCACACTCCACAGTTCACTGTTCACAGTTCACAGATCACAGTTCACAGTTCACAGTTCACAGATCACAGATCACAGTTCACAGTTCACAGTTCACAGATCACAGATCACAGTTCACAGTTCACTGTTCACAGATCACA
The DNA here is from genome assembly GCA_963971365.1 of Lasioglossum villosulum. Classification (NCBI taxonomy): domain Eukaryota; kingdom Metazoa; phylum Arthropoda; class Insecta; order Hymenoptera; family Halictidae; genus Lasioglossum; species Lasioglossum villosulum. The sequence goes on along the minus strand of CAXARU010000114.1, from coordinate 147,332 downwards.
GTTCACAGATCACAGTTCACAGATGACTGTTCACAGTTCACAATTCACAGTTCGCAGTTCACAGTTTACAGTTCATAGTTCACAGTTCACAGTTCACGATTTACAGTTCTCAGTTCACACTTCACACTACACAGTGCACAGTTCACAGTCCACAGTTCACATTTCACAGTTCTCAGTTTACAGTTCACAGTTCACAGTTCCCAGTTCACAGTATTCATTTCACACTTCACAGTTCGCAGTTCACAGTCCACATTTAACTATTCACAGTTCACAGTTCTCAGTTCACAGTATTCATTTCACACTTCACACTTCACACTTCGAAGTTCACAGTTGACAGTTCACAGTCCACAGTTCACTATTCACAGTTTACAGTTCTCAGTTCATAGTTGACAGTTCACAGTTCACTGTTCACAGTTCACAGTTCACAGTCTTCATTTCACACTTCAGTCTTCACAGTGCACAGGTCACAGTCCACAGATCACAGTTCACAGTTGACATTTGACAGTTGACATTTGACAGTTGACAGTTCACAGCTCACAGTTCACAGTTCACAGTTCACAGTTCACAGTTCACAGTTCACAGTTCCCCGTTCACAGTATTCATTTCACACTTCACAGTTCGCAGTTCACAGTTCACAGATCACAGTTCACAGTTCACAGATCACAGTTCACAGTTCACAGTTCACAGTTCCCAGTTCGCAGGTCACAGTTCACATTTCACAGTTCACTGTCTTCATTTCATACTTCACAGTTCGCAGTTCACAGTTCACAGGTCACAGTTCACAGCCCACTGTTCACAGTTCACAGTTCTCAGTTCACAGATCACAATTCACAGACTTCATTTCACAATTCAGTTTTCACAGTTCACAGTTCACAGTTCACAGTTCACAGTCTTCATTTCACACTTCAGTCTTCACAGGGCACAGTTCACAGTTCACAGTCTTCATTTCACAATTCACAGTTCGCAGTTCACAGTTCACAGATCACACTTCACAGTTCACAGTTCACAGATCACAGACCACAGTTCACTGTTCACAGATCACAGTTCACAGTACACAGTCTTCATTTCATACTTCACAGTTCGCAGTTCACAGGTCACAGTTCACAGATCACAGTTCACTGTCCACAGATCACAGTTCACAGTTCACAGTTCACAGTTCACAGTTCACAGTTCACAGTTGACAGTTCACAGTCCACAGATCACTGTTCACAGTTCACAGTTCTCAGTTCACAGATCACAGTTCACAGTTCACAGTTCACAGTTCACAGTTCACAGTTCACAGTTCACAGTTCACAGTTCACAGTTCACAGTTCACAGTTTACAGTTCACAGTTCACAGTTGACAGTTGACAGTTCACAGTTCACAGTTCACTCTTCACAGTTCACAGTTCACAGTCCACAGTTCACTGTTCACAATTCACAGTCTTCATTTCACACTTCACACTTCACAGTTCACAGTCCACAGTTCACAGTTCACAGTTCTCAATTCACAGATCACAGTTCACAGTCTTCATTTCACACTTCGCAGTTCACAGTTGACAGTTCACAGTCCACAGTTCACTGTTCACAGTTCACAGATCACAGATCACAGTTCACAGTTCACTGTTCACAGATCACAGTTCACAGATCACAGTTCACAGATGACTGTTCACAGTTCACAGCCTTCATTTCACAATTCACAGTTCGCAGTTCACAGTTCACAGATCACAGTTTACAGTTCATAGTTCACAGTTCACAGTTCACGATTTACAGTTCTCAGTTCTCACTTCACAATTCACAGTTCGCAGTTCACAGTTCACAGATCACAGATCACAGTTCACAGTTCACTGTTCACAGATCACAGTTCACAGATCACAGTTCACTGATGACTGTTCACAGTTCACAGCCTTCATTTCACAATTCACAGTTCGCAGTTCACAGTTCACAGTTCACAGTTCACAGTTCCCAGTTCGCAGGTCACAGTTCACTGTCTTCATTTCATACTTCACAGTTCGCAGTTCACAGTTCACAGGTCACAGTTCACAGCCCACTGTTCACAGTTCACAGTTCTCAGTTCACAGATCACAATTCACAGACTTCATTTCACAATTCAGTTTTCACAGTTCACAGTTCACAGTTCACAGTTCACAGTCTTCATTTCACACTTCAGTCTTCACAGGGCACAGTTCACAGTTCACAGTCTTCATTTCACAATTCACAGTTCGCAGTTCACAGTTCACAGATCACACTTCACAGTTCACAGTTCACAGATCACAGACCACAGTTCACTGTTCACAGATCACAGTTCACAGTACACAGTCTTCATTTCATACTTCACAGTTCGCAGTTCACAGTTCACAGTTCACAGATCACAGTTCACTGTCCACAGATCACAGTTCACAGATCACAGTTCACAGTTCACAGTTCACAGATCACAGATCACAGTTCACAGTTCACAGTTCACAGATCACAGATCACAGTTCACAGTTCACTGTTCACAGATCACAGTTCACAGATCACAGTTCACAGATGACTGTTCACAGTTCACAATTCACAGTTCGCAGTTCACAGTTTACAGTTCATAGTTCACAGTTCACAGTTCACGATTTACAGTTCTCAGTTCACACTTCACACTACACAGTGCACAGTTCACAGTCCACAGTTCACATTTCACAGTTCTCAGTTTACAGTTCACAGTTCACAGTTCCCAGTTCACAGTATTCATTTCACACTTCACAGTTCGCAGTTCACAGTCCACATTTAACTATTCACAGTTCACAGTTCTCAGTTCACAGTATTCATTTCACACTTCACACTTCACACTTCGAAGTTCACAGTTGACAGTTCACAGTCCACAGTTCACTATTCACAGTTTACAGTTCTCAGTTCATAGTTGACAGTTCACAGTTCACTGTTCACAGTTCACAGTTCACAGTCTTCATTTCACACTTCAGTCTTCACAGTGCACAGGTCACAGTCCACAGATCACAGTTCACAGTTGACATTTGACAGTTGACATTTGACAGTTGACAGTTCACAGCTCACAGTTCACAGTTCACAGTTCACAGTTCACAGTTCACAGTTCACAGTTCACAGTTCACAGTTCCCCGTTCACAGTATTCATTTCACACTTCACAGTTCGCAGTTCACAGTTCACAGATCACAGTTCACAGTTCACAGATCACAGTTCACAGTTCACAGTTCACAGTTCCCAGTTCGCAGGTCACAGTTCACATTTCACAGTTCACTGTCTTCATTTCATACTTCACAGTTCGCAGTTCACAGTTCACAGATCACAGTTCACAGTTCACAGTTCACAGATCACAGATCACAGTTCACAGTTCACTGTTCACAGATCACAGTTCACAGATCACAGTTCACAGATGACTGTTCACAGTTCACAATTCACAGTTCGCAGTTCACAGTTTACAGTTCATAGTTCACAGTTCACAGTTCACGATTTACAGTTCTCAGTTCACACTTCACACTACACAGTGCACAGTTCACAGTCCACAGTTCACATTTCACAGTTCTCAGTTTACAGTTCACAGTTCACAGTTCCCAGTTCACAGTATTCATTTCACACTTCACAGTTCGCAGTTCACAGTCCACATTTAACTATTCACAGTTCACAGTTCTCAGTTCACAGTATTCATTTCACACTTCACACTTCACACTTCGAAGTTCACAGTTGACAGTTCACAGTCCACAGTTCACTATTCACAGTTTACAGTTCTCAGTTCATAGTTGACAGTTCACAGTTCACTGTTCACAGTTCACAGTTCACAGTCTTCATTTCACACTTCAGTCTTCACAGTGCACAGGTCACAGTCCACAGATCACAGTTCACAGTTGACATTTGACAGTTGACATTTGACAGTTGACAGTTCACAGCTCACAGTTCACAGTTCACAGTTCACAGTTCACAGTTCACAGTTCACAGTTCCCCGTTCACAGTATTCATTTCACACTTCACAGTTCGCAGTTCACAGTTCACAGATCACAGTTCACAGTTCACAGATCACAGTTCACAGTTCACAGTTCACAGTTCCCAGTTCGCAGGTCACAGTTCACATTTCACAGTTCACTGTCTTCATTTCATACTTCACAGTTCGCAGTTCACAGTTCACAGGTCACAGTTCACAGCCCACTGTTCACAGTTCACAGTTCTCAGTTCACAGATCACAATTCACAGACTTCATTTCACAATTCAGTTTTCACAGTTCACAGTTCACAGTTCACAGTTCACAGTCTTCATTTCACACTTCAGTCTTCACAGGGCACAGTTCACAGTTCACAGTCTTCATTTCACAATTCACAGTTCGCAGTTCACAGTTCACAGATCACACTTCACAGTTCACAGTTCACAGATCACAGACCACAGTTCACTGTTCACAGATCACAGTTCACAGTACACAGTCTTCATTTCATACTTCACAGTTCGCAGTTCACAGGTCACAGTTCACAGATCACAGTTCACTGTCCACAGATCACAGTTCACAGTTCACAGTTCACAGTTCACAGTTCACAGTTCACAGTTGACAGTTCACAGTCCACAGATCACTGTTCACAGTTCACAGTTCTCAGTTCACAGATCACAGTTCACAGTTCACAGTTCACAGTTCACAGTTCACAGTTCACAGTTCACAGTTCACAGTTCACAGTTCACAGTTCACAGTTTACAGTTCACAGTTCACAGTTGACAGTTGACAGTTCACAGTTCACAGTTCACTCTTCACAGTTCACAGTTCACAGTCCACAGTTCACTGTTCACAATTCACAGTCTTCATTTCACACTTCACACTTCACAGTTCACAGTCCACAGTTCACAGTTCACAGTTCTCAATTCACAGATCACAGTTCACAGTCTTCATTTCACACTTCGCAGTTCACAGTTGACAGTTCACAGTCCACAGTTCACTGTTCACAGTTCACAGATCACAGATCACAGTTCACAGTTCACTGTTCACAGATCACAGTTCACAGATCACAGTTCACAGATGACTGTTCACAGTTCACAGCCTTCATTTCACAATTCACAGTTCGCAGTTCACAGTTCACAGATCACAGTTTACAGTTCATAGTTCACAGTTCACAGTTCACGATTTACAGTTCTCAGTTCTCACTTCACAATTCACAGTTCGCAGTTCACAGTTCACAGATCACAGATCACAGTTCACAGTTCACTGTTCACAGATCACAGTTCACAGATCACAGTTCACTGATGACTGTTCACAGTTCACAGCCTTCATTTCACAATTCACAGTTCGCAGTTCACAGTTCACAGTTCACAGTTCACAGTTCCCAGTTCGCAGGTCACAGTTCACTGTCTTCATTTCATACTTCACAGTTCGCAGTTCACAGTTCACAGGTCACAGTTCACAGCCCACTGTTCACAGTTCACAGTTCTCAGTTCACAGATCACAATTCACAGACTTCATTTCACAATTCAGTTTTCACAGTTCACAGTTCACAGTTCACAGTTCACAGTCTTCATTTCACACTTCAGTCTTCACAGGGCACAGTTCACAGTTCACAGTCTTCATTTCACAATTCACAGTTCGCAGTTCACAGTTCACAGATCACACTTCACAGTTCACAGTTCACAGATCACAGACCACAGTTCACTGTTCACAGATCACAGTTCACAGTACACAGTCTTCATTTCATACTTCACAGTTCGCAGTTCACAGTTCACAGTTCACAGATCACAGTTCACTGTCCACAGATCACAGTTCACAGATCACAGTTCACAGTTCACAGTTCACAGATCACAGATCACAGTTCACAGTTCACAGTTCACAGATCACAGATCACAGTTCACAGTTCACTGTTCACAGATCACAGTTCACAGATCACAGTTCACAGATGACTGTTCACAGTTCACAATTCACAGTTCGCAGTTCACAGTTTACAGTTCATAGTTCACAGTTCACAGTTCACGATTTACAGTTCTCAGTTCACACTTCACACTACACAGTGCACAGTTCACAGTCCACAGTTCACATTTCACAGTTCTCAGTTTACAGTTCACAGTTCACAGTTCCCAGTTCACAGTATTCATTTCACACTTCACAGTTCGCAGTTCACAGTCCACATTTAACTATTCACAGTTCACAGTTCTCAGTTCACAGTATTCATTTCACACTTCACACTTCACACTTCGAAGTTCACAGTTGACAGTTCACAGTCCACAGTTCACTATTCACAGTTTACAGTTCTCAGTTCATAGTTGACAGTTCACAGTTCACTGTTCACAGTTCACAGTTCACAGTCTTCATTTCACACTTCAGTCTTCACAGTGCACAGGTCACAGTCCACAGATCACAGTTCACAGTTGACATTTGACAGTTGACATTTGACAGTTGACAGTTCACAGCTCACAGTTCACAGTTCACAGTTCACAGTTCACAGTTCACAGTTCACAGTTCACAGTTCACAGTTCCCCGTTCACAGTATTCATTTCACACTTCACAGTTCGCAGTTCACAGTTCACAGATCACAGTTCACAGTTCACAGATCACAGTTCACAGTTCACAGTTCACAGTTCCCAGTTCGCAGGTCACAGTTCACATTTCACAGTTCACTGTCTTCATTTCATACTTCACAGTTCGCAGTTCACAGTTCACAGGTCACAGTTCACAGCCCACTGTTCACAGTTCACAGTTCTCAGTTCACAGATCACAATTCACAGACTTCATTTCACAATTCAGTTTTCACAGTTCACAGTTCACAGTTCACAGTTCACAGTCTTCATTTCACACTTCAGTCTTCACAGGGCACAGTTCACAGTTCACAGTCTTCATTTCACAATTCACAGTTCGCAGTTCACAGTTCACAGATCACACTTCACAGTTCACAGTTCACAGATCACAGACCACAGTTCACTGTTCACAGATCACAGTTCACAGTACACAGTCTTCATTTCATACTTCACAGTTCGCAGTTCACAGGTCACAGTTCACAGATCACAGTTCACTGTCCACAGATCACAGTTCACAGTTCACAGTTCACAGTTCACAGTTCACAGTTCACAGTTGACAGTTCACAGTCCACAGATCACTGTTCACAGTTCACAGTTCTCAGTTCACAGATCACAGTTCACAGTTCACAGTTCACAGTTCACAGTTCACAGTTCACAGTTCACAGTTCACAGTTCACAGTTCACAGTTCACAGTTCACAGTTTACAGTTCACAGTTCACAGTTGACAGTTGACAGTTCACAGTTCACAGTTCACTCTTCACAGTTCACAGTTCACAGTCCACAGTTCACTGTTCACAATTCACAGTCTTCATTTCACACTTCACACTTCACAGTTCACAGTCCACAGTTCACAGTTCACAGTTCTCAATTCACAGATCACAGTTCACAGTCTTCATTTCACACTTCGCAGTTCACAGTTGACAGTTCACAGTCCACAGTTCACTGTTCACAGTTCACAGATCACAGATCACAGTTCACAGTTCACTGTTCACAGATCACAGTTCACAGATCACAGTTCACAGATGACTGTTCACAGTTCACAGCCTTCATTTCACAATTCACAGTTCGCAGTTCACAGTTCACAGATCACAGTTTACAGTTCATAGTTCACAGTTCACAGTTCACGATTTACAGTTCTCAGTTCTCACTTCACAATTCACAGTTCGCAGTTCACAGTTCACAGATCACAGATTACAGTTCACTGTTCACTGTTCACAGATCACAGTTCACAGATCACAGTTCACAGATGACTGTTCACAGTTCACAGCCTTCATTTCACAATTCACAGTTCGCAGTTCACAGTTCACAGATCACAGTTTACAGTTCATAGTTCACAGTTCACAGTTCACGATTTACAGTTCTCAGTTCTCACTTCACAATTCACAGTTCGCAGTTCACAGTTCACAGATCACAGATCACAGTTCACAGTTCACTGTTCACAGATCACAGTTCACAGATCACAGTTCACAGATGACTGTTCACAGTTCACAGCCTTCATTTCACAATTCACAGTTCGCAGTTCACAGTTCACAGTTCACAGTTCACAGTTCCCAGTTCGCAGGTCACAGTTCACATTTCACAGTTCACTGTCTTCATTTCATACTTCACAGTTCGCAGTTCACAGTTCACAGGTCACAGTTCACAGCCCACTGTTCACAGTTCACAGTTCTCAGTTCACAGATCACAATTCACAGACTTCATTTCACAATTCAGTTTTCACAGTTCACAGTTCACAGTTCACAGTTCACAGTCTTCATTTCACACTTCAGTCTTCACAGGGCACAGTTCACAGTTCACAGTCTTCATTTCACAATTCACAGTTCGCAGTTCACAGTTCACAGATCACACTTCACAGTTCACAGTTCACAGATCACAGACCACAGTTCACTGTTCACAGATCACAGTTCACAGTACACAGTCTTCATTTCATACTTCACAGTTCGCAGTTCACAGTTCACAGTTCACAGATCACAGTTCACTGTCCACAGATCACAGTTCACAGTTCACAGTTCACAGTTCACAGTTGACAGTTCACAGTCCACAGTTCACTGTTCACAGTTCACAGTTCTCAGTTCACAGATCACAGTTCACAGTCTTCATTTCACATTTCACAGTTCACAGTCATCATGTCACTGTTCATTGTTCACAGTTCACAGTTCACAGTTCCCAGTTCACAGTATTCATTTCACACTTCACAGTTCGCAGTTCACAGTTGACAGTTCACAGTCCACATTTCACTATTCACAGTTCACAGTTCTCAGTTCACAGTATTCATTTCACACTTCACACTTCGCAGTTCACAGTTGACAGTTCACAGTCCACTGTTCACTGTTCACAGTTCACAGATCACAGTTCACAGTTCACAGTTCACAGTTCACAGATCACAGATCACAGTTCACAGTTCACTGTTCACAGATCACAGTTCACAGATCACAGTTCACAGATGACTGTTCACAGTTCACAGCCTTCATTTCACAATTCACAGTTCGCAGTTCACAGTTCACAGTTCACAGTTCACAGTTCACAGTTCACAGTTCACAGTTTACAGTTTACAGTTCTCAGTTCACAGTTGACAGTTGACAGTTCACAGTTCACAGTTCACTCTTCACAGTTCACAGTTCACAGTTCACAGTCCACAGTTCACTGTTCACAATTCACAGTCTTCATTTCACACTTCACACTTCACAGTGCACAGTTCACAGATCACAGTTCACAGTGTTCATTTCACACTTCACAGTTCACAGTCCACAGTTCACAGTTCACAGTTCTCAGTTCACAGATCACAGTTCACAGTCTTCATTTCACAATTCACAGTTCACAGTCATCATTTCACAGTTCATAGTTCACAGTTCGCAGTTCACAGTTGACAGTTCACAGTCCACATTTCCCTATTCACAGTTCACAGTTCTCAGTTCACAGTATTCATTTCACACTTCACACTTCGCAGTTCACAGTTGACAGTTCACAGTTCACAGTTCACTGTTCACAGTTCACAGATCACAGTTCACAGTTCACAGTTCACAGATCACAGATCACAGTTCACAGTTCACAGTTCACAGATCACAGATCACAGTTCACAGTTCACTGTTCACAGATCACAGTTCACAGATCACAGTTCACAGATGACTGTTCACAGTTCACAATTCACAGTTCGCAGTTCACAGTTCACAGATCACAGTTCACAGTTTACAGTTCATAGTTCACAGTTCACAGCTCACGATTTACAGTTCTCAGTTCACACTTCACACTACACAGTGCACAGTTCACAGTCCACAGTTCACATTTTACAGTTCTCAGTTTACAGTTCACAGTTCACAGTTCACAGTTCCCAGTTCACAGATCACAATTCACAGACTTCATTTCACAATTCAGTTTTCACAGTTCACAGTTCACAGTTCACAGTCTTCATTTCACACTTCAGTCTTCACAGGGCACAGTTCACAGTTCACAGTCTTCATTTCACAATTCACAGTTCGCAGTTCACAGTTCACAGATCACACTTCACAGTTCACAGTTCACAGATCACAGACCACAGTTCACTGTTCACAGATCACAGTTCACAGTACACAGTCTTCATTTCATACTTCACAGTTCGCAGTTCACAGGTCACAGTTCACAGATCACAGTTCACTGTCCACAGATCACAGTTCACAGTTCACAGTTCACAGTTCACAGTTCACAGTTCACAGTTCACAGTTGACAGTTCACAGTCCACAGTTCACTGTTCACAGTTCACAGTTCTCAGTTCACAGATCACAGTTCACAGATCACAGTTCACAGTCTTCATTTCCCATTTCACAGTTCACAGTCATCATGTCACTGTTCATTGTTCACAGTTCACTGTCCACAGATCACAGTTTACAGTTCATAGTTCACAGTTCACAGTTCACGATTTACAGTTCTCAGTTCTCACTTCACAATTCACAGTTCGCAGTTCACAGTTCACAGATCACAGTTCACAGTTCACAGTTCACAGTTCACAGTTCACAGTTCACAGTTCACAGTTCACAGTTCACAGTTCACAGTTCACAGTTCACAGTTCACAGTTTACAGTTCTCAGTTCACAGTTGACAGTTGACAGTTCACAGTTCACAGTTCACTCTTCACAGTTCACAGTTCACAGTTCACAGTCCACAGTTCACTGTTCACAATTCACAGTCTTCATTTCACACTTCACACTTCACAGTGCACAGTTCACAGATCACAGTTCACAGTGTTCATTTCACACTTCACAGTTCACAGTCCACAGTTCACAGTTCACAGTTCTCAGTTCACAGATCACAGTTCACAGTCTTCATTTCACAATTCACAGTTCACAGTCATCATTTCACAGTTCATAGTTCACAGTTCGCAGTTCACAGTTGACAGTTCACAGTCCACATTTCCCTATTCACAGTTCACAGTTCTCAGTTCACAGTATTCATTTCACACTTCACACTTCGCAGTTCACAGTTGACAGTTCACAGTTCACAGTTCACTGTTCACAGTTCACAGATCACAGTTCACAGTTCACAGTTCACAGATCACAGATCACAGTTCACAGTTCACAGTTCACAGATCACAGATCACAGTTCACAGTTCACTGTTCACAGATCACAGTTCACAGATCACAGTTCACAGATGACTGTTCACAGTTCACAATTCACAGTTCGCAGTTCACAGTTCACAGATCACAGTTCACAGTTTACAGTTCATAGTTCACAGTTCACAGCTCACGATTTACAGTTCTCAGTTCACACTTCACACTACACAGTGCACAGTTCACAGTCCACAGTTCACATTTTACAGTTCTCAGTTTACAGTTCACAGTTCACAGTTCCCAGTTCACAGATCACAATTCACAGACTTCATTTCACAATTCAGTTTTCACAGTTCACAGTTCACAGTTCACAGTCTTCATTTCACACATCAGTCTTCACAGGGCACAGTTCACAGTTCACAGTCTTCATTTCACAATTCACAGTTCGCAGTTCACAGTTCACAGATCACACTTCACAGTTCACAGTTCACAGATCACAGACCACAGTTCACTGTTCACAGATCACAGTTCACAGTACACAGTCTTCATTTCATACTTCACAGTTCGCAGTTCACAGGTCACAGTTCACAGATCACAGTTCACTGTCCACAGATCACAGTTCACAGTTCACAGTTCACAGTTCACAGTTCACAGTTCACAGTTGACAGTTCACAGTCCACAGTTCACTGTTCACAGTTCACAGTTCTCAGTTCACAGATCACAGTTCACAGTTCACAGTTCACAGTTCACAGTTCACAGTTCACAGTTCACAGTTCACAGTTCACAGTTCACAGTTCACAGTTCACAGTTCACAGTTTACAGTTCACAGTTCACAGTTGACAGTTGACAGTTCACAGTTCACAGTTCACTCTTCACAGTTCACAGTTCACAGTCCACAGTTCACTGTTCACAATTCACAGTCTTCATTTCACACTTCACACTTCACACTTCACAGTTCACAGTCCACAGTTCACAGTTCACAGTTCTCAATTCACAGATCACAGTTCACAGTCTTCATTTCACACTTCGCAGTTCACAGCCTTCATTTCACAATTCACAGTTCGCAGTTCACAGTTCACAGATCACAGTTTACAGTTCATAGTTCACAGTTCACAGTTCACGATTTACAGTTCTCAGTTCTCACTTCACAATTCACAGTTCGCAGTTCACAGTTCACAGATCACAGTTTACAGTTCATAGTTCACAGTTCACAGTTCACAGTTCACAGTTCACAGTTCACAGTTCACAGTTCCCCGTTCACAGTATTCATTTCACACTTCACAGTTCGCAGTTCACAGTTCACAGATCACAGTTCACAGTTCACAGATCACAGTTCACAGTTCACAGTTCACAGTTCACAGTTCCCAGTTCGCAGGTCACAGTTCACATTTCACAGTTCACTGTCTTCATTTCATACTTCACAGTTCGCAGTTCACAGTTCACAGGTCACAGTTCACAGCCCACTGTTCACAGTTCACAGTTCTCAGTTCACAGATCACAATTCACAGACTTCATTTCACAATTCAGTTTTCACAGTTCACAGTTCACAGTTCACAGTTCACAGTCTTCATTTCACACTTCAGTCTTCACAGGGCACAGTTCACAGTTCACAGTCTTCATTTCACAATTCACAGTTCGCAGTTCACAGTTCACAGATCACACTTCACAGTTCACAGTTCACAGATCACAGACCACAGTTCACTGTTCACAGATCACAGTTCACGGTACACAGTCTTCATTTCATACTTCACAGTTCGCAGTTCACAGTTCACAGTTCACAGATCACAGTTCACTGTCCACAGATCACAGTTCACAGTTCACAGTTCACAGTTCACAGTTGACAGTTCACAGTCCACAGTTCACTGTTCACAGTTCACAGTTCTCAGTTCACAGTATTCATTTCACACTTCACACTTCGCAGTTCACAGTTGACAGTTCACAGTCCACTGTTCACTGTTCACAGTTCACAGATCACAGTTCACAGTCTTCATTTCACACTTCACACTTCACAGTGCACAGTTCACAGATCACAGTTCACAGTGTTCATTTCACACTTCACAGTTCACGGTCCACAGTTCACAGTTCACAGTTCTCAGTTCACAGATCACAGTTCACAGTCTTCATTTCACAATTCACAGTTCACAGTCATCATTTCACAGTTCATAGTTCACAGTTCGCAGTTCACAGTTCACAGTTCACAGTCTTCATTTCACAATTCACAGTTCGCAGTTCACAGTTCACAGATCACACTTCACAGTTCACAGTTCACAGATCACAGACCACAGTTCACTGTTCACAGATCACAGTTCACAGTACACAGTCTTCATTTCATACTTCACAGTTCGCAGTTCACAGTTCACAGTTCACAGATCACAGTTCACTGTCCACAGATCACAGTTCACAGTTCACAGTTCACAGTTCACAGTTGACAGTTCACAGTCCACAGTTCACTGTTCACAGTTCACAGTTCTCAGTTCACAGATCACAGTTCACAGTCTTCATTTCACATTTCACAGTTCACAGTCATCATGTCACTGTTCATTGTTCACAGTTCACAGTTCACAGTTCCCAGTTCACAGTATTCATTTCACACTTCACAGTTCGCAGTTCACAGTTGACAGTTCACAGTCCACATTTCACTATTCACAGTTCACAGTTCTCAGTTCACAGTATTCATTTCACACTTCACACTTCGCAGTTCACAGTTGACAGTTCACAGTCCACTGTTCACTGTTCACAGTTCACAGATCACAGTTCACAGTTCACAGTTCACAGTTCACAGATCACAGATCACAGTTCACAGTTCACTGTTCACAGATCACAGTTCACAGATCACAGTTCACAGATGACTGTTCACAGTTCACAGCCTTCATTTCACAATTCACAGTTCGCAGTTCACAGTTCACAGTTCACAGTTCACAGTTCACAGTTCACAGTTCACAGTTTACAGTTTACAGTTCTCAGTTCACAGTTGACAGTTGACAGTTCACAGTTCACAGTTCACTCTTCACAGTTCACAGTTCACAGTTCACAGTCCACAGTTCACTGTTCACAATTCACAGTCTTCATTTCACACTTCACACTTCACAGTGCACAGTTCACAGATCACAGTTCACAGTGTTCATTTCACACTTCACAGTTCACAGTCCACAGTTCACAGTTCACAGTTCTCAGTTCACAGATCACAGTTCACAGTCTTCATTTCACAATTCACAGTTCACAGTCATCATTTCACAGTTCATAGTTCACAGTTCGCAGTTCACAGTTGACAGTTCACAGTCCACATTTCCCTATTCACAGTTCACAGTTCTCAGTTCACAGTATTCATTTCACACTTCACACTTCGCAGTTCACAGTTGACAGTTCACAGTTCACAGTTCACTGTTCACAGTTCACAGATCACAGTTCACAGTTCACAGTTCACAGATCACAGATCACAGTTCACAGTTCACAGTTCACAGATCACAGATCACAGTTCACAGTTCACTGTTCACAGATCACAGTTCACAGATCACAGTTCACAGATGACTGTTCACAGTTCACAATTCACAGTTCGCAGTTCACAGTTCACAGATCACAGTTCACAGTTTACAGTTCATAGTTCACAGTTCACAGCTCACGATTTACAGTTCTAAGTTCACACTTCACACTACACAGTGCACAGTTCACAGTCCACAGTTCACATTTTACAGTTCTCAGTTTACAGTTCACAGTTCACAGTTCACAGTTCCCAGTTCACAGATCACAATTCACAGACTTCATTTCACAATTCAGTTTTCACAGTTCACAGTTCACAGTTCACAGTCTTCATTTCACACTTCAGTCTTCACAGGGCACAGTTCACAGTTCACAGTCTTCATTTCACAATTCACAGTTCGCAGTTCACAGTTCACAGATCACACTTCACAGTTCACAGTTCACAGATCACAGACCACAGTTCACTGTTCACAGATCACAGTTCACAGTACACAGTCTTCATTTCATACTTCACAGTTCGCAGTTCACAGGTCACAGTTCACAGATCACAGTTCACTGTCCACAGATCACAGTTCACAGTTCACAGTTCACAGTTCACAGTTCACAGTTCACAGTTCACAGTTGACAGTTCACAGTCCACAGTTCACTGTTCACAGTTCACAGTTCTCAGTTCACAGATCACAGTTCACAGATCACAGTTCACAGTCTTCATTTCCCATTTCACAGTTCACAGTCATCATGTCACTGTTCATTGTTCACAGTTCACTGTCCACAGATCACAGTTTACAGTTCATAGTTCACAGTTCACAGTTCACGATTTACAGTTCTCAGTTCTCACTTCACAATTCACAGTTCGCAGTTCACAGTTCACAGATCACAGTTCACAGTTCACAGTTCACAGTTCACAGTTCACAGTTCACAGTTCACAGTTCACAGTTCACAGTTCACAGTTCACAGTTCACAGTTCACAGTTCACAGTTCACAGTTTACAGTTCTCAGTTCACAGTTGACAGTTGACAGTTCACAGTTCACAGTTCACTCTTCACAGTTCACAGTTCACAGTTCACAGTCCACAGTTCACTGTTCACAATTCACAGTCTTCATTTCACACTTCACACTTCACAGTGCACAGTTCACAGATCACAGTTCACAGTGTTCATTTCACACTTCACAGTTCACAGTCCACAGTTCACAGTTCACAGTTCTCAGTTCACAGATCACAGTTCACAGTCTTCATTTCACAATTCACAGTTCACAGTCATCATTTCACAGTTCATAGTTCACAGTTCGCAGTTCACAGTTGACAGTTCACAGTCCACATTTCCCTATTCACAGTTCACAGTTCTCAGTTCACAGTATTCATTTCACACTTCACACTTCGCAGTTCACAGTTGACAGTTCACAGTTCACAGTTCACTGTTCACAGTTCACAGATCACAGTTCACAGTTCACAGTTCACAGATCACAGATCACAGTTCACAGTTCACAGTTCACAGATCACAGATCACAGTTCACAGTTCACTGTTCACAGATCACAGTTCACAGATCACAGTTCACAGATGACTGTTCACAGTTCACAATTCACAGTTCGCAGTTCACAGTTCACAGATCACAGTTCACAGTTTACAGTTCATAGTTCACAGTTCACAGCTCACGATTTACAGTTCTCAGTTCACACTTCACACTACACAGTGCACAGTTCACAGTCCACAGTTCACATTTTACAGTTCTCAGTTTACAGTTCACAGTTCACAGTTCCCAGTTCACAGATCACAATTCACAGACTTCATTTCACAATTCAGTTTTCACAGTTCACAGTTCACAGTTCACAGTCTTCATTTCACACTTCAGTCTTCACAGGGCACAGTTCACAGTTCACAGTCTTCATTTCACAATTCACAGTTCGCAGTTCACAGTTCACAGATCACACTTCACAGTTCACAGTTCACAGATCACAGACCACAGTTCACTGTTCACAGATCACAGTTCACAGTACACAGTCTTCATTTCATACTTCACAGTTCGCAGTTCACAGGTCACAGTTCACAGATCACAGTTCACTGTCCACAGATCACAGTTCACAGTTCACAGTTCACAGTTCACAGTTCACAGTTCACAGTTGACAGTTCACAGTCCACAGTTCACTGTTCACAGTTCACAGTTCTCAGTTCACAGATCACAGTTCACAGTTCACAGTTCACAGTTCACAGTTCACAGTTCACAGTTCACAGTTCACAGTTCACAGTTCACAGTTCACAGTTCACAGTTCACAGTTCACAGTTTACAGTTCACAGTTCACAGTTGACAGTTGACAGTTCACAGTTCACAGTTCACTCTTCACAGTTCACAGTTCACAGTCCACAGTTCACTGTTCACAATTCACAGTCTTCATTTCACACTTCACACTTCACACTTCACAGTTCACAGTCCACAGTTCACAGTTCACAGTTCTCAATTCACAGATCACAGTTCACAGTCTTCATTTCACACTTCGCAGTTCACAGCCTTCATTTCACAATTCACAGTTCGCAGTTCACAGTTCACAGATCACAGTTTACAGTTCATAGTTCACAGTTCACAGTTCACGATTTACAGTTCTCAGTTCTCACTTCACAATTCACAGTTCGCAGTTCACAGTTCACAGATCACAGTTTACAGTTCATAGTTCACAGTTCACAGTTCACAGTTCACAGTTCACAGTTCACAGTTCCCCGTTCACAGTATTCATTTCACACTTCACAGTTCGCAGTTCACAGTTCACAGATCACAGTTCACAGTTCACAGATCACAGTTCACAGTTCACAGTTCACAGTTCACAGTTCCCAGTTCGCAGGTCACAGTTCACATTTCACAGTTCACTGTCTTCATTTCATACTTCACAGTTCGCAGTTCACAGTTCACAGGTCACAGTTCACAGCCCACTGTTCACAGTTCACAGTTCTCAGTTCACAGATCACAATTCACAGACTTCATTTCACAATTCAGTTTTCACAGTTCACAGTTCACAGTTCACAGTTCACAGTCTTCATTTCACACTTCAGTCTTCACAGGGCACAGTTCACAGTTCACAGTCTTCATTTCACAATTCACAGTTCGCAGTTCACAGTTCACAGATCACACTTCACAGTTCACAGTTCACAGATCACAGACCACAGTTCACTGTTCACAGATCACAGTTCACGGTACACAGTCTTCATTTCATACTTCACAGTTCGCAGTTCACAGTTCACAGTTCACAGATCACAGTTCACTGTCCACAGATCACAGTTCACAGTTCACAGTTCACAGTTCACAGTTGACAGTTCACAGTCCACAGTTCACTGTTCACAGTTCACAGTTCTCAGTTCACAGTATTCATTTCACACTTCACACTTCGCAGTTCACAGTTGACAGTTCACAGTCCACTGTTCACTGTTCACAGTTCACAGATCACAGTTCACAGTCTTCATTTCACACTTCACACTTCACAGTGCACAGTTCACAGATCACAGTTCACAGTGTTCATTTCACACTTCACAGTTCACAGTCCACAGTTCACAGTTCACAGTTCTCAGTTCACAGATCACAGTTCACAGTCTTCATTTCACAATTCACAGTTCACAGTCATCATTTCACAGTTCGCAGTTCACAGTTGACAGTTCACAGTCCACATTTCACTATTCACAGTTCACAGTTCTCAGTTCACAGTATTCATTTCACACTTCACACTTCGCAGTTCACAGTTGACAGTTCACAGTCCACTGTTCACTGTTCACAGTTCACAGATCACAGATCACAGTTCACAGTTCACAGTTCACAGTTCACAGATCACAGATCACAGTTCACAGTTCACTGTTCACAGATCACAGTTCACAGATCACAGTTCACAGATGACTGTTCACAGTTCACAGCCTTCATTTCACAATTCACAGTTCGCAGTTCACAGTTCACAGATCACAGTTTACAGTTCATAGTTCACAGTTCACAGTTCACGATTTACAGTTCTCAGTTCTCACTTCACAATTCACAGTTCGCAGTTCACAGTTCACAGATCACAGTTCACAGTTCACAGATCACAGTTCACAGTTCACAGTTCACAGTTCACAGTTCACAGTTCACAGTTCACAGTTCACAGTTCACAGTTCACAGTTCACAGTTCACAGTTTACAGTTCTCAGTTCACAGTTGACAGTTGACAGTTCACAGTTCACAGTTCACTCTTCACAGTTCACAGTTCACAGTTCACAGTTCACAGTCCACAGTTCACTGTTCACAATTCACAGTCTTCATTTCACACTTCACACTTCACAGTGCACAGTTCACAGATCACAGTTCACAGTGTTCATTTCACACTTCACAGTTCACGGTCCACAGTTCACAGTTCACAGTTCTCAGTTCACAGATCACAGTTCACAGTCTTCATTTCACAATTCACAGTTCACAGTCATCATTTCACAGTTCATAGTTCACAGTTCGCAGTTCACAGTTGACAGTTCACAGTCCACATTTCACTATTCACAGTTCACAGTTCTCAGTTCACAGTATTCATTTCACACTTCACACTTCGCAGTTCACAGTTGACAGTTCACAGTTCACAGTTCACTGTTCACAGTTCACAGATCACAGTTCACAGTTCACAGTTCACAGATCACAGATCACAGTTCACAGTTCACAGTTCACAGATCACAGATCACAGTTCACAGTTCACTGTTCACAGATCACAGTTCACAGATCACAGTTCACAGATGACTGTTCACAGTTCACAATTCACAGTTCGCAGTTCACAGTTCACAGATCACAGTTCACAGTTTACAGTTCATAGTTCACAGTTCACAGCTCACGATTTACAGTTCTCAGTTCACACTTCACACTACACAGTGCACAGTTCACAGTCCACAGTTCACATTTTACAGTTCTCAGTTTACAGTTCACAGTTCACAGTTCACAGTTCCCAGTTCACAGTATTCATTTCACACTTCACAGTTCGCAGTTCACAGTCCACATTTAACTATTCACAGTTCACAGTTCTCAGTTCACAGTATTCATTTCACACTTCACACTTCGCAGTTCACAGTTGACAGTTCACAGTCCAAAGTTCACTATTGACAGTTTACAGTTCTCAGTTCATAGTTGACAGTTCACAGTTCACTGTTCACAGTTCACAGTTCACAGTCTTCATTTCACACTTCAGTCTTCACAGTGCACAGGTCACAGTCCACAGATCACAGTTCACAGTTCACAGTTGACATTTGACAGTTGACATTTGACAGTTCACAGTTGACAGTTGACAGTTCACAGTTCACAGTTCACTCTTCACAGTTCACAGTTCACAGTTCACAGTCCACAGTTCACTGTTCACAATTCACAGTCTTCATTTCACACTTCACACTTCACAGTGCACAGTTCACAGATCACAGTTCACAGTGTTCATTTCACACTTCACAGTTCACAGTCCACAGTTCACAGTTCACAGTTCTCAGTTCACAGATCACAGTTCACAGTCTTCATTTCACAATTCACAGTTCACAGTCATCATTTCACAGTTCATAGTTCACAGTTCGCAGTTCACAGTTGACAGTTCACAGTCCACATTTCACTAGTCACAGTTCACAGTTCTCAGTTCACAGTATTCATTTCACACTTCACACTTCGCAGTTCACAGTTGACAGTTCACAGTTCACAGTTCACTGTTCACAGTTCACAGATCACAGTTCACAGTTCACAGTTCACAGATCACAGATCACAGTTCACAGTTCACAGATCACAGATCACAGTTCACAGTTCACTGTTCACAGATCACAGTTCACAGATCACAGTTCACAGATGACTGTTCACAGTTCACAATTCACAGTTCGCAGTTCACAGTTCACAGATCACAGTTCACAGTTTACAGTTCATAGTTCACAGTTCACAGCTCACGATTTACAGTTCTCAGTTCACACTTCACACTTCACAGTCCACAGTTCACATTTTACAGTTCTCAGTTTACAGTTCACAGTTCACAGTTCACAGTTCCCAGTTCACAGTATTCATTTCACACTTCACAGTTCGCAGTTCACAGTCCACATTTAACTATTCACAGTTCACAGTTCTCAGTTCACAGTATTCATTTCACACTTCACACTTCGCAGTTCACAGTTGACAGTTCACAGTCCAAAGTTCACTATTGACAGTTTACAGTTCTCAGTTCATAGTTGACAGTTCACAGTTCACTGTTCACAGTTCACAGTTCACAGTCTTCATTTCACACTTCAGTCTTCACAGTGCACAGGTCACAGTCCACAGATCACAGTTCACAGTTCACAGTTGACATTTGACAGTTGACATTTGACAGTTCACAGTTCACAGTTCACAGTTCACAGTTCACAGTTCACAGTTCACAGTTCACAGTTCACAGTTCACAGTTCACAGTTCCCCGTTCACAGTATTCATTTCACACTTCACAGTTCGCAGTTCACAGTTCACAGATCACAGTTCACAATTCACAGATCACAGTTCACAGTTCACAGTTCACAGTTCCCAGTTCGCAGGTCACAGTTCACATTTCACAGTTCACTGTCTTCATTTCATACTTCACAGTTCGCAGTTCACAGTTCACAGGTCACAGTTCACAGCCCACTGTTCACAGTTCACAGTTCTCAGTTCACAGTCTTCATTTCACACTTCAGTCTTCACAGGGCACAGTTCACAGTTCACAGTCTTCATTTCACAATTCACAGTTCGCAGTTCACAGTTCACAGATCACACTTCACAGTTCACAGTTCACAGATCACAGACCACAGTTCACTGTTCACAGATCACAGTTCACAGTACACAGTCTTCATTTCATACTTCACAGTTCGCAGTTCACAGTTCACAGTTCACAGATCACAGTTCACTGTCCACAGATCACAGTTCACAGTTCACAGTTCACAGTTCACAGTTCACAGTTCACAGTTCACAGTCCACAGTTCACTGTTCACAGTTCACAGTTCTCAGTTCACAGATCACAGTTCACAGTTCACAGTTCACAGTTCACAGTTCACAGTTCACAGTTCACAGTTCACAGTTCACAGTTCACAGTTCACAGTTCACAGTTCACAGTTCACAGTTCACAGTTCACAGTTTACAGTTCTCAGTTCACAGTTGACAGTTGACAGTTCACAGTTCACAGTTCACTCTTCACAGTTCACAGTTCACAGTCCACAGTTCACTGTTCACAATTCACAGTCTTCATTTCACACTTCACACTTCACAGTTCACAGTCCACAGTTCACAGTTCACAGTTCTCAGTTCACAGATCACAGTTCACAGTGCACAGTTCACAGTTCACAGTTCACAGATCACAGATCACAGTTCACAGTTCACTGTTCACAGATCACAGTTCATAGTTCACAGTTGACATTTGACAGTTGACATTTGACAGTTGACAGTTGACAGTTGACAGTTCACAGTTCACTATTCACAGTTTACAGTTCTCAGTTCATAGTTGACAGTTCACAGTTCACTGTTCACAGTTCACAGTTCACAGTCTTCATTTCACACTTCAGTCTTCACAGTGCACAGGTCACAGTCCACAGATCACAGTTCACAGTTCACAGTTGACATTTGACAGTTGACATTTGACAGTTGACAGTTGACAGTTGACAGTTCACAGTTCACAGTTCACAGTTCACAGTTCACAGTTCACAGTTCACAGTTCACAGTTCACAGTTCACAGTTCACAGTTCCCCGTTCACAGTATTCATTTCACACTTCACAGTTCGCAGTTCACAGTTCACAGATCACAGTTCACAGTTCACAGATCACAGTTCACAGTTCACAGTTCACAGTTCCCAGTTCGCAGGTCACAGTTCACATTTCACAGTTCACTGTCTTAATTTCATACTCCACAGTTCGCAGTTAACAGTTCACAGGTCACAGTTCACAGCCCACTGTTCACAGTTCACAGTTCTCAGTTCACAGATCACAATTCACAGACTTCATTTCACAATTCAGTTTTCACAGTTCACAGTTCACAGTTCACAGTTCACAGTCTTCATTTCACACTTCAGTCTTCACAGGGCACAGTTCACAGTTCACAGTCTTCATTTCACAATTCACAGTTCGCAGTTCACAGTTCACAGATCACACTTCACAGTTCACAGTTCACAGTTCACAGATCACAGACCACAGTTCACTGTTCACAGATCACAGTTCACAGTACACAGTCTTCATTTCATACTTCACAGTTCGCAGTTCACAGTTCACAGTTCACAGTTCACAGATCACAGTTCACTGTCCACAGATCACAGTTCACAGTTCACAGTTCTCAGTTGACAGTTCACAGTGCACAGTTCACTGTTCACAGTTCACAGTTCTCAGTTCACAGATCACAGTTCACAGTCTTCATTTCACAATTTACAGTTCACAGTTCACAGTTTAGAGTTCACATTTCACAGTTCTCAGTTTACAGATCACAGTTCACAGTCATCATTTCACAGTTCATAGTTCACAGTTCACAGTTCACAGTTCCCAGTTCACAGTATTCATTTCACACTTCACAGTTCGCAGTTCACAGTTGACAGTTCACAGTCCACATTTCACTATTCACAGTTCACAGTTGACAGTTCACAGTCCACAGTTCACTGTTCACAGTTCACAGTTCACAGATCACAGTTCACAGTTCACGGTTCAGAGTTCACAGTTCACAGTTCACAGTTCACAGTTCTCAGTTCACAGATCACAGTTCACAGGTTACAGTCCACAGTTCACAGTTCACAGTTCACAGTTCACAGTTCACAGTTTACAGTTCTCAGTTCACAGTTGACAGTTGACAGTTGACAGTTCACAGTTCACTCTTCACAGTTCACAGTTCACAGTCCACAGTTCACTGTTCACAATTCACAGTCTTCATTTCACACTTCACACTTCACAGTGCACAGTTCACAGATCACAGTTCACAGTGTTCATTTCACACTTCACAGTTCACAGTCCACAGTTCACAGTTCTCAGTTCACAGATCACAGTTCACAGTCTTCATTTCACAATTCACAGTTCACAGTCATCATTTCACAGTTCATAGTTCACAGTTCGCAGTTCACAGTTGACAGTTCACAGTCCACATTTCACTATTCACAGTTCACAGTTCTCAGTTCACAGTATTCATTTCACACTTCACACTTCGCAGTTCACAGTTGACAGTTCACAGTCCACAGTTCACTGTTCACAGTTCACAGATCACAGTTCGCAGGTCACAGTTCACATTTCACAGTTCACTGTCTTCATTTCATACTCCACAGTTCGCAGTTAACAGTTCACAGGTCACAGTTCACAGCCCACTGTTCACAGTTCACAGTTCTCAGTTCACAGATCACAATTCACAGACTTCATTTCACAATTCAGTTTTCACAGTTCACAGTTCACAGTTCACAGTTGACAGTCTTCATTTCACACTTCAGTCTTCACAGGGCACAGTTCACAGTTCACAGTCTTCATTTCACAATTCACAGTTCGCAGTTCACAGTTCACAGATCACACTTCACAGTTCACAGTTCACAGATCACAGACCACAGTTCACTGTTCACAGATCACAGTTCACAGTACACAGTCTTCATTTCATACTTCACAGTTCGCAGTTCACAGTTCACAGTTCACAGATCACAGTTCACTGTCCACAGATCACAGTTCACAGTTCACAGTTCACAGTTGACAGTTCACAGTTCACAGTCCACAGATCACAGTTCACAGTTCTCAGTTCACAGATCACAATTCACAGACTTCATTTCATAATTCAGTTTTCACATTTCACAGTTCACAGTTCACAGTTCACAGATCACAGACCACAGTTCACTGTCCACAGATCACAGTTCACAGTTCACAGTTCACAGTTCACAGTTCACAGTTCACAGTCCACAGTTCACTGTTCACAGTTCACAGTTCTCAGTTCACAGATCACAGTTCACAGTTCACAGTTCACAGTTCACAGTTCACAGTTCACAGTTCACAGTTCACAGTTTACAGTTCTCAGTTCACAGTTGACAGTTGACAGTTCACAGTTCACAGTTCACTCTTCACAGTTCACAGTTCACAGTCCACAGTTCACTGTTCACAATTCACAGTCTTCATTTCACACTTCACACTTCACAGTGCACAGTTCACAGATCACAGTTCACAGTGTTCATTTCACACTTCACAGTTCACAGTCCACAGTTCACAGTTCTCAGTTCACAGATCACAGTTCACAGTCTTCATTTCACAATTCACAGTTCACAGTCATCATTTCACAGTTCATAGTTCACAGTTCGCAGTTCACAGTTGACAGTTCACAGTCCACATTTCACTATTCACAGTTCACAGTCCACAGTTCACTGTTCACAATTCACAGTCTTCATTTCACACTTCACACTTCACAGTCCACAGTTCACAGTTCACAGTTCTCAGTTCACAGATCACAGTTCACAGTGCACAGTTCACAGTTCACAGTTCACAGATCACAGATCACAGTTCACAGTTCACTGTTCACAGATCACAGTTCATAGTTCACAGTTAACATTTAACTATTCACAGTTCACAGTTCTCAGTTCACAGTATTCATTTCACACTTCACACTTCGCAGTTCACAGTTGACAGTTCACAGTCCACAGTTCACTATTCACAGTTTACAGTTCTCAGTTCATAGTTGACAGTTCACAGTTCACTGTTCACAGTTCACAGTTCACAGTCTTCATTTCACACTTCAGTCTTCACAGTGCACAGGTCACAGTCCACAGATCACAGTTCACAGTTCACAGTTGACATTTGACAGTTGACATTTGACAGTTGACAGTTGACAGTTGACAGTTGACAGTTCACAGTTCACAGTTCACAGTTCACAGTTCACAGTTCACAGTTCACAGTTCACAGTTCACAGTTCACAGTTCACAGTTCCCCGTTCACAGTATTCATTTCACACTTCACAGTTCGCAGTTCACAGTTCACAGATCACAGTTCACAGATCACAGTTCACAGTTCACAGTTCACAGTTCCCAGTTCGCAGGTCACAGTTCACATTTCACAGTTCACTGTCTTCATTTCATACTCCACAGTTCGCAGTTAACAGTTCACAGGTCACAGTTCACAGCCCACTGTTCACAGTTCACAGTTCTCAGTTCACAGATCACAATTCACAGACTTCATTTCACAATTCAGTTTTCACAGTTCACAGTTCACAGTTCACAGTTCACAGTCTTCATTTCACACTTCAGTCTTCACAGGGCACAGTTCACAGTTCACAGTCTTCATTTCACAATTCACAGTTCGCATTTCACAGTTCACAGATCACACTTCACAGTTCACAGTTCACAGTTCACAGATCACAGACCACAGTTCACTGTTCACAGATCACAGTTCACAGTACACAGTCTTCATTTCATACTTCACAGTTCGCAGTTCACAGTTCACAGTTCACAGATCACAGTTCACTGTCCACAGATCACAGTTCACAGTTCACAGTTCACAGTTGACAGTTCACAGTGCACAGTTCACTGTTCACAGTTCACAGTTCTCAGTTCACAGATCACAGTTCACAGTCTTCATTTCACAATTTACAGTTCACAGTTCACAGTTTAGAGTTCACATTTCACAGTTCTCAATTTACAGATCACAGTTCACAGTCATCATTTCACAGTTCATAGTTCACAGTTCACAGTTCACAGTTCCCAGTTCACAGTATTCATTTCACACTTCACAGTTCGCAGTTCACAGTTGACAGTTCACAGTCCACATTTCACTATTCACAGTTCACAGTTGACAGTTCACAGTCCACAGTTCACTGTTCACAGTTCACAGTTCACAGATCACAGTTCACAGTTCACGGTTCAGAGTTCACAGTTCACAGTTCACAGTTCACAGTTCTCAGTTCACAGATCACAGTTCACAGGTTACAGTCCACAGTTCACAGTTCACAGTTCACAGTTTACAGTTCTCAGTTCACAGTTGACAGTTGACAGTTGACAGTTCACAGTTCACTCTTCACAGTTCACAGTTCACAGTCCACAGTTCACTGTTCACAATTCACAGTCTTCATTTCACACTTCACACTTCACACTTCACAGTTCACAGTCCACAGTTCACAGTTCTCAGTTCACAGATCACAGTTCACAGTCTTCATTTCACAATTCACAGTTCACAGTCATCATTTCACAGTTCATAGTTCACAGTTCGCAGTTCACAGTTGACAGTTCACAGTTCACAGTTCACAGTTCACAGTTCACAGTTCACAGTTCACAGTTCCCCGTTCACAGTATTCATTTCACACTTCACAGTTCGCAGTTCACAGTTCACAGATCACAGTTCACAGTTCACAGATCACAGTTCACAGTTCACAGTTCACAGTTCCCAGTTCGCAGGTCACAGTTCACATTTCACAGTTCACTGTCTTCATTTCATACTCCACAGTTCGCAGTTAACAGTTCACAGGTCACAGTTCACAGCCCACTGTTCACAGTTCACAGTTCTCAGTTCACAGATCACAATTCACAGACTTCATTTCACAATTCAGTTTTCACAGTTCACAGTTCACAGTTCACAGTTCACAGTCTTCATTTCACAATTTACAGTTCACAGTTCACAGTTTAGAGTTCACATTTCACAGTTCTCAGTTTACAGATCACAGTTCACAGTCATCATTTCACAGTTCATAGTTCACAGTTCACAGTTCACAGTTCCCAGTTCACAGTATTCATTTCACACTTCACAGTTCGCAGTTCACAGTTGACAGTTCACAGTCCACATTTCACTATTCACAGTTCACAGTTGACAGTTCACAGTCCACAGTTCACTGTTCACAGTTCACAGTTCACAGATCACAGTTCACAGTTCACGGTTCAGAGTTCACAGTTCACAGTTCACAGTTCACAGTTCTCAGTTCACAGATCACAGTTCACAGGTTACAGTCCACAGTTCACAGTTCACAGTTCACAGTTTACAGTTCTCAGTTCACAGTTGACAGTTGACAGTTGACAGTTCACAGTTCACTCTTCACAGTTCACAGTTCACAGTCCACAGTTCACTGTTCACAATTCACAGTCTTCATTTCACACTTCACACTTCACAGTGCACAGTTCACAGATCACAGTTCACAGTGTTCATTTCACACTTCACAGTTCACAGTCCACAGTTCACAGTTCTCAGTTCACAGATCACAGTTCACAGTCTTCATTTCACAATTCACAGTTCACAGTCATCATTTCACAGTTCATAGTTCACAGTTCGCAGTTCACAGTTGACAGTTCACAGTCCACATTTCACTATTCACAGTTCACAGTTCTCAGTTCACAGTATTCATTTCACACTTCACACTTCGCAGTTCACAGTTGACAGTTCACAGTCCACAGTTCACTGTTCACAGTTCACAGATCACAGTTCGCAGGTCACAGTTCACATTTCACAGTTCACTGTCTTCATTTCATACTCCACAGTTCGCAGTTAACAGTTCACAGGTCACAGTTCACAGCCCACTGTTCACAGTTCACAGTTCTCAGTTCACAGATCACAAATCACAGACTTCATTTCACAATTCAGTTTTCACAGTTCACAGTTCACAGTTCACAGTTGACAGTCTTCATTTCACACTTCAGTCTTCACAGGGCACAGTTCACAGTTCACAGTCTTCATTTCACAATTCACAGTTCGCAGTTCACAGTTCACAGATCACACTTCACAGTTCACAGTTCACAGATCACAGACCACAGTTCACTGTTCACAGATCACAGTTCACAGTACACAGTCTTCATTTCATACTTCACAGTTCGCAGTTCACAGTTCACAGATCACAGTTCACTGTCCACAGATCACAGTT
The DNA here is from genome assembly GCA_963971365.1 of Lasioglossum villosulum. Classification (NCBI taxonomy): domain Eukaryota; kingdom Metazoa; phylum Arthropoda; class Insecta; order Hymenoptera; family Halictidae; genus Lasioglossum; species Lasioglossum villosulum. The sequence goes on along the minus strand of CAXARU010000114.1, from coordinate 119,098 downwards.
CACAGTTCACAGTTCACAGTTGACAGTTCACAGTTCACAGTCCACAGATCACAGTTCACAGTTCTCAGTTCACAGATCACAATTCACAGACTTCATTTCATAATTCAGTTTTCACATTTCACAGTTCACAGTTCACAGTTCACAGATCACAGACCACAGTTCACTGTCCACAGATCACAGTTCACAGTTCACAGTTCACAGTTCACAGTTGACAGTTCACAGTCCACAGTTCACTGTTCACAGTTCACAGTTCTCAGTTCACAGATCACAGTTCACAGTTCACAGTTCACAGTTCACAGTTCACAGTTCACAGTTCACAGTTCACAGTTTACAGTTCTCAGTTCACAGTTGACAGTTGACAGTTGACAGTTCACAGTTCACTCTTCACAGTTCACAGTTCACAGTCCACAGTTCACTGTTCACAATTCACAGTCTTCATTTCACACTTCACACTTCACAGTGCACAGTTCACAGATCACAGTTCACAGTGTTCATTTCACACTTCACAGTTCACAGTCCACAGTTCACAGTTCTCAGTTCACAGATCACAGTTCACAGTCTTCATTTCACAATTCACAGTTCACAGTCATCATTTCACAGTTCATAGTTCACAGTTCGCAGTTCACAGTTGACAGTTCACAGTCCACATTTCACTATTCACAGTTCACAGTTCTCAGTTCACAGTATTCATTTCACACTTCACACTTCGCAGTTCACAGTTGACAGTTCACAGTCCACAGTTCACTGTTCACAGTTCACAGATCACAGTTCACAGTTCACAGTTCACAGATCACAGATCACAGTTCACAGTTCACAGTTCACAGATCACAGATCACAGTTCACAGTTCACTGTTCACAGATCACAGTTCACAGATGACTGTTCACAGTTCACAATTCACAGTTCGCAGTTCACAGTTCACAGATCACAGTTCACAGTTTACAGTTCATAGTTCACAGTTCACAGTTCACGATTTACAGTTCTCAGTTCACACTTCACACTACACAGTGCACAGTTCACAGTCCACAGTTCACATTTCACAGTTCTCAGTTTACAGTTCACAGTTCACAGTTCACAGTTCCCAGTTCACAGTATTCATTTCACACTTCACAGTTCGCAGTTCACAGTCCACATTTAACTATTCACAGTTCACAGTTCTCAGTTCACAGTATTCATTTCACACTTCACACTTCGCAGTTCACAGTTGACAGTTCACAGTCCACAGTTCACTATTCACAGTTTACAGTTCTCAGTTCATAGTTGACAGTTCACAGTTCACTGTTCACAGTTCACAGTTCACAGTCTTCATTTCACACTTCAGTCTTCACAGTGCACAGGTCACAGTCCACAGATCACAGTTCACAGTTCACAGTTGACATTTGACAGTTGACATTTGACAGTTGACAGTTCACAGTTCACAGTTCACAGTTCACAGTTCACAGTTCACAGTTCACAGTTCACAGTTCACAGTTCACAGTTCCCCGTTCACAGTATTCATTTCACACTTCACAGTTCGCAGTTCACAGTTCACAGATCACAGTTCACAGTTCACAGATCACAGTTCACAGTTCACAGTTCACAGTTCACAGTTCCCAGTTCGCAGGTCACAGTTCACATTTCACAGTTCACTGTCTTCATTTCATACTTCACAGTTCGCAGTTCACAGTTCACAGGTCACAGTTCACAGCCCACTGTTCACAGTTCACAGTTCTCAGTTCACAGATCACAATTCACAGACTTCATTTCACAATTCAGTTTTCACAGTTCACAGTTCACAGTTCACAGTTCACAGTCTTCATTTCACACTTCAGTCTTCACAGGGCACAGTTCACAGTTCACAGTCTTCATTGCACAATTCACAGTTCGCAGTTCACAGTTCACAGATCACACTTCACAGTTCACAGTTCACAGATCACAGACCACAGTTCACTGTTCACAGATCACAGTTCACAGTACACAGTCTTCATTTCATACTTCACAGTTCGCAGTTCACAGTTCACAGTTCACAGATCACAGTTCACTGTCCACAGATCACAGTTCACAGTTCACAGTTCACAGTTCACAGTTGACAGTTCACAGTCCACAGTAGATAGTGTATGCCGGTTCTACGATCAGACTTATCATTGTAGGTAGATTCCTACCTTACCGGCACCATTACCTTATAGCGCGAGCTACTTTTGCGGGGGGTGGGGGAGGGGGGGATTTTTCAAGGACAGTTTCCCACCTTATAGCGCGAGCTACTTTTGCGGGGGGTGGGGGAGGGGGGGACTTTTCAAGGACTGTTTCCCACGTTATAGTGCGAGCATACTTTTTGCGGGGGGTGGGGGAGGGGGACCACATTATCTGTACACAATTGTATATAGTTTCCTCTTATCTATGACAAGGGTTTTGCGAATATGATATTCCGAACGTGCTTCGCGAATATGATACATCGAGAAGATAATTTTCGTGGGGGGATTTATTTTAAAAACATAGCGAGACCATACTATCTGTACACAGCTGTATATAGTTTCCTCTTATCTACTCGATGCATTCCTATTGTACCTACGACAGATGTAATACGATACCCCTGGGGAACACATGCTTTAGACTTGACCTTGAACGTGTTCGAACGTCGTTCCTACCCATCGTTTAAGACGATTAACCTGAACGCGATGCGAGAAAGAAAGAGACCGTTCACGATGTAAGAGAGAGAGTCATAGAATCTTGAACGCGGCCGAACTCAGTACATTGTTTATATCGTTCAAGATGAGCGTTTTATAATCTGTAGTAGCGGCCGGTGTCGAGTTGCAAACGAGACCTCGAGACTTCCAAGCCTCGAGACATTTGGACACATCAGTGTTATCAGTTCTCTCGATTTAGCGTAGCGTTAATTGAAACATACATTTTCACGAGTTTGAGATTACTGCAACGAACGTTTTCTTAATCTCGCGAGCGGACATCTTGTCGCATCTTTTCTGGAGGGGATATGTGTTTAAAAGAATGGGTGTTGTCGACACTCATGTACAGAATTAGTGCGGACGTTATCATGACAAGTTATTATATTGACGAAAATCTACCACTTAGTGATGTTATGGAGTTAATTGTAAGTACAAAAAATATTGCATGTGATATATTATTTATTGTTATTGAATTTACATGTTACAATGTTATTTTTATCAATAGACATTTAACTCTGCAGAGGAGAAAGCAGCGTTCATTGGCGGATGGCGCTATGCAATGAAACGTTATGGAATTAATATGGAAGAATGGAGTGAGGAGTATGCGACGGCGGTTAACGTGACAACCATAAATCTCGTAAGTAAAAATATTAATAATTGTATATATTTTTTTATTAATTAAACATTAATACATTTATTTCTTTCAGAATGCTACTGCTGCCGAAAACAATGTTAATATATAATAACAATTCCTAAAAAAATGTTTTTATAACTTTTTATTTGAATAAAAAAGTACATATTTTCAAATAATGTATCTTTTATTTTTGTTCGCTCCCAAACAGATGTATTATATATAATTTAATATATTTTTAAGATTTTACTTTAAAAATAATTCAAAAACATATTTTTTAAAAATTACAAGTCTAATTTCTTAGCTATAAGGCTGAAATAAAGAATATATATTATTAATTAAGATGGAAGAATGGGATGAGGAGTATGTGATGGCGGTGATAAACATCGACAAGAATATTTTATATTTTTTTATTGATTAAAAAATTAAGCATATACATAATAAGTTACAGTAACTTCCCTATGAATCGGGAAGTTAAAAATTAAAAATTAAAAAGAATATATTATTAATTAAAGATGGAAGAATGGGATGAGGAGTATGTGATGGCGGTGATAATCATCAACAAGAATATTTTATATTTTTTTATTGATTAAAAAATTAAGCATATACATAATAAATTACAGTAACTTCCCTATGAATCGGGAAGTTAAAAATTAAAAATTAAAAAGAATATATTATTAATTAAAGATGGAAGAATGGGATGAGGAGTATGTGATGGCGGTGATAATCATCAACAAGAATATTTTATATTTTTTTATTGATTAAAAAATTAAAAATTAAAACATTAATATATAATAAGAAAATAAAAAATTAAACGTTAATATATAAAAAACAAAAAATAAAAACTAAAATAAAAAATAACATTTTCATTGTTGTTGTTGTTGTTGTTGTTTTCCTGCAAACAAACAAAACATATTATATTATTTTAGTATTCTTTTCTTTTTTTAACATTTACTTTAACATATTTTGGAAATTTATTTACCTTCAAGCGACGACTCCTTAATAATTCCGCAAACGTCCATACCGCGTGGGTTTGGCTGGATTGTATCCGGATCGACTCCGATCGGTACGTTGCCACAGTTCACCCCACACACGTATCCACAGAATCTGGACCAGACGCGATGTTCCTTCATGGGATCATCATCCTCTTCCCATCGAGTCAGCTGTATACCACATTCGAAACATTCAACGAAATCCTCATCACCCAGATAGAAAAATCCTGCGGCAGCGAGTTTCTCCGGTTGGACGATGTGCGAGTAACGCCAGTTGTGAAAACTTTGAAGTCTGTCACGTTCGAGACGATAATCGGGTGGTGGTGTTGCGTGATCAACTGTTGTTGTGACGGCTGCCTCAGATTTTTCAATCATTGTGGAACGCTGTGAAAAAATCAAAAATGTAAAAAAGAGGTGTCATGTTTTTGTGGTTTTTAATTCGCAGGAAAAAATTCTGATACTTTACAATTTTTATTATTATTCATCCATGCGCGAAATGTTTTAACTTCGCGCATACTGCAATGATACGGTTTCAATTGTTTTGTCGAACGCCAACAATGAAGTCGACATGGTACCTCACTAATGTTATAAACGGGATCCTGAACTAGTACGTCATATTTTGGACACCCGAAATCCTCTAAATTTATTGAGTTTATATTCATTTTTCGAAGGATGTCTCTTTCAAAACATCCTCCTTTGTAGGCAATCAGCGGATTTTTATATTCGCGAACAAAATTTTCAATCACTCCAAATATATCTTCTTGCCTAAATTTTTCATTGCCAAAATTGTTGAATGGCATCCCGTGTACAAAATTAGTAACGTACCACGACGATTTCTTGTCAGCGTTCGACAAACAATTGAAACTCGTGTCTAATAAAAATTCGGCCAGTAGGGAGCCGTCACAACATGCATTCACAATCGCCACTTCTTTATACACAAATCTTTTATTAACTATAAACCCGTCCATGTCTATGATTTGTGTGATTTTATCCATCTAAATAATAAAAAAGTTTTTTATTTATTTTATATATATTTTTATTTATTTTATATTTATTTTATATATTTCTTTAAAAAATTTTTATATTATACTTACAATTGAAGAAATGAGTAGAACGCACAGTATCCTATATATCACTTTACAAACTTTCGTATACACTCGGCAATGAAACACTAGTTTAATGTTTTCTTTGACGTTTAGTCAGACACAGCTTCGCACAACGATGCGACGAGCTATTTATAATGAGTACCCCTACCACCATATCTCGTTCTATGGTGCAAGAGTGATATCATTACTATATTTTTTCTTTTAATAAAATACGAGTTTAAATGTAGGAGGAGGAGGATTGTCTTTAAATAAAAAGATCATTCGCATAATTTTTTATTTGATAAAACATATATATTTTATAACATAAGAGCGGTTTAAGTAATTTTTCTAACAATGTTTGTTAATGGACTGTACTCCACGATGCGGTCATGTATCATCAAACAGTAGGCTGTTGTCGATGGGGGGACGTCGGTTCGGCATTCGAATTCTATTCGCACGTCAACCGTACCATTTTTTAGCGCTTCGTTTTGTCGAGAACAATCGAGAACGACGAGCGGACCGTATCGCAGGAAATCTGAGACGTTGAGTAGCGCTTCGCCGTTTCCATAGTACGATTCTTGGAATTTTGCATACATGTCGTAGAGCAATGCGTATTTACCTTTCTCGAAATCCATATTTAAATCATCATACGGATAGGTTTCCGAGTTCAAGTAAAGTCGAATATTTGATAATGCGCAATGATCGAATTGCGCGGCCGTTTTCGTTAAGTTATTCTTTCGATTGGTTTGCAAAGCGAATATCACGTATCGCGGTTTTTCCATTTGTTGAGCCGTTTTTATCGCCCATGTATGCTTCGTAGTCGTCTGTAGTAGAGGATATTCGAACAGATCCCACGATCGAAAACTCATACCAATCGGTCTGTCACTGTCTAAAATACGTAACATGGACAGCTTATGTATTTCATCCAATGCAACGTGTGGCATTCGCCATTGAATTTTGTACAGATCCAGAATAGGTTTCACGTTGTCGGAAGGACTGAACAACGCGTTTGCGTCGGTACGCGAGCGGATCAAAATCAATTCGTGTCGAGCATTTATCACAACACGTTTGTAATCTTCGCAGAAACCTAATAAAACGCTCATAGGCACGCAAAAGTTGAAATTGATCGCAGCCGTGGTCGTTGCCGTTTGCTTCCGCCGATCATCGTCATACAGCCAACCAGCGTTGGATAACGCGTCGCTTCTCGTTTTGGACAGACTCACATAATTCTTCAGAGTTGTCGTTGCACCAGGATTTCTGGACCGATCGATTTCCACTCCGTTCAATTCATAGCGTATTTCCTCGAACATAAACGCAACGGCATTGTTCTCGAGAGTCGCCGCATCGATGGAGGATTCTCCTGCTCCAACCGGTAATTCGAGTTTCCCCGGTAAACTAAGTTTTCCCTCAACGTATAGGAAGCTTTTACACGGGAGCGTGTACAGGTCTTGTTGCTGAATGGGTATCCGTATTTCATCACTGTTTTCAAACGTCGTGTTGGCGTATGGATTGTACGTGTGCAGCTCAATCTTCGTTATGCGATTGTCGAAAACCGGTGCTTCGGAGATGTTCAAAATGTCGTTGAACATGATTTTTCCTCTCACTTTTTAACAATAAATCCCAAAGATCGTAGATACTTTGCGTTTTCCACGGTTAATTTCTTACGTATCGGCGACTTTACGTTTTTTTTCACAGTTAGTTTCTTGCGAATCAATGTGCTGCTGTTGTTCAACGTATGGACTGTCGTATTGTTATGAATTAGCATTGCTTCGTCGAACGTGTAGTCGCACCGTGATTTCTTCACCTCGAAAATCAATCAAACGTCCGGATTGGTCAACTATGCGAATCGTTAAATCGTCAATTACTCGTGCAACGATCGGAAGGTAAATGACTCGTGCGGGCGTTTCCGATAATTTATACCCTGGTGGTACCTGAGGCGCGAACTCATGTATCGTGTGAACGAGTTTACCATTGTCGTACGATCCGGTGGTTATGTTACATTCCACTCGTACGATATTCACGTTGATGATATTCACAGGTGCGTTTGACGTGTGCCACGCGTTCGGTGGCAAAACACGATTCAAGGAAAATCCCAGAATAGATCCCACGTTGCGAGGCTTTGTAAAGTTTATTTGATATTTGCTTATAATTTCGCTTTTCATGGTGTTGTTGTTTGCTCGTAGGACCAGCGGATATTCGATATCGGAGGCGGCGGATGACTTGTCAACATTTTTGGGGGGATATCGCGCGCGTATTTCACGTCTCAAGTACGCGTTGATCGCTTCCAATTCGTACGAACCGTCGGGGATGACGATCTCCTCGTCTTTTTCACCGAAGTAGAATCGATTGTTTCCGATGTTGGCGCTAATGTTCGGTATCGTGTAATAAGTTTGTAAATCGAGCAATCCCAACTCGTATTCACCATTGGTCAGATCTATGGGTGGAAAGTACTTGGACGACAGTATGCTGCTTCTCCCCGACAACGTGAGCGTAAATGACTTTTTCGCATGCATCGTGCAGAGAGAGACTCTTTCCAGAGAATTTAAAATGTAGTTTCTCGAAGAAATTTCACACACAATTGCCCACACACGCTTTCGTCGTACTTTTGAAAACGTTTGTGGTTATATAAGATCGTCGCGTTCGCGCCGAAATAGCGAATCAACTCGATCGGTGGTCGAAGATTTCCAAAACTATCAAAGTATTTGACGCGCGAGCCGTGTTTTATGTATGCGACCCAGTGCGTTCCCGGTCCATGACTATTATCTAGATTGACTATACCCCGCTCGTTTACCCACGCGCGCAGCGGTAAATCATCACGCATAAAAACTCCACGAAAATACGGTAATCCTTTACAGATGGTCATCAATTCTATATCCGTCGTTGTGTTGTCTTTCTTCGTTTTTTTTTTTCCCCCCCCTCTTTAAACCTTTGCCATGCTTATACGGTGTGAGATATACTCGCGAAGCGGACAAAAGCGAGTCGAATGTTTCTTCGATTTTCTATCCTGACGTTTTGAAAAGTTATGTGCGTGATAACGCTATATGTTTGAACGATGACGCTAAATTGTATGATGCAAAAGGTATGAAGATCGGACACGTGGCGAATCCTGAAGCAAACGATCACACTGCGACCAAATTATACGTGGACACGCTTAACGCGAAGCTCGAGTTCGAGATCATGAAAACACTGGTCAAAGAACTGAAAACCGCTAAAGAGACGATAAAGTCTGAAATATTAGTTAAACAGAATGAAGACCTGAAAACTGCTAAAGAAACGATAAAGTCTGAAATACTGACTACGATACAAGGCGTTCGGGAAATATAACTGAGAAGTTTGAAGATTTTTAGAGGAACTGTATAGTATATGTGAAACGTGATAAAGTATACACGCAGATACGACGTATTGAGGAGCGAGAGCGCTGGAGCTTCAATGACTGAGAGAGAGCGAGATAACAGCGACAAGATGAGTAAAGAAAACGTGGTGGAAGAGCTGCATGCTCCGGCGAGACGTTTTTACCCGCGTAGACGTGTGATCGTGCGAGGATTCGATGATCTTTGGCAAGCCGATATCGTTGAAGTTCAAAACTATGCGCGAAACAATCGTGGACATCGATATATTCTTACGATAATCGATGTATTTAGCAAATACGCGTGGACGGTTCCTTTGAAGAGTAAAAATGCGAGCGACGTGTGTAAAGCTTTCGCGTCAGCGTTGGAGAAGGATGGCAGAGCTCCGAACAACTTGCAGACCGACATGGGGAAAGAATTCTACAATACAACGTTCCAAGAATATCTGAGGAAACGTAACATCCACCATTATTCAACGTTTAGCCCTATGAAAGCATCCGTCGTGGAGCGTTTCAATCGTACGTTGAAGAACAGTATGTGGAAATTTTTCTCGTTGAGCGGAAAATATCGCTGGATCGATGCGCTTCCCACGTTGACCAAGGACTACAATAATCGAAAACATCGTACCATCCGTATGCGACCCGCCGACGTGAACCGTAAAAATGCCGGACACCTTCTGTCCACCGTGTACAACAACGTGAAGATTGCTGGTCCTGCCAAATTCAAGGTTAATGATCACGTGCGCGTCAGCAAGTTCAAAACTCTATTTGACAAAGGATACACGCCAAACTGGTCAACAGAAATATTCAAGATTACCACGGTGAAACGAACGAATCCTGTCACGTATCTCTTGGCCGACTCGAGGGGCAAACCTATCGCCGGAGGATTTTACGAACACGAGATACGCGCGGCAAAATATCCTGACGTATACTTAGTTGAAAAAATATTGCGCAGAAAGGGGAATAAAGTATACGTAAAATGGTTGGGAATGGATGCGTCACACAATTCATGGATATCTAAAACGAATATACTTTAATTGTATTTTCTACTCGTATTTTATATGTAAGATAATTAATTTTTCTCTTCTTTTAATTGTATTCTTTTATTCTATATGAATTGTGAAAAATGTAATTTGCGATAAAATTTAAATAAAAACTTCTTGCAGTCGAGTAATGTGTGTCGGCTAACTTTCTACCCTCGTCACAAGATAGCGACGTTGTCCCTATCCTTTCTCGCTAGAACATGATCCGTCGACGATTTGCATATATACCGTCCTCAACCGTCTACTAGAAGATAACTCCTCTACAGTTGATGATTTTGCAATGCACATAAGAACCCCCCCGACCAACCAATCGAAAGAATAACTTAACGACAACGACCGCAAATCCCCAGACCGTCCACATTGTACCGTTTACTGGTAGACATTGTACCATTTACTGGTAGCAATTCTAAATTGGTTGGTCGGGGTTCTTATGTGCATTGCAAAATCATCTACTGTAGAGGAGTTATCTTTTCTGCTTAATAAGTCAGGGTGGAAACCTTAGTCCTGCTGAAAGATTTTGTATGTGATAAACAACCTAAACGTTGAATGAACAGCTTAAACCCTCTCCTTAGACGTTGACATATTAGTATGTGGTTGAGGGATGGTAATATGATAATTCATTTTTCTCTAAAACGACGATACTTTATATGTAGAAATTCATTTTTATAGGAATTATAAAAGAATAATTTTACAATCAAATAAAATAAAAATACAAAGAGATTTTCTTAAATAATTTTTATTTTTTTAAAAATAATATATCGTTACAAAAAGACCTCCAATAATTTTTACACACATTATCTTTGTTTTTAACCTATCTGTTTTTGCGCAAACGCCTCGGTCGCAATGATATCAGCGCACAAAGCCAACAGTTCACAATCGATCAGCGAATTTTGATCGAAAGATTCGCTCTCGACGATCGTTTTCATGATATTCTTCGCGTCACTATCCTTCACCGCAACAACGAAATTCGTAAATTTAGCGACAATTGTGGGAACATTATCTATCAACCATGAATACATGTTGTGTACGCAGAAATCGAGGTTGTACAGGTTACGCATAGTTTTTTCCGTGATATACAGAGCTGTGAACTGATTTGATAATTTCACTAGATTCATACCATCGATATTAACTGTTTGAAATGTTAAATCATCACTAATTTTTCGCTTCTGTTTCTGCATAGACGGCAAAAGTAAATCGGAAATACACTCCTTCGTGCGCAATAACTCTGTCCACGCGTCCAGGAAAAATGTAATTTCATTACCACGGTTATCCCCTATAGCTAGTTCCACGCAAATATCGTTGTCAACGCGCACACCAATTTCGAAGTACTTAAAATAATTGCCGGCTATGGAGTATCTTCGACTCAAGACCCGTGCGCTGCGCAAACTCCTCGGCGGTTGCATCATTGATGATTGTGAAATGGAGTTGTTGGGAAAACTCTCGCACGATGACGGTGACGGCTGTATCATCGATGATCGTGAAATGGGACGGTTGTTGAAAAAACCCTCGCACGACGTTGACGGCTGTATCATCGATGATCGTGAAATGGGCTGTTGTTGAGAAACCCTACAACAGATTTTTTAAAAAATTAGACGTTTTTCTAAATTACTTTTTCATAATTATTTTCATCTTTCTACTTACATATTATTCAGTCTCCTCTTTTTGTGCAGCTCCTCAACGTTTGAACGATTACATTCAGCAGGCGAATAACGGTTGTAATACATCGTGCGGTCTATGGTTTAGCAGTCTACGGTTTTTAGCGATGGTTGTCTCGATCTGAAGCGTGCCGCTTGGAATATGATGTTATATAGGATGTCTCCCTACCACTCCTTTTTACAGTGAAGATCTGCAATGGGAAGCATCCCCTCCCCGACAGTTACAGACTTCAAAGACCTATGATAATCTCTCTCTCTACCACTTCCTTTTTTCTTTTACGGATAATAAAACGACGCAGTTTTTCTCAATCGATGCTGTAATGCCCCCAAGGAAGAGTATCAATCAAATTATTGCAAATATATCGCTTATCGTCATGCGGACTCAATGCTAATTTCTTTTCCGACATCGAATACACCTGATGTCGTACGGACACTATGCGATTACCGCTAACGCTCTTTTCCGTATGATTACGAAGGCATTCAACATAGTCTTCGAAACTTATATCTCGAGCGGTAACGTTTGTTCTGATTCCTTTGATCTTTTTAGTGTCCTGATCGCCGTGCACGCGAATCGCATACATTTTCGAACGAAGCCCTACGAACTCTGTCATAATTTTACCACCGTTCTCATCCTTCATCAATCCTAGCTGTTTATTGTTCGCGATCGGAACGCCGTAGACGTTGTTCGCGGCATAATTACTGGTGTCGTATCGATGAATATCACGTTTCAGCAGCGCCTCGTACGCGTTATCGCAAGCGATCTCATATATCAGACTGTCCGTGTCCGTGTACAAAATCTTACAATTTTGTTGGAAGTTTGGTTGGATGTACTCATAATGAAAGCTGTACAAATGAAATTTTGATATATCCAATATGGACATGCCTACGTAGATTGGCTTGTAAAATTTAACAAACAGCTTTTTCAGCTGAATCGCGACAAAGTTCTCGGAAAACACCGTACAGCTATGAAAATTTGGTCTAGATATCAATCGTTCGACGCCGTGTTTACCGCTCCATCGAGAAAGTAATTTCACGCTCGCGTGATTTCGAACGTTCTCCATCGTTTTCCCAAACACAGCATTGTTCATTAACTTGAATAAGTTCTTGGAAAAATCGTTGGTGGCGTTGGCGCGTAATTTCGTGTTTAAATCAATATAGCCATGCAACCATCGCGACTGTTGAAATTCTAGAATTCGATGTATTTTCCGCAATTTCAAATTATGTTTCAAACTTTGTTGGAGATACCGATAATGTACAACGTATCGCTCCTTATCGCGAAGTGTTGCCATCAACTTTTTCTGCGTACTCGAGTCGGTTGCTGCGTCGTGACTTGGACAAAACGGAAGATCCGCGTGAGCATCGTGAATTTCGCGCGGATACTCTAAATCCACCTCCAAAATGTATCCTACGGGGCTATCGATCGGAATGGATTCAACATCGAAATTGTCCACGTCCACCCATCGAAAGTCTCTGTGCGGCAGAGGTTGCGACATTGCCCAACCGTACAGATTATTCACATCAAAATACATTAAGTAGGTGGATGGTTTACTCGAGTCGTGTGTGGACAAATATTTGTTGTTAGCGCGCGCATATCTGTGCGAACACTGGCTCAATCCACCGCGTATTCCTCGTTCCACGAACAAAAGCATGTCAACGTCGGTCAACAACTCCAATTCAATCTTTGTCATTTTCAACATCACGTCCCACGCGAAACCGGGGAGCGTGTAATAATGCGCCGGATCGAGCTTGTAATTCTCGAGACAGTCATCGCGAAAATTTTCGAAAACATCCGCCAACAACAGCACATCCAATTTTAAATATAAGTCGCTGTACTGTCCTAGCGTTTGTATAGCAAAACGCGACCAAACCGTATTCGCGTGAAGGTAATCAACGTCGGATATCTCGCTACCGTACAGCCGATTGTAAAATGCTTCGCGCGATGGCAAACATGTATCGTTTAATTTATCGTACGATGTCAGATAGTCGTATGGAAAAACACCTTTTCTGGTCAATAGGTTGAAATCGTCATCGGAAAGATGTGTAAATTCACTTCGTACGATGCGTAATTTACTTTTGTCCAAGTATGACGACAGCTTGTCCAGACTCGAGTTCAAGAACTTAAACGAATCGATAAAACGGAATTTTAGAAACTTTGCATAATTTTGCTCTTTACCCGGCTGTCTCTCGATATGTACGTTCTTCGTGAAAGAGATATACTTCTCTTTCGTTAATGGCAACACGTCTATCTGTCCCTCGAAAGAGTTTGCTAATTCTTTGATGATGAAATGTGCGTCGTAGCCTGATAGATTATGGAAAACCACCGGTATCACGTACGAAGATTGATAACTTAAATTGCATCCGTTATGAGCCGGACCGCGATACGCGCCCGTGAAATGACAATGATCGTGGACCCTCGTCGCGTCAGTAGTGTCGAACGGTTTCTCGCAGACGTGACAATGCGTGGCCGTACGAAAATTTAACTTTTCCGATTCGGTTAGCGGATTCATCGGCACTGTTTTGTCAAATATCGGTTGTAATTTACGACTTAATTCGTACAACCTGTTCGCGAACCATGCGGCGCATCCCTCTTTCTCGCGATAAACATGATACTCGCACAACGATTCGTCGTAGCGGCAATGCATGTAGTATCCTATGCTAAACGCGTGGTGATGTTGATACTGTACGCGTGCCACACGGCCTTGTCCTTCCTGCTCCCCCGGCAGCAGCAGGCACTCCAAGTCAGCATAGATAACGAACGGCGCCTCTTCTTTGTTCGTGTAGTTCTTAAACTGCAACCACTTATCTTCTTCCTCTGTTGGAAGCATCAGAGCGCAATCATTCATCCGTTCGCAGTCAAGTGTATGAACGTTTAATCTCTCCTGCGTGGGAAAAAATTGCAAGCACCTGTGGGAAGGGAAAAATTATGTCTTTTTTGCTTCAAACAATTAAAAAAACAAAAATGCAACTTACCGATCACAAATATACTTCTGATGATCCCGCTTGCTAAGCTGTGATGAAACCAATCGCGACAAATTTCGTATACACACGAAATGACAGTGCGTCTTTGCAGCATTCTGTAGAAACAGCAAGTTGACGTGTCTTCCCTCACGTTTCTTCCCAGTCAAATGAAGCGTTACGCATTTCTTGCGTGCCCATGCGAACACGTTCACGGAAACGTTGTTTTTTCGTTCAAATTTTCGGATGTCTTTGAACGACATAGGTAGTTGAAAACCTCTGGTTTTCGGAAGCACGTCTTTGTAGTGTGGATACGATGATAAACGTGACAGATTTGCCTCGGCTGGGTAGAGACCCGCCACGATTGCCCAATAAAAGCACGCATCGTCATTGCTGTTCACGTTCACGATTGCTCTTTTCAGCAGTATCGCTCGAGGCACGTCGATTGTAGCGGTGCAACCGGCTTGCAACGGTTGGTATTTGCTAAAGTTGACGATTAAATGTAGTATCTTCGACAGCGCCCACCCGCTGTCCCGCTCTTGAAATTCTTCCAACGATGTCAAAATCGTAGGCATAACGTCTTTCTGGTACCACTGTCGCAGATTACTCGTCCGAAACAACGCAACGTTCCGCGTGCTAAAACTTTTCACGGAAACCTCGCCGGCGTGTAGCATAAATTCCGCCTCCAACGTTACGCTAGCTTTCAACGATGAATGCGTGTTTAAAAATTCCGTAACGCGTCCCGTAATCATTCGTTTCGCATGTTGTAAAAATTGTTTTGGATCAATATGTTCAACGTTGATAACGATTCCGGTCGATATGCGATTTTTAAAAGCCGACTCAACATTTTCCCAACGAAGCGTTGAAGCTCTCGTACCCCTGCGGTCGTATAAACCTCTACCGACGCGCGATGAGGAAATACGATGATTCAACGAAACGTTCAAAGTTTTCATACGACACATCGTCGATGTTAAACTCAATTTCTTGCCTACTGACAATTCATCCTTTGCACGGGATAGATAATTTACACAACACTGCAGAGACTCGATGAATGAGCGAAACCATTCGCGATACTCGTCCATAGTTTTCACCAACATTGACATGCGTGTCAAACACTTCAACATATTTTTACATGTTTCAATCATCTTGCCGCTTTTCCATCGATACTTTTGTCACGGTAAAACACTGTGTCCGCGAAACGATACTACTTCCAACTCGTAAAATTAGAAATGTTCCCAAATGTAATTATACTTCACATACAACGATGCGACGTTCGCCCGTTTCAATGATGTCCAATATCATGGATGGGGAATCGATCGCAGGCCATTGCGCGACAACTTGACTAAATCTTTTCGTGTAAGCAAAACATACGCGACTCGTTACGTCGTTTCGCATTAAACGTTCCACCATCGATTTCTGCTCGATGGAGAAATGATCGTTCAAGTGTGAATTTATTACGTGAGGCCAAGCTATATTTTTCAACGTTGGAACGGCCATGTCATCTTTTTCCTCCGATACGTTCATTTCAGCACAAGTCCGTACGCGAAAAAACCGTCACGTATGGAACAATGGTAGATCTTTAAAATCTTACGCAAACTGAACACTCTGTATGCAAATGAGCTTGACGCTGGCAACATCCATTCTTTTAAACATATACCCTCTCCGGAAATAGATGCAACAAAAATCTCCGCGCTCGCGATAGGCACGTTGAAAAGATAAGGGGACTCTATACCACCCTGTTAATTAAAACTATCTCTCTTAGAACGATATAAACAGTGTGCTTAAACGATAAATAGGAACGACGTTTGAAACACGTTCAAGGTCAAGTCTTCCTGGAAAAAAACATATGTTCCTCCACGGCTACATACCATGAAAGAACCTGTGTCATAGATAACACCTACAAAAATTATCTTCTCGATGTATCATATTCGCGAAGCACGTACGAAATATCATATTCGTAGGGGGGTACAATAGGAATGCATCGAGTAGATAAGAGGAAACTACTCTCTCTCTTACATCGTGAACGGTCTCTTTCTTTCTCGCATCGCGTTCAGGTTAATCGTCTTAAACGATGGGTAGGAACGACGTTCGAACACGTTCAAGGTCAAGTCTAAAGCATGTGTTCCCCAGGGGTATCGTATTACATCTGTCGTAGGTACAATAGGAATGTATCGAGTAGATAAGAGGAAACTACTCTCTCTCTTACATCGTGAACGGTCTCTTTCTTTCTCGCATCGCGTTCAGGTTAATCGTCTTAAACGATGGGTAGGAACGACGTTCGAACACGTTCAAGGTCAAGTCTAAAGCATGTGTTCCCCAGGGGTATCGTATTACATCTGTCGTAGGTACAATAGGAATGCATCGAGTAGATAAGAGGAAACTATATACAGCTGTGTACAGATAGTATGGTCTCGCTATGTTTTTAAAATAAATCCCCCCACGAAAATTATCTTCTCGATGTATCATATTCGCGAAGCACGTTCGGAATATCATATTCGCAAAACCCTTGTCATAGATAAGAGGAAACTATATACAATTGTGTACAGATAATGTGGTCCCCCTCCCCCACCCCCCGCAAAAAGTATGCTCGCACTATAACGTGGGAAACAGTCCTTGAAAAGTCCCCCCCTCCCCCACCCCCCGCAAAAGTAGCTCGCGCTATAAGGTGGGAAACTGTCCTTGAAAAATCCCCCCCTCCCCCACCCCCCGCAAAAGTAGCTCGCGCTATAAGGTAATGGTGCCGGTAAGGTAGGAATCTACCTACAATGATAAGTCTGATCGTAGAACCGGCATACACTATCTACTGTCCACAGTTCACTGTTCACAGTTCACAGTTCTCAGTTCACAGATCACAGTTCACAGTTCACAGTTCACAGTTCACAGTTCACAGTTTACAGTTCTCAGTTCACAGTTCACAGTTTACAGTTCTCAGTTCACAGTTGACAGTTGACAGTTCACAGTTCACAGTTCACTCTTCACAGTGCACAGTTCACAGTCCACAGTTCACTGTTCACAATTCACAGTCTTCATTTCACACTTCACACTTCACAGTTCACAGTCCACAGTTCACAGTTCACAGTTCTCAGTTCACAGATCACAGTTCACAGTCTTCATTTCACAATTCACAGTTCACAGTCATCATTTCACAGTTCATAGTTCACAGTTCACAGTTCTCAGTTCACAGATCACAGTTCACAGTCTTCATTTCGTATTTCACAGTTCACAGTCATCATGTCACTGTTCATAGTTCACAGTTCACAGTTCACAGTTCCCAGTTCACATAATTCATTTCACACTTCACAGTTCGCAGTTCACAATTGACAGTTCACAGTCCACATTTCACTATTCACAGTTCACAGTTCTCAGTTCACAGTATTCATTTCACACTTCACACTTCGCAGTTCACAGTTGACAGTTCACAGTCCACAGTTCACTGTTCACAGTTCACAGATCACAGTTCACAGTTCACAGTTCACAGATCACAGATCACAGTTCACAGTTCACTGTTCACAGATCACAGTTCACAGATCACAGTTCACAGATGACTGTTCACAGTTCACAGCCTTCATTTCACAATTCACAGTTCGCAGTTCACAGTTCACAGATCACAGTTCACAGTTTACAGTTCATAGTTCACAGTTCACAGTTCACGATTTACAGTTCTCAGTTCACACTTCACACTACACAGTGCACAGTTCACAGTCCACAGTTCACATTTCACAGTTCTCAGTTTACAGTTCACAGTTCACAGTTCACAGTTCCCAGTTCACAGTATTCATTTCACACTTCACAGTTCGCAGTTCACAGTCCACATTTAACTATTCACAGTTCACAGTTCTCAGTTCACAGTATTCATTTCACACTTCACACTTCACACTTCGAAGTTCACAGTTGACAGTTCACAGTCCACAGTTCACTATTCACAGTTTACAGTTCTCAGTTCATAGTTGACAGTTCACAGTTCACTGTTCACAGTTCACAGTTCACAGTCTTCATTTCACACTTCAGTCTTCACAGTGCACAGGTCACAGTCCACAGATCACAGTTCACAGTTCACAGTTGACATTTGACAGTTGACATTTGACAGTTGACAGTTCACAGCTCACAGTTCACAGTTCACAGTTCACAGTTCACAGTTCACAGTTCACAGTTCACAGTTCCCCGTTCACAGTATTCATTTCACACTTCACAGTTCGCAGTTCACAGTTCACAGATCACAGTTCACAGTTCACAGATCACAGTTCACAGTTCACAGTTCACAGTTCCCAGTTCGCAGGTCACAGTTCACATTTCACAGTTCACTGTCTTCATTTCATACTTCACAGTTCGCAGTTCACAGTTCACAGTTCACAGGTCACAGTTCACAGCCCACTGTTCACAGTTCACAGTTCTCAGTTCACAGATCACAACTCACAGACTTCATTTCACAATTCAGTTTTCACAGTTCACAGTTCACAGTTCACAGTTCACAGTCTTCATTTCACACTTCAGTCTTCACAGGGCACAGTTCACAGTTCACAGTCTTCATTTCACAATTCACAGTTCGCAGTTCACAGTTCACAGATCACACTTCACAGTTCACAGTTCACAGATCACAGACCACAGTTCACTGTTCACAGTCTTCATTTCACACTTCAGTCTTCACAGTGCACAGGTCACAGTCCACAGATCACAGTTCACAGTTCACAGTTGACATTTGACAGTTGACATTTGACAGTTGACAGTTCACAGTTCACAGTTCACAGTTCACAGTTCACAGTTCACAGTTCACAGTTCACAGTTCACAGTTCCCCGTTCACAGTATTCATTTCACACTTCACAGTTCGCAGTTCACAGTTCACAGATCACAGTTCACAGTTCACAGATCACAGTTCACAGTTCACAGTTCACAGTTCACAGTTCCCAGTTCGCAGGTCACAGTTCACATTTCACAGTTCACTGTCTTCATTTCATACTTCACAGTTCGCAGTTCACAGTTCACAGGTCACAGTTCACAGCCCACTGTTCACAGTTCACAGTTCTCAGTTCACAGATCACAATTCACAGACTTCATTTCACAATTCAGTTTTCACAGTTCACAGTTCACAGTTCACAGTTCACAGTCTTCATTTCACACTTCAGTCTTCACAGGGCACAGTTCACAGTTCACAGTCTTCATTTCACAATTCACAGTTCGCAGTTCACAGTTCACAGATCACACTTCACAGTTCACAGTTCACAGATCACAGACCACAGTTCACTGTTCACAGATCACAGTTCACAGTACACAGTCTTCATTTCATACTTCACAGTTCGCAGTTCACAGTTCACAGTTCACAGATCACAGTTCACTGTCCACAGATCACAGTTCACAGTTCACAGTTCACAGTTCACAGTTGACAGTTCACAGTCCACAGTTCACTGTTCACAGTTCACAGTTCTCAGTTCACAGATCACAGTTCACAGTTCACAGTTCACAGTTCACAGTTTACAGTTCTCAGTTCACAGTTCACAGTTTACAGTTCTCAGTTCACAGTTGACAGTTGACAGTTCACAGTTCACAGTTCACTCTTCACAGTGCACAGTTCACAGTCCACAGTTCACTGTTCACAATTCACAGTCTTCATTTCACACTTCACACTTCACAGTTCACAGTCCACAGTTCACAGTTCACAGTTCTCAGTTCACAGATCACAGTTCACAGTCTTCATTTCGTATTTCACAGTTCACAGTCATCATGTCACTGTTCATAGTTCACAGTTCACAGTTCCCAGTTCACATAATTCATTTCACACTTCACAGTTCGCAGTTCACAATTGACAGTTCACAGTCCACATTTCACTATTCACAGTTCACAGTTCTCAGTTCACAGTATTCATTTCACACTTCACACTTTGCAGTTCACAGTTGACAGTTCACAGTCCACAGTTCACTGTTCACAGTTCACAGATCACAGTTCACAGTTCACAGTTCACAGATCACAGATCACAGTTCACAGTTCACTGTTCACAGATCACAGTTCACAGATCACAGTTCACAGATGACTGTTCACAGTTCACAGCCTTCATTTCACAATTCACAGTTCGCAGTTCACAGTTCACAGATCACAGTTCACAGTTTACAGTTCATAGTTCACAGTTCACAGTTCACGATTTACAGTTCTCAGTTCACACTTCACACTACACAGTGCACAGTTCACAGTCCACAGTTCACATTTCACAGTTCTCAGTTTACAGTTCACAGTTCACAGTTCACAGTTCCCAGTTCACAGTATTCATTTCTCACTTCACAGTTCGCAGTTCACAGTCCACATTTAACTATTCACAGTTCACAGTTCTCAGTTCACAGTATTCATTTCACACTTCACACTTCACACTTCGAAGTTCACAGTTGACAGTTCACAGTCCACAGTTCACTATTCACAGTTTACAGTTCTCAGTTCATAGTTGACAGTTCACAGTTCACTGTTCACAGTTCACAGTTCACAGTCTTCATTTCACACTTCAGTCTTCACAGTGCACAGGTCACAGTCCACAGATCACAGTTCACAGTTCACAGTTGACATTTGACAGTTGACATTTGACAGTTGACAGTTCACAGCTCACAGTTCACAGTTCACAGTTCACAGTTCACAGTTCACAGTTCACAGTTCCCCGTTCACAGTATTCATTTCACACTTCACAGTTCGCAGTTCACAGTTCACAGATCACAGTTCACAGTTCACAGAACACAGTTCACAGTTCACAGTTCACAGTTCCCAGTTCGCAGGTCACAGTTCACATTTCACAGTTCACTGTCTTCATTTCATACTTCACAGTTCGCAGTTCACAGTTCACAGGTCACAGCTCACAGCCCACTGTTCACAGTTCACAGTTCTCAGTTCACAGATCACAATTCACAGACTTCATTTCACAATTCAGTTTTCACAGTTCACAGTTCACAGTTCACAGTTCACAGTCTTCATTTCACACTTCAGTCTTCACAGGGCACAGTTCACAGTTCACAGTCTTCATTTCAGAATTCACAGTTCGCAGTTCACAGTTCACAGATCACACTTCACAGTTCACAGTTCAGAGATCACAGACCACAGTTCACTGTTCACAGATCACAGTTCACAGTACACAGTCTTCATTTCATACTTCACAGGTCACAGTTCACAGATCACAGTTCACTGTCCACAGATCACAGTTCACAGTTCACAGGTCACAGTTCACAGCCCACTGTTCACAGTTCACAGTTCTCAGTTCACAGATCACAATTCACAGACTTCATTTCACAATTCAGTTTTCACAGTTCACAGTTCACAGTTCACAGTTCACAGTCTTCATTTCACACTTCAGTCTTCACAGGGCACAGTTCACAGTTCACAGTCTTCATTTCAGAATTCACAGTTCGCAGTTCACAGTCCACAGTTCACTGTTCACAGTTCACAGTTCTCAGTTCACAGATCACAGTTCACAGTTCACAGTTCACAGTTCACAGTTCACAGTTCACAGTTCACAGTTCACAGTTTACAGTTCACAGTTCACAGTTCACAGTTGACAGTTGACAGTTCACAGTTCACAGTTCACTCTTCACAGTTCACAGTTCACAGTCCACAGTTCACTGTTCACAATTCACAGTCTTCATTTCACACTTCACACTTCACAGTTCACAGTCCACAGTTCACAGTTCACAGTTCTCAATTCACAGATCACAGTTCACAGTCTTCATTTCACACTTCGCAGTTCACAGTTGACAGTTCACAGTCCACAGTTCACTGTTCACAGTTCACAGATCACAGTTCACAGTTCACAGTTCACAGATCACAGATCACAGTTCACAGTTCACTGTTCACAGATCACAGTTCACAGATCACAGTTCACAGATGACTGTTCACAGTTCACAGCCTTCATTTCACAATTCACAGTTCGCAGTTCACAGTTCACAGATCACAGTTTACAGTTCATAGTTCACAGTTCACAGTTCACGATTTACAGTTCTCAGTTCTCACTTCACAATTCACAGTTCGCAGTTCACAGTTCACAGATCACAGTTTACAGTTCATAGTTCACAGTTCACAGTTCACAGTTCACAGTTCACAGTTCACAGTTCACAGTTCACAGTTCCCCGTTCACAGTATTCATTTCACACTTCACAGTTCGCAGTTCACAGTTCACAGATCACAGTTCACAGTTCACAGATCACAGTTCACAGTTCACAGTTCACAGTTCACAGTTCCCAGTTCGCAGGTCACAGTTCACATTTCACAGTTCACTGTCTTCATTTCATACTTCACAGTTCGCAGTTCACAGTTCACAGGTCACAGTTCACAGCCCACTGTTCACAGTTCACAGTTCTCAGTTCACAGATCACAATTCACAGACTTCATTTCACAATTCAGTTTTCACAGTTCACAGTTCACAGTTCACAGTTCACAGTCTTCATTTCACACTTCAGTCTTCACAGGGCACAGTTCACAGTTCACAGTCTTCATTTCACAATTCACAGTTCGCAGTTCACAGTTCACAGATCACACTTTACAGTTCACAGTTCACAGATCACAGACCACAGTTCACTGTTCACAGATCACAGTTCACAGTACACAGTCTTCATTTCATACTTCACAGTTCGCAGTTCACAGTTCACAGTTCACAGATCACAGTTCACTGTCCACAGATCACAGTTCACAGTTCACAGTTCACAGTTCACAGTTGACAGTTCACAGTCCACAGTTCACTGTTCACAGTTCACAGTTCTCAGTTCACAGATCACAGTTCACAGTCTTCATTTCACATTTCACAGTTCACAGTCATCATGTCACTGTTCATTGTTCACAGTTCACAGTTCACAGTTCACAGTTCCCAGTTCACAGTATTCATTTCACACTTCACAGTTCGCAGTTCACAGTTGACAGTTCACAGTCCACATTTCACTATTCACAGTTCACAGTTCTCAGTTCACAGTATTCATTTCACACTTCACACTTCGCAGTTCACAGTTGACAGTTCACAGTCCACTGTTCACTGTTCACAGTTCACAGATCACAGTTCACAGTTCACAGTTCACAGTTCACAGATCACAGATCACAGTTCACAGTTCACTGTTCACAGATCACAGTTCACAGATCACAGTTCACAGATGACTGTTCACAGTTCACAGCCTTCATTTCACAATTCACAGTTCGCAGTTCACAGTTCACAGATCACAGTTTACAGTTCATAGTTCACAGTTCACAGTTCACGATTTACAGTTCTCAGTTCTCACTTCACAATTCACAGTTCGCAGTTCACAGTTCACAGATCACAGTTCACAGTTCACAGTTCACAGTTCACAGTTCACAGTTCACAGTTCACAGTTCACAGTTCACAGTTCACAGTTCACAGTTTACAGTTCTCAGTTGACAGTTGACAGTTGACAGTTCACAGTTCACAGTTCACTCTTCACAGTTCACAGTTCACAGTTCACAGTCCACAGTTCACTGTTCACAATTCACAGTCTTCATTTCACACTTCACACTTCACAGTGCACAGTTCACAGATCACAGTTCACAGTGTTCATTTCACACTTCACAGTTCACAGTCCACAGTTCACAGTTCACAGTTCTCAGTTCACAGATCACAGTTCACAGTCTTCATTTCACAATTCACAGTTCACAGTCATCATTTCACAGTTCATAGTTCACAGTTCGCAGTTCACAGTTGACAGTTCACAGTCCACATTTCACTATTCACAGTTCACAGTTCTCAGTTCACAGTATTCATTTCACACTTCACACTTCGCAGTTCACAGTTGACAGTTGACAGTTCACAGTTCACTGTTCACAGTTCACAGATCACAGTTCACAGTTCACAGTTCACAGATCACAGATCACAGTTCACAGTTCACAGTTCACAGTTCACAGATCACAGTTCACAGTTCACTGTTCACAGATCACAGTTCACAGATCACAGTTCACAGATGACTGTTCACAGTTCACAATTCACAGTTCGCAGTTCACAGTTCACAGTTCACAGATCACAGTTCACAGTATACAGTTCATAGTTCACAGTTCACAGCTCACGATTTACAGTTCTCAGTTCACACTTCACACTACACAGTGCACAGTTCACAGTCCACAGTTCACATTTTACAGTTCTCAGTTTACAGTTCACAGTTCACAGTTCACAGTTCCCAGTTCACAGTATTCATTTCACACTTCACAGTTCGCAGTTCACAGTCCACATTTAACTATTCACAGTTCACAGTTCACAGTTCTCAGTTCACAGATCACAGTTCACAGTCTTCATTTCACAATTCACAGTTCACAGTCATCATTTCACAGTTCATAGTTCACAGTTCGCAGTTCACAGTTGACAGTTCACAGTCCACATTTCACTATTCACAGTTCACAGTTCTCAGTTCACAGTATTCATTTCACACTTCACACTTCGCAGTTCACAGTTGACAGTTCACAGTTCACAGTTCACTGTTCACAGTTCACAGATCACAGTTCACAGTTCACAGTTCACAGATCACAGATCACAGTTCACAGTTCACAGATCACAGATCACAGTTCACAGTTCACTGTTCACAGATCACAGTTCACAGATGACTGTTCACAGTTCACAATTCACAGTTCGCAGTGGACAGTTCACAGATCACAGTTCACAGTTTACAGTTCATAGTTCACAGTTCACAGCTCACGATTTACAGTTCTCAGTTCACACTTCACACTACACAGTGCACAGTTCACAGTCCACAGTTCACATTTTACAGTTCTCAGTTTACAGTTCACAGTTCACAGTTCACAGTTCCCAGTTCACAGTATTCATTTCACACTTCACAGTTCGCAGTTCACAGTCCACATTTAACTATTCACAGTTCACAGTTCTCAGTTCACAGTATTCATTTCACACTTCACACTTCGCAGTTCACAGTTGACAGTTCACAGTCCAAAGTTCACTATTGACAGTTTACAGTTCTCAGTTCATAGTTGACAGTTCACAGTTCACTGTTCACAGTTCACAGTTCACAGTCTTCATTTCACACTTCAGTCTTCACAGTGCACAGGTCACAGTCCACAGATCACAGTTCACAGTTCACAGTTGACATTTGACAGTTGACAGTTCACAGTTCACAGTTCACAGTTCACAGTTCACAGTTCACAGTTCACAGTTCACAGTTCACAGTTCACAGTTCACAGTTCACAGTTCCCCGTTCACAGTATTCATTTCACACGTCACAGTTCGCAGTTCACAGTTCACAGATCACAGTTCACAATTCACAGATCACAGTTCACAGTTCACAGTTCACAGTTCCCAGTTCGCAGGTCACAGTTCACATTTCACAGTTCACTGTCTTCATTTCATACTTCACAGTTCGCAGTTCACAGTTCACAGGTCACAGTTCACAGCCCACTGTTGACAGTTCACAGTTCTCAGTTCACAGTCTTCATTTCACACTTCAGTCTTCACAGGGCACAGTTCACAGTTCACAGTCTTCATTTCACAATTCACAGTTCGCAGTTCACAGTTCACAGATCACACTTCACAGTTCACAGTTCACAGATCACAGACCACAGTTCACTGTTCACAGATCACAGTTCACAGTACACAGTCTTCATTTCATACTTCACAGTTCGCAGTTCACAGTTCACAGTTCACAGATCACAGTTCACTGTCCACAGATCACAGTTCACAGTTCACAGTTCACAGTTCACAGTTGACAGTTCACAGTCCACAGTTCACTGTTCACAGTTCACAGTTCTCAGTTCACAGATCACAGTTCACAGTTCACAGTTCACAGTTCACAGTTCACAGTTCACAGTTCACAGTTCACAGTTCACAGTTCACAGTTCACAGTTCACAGTTCACAGTTCACAGTTCACAGTTTACAGTTCTCAGTTCACAGTTGACAGTTGACAGTTCACAGTTCACAGTTCACTCTTCACAGTTCACAGTTCACAGTCCACAGTTCACTGTTCACAATTCACAGTCTTCATTTCACACTTCACACTTCACAGTTCACAGTCCACAGTTCACAGTTCACAGTTCTCAGTTCACAGATCACAGTTCACAGTGCACAGTTCACAGTTCACAGTTCACAGATCACAGATCACAGTTCACAGTTCACTGTTCACAGATCACAGTTCATAGTTCACAGTTAACATTTAACTATTCACAGTTCACAGTTCTCAGTTCACAGTATTCATTTCACAATTCACACTTCGCAGTTCACAGTTGACAGTTCACAGTTCACAGTCTTCATTTCACAATTCACAGTTCGCAGTTCACAGTTCACAGATCACACTTTACAGTTCACAGTTCACAGATCACAGATCACAGACCACAGTTCACTGTTCACAGATCACAGTTCACAGTACACAGTCTTCATTTCATACTTCACAGTTCGCAGTTCACAGTTCACAGTTCACAGATCACAGTTCACTGTCCACAGATCACAGTTCACAGTTCACAGTTCACAGTTCACAGTTGACAGTTCACAGTCCACAGTTCACTGTTCACAGTTCACAGTTCTCAGTTCACAGATCACAGTTCACAGTCTTCATTTCACATTTCACAGTTCACAGTCATCATGTCACTGTTCATTGTTCACAGTTCACAGTTCACAGTTCACAGTTCCCAGTTCACAGTATTCATTTCACACTTCACAGTTCGCAGTTCACAGTTGACAGTTCACAGTCCACATTTCACTATTCACAGTTCACAGTTCTCAGTTCACAGTATTCATTTCACACTTCACACTTCGCAGTTCACAGTTGACAGTTCACAGTCCACTGTTCACTGTTCACAGTTCACAGATCACAGTTCACAGTTCACAGTTCACAGTTCACAGATCACAGATCACAGTTCACAGTTCACTGTTCACAGATCACAGTTCACAGATCACAGTTCACAGATGACTGTTCACAGTTCACAGCCTTCATTTCACAATTCACAGTTCGCAGTTCACAGTTCACAGATCACAGTTTACAGTTCATAGTTCACAGTTCACAGTTCACGATTTACAGTTCTCAGTTCTCACTTCACAATTCACAGTTCGCAGTTCACAGTTCACAGATCACAGTTCACAGTTCACAGTTCACAGTTCACAGTTCACAGTTCACAGTTCACAGTTCACAGTTCACAGTTCACAGTTCACAGTTCACAGTTCACAGTTCACAGTTTACAGTTCTCAGTTCACAGTTGACAGTTGACAGTTCACAGTTCACAGTTCACTCTTCACAGTTCACAGTTCACAGTTCACAGTCCACAGTTCACTGTTCACAATTCACAGTCTTCATTTCACACTTCACACTTCACAGTGCACAGTTCACAGATCACAGTTCACAGTGTTCATTTCACACTTCACAGTTCACAGTCCACAGTTCACAGTTCACAGTTCTCAGTTCACAGATCACAGTTCACAGTCTTCATTTCACAATTCACAGTTCACAGTCATCATTTCACAGTTCATAGTTCACAGTTCGCAGTTCACAGTTGACAGTTCACAGTCCACATTTCACTATTCACAGTTCACAGTTCTCAGTTCACAGTATTCATTTCACACTTCACACTTCGCAGTTCACAGTTGACAGTTCACAGTTCACAGTTCACTGTTCACAGTTCACAGATCACAGTTCACAGTTCACAGTTCACAGATCACAGATCACAGTTCACAGTTCACAGTTCACAGATCACAGATCACAGTTCACAGTTCACTGTTCACAGATCACAGTTCACAGATCACAGTTCACAGATGACTGTTCACAGTTCACAATTCACAGTTCGCAGTGGACAGTTCACAGATCACAGTTCACAGTTTACAGTTCATAGTTCACAGTTCACAGCTCACGATTTACAGTTCTCAGTTCACACTTCACACTACACAGTGCACAGTTCACAGTCCACAGTTCACATTTTACAGTTCTCAGTTTACAGTTCACAGTTCACAGTTCACAGTTCCCAGTTCACAGTATTCATTTCACACTTCACAGTTCGCAGTTCACAGTCCACATTTAACTATTCACAGTTCACAGTTCTCTGTTCACAGTATTCATTTCACACTTCACACTTCGCAGTTCACAGTTGACAGTTCACAGTCCAAAGTTCACTATTGACAGTTTACAGTTCTCAGTTCGTAGTTGACAGTTCACAGTTCACTGTTCACAGTTCACAGTTCACAGTCTTCATTTCACACTTCAGTCTTCACAGTGCACAGGTCACAGTCCACAGATCACAGTTCACAGTTCACAGTTGACATTTGACAGTTGACATTTGACAGTTCACAGTTCACAGTTCACAGTTCACAGTTCACAGTTCACAGTTCACAGTTCACAGTTCACAGTTCACAGTTCACAGTTCACAGTTCCCCGTTCACAGTATTCATTTCACACTTCACAGTTCGCAGTTCACAGTTCACAGATCACAGTTCACAATTCACAGATCACAGTTCACAGTTCACAGTTCACAGTTCCCAGTTCGCAGGTCACAGTTCACATTTCACAGTTCACTGTCTTCATTTCATACTTCACAGTTCGCAGTTCACAGTTCACAGGTCACAGTTCACAGCCCACTGTTCACAGTTCACAGTTCTCAGTTCACAGTCTTCATTTCACACTTCAGTCTTCACAGGGCACAGTTCACAGTTCACAGTCTTCATTTCACAATTCACAGTTCGCAGTTCACAGTTCACAGATCACACTTCACAGTTCACAGTTCACAGATCACAGACCACAGTTCACTGTTCACAGATCACAGTTCACAGTACACAGTCTTCATTTCATACTTCACAGTTCGCAGTTCACAGTTCACAGTTCACAGATCACAGTTCACTGTCCACAGATCACAGTTCACAGTTCACAGTTCACAGTTCACAGTTGACAGTTCACAGTCCACAGTTCACTGTTCACAGTTCACAGTTCTCAGTTCACAGATCACAGTTCACAGTTCACAGTTCACAGTTCACAGTTCACAGTTCACAGTTCACAGTTCACAGTTCACAGTTCACAGTTCACAGTTCACAGTTCACAGTTCACAGTTTACAGTTCTCAGTTCACAGTTGACAGTTGACAGTTCACAGTTCACAGTTCACTCTTCACAGTTCACAGTTCACAGTCCACAGTTCACTGTTCACAATTCACAGTCTTCATTTCACACTTCACACTTCACAGTTCACAGTCCACAGTTCACAGTTCACAGTTCTCAGTTCACAGATCACAGTTCACAGTGCACAGTTCACAGTTCACAGTTCACAGATCACAGATCACAGTTCACAGTTCACTGTTCACAGATCACAGTTCATAGTTCACAGTTAACATTTAACTATTCACAGTTCACAGTTCTCAGTTCACAGTATTCATTTCACAATTCACACTTCGCAGTTCACAGTTGACAGTTCACAGTCCACAGTTCACTATTCACAGTTTACAGTTCTCAGTTCATAGTTGACAGTTCACAGTTCACTGTTCACAGTTCACAGTTCACAGTTCTCAGTTCACAGATCACAGTTCACAGTCTTCATTTCACAATTCACAGTTCACAGTCATCATTTCACAGTTCATAGTTCACAGTTCGCAGTTCACAGTTGACAGTTCACAGTCCACATTTCACTATTCACAGTTCACAGTTCTCAGTTCACAGTATTCATTTCACACTTCACACTTCGCAGTTCACAGTTTACAGTTCACAGTTCACAGTTCACTGTTCACAGTTCACAGATCACAGTTCACAGTTCACAGTTCACAGATCACAGATCACAGTTCACAGTTCACAGTTCACAGATCACAGATCACAGTTCACAGTTCACAGTTCACTGTTCACAGATCACAGTTCACAGATCACAGTTCACAGATGACTGTTCACAGTTCACAATTCACCGTTCGCAGTTCACAGTTCACAGATCACAGTTCACAGTTTACAGTTCATAGTTCACAGTTCACAGCTCACGATTTACAGTTCTCAGTTCACACTTCACACTACACAGTGCACAGTTCACAGTCCACAGTTCACATTTTACAGTTCTCAGTTTACAGTTCACAGTTCACAGTTCACAGTTCCCAGTTCACAGTATTCATTTCACACTTCACAGTTCGCAGTTCACAGTCCACATTTAACTATTCACAGTTCACAGTTCTCAGTTCACAGTATTCATTTCACACTTCACACTTCGCAGTTCACAGTTGACAGTTCACAGTCCAAAGTTCACTATTGACAGTTTACAGTTCTCAGTTCATAGTTGACAGTTCACAGTTCACTGTTCACAGTTCACAGTTCACAGTCTTCATTTCACACTTCAGTCTTCACAGTGCACAGGTCACAGTCCACAGATCACAGTTCACAGTTCACAGTTGACATTTGACAGTTGACATTTGACAGTTCACAGTTCACAGTTCACTGTTCACAGTTCACAGTTCACAGTCTTCATTTCACACTTCAGTCTTCACAGTGCACAGGTCACAGTCCACAGATCACAGTTCACAGTTCACAGTTGACATTTGACAGTTGACATTTGACAGTTCACAGTTCACAGTTCACAGTTCACAGTTCACAGTTCACAGTTCACAGTTCACAGTTCACAGTTCACAGTTCCCCGTTCACAGTATTCATTTCACACTTCACAGTTCGCAGTTCACAGTTCACAGATCACAGTTCACAATTCACAGATCACAGTTCACAGTTCACAGTTCACAGTTCCCAGTTCGCAGGTCACAGTTCACATTTCACAGTTCACTGTCTTCATTTCATACTTCACAGTTCGCAGTTCACAGTTCACAGGTCACAGTTCACAGCCCACTGTTCACAGTTCACAGTTCTCAGTTCACAGTCTTCATTTCACACATCAGTCTTCACAGGGCACAGTTCACAGTTCACAGTTCACAATTCACAGTTCGCAGTTCACAGTTCACAGATCACACTTCACAGTTCACAGTTCACAGATCACAGACCACAGTTCACTGTTCACAGATCACAGTTCACAGTACACAGTCTTCATTTCATACTTCACAGTACGCAGTTCACAGTTCACAGTTCACAGATCACAGTTCACTGTCCACAGATCACAGTTCACAGTTCACAGTTGACAGTTCACAGTTGACAGTTCACAGTCCACAGTTCACTGTTCACAGTTCACAGTTCTCAGTTCACAGATCACAGTTCACAGTTCACAGTTCACAGTTCACAGTTCACAGTTCACAGTTCACAGTTCACAGTTCACAGTTCACAGTTCACAGTTCACAGTTCACAGTTCACAGTTCACAGTTCACAGTTCACAGTTCACAGTTCACAGTTTTCAGTTCTCAGTTCACAGTTGACAGTTGACAGTTCACAGTTCACAGTTCACTCTTCACAGTTCACAGTTCACAGTCCACAGTTCACTGTTCACAATTCACAGTCTTCATTTCACACTTCACACTTCACAGTTCACAGTCCACAGTTCACAGTTCACAGTTCTCAGTTCACAGATCACAGTTCACAGTTCACAGTGCACAGTTCACAGTTCACAGTTCACAGTTCACAGATCACAGATCACAGTTCACAGTTCACTGTTCACAGATCACAGTTCATAGTTCACAGTTAACATTTAACTATTCACAGTTCACAGTTCTCAGTTCACAGTATTCATTTCACACTTCACACTTCGCAGTTCACAGTTGACAGTTCACAGTCCACAGTTCACTATTCACAGTTTACAGTTCTCAGTTCATAGTTGACAGTTCACAGTTCACTGTTCACAGTTCACAGTTCACAGTCTTCATTTCACACTTCAGTCTTCACAGTGCACAGGTCACAGTCCACAGATCACAGTTCACAGTTCACAGTTGACATTTGACAGTTGACATTTGACAGTTGACAGTTGACAGTTGACAGTTGACAGTTGACAGTTCACAGTTCACAGTTCACAGTTCACAGATCACAGTTCACAGTTCACAGTTCCCCGTTCACAGTATTCATTTCACACTTCACAGTTCGCAGTTCACAGTTCACAGATCACAGTTCACAGTTCACAGATCACAGTTCACAGTTCACAGTTCACAGTTCCCAGTTCGCAGGTCACAGTTCACATTTCACAGTTCACTGTCTTCATTTCATACTCCACAGTTCGCAGTTAACAGTTCACAGCCCACTGTTCACAGTTCACAGTTCTCAGTTCACAGATCACAATTCACAGACTTCATTTCACAATTCAGTTTTCACAGTTCACAGTTCACAGTTCACAGTTCACAGTCTTCATTTCACACTTCAGTCTTCACAGGGCACAGTTCACAGTTCACAGTCTTCATTTCACAATTCACAGTTCGCAGTTCACAGTTCACAGATCACACTTCACAGTTCACAGTTCACAGATCACAGACCACAGTTCACTGTTCACAGATCACAGTTCACAGTACACAGTCTTCATTTCATACTTCACAGTTCGCAGTTCACAGTTCACAGTTCACAGATCACAGTTCACTGTCCACAGATCACAGTTCACAGTTCACAGTTCACAGTTGACAGTTCACAGTTCACAGTCCACAGATCACAGTTCACAGTTCTCAGTTCACAGATCACAATTCACAGACTTCATTTCATAATTCAGTTTTCACATTTCACAGTTCACAGTTCACAGTTCACAGATCACAGACCACAGTTCACTGTCCACAGATCACAGTTCACAGTTCACAGTTCACAGTTCACAGTTGACAGTTCACTGTCCACAGTTCACTGTTCACAGTTCACAGTTCTCAGTTCACAGATCACAGTTCACAGTTCACAGTTCACAGTTCACAGTTCACAGTTCACAGTTCACAGTTCACAGTTCACAGTTCACAGTTTACAGTTCTCAGTTCACAGTTGACAGTTGACAGTTCACAGTTCACAGTTCACTCTTCACAGTTCACAGTTCACAGTCCACAGTTCACTGTTCACAATTCACAGTCTTCATTTCACACTTCACACTTCACAGTGCACAGTTCACAGATCACAGTTCACAGTGTTCATTTCACACTTCACAGTTCACAGTCCACAGTTCACAGTTCTCAGTTCACAGATCACAGTTCACAGTCTTCATTTCACAATTCACAGTTCACAGTCATCATTTCACAGTTCATAGTTCACAGTTCGCAGTTCACAGTTGACAGTTCACAGTCACAATTCACTATTCACAGTTCACAGTTCTCAGTTCACAGTATTCATTTCACACTTCACACTTCGCAGTTCACAGTTGACAGTTCACAGTCCACAGTTCACTGTTCACAGTTCACAGATCACAGTTCACAGTTCACAGTTCACAGATCACAGATCACAGTTCACAGTTCACAGTTCACAGATCACAGATCACAGTTCACAGTTCACTGTTCACAGATCACAGTTCACAGTTCACAGATGACTGTTCACAGTTCACAATTCACAGTTCGCAGTTCACAGTTCACAGATCACAGTTCACAGTTTACAGTTCATAGTTCACAGTTCACAGTTCACGATTTACAGTTCTCAGTTCACACTTCACACTACACAGTGCACAGTTCACAGACCACAGTTCACATTTCACAGTTCTCAGTTTACAGTTCACAGTTCACAGTTCACAGTTCCCATTTCACAGTATTCATTTCACACTTCACAGTTCGCAGTTCACAGTCCACATTTAACTATTCACAGTTCACAGTTCTCAGTTCACAGTATTCATTTCACACTTCACACTTCGCAGTTCACAGTTGACAGTTCACAGTCCACAGTTCACTATTCACAGTTTACAGTTCTCAGTTCATAGTTGACAGTTCACAGTTCACTGTTCACAGTTCACAGTTCACAGTCTTCATTTCACACTTCAGTCTTCACAGTGCACAGGTCACAGTCCACAGATCACAGTTCACAGTTCACAGTTGACATTTGACAGTTGACATTTGACAGTTCACAGTTCACAGTTCACAGTTCACAGTTCACAGTTCACAGTTCACAGTTCACAGTTCACAGTTCCCCGTTCACAGTATTCATTTCACACTTCACAGTTCGCAGTTCACAGTTCACAGATCACAGATCACAGTTCACAGATCACAGTTCACAGTTCACAGTTCACAGTTCACAGTTCACAGTTCCCAGTTCGCAGGTCACAGTTCACATTTCACAGTTCACTGTCTTCATTTCATACTTCACAGTTCGCAGTTCACAGTTCACAGGTCACAGTTCACAGCCCACTGTTCACAGTTCACAGTTCTCAGTTCACAGATCACAATTCACAGACTTCATTTCACAATTCAGTTTTCACAGTTCACAGTTCACAGTTCACAGTTCACAGTTCACAGTCTTCATTTCACACTTCAGTCTTCACAGGGCACAGTTCACAGTTCACAGTCTTCATTTCACAATTCACAGTTCGCAGTTCACAGTTCACAGATCACACTTCACAGTTCACAGTTCACAGATCACAGACCACAGTTCACTGTTCACAGATCACAGTTCACAGTACACAGTCTTCATTTCATACTTCACAGTTCGCAGTTCACAGTTCACAGTGCACAGATCACAGTTCACTGTCCACAGATCACAGTTCACAGTTCACAGTTCACAGTTCACAGTTGACAGTTCACAGTCCACAGTTCACTGTTCACAGTTCACAGTTCTCAGTTCACAGATCACAGTTCACAGTTCACAGTTCACAGTTCACAGTTTACAGTTCTCAGTTCACAGTTCACAGTTTACAGTTCTCAGTTGACAGTTGACAGTTGACAGTTCACAGTTCACAGTTCACTCTTCACAGTGCACAGTTCACAGTCCACAGTTCACTCTTCACAATTCACAGTCTTCATTTCACACTTCACACTTCACAGTTCACAGTCCACAGTTCACAGTTCACAGTTCTCAGTTCACAGATCACAGTTCATAGTCTTCATTTCACAATTCACAGTTCACAGTCATCATTTCACAGTTCATAGTTCACAGTTCACAGTTCTCAGTTCACAGATCACAGTTCACAGTCTTCATTTCGCATTTCACAGTTCACAGTCATCATGTCACTGTTCATAGTTCACAGTTCACAGTTCACAGTTCCCAGTTCACATAATTCATTTCACACTTCACAGTTCGCAGTTCACAATTGACAGTTCACAGTCCACATTTCACTATTCACAGTTCACAGTTCTCAGTTCACAGTATTCATTTCACACTTCACACTTCGCAGTTCACAGTTGACAGTTCACAGTCCACAGTTCACTGTTCACAGTTCACAGATCACAGTTCACAGTTCACAGTTCACAGATCACAGATCACAGTTCACAGTTCACTGTTCACAGATCACAGTGCACAGATCACAGTTCACTGTCCACAGATCACAGTTCACAGTTCACAGTTCACAGTTCACAGTTGACAGTTCACAGTCCACAGTTCACTGTTCACAGTTCTCAGTTCACAGATCACAGTTCACAGTTCACAGTTCACAGTTCACAGTTTACAGTTCTCAGTTCACAGTTCACAGTTTACAGTTCTCAGTTGACAGTTGACAGTTGACAGTTCACAGTTCACAGTTCACTCTTCACAGTGCACAGTTCACAGTCCACAGTTCACTGTTCACAATTCACAGTCTTCATTTCACACTTCACACTTCACAGTTCACAGTCCACAGTTCACAGTTCACAGTTCTCAGTTCACAGATCACAGTTCACAGTCTTCATTTCACAATTCACAGTTCACAGTCATCATTTCACAGTTCATAGTTCACAGTTCACAGTTCTCAGTTCACAGATCACAGTTCACAGTCTTCATTTCGCATTTCACAGTTCACAGTCATCATGTCACTGTTCATAGTTCACAGTTCACAGTTCACAGTTCCCAGTTCACATAATTCATTTCACACTTCACAGTTCGCAGTTCACAATTGACAGTTCACAGTCCACATTTCACTATTCACAGTTCACAGTTCTCAGTTCACAGTATTCATTTCACACTTCACACTTCGCAGTTCACAGTTGACAGTTCACAGTCCACAGTTCACTGTTCACAGTTCACAGATCACAGTTCACAGTTCACAGTTCACAGATCACAGATCACAGTTCACAGTTCACTGTTCACAGATCACAGTTCACAGATCACAGTTCACAGATGACTGTTCACAGTTCACAGCCTTCATTTCACAATTCACAGTTCGCAGTTCACAGTTCACAGATCACAGTTCACAGTTTACAGTTCATAGTTCACAGTTCACAGTTCACGATTTACAGTTCTCAGTTCACACTTCACACTACACAGTGCACAGTTCACAGTCCACAGTTCACATTTCACAGTTCTCAGTTTACAGTTCACAGTTCACAGTTCACAGTTCCCAGTTCACAGTATTCATTTCACACTTCACAGTTCGCAGTTCACAGTCCACATTTAACTATTCACAGTTCACAGTTCTCAG
This sequence comes from Lasioglossum villosulum, assembly GCA_963971365.1. Taxonomy (NCBI): domain Eukaryota; kingdom Metazoa; phylum Arthropoda; class Insecta; order Hymenoptera; family Halictidae; genus Lasioglossum; species Lasioglossum villosulum. The sequence continues at coordinate 82,419 of CAXARU010000114.1, read as the reverse complement.
TTCACAGTATTCATTTCACACTTCACACTTCGCAGTTCACAGTTGACAGTTCACAGTCCACAGTTCACTATTCACAGTTCACAGTTCACAGTTCACAGTTCACAGTTCACAGTTCACAGTTCCCCGTTCACAGTATTCATTTCACACTTCACAGTTCGCAGTTCACAGATCACAGTTCACAGTTCACAGTTCACAGTTCCCCGTTCACAGTATTCATTTCACACTTCACAGTTCGCAGTTCACAGTTCACAGTTCACAGTCTTCATTTCACACTTCAGTCTTCACAGTGCACAGGTCACAGTCCACAGATCACAGTTCACAGTTCACAGTTGACATTTGACAGTTGACATTTGACAGTAGACAGTTCACAGTTCACAGTTCACAGTTCACAGTTCACAGTTCCCCGTTCACAGTATTCATTTCACACTTCACAGTTCGCAGTTCACAGATCACAGTTCACAGTTCACAGTTGACATTTGACAGTTGACATTTGACAGTTGACAGTTCACAGTTCACAGTTCACAGTTCACAGTTCACAGTTCACAGTTCACAGTTCACAGTTCACAGTTCACAGTTCACAGTTCACAGTTCACAGTTCACAGTTAACATTTAACTATTCACAGTTCACAGTTCTCAGTTCACAGTATTCATTTCACACTTCACACTTCGCAGTTCACAGTTGACAGTTCACAGTCCACAGTTCACTATTCACAGTTTACAGTTCTCAGTTCATAGTTGACAGTTCACAGTTCACTGTTCACAGTTCACAGTTCACAGTCTTCATTTCACACTTCAGTCTTCACAGTGCACAGGTCACAGTCCACAGATCACAGTTCACAGTTCACAGTTGACATTTGACAGTTGACATTTGACAGTTGACAGTTGACAGTTGACAGTTGACAGTTGACAGTTGACAGTTCACAGTTCACAGTTCACAGTTCACAGATCACAGTTCACAGTTCACAGTTCCCCGTTCACAGTATTCATTTCACACTTCACAGTTCGCAGTTCACAGTTCACAGATCACAGTTCACAGTTCACAGATCACAGTTCACAGTTCACAGTTCACAGTTCCCAGTTCGCAGGTCACAGTTCACATTTCACAGTTCACTGTCTTCATTTCATACTCCACAGTTCGCAGTTAACAGTTCACAGCCCACTGTTCACAGTTCACAGTTCTCAGTTCACAGATCACAATTCACAGACTTCATTTCACAATTAATTTTTGACAGTTCACAGTTCACAGTTCACAGTTCACAGTCTTCATTTCACACTTCAGTCTTCACAGGGCACAGTTCACAGTTCACAGTCTTCATTTCACAATTCACAGTTCGCAGTTCACAGTTCACAGATCACACTTCACAGTTCACAGTTCACAGATCACAGACCACAGTTCACTGTTCACAGATCACAGTTCACAGTACACAGTCTTCATTTCATACTTCACAGTTCGCAGTTCACAGTTCACAGTTCACAGATCACAGTTCACTGTCCACAGATCACAGTTCACAGTTCACAGTTCACAGTTGACAGTTCACAGTTCACAGTCCACAGATCACAGTTCACAGTTCTCAGTTCACAGATCACAATTCACAGACTTCATTTCATAATTCAGTTTTCACATTTCACAGTTCACAGTTCACAGTTCACAGATCACAGACCACAGTTCACTGTCCACAGATCACAGTTCACAGTTCACAGTTCACAGTTCACAGTTGACAGTTCACTGTCCACAGTTCACTGTTCACAGTTCACAGTTCTCAGTTCACAGATCACAGTTCACAGTTCACAGTTCACAGTTCACAGTTCACAGTTCACAGTTCACAGTTCACAGTTCACAGTTTACAGTTCTCAGTTCACAGTTGACAGTTGACAGTTCACAGTTCACAGTTCACTCTTCACAGTTCACAGTTCACAGTCCACAGTTCACTGTTCACAATTCACAGTCTTCATTTCACACTTCACACTTCACAGTGCACAGTTCACAGATCACAGTTCACAGTGTTCATTTCACACTTCACAGTTCACAGTCCACAGTTCACAGTTCTCAGTTCACAGATCACAGTTCACAGTCTTCATTTCACAATTCACAGTTCACAGTCATCATTTCACAGTTCATAGTTCACAGTTCGCAGTTCACAGTTGACAGTTCACAGTCACAATTCACTATTCACAGTTCACAGTTCTCAGTTCACAGTATTCATTTCACACTTCACACTTCGCAGTTCACAGTTGACAGTTCACAGTCCACAGTTCACTGTTCACAGTTCACAGATCACAGTTCACAGTTCACAGTTCACAGATCACAGATCACAGTTCACAGTTCACAGTTCACAGATCACAGATCACAGTTCACAGTTGACAGTTGACAGTTCACAGTTCACAGTTCACTCTTCACAGTTCACAGTTCACAGTCCACAGTTCACTGTTCACAATTCACAGTCTTCATTTCACACTTCACACTTCACAGTGCACAGTTCACAGATCACAGTTCACAGTGTTCATTTCACACTTCACAGTTCACAGTCCACAGTTCACAGTTCTCAGTTCACAGATCACAGTTCACAGTCTTCATTTCACAATTCACAGTTCACAGTCATCATTTCACAGTTCATAGTTCACAGTTCGCAGTTCACAGTTGACAGTTCACAGTCACAATTCACTATTCACAGTTCACAGTTCTCAGTTCACAGTATTCATTTCACACTTCACACTTCGCAGTTCACAGTTGACAGTTCACAGTCCACAGTTCACTGTTCACAGTTCACAGATCACAGATCACAGTTCACAGTTCACTGTTCACAGATCACAGTTCACAGTTCACAGATGACTGTTCACAGTTCACAATTCACAGTTCGCAGTTCACAGTTCACAGATCACAGTTCACAGTTTACAGTTCATAGTTCACAGTTCACAGTTCACGATTTACAGTTCTCAGTTCACACTTCACACTACACAGTGCACAGTTCACAGACCACAGTTCACATTTCACAGTTCTCAGTTTACAGTTCACAGTTCACAGTTCACAGTTCCCAGTTCACAGTATTCATTTCACACTTCACAGTTCGCAGTTCACAGTCCACATTTAACTATTCACAGTTCACAGTTCTCAGTTCACAGTATTCATTTCACACTTCACACTTCGCAGTTCACAGTTGACAGTTCACAGTCCACAGTTCACTATTCACAGTTTACAGTTCTCAGTTCATAGTTGACAGTTCACAGTTCACTGTTCACAGTTCACAGTTCACAGTCTTCATTTCACACTTCAGTCTTCACAGTGCACAGGTCACAGTCCACAGATCACAGTTCACAGTTCACAGTTGACATTTGACAGTTGACATTTGACAGTTGACAGTTCACAGTTCACAGTTCACAGTTCACAGTTCACAGTTCACAGTTCACAGTTCCCCGTTCACAGTATTCATTTCACACTTCACAGTTCGCAGTTCACAGTTCACAGATCACAGATCACAGTTCACAGATCACAGTTCACAGTTCACAGTTCACAGTTCACAGTTCCCAGTTCGCAGGTCACAGTTCACATTTCACAGTTCACTGTCTTCATTTCATACTTCACAGTTCGCAGTTCACAGTTCACAGGTCACAGTTCACAGCCCACTGTTCACAGTTCACAGTTCTCAGTTCACAGATCACAATTCACAGACTTCATTTCACAATTCAGTTTTCACAGTTCACAGTTCACAGTTCACAGTTCACAGTCTTCATTTCACACTTCAGTCTTCACAGGGCACAGTTCACAGTTCACAGTCTTCATTTCACAATTCACAGTTCGCAGTTCACAGTTCACAGATCACACTTCACAGTTCACAGTTCACAGATCACAGACCACAGTTCACTGTTCACAGATCACAGTTCACAGTACACAGTCTTCATTTCATACTTCACAGTTCGCAGTTCACAGTTCACAGTGCACAGATCACAGTTCACTGTCCACAGATCACAGTTCACAGTTCACAGTTCACAGTTCACAGTTGACAGTTCACAGTCCACAGTTCACTGTTCACAGTTCACAGTTCTCAGTTCACAGATCACAGTTCACAGTTCACAGTTCACAGTTCACAGTTTACAGTTCTCAGTTCACAGTTCACAGTTTACAGTTCTCAGTTGACAGTTGACAGTTGACAGTTCACAGTTCACAGTTCACTCTTCACAGTGCACAGTTCACAGTCCACAGTTCACTGTTCACAATTCACAGTCTTCATTTCACACTTCACACTTCACAGTTCACAGTCCACAGTTCACAGTTCACAGTTCTCAGTTCACAGATCACAGTTCACAGTCTTCATTTCACAATTCACAGTTCACAGTCATCATTTCACAGTTCATAGTTCACAGTTCACAGTTCCCAGTTCGCAGGTCACAGTTCACATTTCACAGTTCACTGTCTTCATTTCATACTCCACAGTTCGCAGTTAACAGTTCACAGCCCACTGTTCACAGTTCACAGTTCTCAGTTCACAGATCACAATTCACAGACTTCATTTCACAATTCAGTTTTCACAGTTCACAGTTCACAGTTCACAGTTCACAGTCTTCATTTCACACTTCAGTCTTCACAGGGCACAGTTCACAGTTCACAGTCTTCATTTCACAATTCACAGTTCGCAGTTCACAGTTCACAGATCACACTTCACAGTTCACAGTTCACAGATCACAGACCACAGTTCACTGTTCACAGATCACAGTTCACAGTACACAGTCTTCATTTCATACTTCACAGTTCGCAGTTCACAGTTCACAGTTCACAGATCACAGTTCACTGTCCACAGATCACAGTTCACAGTTCACAGTTCACAGTTGACAGTTCACAGTTCACAGTCCACAGATCACAGTTCACAGTTCTCAGTTCACAGATCACAATTCACAGACTTCATTTCATAATTCAGTTTTCACATTTCACAGTTCACAGTTCACAGTTCACAGATCACAGACCACAGTTCACTGTCCACAGATCACAGTTCACAGTTCACAGTTCACAGTTCACAGTTCACAGTTCACTGTCCACAGTTCACTGTTCACAGTTCACAGTTCTCAGTTCACAGATCACAGTTCACAGTTCACAGTTCACAGTTCACAGTTCACAGTTCACAGTTCACAGTTCACAGTTCACAGTTCACAGTTTACAGTTCTCAGTTCACAGTTGACAGTTGACAGTTCACAGTTCACAGTTCACTCTTCACAGTTCACAGTTCACAGTCCACAGTTCACTGTTCACAATTCACAGTCTTCATTTCACACTTCACACTTCACAGTGCACAGTTCACAGATCACAGTTCACAGTGTTCATTTCACACTTCACAGTTCACAGTCCACAGTTCACAGTTCTCAGTTCACAGATCACAGTTCACAGTCTTCATTTCACAATTCACAGTTCACAGTCATCATTTCACAGTTCATAGTTCACAGTTCGCAGTTCACAGTTGACAGTTCACAGTCACAATTCACTATTCACAGTTCACAGTTCTCAGTTCACAGTATTCATTTCACACTTCACACTTCGCAGTTCACAGTTGACAGTTCACAGTCCACAGTTCACTGTTCACAGTTCACAGATCACAGTTCACAGTTCACAGTTCACAGATCACAGATCACAGTTCACAGTTCACAGTTCACAGATCACAGATCACAGTTCACAGTTCACTGTTCACAGATCACAGTTCACAGTTCACAGATGACTGTTCACAGTTCACAATTCACAGTTCGCAGTTCACAGTTCACAGATCACAGTTCACAGTTTACAGTTCATAGTTCACAGTTCACAGTTCACGATTTACAGTTCTCAGTTCACACTTCACACTACACAGTGCACAGTTCACAGACCACAGTTCACATTTCACAGTTCTCAGTTTACAGTTCACAGTTCACAGTTCACAGTTCCCAGTTCACAGTATTCATTTCACACTTCACAGTTCGCAGTTCACAGTCCACATTTAACTATTCACAGTTCACAGTTCTCAGTTCACAGTATTCATTTCACACTTCACACTTCGCAGTTCACAGTTGACAGTTCACAGTCCACAGTTCACTATTCACAGTTTACAGTTCTCAGTTCATAGTTGACAGTTCACAGTTCACTGTTCACAGTTCACAGTTCACAGTCTTCATTTCACACTTCAGTCTTCACAGTGCACAGGTCACAGTCCACAGATCACAGTTCACAGTTCACAGTTGACATTTGACAGTTGACATTTGACAGTTGACAGTTCACAGTTCACAGTTCACAGTTCACAGTTCACAGTTCACAGTTCACAGTTCACAGTTCCCCGTTCACAGTATTCATTTCACACTTCACAGTTCGCAGTTCACAGTTCACAGATCACAGATCACAGTTCACAGATCACAGTTCACAGTTCACAGTTCACAGTTCACAGTTCCCAGTTCGCAGGTCACAGTTCACATTTCACAGTTCACTGTCTTCATTTCATACTTCACAGTTCGCAGTTCACAGTTCACAGGTCACAGTTCACAGCCCACTGTTCACAGTTCACAGTTCTCAGTTCACAGATCACAATTCACAGACTTCATTTCACAATTCAGTTTTCACAGTTCACAGTTCACAGTTCACAGTTCACAGTCTTCATTTCACACTTCAGTCTTCACAGGGCACAGTTCACAGTTCACAGTCTTCATTTCACAATTCACAGTTCGCAGTTCACAGTTCACAGATCACACTTCACAGTTCACAGTTCACAGATCACAGACCACAGTTCACTGTTCACAGATCACAGTTCACAGTACACAGTCTTCATTTCATACTTCACAGTTCGCAGTTCACAGTTCACAGTGCACAGATCACAGTTCACTGTCCACAGATCACAGTTCACAGTTCACAGTTCACAGTTCACAGTTGACAGTTCACAGTCCACAGTTCACTGTTCACAGTTCACAGTTCTCAGTTCACAGATCACAGTTCACAGTTCACAGTTCACAGTTCACAGTTTACAGTTCTCAGTTCACAGTTCACAGTTTACAGTTCTCAGTTGACAGTTGACAGTTGACAGTTCACAGTTCACAGTTCACTCTTCACAGTGCACAGTTCACAGTCCACAGTTCACTGTTCACAATTCACAGTCTTCATTTCACACTTCACACTTCACAGTTCACAGTCCACAGTTCACAGTTCACAGTTCTCAGTTCACAGATCACAGTTCACAGTCTTCATTTCACAATTCACAGTTCACAGTCATCATTTCACAGTTCATAGTTCACAGTTCACAGTTCTCAGTTCACAGATCACAGTTCACAGTCTTCATTTCGCATTTCACAGTTCACAGTCATCATGTCACTGTTCATAGTTCACAGTTCACAGTTCACAGTTCCCAGTTCACATAATTCATTTCACACTTCACAGTTCGCAGTTCACAATTGACAGTTCACAGTCCACATTTCACTATTCACAGTTCACAGTTCTCAGTTCACAGTATTCATTTCACACTTCACACTTCGCAGTTCACAGTTGACAGTTCACAGTCCACAGTTCACTGTTCACAGTTCACAGATCACAGTTCACAGTTCACAGTTCACAGATCACAGATCACAGTTCACAGTTCACTGTTCACAGATCACAGTTCACAGATCACAGTTCACAGATGACTGTTCACAGTTCACAGCCTTCATTTCACAATTCACAGTTCGCAGTTCACAGTTCACAGATCACAGTTCACAGTTTACAGTTCATAGTTCACAGTTCACAGTTCACGATTTACAGTTCTCAGTTCACACTTCACACTACACAGTGCACAGTTCACAGTCCACAGTTCACATTTCACAGTTCTCAGTTTACAGTTCACAGTTCACAGTTCACAGTTCCCAGTTCACAGTATTCATTTCACACTTCACAGTTCGCAGTTCACAGTCCACATTTAACTATTCACAGTTCACAGTTCTCAGTTCACAGTATTCATTTCACACTTCACACTTCGCAGTTCACAGTTGACAGTTCACAGTCCACAGTTCACTATTCACAGTTCACAGTTCACAGTTCACAGTTCACAGTTCACAGTTCACAGTTCCCCGTTCACAGTATTCATTTCACACTTCACAGTTCGCAGTTCACAGATCACAGTTCACAGTTCACAGTTCACAGTTCCCCGTTCACAGTATTCATTTCACACTTCACAGTTCGCAGTTCACAGTTCACAGTTCACAGTCTTCATTTCACACTTCAGTCTTCACAGTGCACAGGTCACAGTCCACAGATCACAGTTCACAGTTCACAGTTGACATTTGACAGTTGACATTTGACAGTAGACAGTTCACAGTTCACAGTTCACAGTTCACAGTTCACAGTTCACAGTTCACAGTTCACAGTTCCCCGTTCACAGTATTCATTTCACACTTCACAGTTCGCAGTTCACAGATCACAGTTCACAGTTCACAGTTGACATTTGACAGTTGACATTTGACAGTTGACAGTTCACAGTTCACAGTTCACAGTTCACAGTTCACAGTTCACAGTTCACAGTTCACAGTTCACAGTTCACAGTTCACAGTTCACAGTTCCCCGTTCACAGTATTCATTTCACACTTCACAGTTCACAGTTCACAGTTCACAGTTCACAGTCTTCATTTCACACTTCAGTCTTCACAGGGCACAGTTCACAGTTCACAGTCTTCATTTCACAATTCACAGTTCGCAGTTCACAGTTCACAGATCACACTTCACAGTTCACAGTTCACAGATCACAGACCACAGTTCACTGTTCACAGATCACAGTTCACAGTTCTCAGTTCACAGTATTCATTTCACACTTCACACTTCGCAGTTCACAGTTGACAGTTCACAGTCCACAGTTCACTATTCACAGTTTACAGTTCTCAGTTCATAGTTGACAGTTCACAATTCACTGTTCACAGTTCACAGTTCACAGTCTTCATTTCACACTTCACACTACACAGTGCACAGTTCACAGTCCACAGTTCACATTTCACAGTTCTCAGTTTACAGTTCACACTTCACAGTTCACAGTTCACAGTTCACAGTTCACAGTTCACAGTTCCCCGTTCACAGTATTCATTTCACACTTCACAGTTCGCAGTTCACAGTTCACAGTTCACAGTCTTCATTTCACACTTCAGTCTTCACAGTGCACAGGTCACAGTCCACAGATCACAGTTCACAGTTCACAGTTCACAGTTCCCCGTTCACAGTATTCATTTCACACTTCACAGTTCGCAGTTCACAGATCACAGTTCACAGTTCACAGTTGACATTTGACAGTTGACATTTGACAGTTGACAGTTCACAGTTCACAGTTCACAGTTCACAGTTCACAGTTCACAGTTCACAGTTCACAGTTCACAGTTCCCCGTTCACAGTATTCATTTCACACTTCAGTCTTCACAGTTCACAGTTCACAGTTCCCAGTTCGCAGGTCACAGTTCACATTTCACAGTTCACTGTCTTCATTTCATACTTCACAGTTCGCAGTTCACAGTTCACAGGTCACAGTTCACAGCCCACTGTTCACAGTTCACAGTTCTCAGTTCACAGATCACAATTCACAGACTTCATTTCACAATTCAGTTTTCACAGTTCACAGTTCACAGTTCACAGTTCACAGTCTTCATTTCACACTTCAGTCTTCACAGGGCACAGTTCACAGTTCACAGTCTTCATTTCACAATTCACAGTTCGCAGTTCACAGTTCACAGATCACACTTCACAGTTCACAGTTCACAGATCACAGACCACAGTTCACTGTTCACAGATCACAGTTCACAGTACACAGTCTTCATTTCATACTTCACAGTTCGCAGTTCACAGTTCACAGTGCACAGATCACAGTTCACTGTCCACAGATCACAGTTCACAGTTCACAGTTCACAGTTCACAGTTGACAGTTCACAGTCCACAGTTCACTGTTCACAGTTCACAGTTCTCAGTTCACAGATCACAGTTCACAGTTCACAGTTCACAGTTCACAGTTTACAGTTCTCAGTTCACAGTTCACAGTTTACAGTTCTCAGTTGACAGTTGACAGTTGACAGTTCACAGTTCACAGTTCACTCTTCACAGTGCACAGTTCACAGTCCACAGTTCACTGTTCACAATTCACAGTCTTCATTTCACACTTCACACTTCACAGTTCACAGTCCACAGTTCACAGTTCACAGTTCTCAGTTCACAGATCACAGTTCACAGTCTTCATTTCACAATTCACAGTTCACAGTCATCATTTCACAGTTCATAGTTCACAGTTCACAGTTCTCAGTTCACAGATCACAGTTCACAGTCTTCATTTCGCATTTCACAGTTCACAGTCATCATGTCACTGTTCATAGTTCACAGTTCACAGTTCACAGTTCCCAGTTCACATAATTCATTTCACACTTCACAGTTCGCAGTTCACAATTGACAGTTCACAGTCCACATTTCACTATTCACAGTTCACAGTTCTCAGTTCACAGTATTCATTTCACACTTCACACTTCGCAGTTCACAGTTGACAGTTCACAGTCCACAGTTCACTGTTCACAGTTCACAGATCACAGTTCACAGTTCACAGTTCACAGATCACAGATCACAGTTCACAGTTCACTGTTCACAGATCACAGTTCACAGATCACAGTTCACAGATGACTGTTCACAGTTCACAGCCTTCATTTCACAATTCACAGTTCGCAGTTCACAGTTCACAGATCACAGTTCACAGTTTACAGTTCATAGTTCACAGTTCACAGTTCACGATTTACAGTTCTCAGTTCACACTTCACACTACACAGTGCACAGTTCACAGTCCACAGTTCACATTTCACAGTTCTCAGTTTACAGTTCACAGTTCACAGTTCACAGTTCCCAGTTCACAGTATTCATTTCACACTTCACAGTTCGCAGTTCACAGTCCACATTTAACTATTCACAGTTCACAGTTCTCAGTTCACAGTATTCATTTCACACTTCACACTTCGCAGTTCACAGTTGACAGTTCACAGTCCACAGTTCACTATTCACAGTTCACAGTTCACAGTTCACAGTTCACAGTTCACAGTTCCCCGTTCACAGTATTCATTTCACACTTCACAGTTCGCAGTTCACAGATCACAGTTCACAGTTCACAGTTCACAGTTCCCCGTTCACAGTATTCATTTCACACTTCACAGTTCGCAGTTCACAGTTCACAGTTCACAGTCTTCATTTCACACTTCAGTCTTCACAGTGCACAGGTCACAGTCCACAGATCACAGTTCACAGTTCACAGTTGACATTTGACAGTTGACATTTGACAGTTGACAGTTCACAGTTCACAGTTCACAGTTCACAGTTCACAGTTCACAGTTCACAGTTCCCCGTTCACAGTATTCATTTCACACTTCACAGTTCGCAGTTCACAGATCACAGTTCACAGTTCACAGTTGACATTTGACAGTTGACATTTGACAGTTGACAGTTCACAGTTCACAGTTCACAGTTCACAGTTCACAGTTCACAGTTCACAGTTCACAGTTCACAGTTCACAGTTCACAGTTCACAGTTCACAGTTCACAGTTCACAGTTCACAGTTCACAGTTCCCCGTTCACAGTATTCATTTCACACTTCACAGTTCACAGTTCACAGTTCACAGTTCACAGTCTTCATTTCACACTTCAGTCTTCACAGGGCACAGTTCACAGTTCACAGTCTTCATTTCACAATTCACAGTTCGCAGTTCACAGTTCACAGATCACACTTCACAGTTCACAGTTCACAGATCACAGACCACAGTTCACTGTTCACAGATCACAGTTCACAGTTCTCAGTTCACAGTATTCATTTCACACTTCACACTTCGCAGTTCACAGTTGACAGTTCACAGTCCACAGTTCACTATTCACAGTTTACAGTTCTCAGTTCATAGTTGACAGTTCACAATTCACTGTTCACAGTTCACAGTTCACAGTCTTCATTTCACACTTCACACTACACAGTGCACAGTTCACAGTCCACAGTTCACATTTCACAGTTCTCAGTTTACAGTTCACAGTTCACAGTTCACAGTTCACAGTTCACAGTTCACAGTTCACAGTTCCCCGTTCACAGTATTCATTTCACACTTCACAGTTCGCAGTTCACAGTTCACAGTTCACAGTCTTCATTTCACACTTCAGTCTTCACAGTGCACAGGTCACAGTCCACAGATCACAGTTCACAGTTCACAGTTGACATTTGACAGTTGACATTTGACAGTTGACAGTTCACAGTTCACAGTTCACAGTTCACAGTTCACAGTTCACAGTTCACAGTTCACAGTTCACAGTTCACAGTTCACAGTTCACAGTTCCCCGTTCACAGTATTCATTTCACACTTCACAGTTCGCAGTTCACAGATCACAGTTCACAGTTCACAGTTGACATTTGACAGTTGACATTTGACAGTTGACATTTGACAGTTGACAGTTGACAGTTCACAGTTCACAGTTCACAGTTCACAGTTCACAGTTCACAGTTCACAGTTCACAGTTCACAGTTCCCCGTTCACAGTATTCATTTCACACTTCACAGTTCGCAGTTCACAGTTTACAGTTCTCAGTTCACAATTGACAGTTGACAGTTCACAGTTCACAGTTCACTCTTCACAGTTCACAGTTCACAGTCCACAGTTCACTGTTCACAATTCACAGTCTTCATTTCACACTTCACACTTCACAGTTCACAGTCCACAGTTCACAGTTCACAGTTCTCAGTTCACGGATCACAGTTCACAGTCTTCATTTCACAATTCACAGTTCACAGTCATCATTTCACAGTTCATAGTTCACAGTTCACAGTTCTCAGTTCACAGATCACAGTTCACAGTCTTCATTTCACATTTCACAGTTCACAGTCATCATGTCACTGTTCATAGTTCACAGTTCACAGTTCACAGTTCCCAGTTCACAGTATTCATTTCACACTTCACAGTTCGCAGTTCACAGTTGACAGTTCACAGTCCACATTTCACTATTCACAGTTCACAGTTCTCAGTTCACAGATCACAATTCACAGACTTCATTTCACAATTCAGTTTTCACAGTTCACAGTTCACAGTTCACAGTTCACAGTTCACAGTTCACAGTCTTCATTTCACACTTCAGTCTTCACAGGGCACAGTTCACAGTTCACAGTCTTCATTTCACAATTCACAGTTCGCAGTTCACAGTTCACAGATCACACTTCACAGTTCACAGTTCACAGATCACAGACCACAGTTCACTGTTCACAGATCACAGTTCACAGTACACAGTCTTCATTTCATACTTCACAGTTCGCAGTTCACAGTTCACAGTTCACAGATCACAGTTCACTGTCCACAGATCACAGTTCACAGTCCACAGTTCACTGTTCACAGTTCACAGTTCTCAGTTCACAGTTCACAGATCACAGTTCACAGATGACTGTTCACAGTTCACAGCCTTCATTTCACAATTCACAGTTCGCAGTTCACAGTTCACAGATCACAGTTCACAGTTTACAGTTCATAGTTCACAGTTCACAGTTCACGATTTACAGTTCTCAGTTCACACTTCACACTACACAGTGCACAGTTCACAGTCCACAGTTCACATTTCACAGTTCTCAGTTTACAGTTCACAGTTCACAGTTCACAGTTCCCAGTTCACAGTATTCATTTCACACTTCACAGTTCGCAGTTCACAGTCCACATTTAACTATTCACAGTTCACAGTTCTCAGTTCACAGTATTCATTTCACACTTCACAGTTCGCAGTTCACAGTTCACAGTTCACAGTCTTCATTTCACACTTCAGTCTTCACAGTGCACAGGTCACAGTCCACAGATCACAGTTCACAGTTCACAGTTGACATTTGACAGTTGACATTTGACAGTTGACAGTTCACAGTTGACAGTTCACAGTTCACAGTTCACAGTTCACAGTTCACAGTTCACAGTTCCCCGTTCACAGTATTCATTTCACACTTCACAGATCGCAGTTCACAGATCACAGTTCACAGTTCACAGTTGACATTTGACAGTTGACATTTGACAGTTGACAGTTCACAGTTCACAGTTCACAGTTCACAGTTCACAGTTCACAGTTCACAGTTCACAGTTCACAGTTCACAGTTCACAGTTCACAGGTCACAGTTCACAGCCCACTGTTCACAGATCACAATTCACAGACTTCATTTCACAATTCAGTTTTCACAGTTCACAGTTCACAGTTCACAGTTCACAGTCTTCATTTCACACTTCAGTCTTCACAGGGCACAGTTCACAGTTCACAGTCTTCATTTCACAATTCACAGTTCACAGTTCACAGTTCACAGTTCACAGTTCACAGTTCACAGTTCACAGTTCACAGTTCACAGTTCCCCGTTCACAGTATTCATTTCACACTTCACAGTTCACAGTTCACAGTTCACAGTTCACAGTTCACAGTTCACAGTTCACAGTTCACAGTTCACAGTTCACAGTTCACAGTTCCCCGTTCACAGTATTCATTTCACACTTCACAGTTCGCAGTTCACAGATCACAGTTCACAGTTCACAGTTGACATTTGACAGTTGACATTTGACAGTTGACATTTGACAGTTGACAGTTGACAGTTGACAGTTCACAGTTCACAGTTCACAGTTCACAGTTCACAGTTCACAGTTCCCCGTTCACAGTATTCATTTCACACTTCACAGTTCGCAGTTCACAGTTCACAGATCACAGTTCACAGTTCACAGATCACAGTTCACAGTTCACAGTTCACAGTTCCCAGTTCGCAGGTCATAGTTCACATTTCACAGTTCACTGTCTTCATTTCATACTTCACAGTTCGCAGTTCACAGTTCACAGGTCACAGTTCACAGCCCACTGTTCACAGTTCACAGTTCTCAGTTCACAGATCACAATTCACAGACTTCATTTCACAATTCAGTTTTCACAGTTCACAGTTCACAGTTCACAGTTCACAGTTCACAGTCTTCATTTCACACTTCAGTCTTCACAGGGCACAGTTCACAGTTCACAGTCTTCATTTTACAATTCACAGTTCGCAGTTCACAGTTCACAGATCACACTTCACAGTTCACAGTTCACAGTTCACAGATCACAGACCACAGTTCACTGTTCACAGATCACAGTTCACAGTACACAGTCTTCATTTCATACTTCACAGTTCGCAGTTCACAGTTCACAGTTCACAGATCACAGTTCACTGTCCACAGATCACAGTTCACAGTTCACAGTTCACAGTTCACAGTTCACAGTTCACAGTTCACAGTCCACAGTTCACTGTTCACAGTTCACAGTTCTCAGTTCACAGTTCACAGTTCACAGTTCACAGTTCACAGTTTACAGTTCTCAGTTCACAGTTCACAGTTTACAGTTCTCAGTTCACAGTTGACAGTTGACAGTTCACAGTTCACAGTTCACTCTTCACAGTTCACAGTTCACAGTCCACAGTTCACTGTTCACAATTCACAGTCTTCATTTCACACTTCACACTTCACAGTTCACAGTCCACAGTTCACAGTTCACAGTTCTCAGTTCACGGATCACAGTTCACAGTCTTCATTTCACAATTCACAGTTCACAGTCATCATTTCACAGTTCATAGTTCACAGTTCACAGTTCTCAGTTCACAGATCACAGTTCACAGTCTTCATTTCACATTTCACAGTTCACAGTCATCATGTCACTGTTCATAGTTCACAGTTCACAGTTCACAGTTCCCAGTTCACAGTATTCATTTCACACTTCACAGTTCGCAGTTCACAGTTGACAGTTCACAGTCCACATTTCACTATTCACAGTTCACAGTTCTCAGTTCACAGTATTCATTTCACACTTCACACTTCGCAGTTCACAGTTGACAGTTCACAGTCCACAGTTCACTGTTCACAGTTCACAGATCACAGTTCACAGTTCACAGTTCACAGATCACAGATCACAGTTCACAGTTCACTGTTCACAGATCACAGTTCACAGATCACAGTTCACAGATGACTGTTCACAGTTCACAGCCTTCATTTCACAATTCACAGTTCGCAGTTCACAGTTCACAGATCACAGTTCACAGTTTACAGTTCATAGTTCACAGTTCACAGTTCACGATTTACAGTTCTCAGTTCACACTTCACACTACACAGTGCACAGTTCACAGTCCACAGTTCACATTTCACAGTTCTCAGTTTACAGTTCACAGTTCACAGTTCACAGTTCCCAGTTCACAGTATTCATTTCACACTTCACAGTTCGCAGTTCACAGTCCACATTTAACTATTCACAGTTCACAGTTCTCAGTTCACAGTATTCATTTCACACTTCACAGTTCGCAGTTCACAGTTCACAGTTCACAGTCTTCATTTCACACTTCAGTCTTCACAGTGCACAGGTCACAGTCCACAGATCACAGTTCACAGTTCACAGTTCACATTTGACAGTTGACATTTGACAGTTGACAGTTCACAGTTCACAGTTCACAGTTCACAGTTCACAGTTCACAGTTCACAGTTCACAGTTCACAGTTCACAGTTCACAGTTCACAGTTCACAGTTCACAGTTCACAGTTCCCCGTTCACAGTATTCATTTCACACTTCACAGTTCACAGTTCACAGTTCACAGTCTTCATTTCACACTTCAGTCTTCACAGGGCACAGTTCACAGTTCACAGTCTTCATTTCACAATTCACAGTTCGCAGTTCACAGTTCACAGATCACACTTCACAGTTCACAGTTCACAGATCACAGACCACAGTTCACTGTTCACAGATCACAGTTCACAGTTCTCAGTTCACAGTATTCATTTCACACTTCACACTTCGCAGTTCACAGTGCACAGTTCACAGTCCACAGTTCACATTTCACAGTTCTCAGTTTACAGTTCACAGTTCACAGTTCACAGTTCACAGTTCACAGTTCACAGTTCACAGTTCCCCGTTCACAGTATTCATTTCACACTTCACAGTTCGCAGTTCACAGTTCACAGTTCACAGTCTTCATTTCACACTTCAGTCTTCACAGTGCACAGGTCACAGTCCACAGATCACAGTTCACAGTTCACAGTTGACATTTGACAGTTGACATTTGACAGTTGACAGTTCACAGTTCACAGTTCACAGTTCACAGTTCACAGTTCACAGTTCACAGTTCACAGTTCACAGTTCCCCGTTCACAGTATTCATTTCACACTTCACAGTTCGCAGTTCACAGATCACAGTTCACAGTTCACAGTTGACATTTGACAGTTGACATTTGACAGTTGACATTTGACAGTTGACATTTGACAGTTGACATTTGACAGTTGACAGTTGACAGTTGACAGTTCACAGTTCACAGTTCACAGTTCACAGTTCACAGTTCACAGTTCACAGTTCACAGTTCACAGTTCCCCGTTCACAGTATTCATTTCACACTTCACAGTTCGCAGTTCACAGTTCACAGATCACAGTTCACAGTTCACAGATCACAGTTCACAGTTCACAGTTCACAGTTCCCAGTTCGCAGGTCATAGTTCACATTTCACAGTTCACTGTCTTCATTTCATACTTCACAGTTCGCAGTTCACAGTTCACAGGTCACAGTTCACAGCCCACTGTTCACAGTTCACAGTTCTCAGTTCACAGATCACAATTCACAGACTTCATTTCACAATTCAGTTTTCACAGTTCACAGTTCACAGTTCACAGTTCACAGTTCACAGTTCACAGTCTTCATTTCACACTTCAGTCTTCACAGGGCACAGTTCACAGTTCACAGTCTTCATTTCACAATTCACAGTTCGCAGTTCACAGTTCACAGATCACACTTCACAGTTCACAGTTCACAGATCACAGACCACAGTTCACTGTTCACAGATCACAGTTCACAGTACACAGTCTTCATTTCATACTTCACAGTTCGCAGTTCACAGTTCACAGTTCACAGATCACAGTTCACTGTCCACAGATCACAGTTCACAGTTCACAGTTCACAGTTCACAGTTCACAGTTCACAGTTCACAGTCCACAGTTCACTGTTCACAGTTCACAGTTCTCAGTTCACAGTTCACAGTTCACAGTTCACAGTTCACAGTTTACAGTTCTCAGTTCACAGTTCACAGTTTACAGTTCTCAGTTCACAGTTGACAGTTGACAGTTCACAGTTCACAGTTCACTCTTCACAGTTCACAGTTCACAGTCCACAGTTCACTGTTCACAATTCACAGTCTTCATTTCACACTTCACACTTCACAGTTCGCAGTTCACAGTTCACAGATCACAGTTCACAGTTTACAGTTCATAGTTCACAGTTCACAGTTCACGATTTACAGTTCTCAGTTCACACTTCACACTACACAGTGCACAGTTCACAGTCCACAGTTCACATTTCACAGTTCTCAGTTTACAGTTCACAGTTCACAGTTCACAGTTCCCAGTTCACAGTATTCATTTCACACTTCACAGTTCGCAGTTCACAGTCCACATTTAACTATTCACAGTTCACAGTTCTCAGTTCACAGTATTCATTTCACACTTCACAGTTCGCAGTTCACAGTTCACAGTTCACAGTCTTCATTTCACACTTCAGTCTTCACAGTGCACAGGTCACAGTCCACAGATCACAGTTCACAGTTCACAGTTGACATTTGACAGTTGACATTTGACAGTTGACAGTTCACAGTTGACAGTTCACAGTTCACAGTTCACAGTTCACAGTTCACAGTTCACAGTTCCCCGTTCACAGTATTCATTTCACACTTCACAGATCGCAGTTCACAGATCACAGTTCACAGTTCACAGTTGACATTTGACAGTTGACATTTGACAGTTGACAGTTGACAGTTCACAGTTCACAGTTCACAGTTCACAGTTCACAGTTCACAGTTCACAGTTCACAGTTCACAGTTCACAGTTCACAGTTCACAGTTCACAGTTCACAGTTCACAGGTCACAGTTCACAGCCCACTGTTCACAGATCACAATTCACAGACTTCATTTCACAATTCAGTTTTCACAGTTCACAGTTCACAGTTCACAGTTCACAGTCTTCATTTCACACTTCAGTCTTCACAGGGCACAGTTCACAGTTCACAGTCTTCATTTCACAATTCACAGTTCGCAGTTCACAGTTCACAGATCACACTTCACTGTTCACAGTTCACAGATCACAGACCACAGTTCACTGTTCACAGATCACAGTTCACAGTACACAGTCTTCATTTCATACTTCACAGTTCGCAGTTCACAGTTCACAGTTCACAGATCACAGTTCACTGTCCACAGATCACAGTTCACTGTCCACAGATCACAGTTCACAGTTCACAGTTGACAGTTCACAGTCCACAGTTCACTGTTCACAGTTCACAGTTCTCAGTTCACAGATCACAGTTCACAGTTCACAGATCACAGTTCACAGTTCACTGTTCACAGATCACAGTTCACAGATCACAGTTCACAGTTCACAGTTCACAGTCCACAGTTCACTGTTCACAATTCACAGTCTTCATTTCACACTTCACACTTCACAGTTCACAGTCCACAGTTCACAGTTCACAGTTCTCAGTTCACAGATCACAGTTCACAGTCTTCATTTCACAATTCACAGTTCACAGTCATCATTTCACAGTTCATAGTTCACAGTTCACAGTTCTCAGTTCACAGATCACAGTTCACAGTCTTCATTTCACATTTCACAGTTCACAGTCATCATGTCACTGTTCATAGTTCACAGTTCACAGTTCACAGTTCCCAGTTCACAGTATTCATTTCACTCTTCACAGTTCGCAGTTCACAGTTCACAGTTCACAGTCCACATTTCACTATTCACAGTTCACAGTTCTCAGTTCACAGTATTCATTTCACACTTCACACTTCGCAGTTCACAGTTGACAGTTCACAGTCCACAGTTCACTGTTCACAGATCACAGATCACAGTTCACAGTTCACAGTTCACAGTTCACAGATCACAGATCACAGTTCACAGTTCACTGTTCACAGATCACAGTTCACAGATCACAGTTCACAGTTCACAGTTGACATTTGACAGTTGACATTTGACAGTTGACAGTTCACAGTTGACAGTTCACAGTTGACAGTTGACAGTTCACAGTTCACAGTTCACAGTTCACAGTTCACAGTTCACAGTTCACAGTTCACAGTTCACAGTTCACAGTTCACAGTTCCCCGTTCACAGTATTCATTTCACACTTCACAGTTCGCAGTTCACAGTTCACAGATCACAGTTCACAGTTCACAGATCACAGTTCACAGTTCACAGTTCACAGTTCCCAGTTCGCAGGTCACAGTTCACATTTCACAGTTCACTGTCTTCATTTCATACTTCACAGTTCGCAGTTCACAGTTCACAGGTCACAGTTCACAGCCCACTGTTCACAGTTCATAGTTCTCAGTTCACAGATCACAATTCACAAATCACAATTCACAGACTTCATTTCACAATTCAGTTTTCACAGTTCACAGTTCACAGTTCACAGTTCACAGTTCACAGTTCACAGTCTTCATTTCACACTTCAGTCTTCACAGGGCACAGTTCACAGTTCACAGTCTTCATTTCACAATTCACAGTTCGCAGATCACAGTTCACAGTCTTCATTTCACATTTCACAGTTCACAGTCATCATGTCACTGTTCATAGTTCACAGTTCACAGTTCACAGTTCCCCGTTCACAGTATTCATTTCACACTTCACAGTTCGCAGTTCACAGTTCACATTTCACAGATCACAATTCACAGACTTCATTTCACAATTCAGTTTTCACAGTTCGCAGTTCACAGTTCACAGTTCACAGTCCACATTTCACTATTCACAGTTCACAGTTCTCAGTTCACAGTATTCATTTCACACTTCACACTTCGCAGTTCATAGTTGACAGTTCACAGTCCACAGTTCACTGTTCACAGTTCACAGATCACAGTTCACAGTTCACAGTTCACAGTTCACAGTTCACAGATCACAGATCACAGTTCACAGTTCACTGTTCACAGATCACAGTTCACAGATCACAGTTCACAGTTCACAGTTGACATTTGACAGTTGACATTTGACAGTTCACAGTTCACAGTTGACAGTTGACAGTTGACAGTTCACAGTTGACAGTTCACAGTTCACAGTTCACAGTTCACAGTTCACAGTTCACAGTTCACAGTTCACAGTTCACAGTTCACAGTTCACAGTTCACAGTTCACAGTTCACAGTTCACAGTTCCCCGTTCACAGTATTCATTTCACACTTCACAGTTCGCAGTTCACAGTTCACAGATCACAGTTCAGAGTTCACAGATCACAGTTCACAGTTCACAGTTCACAGTTCCCAGTTCGCAGGTCACAGTTCACATTTCACAGTTCACTGTCTTCATTTCATACTTCACAGTTCGCAGTTCACAGTTCACAGGTCACAGTTCACAGCCCACTGTTCACAGTTCACAGTTCTCAGTTCACAGATCACAATTCACAGATCACAATTCACAGACTTCATTTCACAATTCAGTTTTCACAGTTCACAGTTCACAGTTCACAGTTCACAGTTCACAGTCTTCATTTCACACTTCAGTCTTCACAGGGCACAGTTCACAGTTCACAGTCTTCATTTCACAATTCACAGTTCGCAGATCACAGTTCACAGTCTTCATTTCACATTTCACAGTTCACAGTCATCATGTCACTGTTCATAGTTCACAGTTCACAGTTCACAGTTCCCCGTTCACAGTATTCATTTCACACTTCACAGTTCGCAGTTCACAGTTCACAGTTCACTGTTCACAGATCACAGTTCACAGATCACAGTTCACAGATGACTGTTCACAGTTCACAGCCTTCATTTCACAATTCACAGTTCGCAGTTCACAGTTCACAGATCACAGTTCACAGTTTACAGTTCATAGTTCACAGTTCACAGTTCACGATTTACAGTTCTCAGTTCACACTTCACACTACACAGTGCACAGTTCACAGTCCACAGTTCACATTTCACAGTTCTCAGTTTACAGTTCACAGTTCACAGTTCACAGTTCACAGTTCACAGTTCCCAGTTCACAGTATTCATTTCACACTTCACAGTTCGCAGTTCACAGTCCACATTTAACTATTCACAGTTCACAGTTCTCAGTTCACAGTATTCATTTCACACTTCACACTTCGCAGTTCACAGTTGACAGTTCACAGTCCACAGTTCACTATTCACAGTTCACAGTTCACAGTTCACAGTTCACAGTTCACAGTTCACAGTTCCCCGTTCACAGTATTCATTTCACACTTCACAGTTCGCAGTTCACAGATCACAGTTCACAGTTCACAGTTGACATTTGACAGTTGACAGTTGACAGTTGACAGTTGACAGTTCACAGTTCACAGTTCACAGTTCACAGTTCACAGTTTACAGTTCACAGTTCACAGTTGCCCGTTCAAAGTATTCATTTCACACTTCACAGTTCGCAGTTCACAGTTCACAGTTCACAGTCTTCATTTCACACTTCACAGTTCACAGTCCACAGTTCACAGTTCACAGTTCTCAGTTCACAGATCACAGTTCACAGTCTTCATTTCACAATTCACAGTTCACAGTCATCATTTCACAGTTCATAGTTCACAGTTCACAGTTCTCAGTTCACAGATCACAGTTCACAGTCTTCATTTCACATTTCACAGTTCACAGTCATCATGTCACTGTTCATAGTTCACAGTTCACAGTTCACAGTTCCCAGTTCACAGTATTCATTTCACACTTCACAGTTCGCAGTTCACAGTTGACAGTTCACAGTCCACATTTCACTATTCACAGTTCACAGTTCTCAGTTCACAGTATTCATTTCACACTTCACACTTCGCAGTTCACAGTTGACAGTTCACAGTCCACAGTTCACTGTTCACAGTTCACAGATCACAGTTCACAGTTCACAGTTCACAGATCACAGATCACAGTTCACAGTTCACTGTTCACAGATCACAGTTCACAGATCACAGTTCACAGTTCACAGTTGACATTTGACAGTTGACATTTGACAGTTGACAGTTCACAGTTGACAGTTCACAGTTCACAGTTCACAGTTCACAGTTCACAGTTCACAGTTCCCCGTTCACAGTATTCATTTCACACTTCACAGTTCGCAGTTCACAGTTCACAGATCACAGTTCACAGTTCACAGATCACAGTTCACAGTTCACAGTTCACAGTTCCCAGTTCGCAGGTCACAGTTCACATTTCACAGTTCACTGTCTTCATTTCATACTTCACAGTTCGCAGTTCACAGTTCACAGGTCACAGTTCACAGCCCACTGTTCACAGTTCACAGTTCTCAGTTCACAGATCACAATTCACAGACTTCATTTCACAATTCAGTTTTCACAGTTCACAGTTCACAGTACACAGTTCACAGTTCACAGTCTTCATTTCACACTTCAGTCTTCACAGGGCACAGTTCACAGTTCACAGTCTTCATTTCACAATTCACAGTTCGCAGTTCACAGTTCACAGTTCACAGTTCACAGTTCACAGTCTTCATTTCACACTTCAGTCTTCACAGGGCACAGTTCACAGTTCACAGTCTTCATTTCACAATTCACAGTTCGCAGTTCACAGTTCACAGATCACACTTCACAGTTCACAGTTCAGAGATCACAGACCACAGTTCACTGTTCACAGATCACAGTTCACAGTACACAGTCTTCATTTCATACTTCACAGTTCGCAGTTCACAGTTCACAGTTCACAGTTCACAGATCACAGTTCACTGTCCACAGATCACAGTTCACAGTTCACAGTTCACAGTTCACAGTTCACAGTTCACTGTTCACAATTCACAGTCTTCATTTCACACTTCACACTTCACAGTTCACAGTTCTCAGTTCACAGATCACAGTTCACAGTCTTCATTTCACAATTCACAGTTCACAGTCATCATTTCACAGTTCATAGTTCACAGTTCACAGTTCTCAGTTCACAGATCACAGTTCACAGTCTTCATTTCACATTTCACAGTTCACAGTCATCATGTCACTGTTCATAGTTCACAGTTCACAGTTCACAGTTCTCAGTTCACAGTATTCATTTCACACTTCACACTTCGCAGTTCACAGTTGACAGTTCACAGTCCACAGTTCACTATTCACAGTTTACAGTTCTCAGTTCATAGTTGACAGTTCACAATTCACTGTTCACAGTTCACAGTTCACAGTCTTCATTTCACACTTCACACTACACAGTGCACAGTTCACAGTCCACAGTTCACATTTCACAGTTCTCAGTTTACAGTTCACAGTTCACAGTTCACAGTTCCCAGTTCACAGTATTCATTTCACACTTCAGAGTTCGCAGTTCACAGTCCACATTTAACTATTCACAGTTCACAGTTCTCAGTTCACAGTATTCATTTCACACTTCACACTTCGCAGTTCACAGATCACAGTTCACAGTTCACAGTTGACATTTGACAGTTGACATTTGACAGTTCACAGTTCACAGTTCACAGTTCACAGTTCACAGTTCACAGTTCACAGTTCACAGTTCACAGTTCACAGTTCACAGTTCACAGTTCACAGTTCACAGTTCACATTTCACAGTTCACTGTCTTCATTTCATACTTCACAGTTCGCAGTTCACAGTTCACAGGTCACAGTTCACAGCCCACTGTTCACAGTTCACAGTTCTCAGTTCACAGATCACAATTCACAGATCACAATTCACAGACTTCATTTCACAATTCAGTTTTCACAGTTCACAGTTCACAGTTCACAGTTCACAGTTCACAGTCTTCATTTCACACTTCAGTCTTCACAGGGCACAGTTCACAGTTCACAGTCTTCATTTCACAATTCACAGTTCGCAGATCACAGTTCACAGTCTTCATTTCACATTTCACAGTTCACAGTCATCATGTCACTGTTCATAGTTCACAGTTCACAGTTCACAGTTCCCCGTTCACAGTATTCATTTCACACTTCACAGTTCGCAGTTCACAGTTCACAGTTCACTGGTCACAGATCACAGTTCACAGATCACAGTTCACAGATGACTGTTCACAGTTCACAGCCTTCATTTCACAATTCACAGTTCGCAGTTCACAGTTCACAGATCACAGTTCACAGTTTACAGTTCATAGTTCACAGTTCACAGTTCACGATTTACAGTTCTCAGTTCACACTTCACACTACACAGTGCACAGTTCACAGTCCACAGTTCACATTTCACAGTTCTCAGTTTACAGTTCACAGTTCACAGTTCACAGTTCCCAGTTCACAGTATTCATTTCACACTTCACAGTTCGCAGTTCACAGTCCACATTTAACTATTCACAGTTCACAGTTCTCAGTTCACAGTATTCATTTCACACTTCACACTTCGCAGTTCACAGTTGACAGTTCACAGTCCACAGTTCACTATTCACAGTTCACAGTTCACAGTTCACAGTTCACAGTTCACAGTTCCCCGTTCACAGTATTCATTTCACACTTCACAGTTCGCAGTTCACAGATCACAGTTCACAGTTCACAGTTGACATTTGACAGTTGACATTTGACAGTTGACAGTTCACAGTTCACAGTTCACAGTTCACAGTTCACAGTTCACAGTTCACAGTTCCCCGTTCACAGTATTCATTTCACACTTCACAGTTCGCAGTTCACAGTTCACAGTTCACAGTCTTCATTTCACACTTCACACTTCACAGTTCACAGTCCACAGTTCACAGTTCACAGTTCTCAGTTCACAGATCACAGTTCACAGTCTTCATTTCACAATTCACAGTTCACAGTCATCATTTCACAGTTCATAGTTCACAGTTCACAGTTCTCAGTTCACAGATCACAGTTCACAGTCTTCATTTCACATTTCACAGTTCACAGTCATCATGTCACTGTTCATAGTTCACAGTTCACAGTTCACAGTTCCCAGTTCACAGTATTCATTTCACACTTCACAGTTCGCAGTTCACAGTTGACAGTTCACAGTCCACATTTCACTATTCACAGTTCACAGTTCTCAGTTCACAGTATTCATTTCACACTTCACACTTCGCAGTTCACAGTTGACAGTTCACAGTCCACAGTTCACTGTTCACAGTTCACAGATCACAGTTCACAGTTCACAGTTCACAGATCACAGATCACAGTTCACAGTTCACTGTTCACAGATCACAGTTCACAGATCACAGTTCACAGTTCACAGTTGACATTTGACAGTTGACATTTGACAGTTGACAGTTCACAGTTGACAGTTCACAGTTCACAGTTCACAGTTCACAGTTCACAGTTCCCCGTTCACAGTATTCATTTCACACTTCACAGTTCGCAGTTCACAGTTCACAGATCACAGTTCACAGTTCACAGATCACAGTTCACAGTTCACAGTTCACAGTTCCCAGTTCGCAGGTCACAGTTCACATTTCACAGTTCACTGTCTTCATTTCATACTTCACAGTTCGCAGTTCACAGTTCACAGGTCACAGTTCACAGCCCACTGTTCACAGTTCACAGTTCTCAGTTCACAGATCACAATTCACAGACTTCATTTCACAATTCAGTTTTCACAGTTCACAGTTCACAGTACACAGTTCACAGTTCACAGTCTTCATTTCACACTTCAGTCTTCACAGGGCACAGTTCACAGTTCACAGTCTTCATTTCACAATTCACAGTTCGCAGTTCACAGTTCACAGTTCACAGTTCACAGTTCACAGTCTTCATTTCACACTTCAGTCTTCACAGGGCACAGTTCACAGTTCACAGTCTTCATTTCACAATTCACAGTTCGCAGTTCACAGTTCACAGATCACACTTCACAGTTCACAGTTCACAGATCACAGACCACAGTTCACTGTTCACAGATCACAGTTCACAGTACACAGTCTTCATTTCATACTTCACAGTTCGCAGTTCACAGTTCACAGTTCACAGTTCACAGTTCACAGATCACAGTTCACTGTTCACAGATCACAGTTCACAGTTCACAGTTCACAGTTCACAGTTCACTGTTCACAATTCACAGTCTTCATTTCACACTTCACACTTCACAGTTCACAGTCCACAGTTCACAGTTCACAGTTCTCAGTTCACAGATCACAGTTCACAGTCTTCATTTCACAATTCACAGTTCACAGTCATCATTTCACAGTTCATAGTTCACAGTTCACAGTTCTCAGTTCACAGATCACAGTTCACAGTCTTCATTTCACATTTCACAGTTCACAGTCATCATGTCACTGTTCATAGTTCACAGTTCACAGTTCACAGTTCTCAGTTCACAGTATTCATTTCACACTTCACACTTCGCAGTTCACAGTTGACAGTTCACAGTCCACAGTTCACTATTCACAGTTTACAGTTCTCAGTTCATAGTTGACAGTTCACAATTCACTGTTCACAGTTCACAGTTCACAGTCTTCATTTCACACTTCACACTACACAGTGCACAGTTCACAGTCCACAGTTCACATTTCACAGTTCTCAGTTTACAGTTCACAGTTCACAGTTCACAGTTCACAGTTCACAGTTCACAGTTCACAGTTCACAGTTCACAGTTCACAGTTCACAGTTCACAGTTCACAGTTCACAGTTCACAGTTCACAGTTCCCCGTTCACAGTATTCATTTCACACTTCACAGTTCGCAGTTCACAGTTCACAGTTCACAGTCTTCATTTCACACTTCAGTCTTCACAGTGCACAGGTCACAGTCCACAGATCACAGTTCACAGTTCACAGTTGACATTTGACAGTTGACATTTGACAGTTGACAGTTGACAGTTCACAGTTCACAGTTCACAGTTCACAGTTCACAGTTCACAGTTCACAGTTCACAGTTCCCCGTTCACAGTATTCATTTCACACTTCACAGTTCGCAGTTCACAGATCACAGTTCACAGTTCACAGTTGACATTTGACAGTTGACATTTGACAGTTGACAGTTCACAGTTCACAGTTCACAGTTCACAGTTCACAGTTCACAGTTCACAGTTCACAGTTCACAGTTCACAGTTCACAGTTCACAGTTCACAGTTCACAGTTCCCCGTTCACAGTATTCATTTCACACTTCACAGTTCGCAGTTCACAGTTCACAGATCACAGTTCACAATTCACAGATCACAGTTCACAGTTCACAGTTCACAGTTCCCAGTTCGCAGGTCATAGTTCACATTTCACAGTTCACTGTCTTCATTTCATACTTCACAGTTCGCAGTTCACAGTTCACAGGTCACAGTTCACAGCCCACTGTTCACAGTTCACAGTTCTCAGTTCACAGATCACAATTCACAGACTTCATTTCACAATTCAGTTTTCACAGTTCACAGTTCACAGTTCACAGTTCACAGTTCACAGTCTTCATTTCACACTTCAGTCTTCACAGGGCACAGTTCACAGTTCACAGTCTTCATTTCACAATTCACAGTTCGCAGTTCACAGTTCACAGATCACACTTCACAGTTCACAGTTCACAGATCACAGACCACAGTTCACTGTTCACAGATCACAGTTCACAGTACACAGTCTTCATTTCATACTTCACAGTTCGCAGTTCACAGTTCACAGTTCACAGATCACAGTTCACTGTCCACAGATCACAGTTCACAGTTCACAGTTCACAGTTCACAGTTCACAGTTCACAGTTCACAGTTCACAGTCCACAGTTCACTGTTCACAGTTCACAGTTCACTGTTCACAGATCACAGTTCACAGATCACAGTTCACAGATGACTGTTCACAGTTCACAGTTGACATTTGACAGTTGACATTTGACAGTTGACAGTTCACAGTTGACAGTTCACAGTTCACAGTTCACAGTTCACAGTTCACAGTTCACAGTTCCCCGTTCACAGTATTCATTTCACACTTCACAGTTCGCAGTTCACAGTTCACAGATCACAGTTCACAGTTCACAGATCACAGTTCACAGTTCACAGTTCACAGTTCCCAGTTCGCAGGTCACAGTTCACATTTCACAGTTCACTGTCTTCATTTCATACTTCACAGTTCGCAGTTCACAGTTCACAGGTCACAGTTCACAGCCCACTGTTCACAGTTCACAGTTCTCAGTTCACAGATCACAATTCACAGACTTCATTTCACAATTCAGTTTTCACAGTTCACAGTTCACAGTACACAGTTCACAGTTCACAGTCTTCATTTCACACTTCAGTCTTCACAGGGCACAGTTCACAGTTCACAGTCTTCATTTCACAATTCACAGTTCGCAGTTCACAGTTCACAGTTCACAGTTCACAGTTCACAGTCTTCATTTCACACTTCAGTCTTCACAGGGCACAGTTCACAGTTCACAGTCTTCATTTCACAATTCACAGTTCGCAGTTCACAGTTCACAGATCACACTTCACAGTTCACAGTTCAGAGATCACAGACCACAGTTCACTGTTCACAGATCACAGTTCACAGTACACAGTCTTCATTTCATACTTCACAGTTCGCAGTTCACAGTTCACAGTTCACAGTTCACAGATCACAGTTCACTGTCCACAGATCACAGTTCACAGTTCACAGTTCACAGTTCACAGTTCACAGTTCACTGTTCACAATTCACAGTCTTCATTTCACACTTCACACTTCACAGTTCACAGTTCTCAGTTCACAGATCACAGTTCACAGTCTTCATTTCACAATTCACAGTTCACAGTCATCATTTCACAGTTCATAGTTCACAGTTCACAGTTCTCAGTTCACAGATCACAGTTCACAGTCTTCATTTCACATTTCACAGTTCACAGTCATCATGTCACTGTTCATAGTTCACAGTTCACAGTTCACAGTTCTCAGTTCACAGTATTCATTTCACACTTCACACTTCGCAGTTCACAGTTGACAGTTCACAGTCCACAGTTCACTATTCACAGTTTACAGTTCTCAGTTCATAGTTGACAGTTCACAATTCACTGTTCACAGTTCACAGTTCACAGTCTTCATTTCACACTTCACACTACACAGTGCACAGTTCACAGTCCACAGTTCACATTTCACAGTTCTCAGTTTACAGTTCACAGTTCACAGTTCACAGTTCCCAGTTCACAGTATTCATTTCACACTTCAGAGTTCGCAGTTCACAGTCCACATTTAACTATTCACAGTTCACAGTTCTCAGTTCACAGTATTCATTTCACACTTCACACTTCGCAGTTCACAGATCACAGTTCACAGTTCACAGTTGACATTTGACAGTTGACATTTGACAGTTCACAGTTCACAGTTCACAGTTCACAGTTCACAGTTCACAGTTCACAGTTCACAGTTCACAGTTCACAGTTCACAGTTCACAGTTCACAGTTCACAGTTCACATTTCACAGTTCACTGTCTTCATTTCATACTTCACAGTTCGCAGTTCACAGTTCACAGGTCACAGTTCACAGCCCACTGTTCACAGTTCACAGTTCTCAGTTCACAGATCACAATTCACAGATCACAATTCACAGACTTCATTTCACAATTCAGTTTTCACAGTTCACAGTTCACAGTTCACAGTTCACAGTTCACAGTCTTCATTTCACACTTCAGTCTTCACAGGGCACAGTTCACAGTTCACAGTCTTCATTTCACAATTCACAGTTCGCAGATCACAGTTCACAGTCTTCATTTCACATTTCACAGTTCACAGTCATCATGTCACTGTTCATAGTTCACAGTTCACAGTTCACAGTTCCCCGTTCACAGTATTCATTTCACACTTCACAGTTCGCAGTTCACAGTTCACAGTTCACTGGTCACAGATCACAGTTCACAGATCACAGTTCACAGATGACTGTTCACAGTTCACAGCCTTCATTTCACAATTCACAGTTCGCAGTTCACAGTTCACAGATCACAGTTCACAGTTTACAGTTCATAGTTCACAGTTCACAGTTCACGATTTACAGTTCTCAGTTCACACTTCACACTACACAGTGCACAGTTCACAGTCCACAGTTCACATTTCACAGTTCTCAGTTTACAGTTCACAGTTCACAGTTCACAGTTCCCAGTTCACAGTATTCATTTCACACTTCACAGTTCGCAGTTCACAGTCCACATTTAACTATTCACAGTTCACAGTTCTCAGTTCACAGTATTCATTTCACACTTCACACTTCGCAGTTCACAGTTGACAGTTCACAGTCCACAGTTCACTATTCACAGTTCACAGTTCACAGTTCACAGTTCACAGTTCACAGTTCCCCGTTCACAGTATTCATTTCACACTTCACAGTTCGCAGTTCACAGATCACAGTTCACAGTTCACAGTTGACATTTGACAGTTGACATTTGACAGTTGACAGTTCACAGTTCACAGTTCACAGTTCACAGTTCACAGTTCACAGTTCACAGTTCCCCGTTCACAGTATTCATTTCACACTTCACAGTTCGCAGTTCACAGTTCACAGTTCACAGTCTTCATTTCACACTTCACACTTCACAGTTCACAGTCCACAGTTCACAGTTCACAGTTCTCAGTTCACAGATCACAGTTCACAGTCTTCATTTCACAATTCACAGTTCACAGTCATCATTTCACAGTTCATAGTTCACAGTTCACAGTTCTCAGTTCACAGATCACAGTTCACAGTCTTCATTTCACATTTCACAGTTCACAGTCATCATGTCACTGTTCATAGTTCACAGTTCACAGTTCACAGTTCCCAGTTCACAGTATTCATTTCACACTTCACAGTTCGCAGTTCACAGTTGACAGTTCACAGTCCACATTTCACTATTCACAGTTCACAGTTCTCAGTTCACAGTATTCATTTCACACTTCACACTTCGCAGTTCACAGTTGACAGTTCACAGTCCACAGTTCACTGTTCACAGTTCACAGATCACAGTTCACAGTTCACAGTTCACAGATCACAGATCACAGTTCACAGTTCACTGTTCACAGATCACAGTTCACAGATCACAGTTCACAGTTCACAGTTGACATTTGACAGTTGACATTTGACAGTTGACAGTTCACAGTTGACAGTTCACAGTTCACAGTTCACAGTTCACAGTTCACAGTTCCCCGTTCACAGTATTCATTTCACACTTCACAGTTCGCAGTTCACAGTTCACAGATCACAGTTCACAGTTCACAGATCACAGTTCACAGTTCACAGTTCACAGTTCCCAGTTCGCAGGTCACAGTTCACATTTCACAGTTCACTGTCTTCATTTCATACTTCACAGTTCGCAGTTCACAGTTCACAGGTCACAGTTCACAGCCCACTGTTCACAGTTCACAGTTCTCAGTTCACAGATCACAATTCACAGACTTCATTTCACAATTCAGTTTTCACAGTTCACAGTTCACAGTACACAGTTCACAGTTCACAGTCTTCATTTCACACTTCAGTCTTCACAGGGCACAGTTCACAGTTCACAGTCTTCATTTCACAATTCACAGTTCGCAGTTCACAGTTCACAGTTCACAGTTCACAGTTCACAGTCTTCATTTCACACTTCAGTCTTCACAGGGCACAGTTCACAGTTCACAGTCTTCATTTCACAATTCACAGTTCGCAGTTCACAGTTCACAGATCACACTTCACAGTTCACAGTTCACAGATCACAGACCACAGTTCACTGTTCACAGATCACAGTTCACAGTACACAGTCTTCATTTCATACTTCACAGTTCGCAGTTCACAGTTCACAGTTCACAGTTCACAGTTCACAGATCACAGTTCACTGTTCACAGATCACAGTTCACAGTTCACAGTTCACAGTTCACAGTTCACTGTTCACAATTCACAGTCTTCATTTCACACTTCACACTTCACAGTTCACAGTCCACAGTTCACAGTTCACAGTTCTCAGTTCACAGATCACAGTTCACAGTCTTCATTTCACAATTCACAGTTCACAGTCATCATTTCACAGTTCATAGTTCACAGTTCACAGTTCTCAGTTCACAGATCACAGTTCACAGTCTTCATTTCACATTTCACAGTTCACAGTCATCATGTCACTGTTCATAGTTCACAGTTCACAGTTCACAGTTCTCAGTTCACAGTATTCATTTCACACTTCACACTTCGCAGTTCACAGTTGACAGTTCACAGTCCACAGTTCACTATTCACAGTTTACAGTTCTCAGTTCATAGTTGACAGTTCACAATTCACTGTTCACAGTTCACAGTTCACAGTCTTCATTTCACACTTCACACTACACAGTGCACAGTTCACAGTCCACAGTTCACATTTCACAGTTCTCAGTTTACAGTTCACAGTTCACAGTTCACAGTTCACAGTTCACAGTTCACAGTTCACAGTTCACAGTTCACAGTTCACAGTTCACAGTTCACAGTTCACAGTTCACAGTTCACAGTTCACAGTTCCCCGTTCACAGTATTCATTTCACACTTCACAGTTCGCAGTTCACAGTTCACAGTTCACAGTCTTCATTTCACACTTCAGTCTTCACAGTGCACAGGTCACAGTCCACAGATCACAGTTCACAGTTCACAGTTGACATTTGACAGTTGACATTTGACAGTTGACAGTTGACAGTTCACAGTTCACAGTTCACAGTTCACAGTTCACAGTTCACAGTTCACAGTTCACAGTTCCCCGTTCACAGTATTCATTTCACACTTCACAGTTCGCAGTTCACAGATCACAGTTCACAGTTCACAGTTGACATTTGACAGTTGACATTTGACAGTTGACAGTTCACAGTTCACAGTTCACAGTTCACAGTTCACAGTTCACAGTTCACAGTTCACAGTTCACAGTTCACAGTTCACAGTTCACAGTTCACAGTTCACAGTTCCCCGTTCACAGTATTCATTTCACACTTCACAGTTCGCAGTTCACAGTTCACAGATCACAGTTCACAATTCACAGATCACAGTTCACAGTTCACAGTTCACAGTTCCCAGTTCGCAGGTCATAGTTCACATTTCACAGTTCACTGTCTTCATTTCATACTTCACAGTTCGCAGTTCACAGTTCACAGGTCACAGTTCACAGCCCACTGTTCACAGTTCACAGTTCTCAGTTCACAGATCACAATTCACAGACTTCATTTCACAATTCAGTTTTCACAGTTCACAGTTCACAGTTCACAGTTCACAGTTCACAGTCTTCATTTCACACTTCAGTCTTCACAGGGCACAGTTCACAGTTCACAGTCTTCATTTCACAATTCACAGTTCGCAGTTCACAGTTCACAGATCACACTTCACAGTTCACAGTTCACAGATCACAGACCACAGTTCACTGTTCACAGATCACAGTTCACAGTACACAGTCTTCATTTCATACTTCACAGTTCGCAGTTCACAGTTCACAGTTCACAGATCACAGTTCACTGTCCACAGATCACAGTTCACAGTTCACAGTTCACAGTTCACAGTTCACAGTTCACAGTTCACAGTTCACAGTCCACAGTTCACTGTTCACAGTTCACAGTTCACTGTTCACAGATCACAGTTCACAGATCACAGTTCACAGATGACTGTTCACAGTTCACAGCCTTCATTTCACAATTCACAGTTCGCAGTTCACAGTGCACAGATCACAGTTCACAGTTTACAGTTCATAGTTCACAGTTCACAGTTCACGATTTACAGTTCTCAGTTCACACTTCACACTACACAGTGCACAGTTCACAGTCCACAGTTCACATTTCACAGTTCTCAGTTTACAGTTCACAGTTCACAGTTCACAGTTCCCAGTTCACAGTATTCATTTCACACTTCACAGTTCGCAGTTCACAGTCCACATTTAACTATTCACAGTTCACAGTTCTCAGTTCACAGTATTCATTTCACACTTCACACTTCGCAGTTCACAGTTGACAGTTCACAGTCCACAGTTCACTATTCACAGTTCACAGTTCACAGTTCACAGTTCACAGTTCACAGTTCACAGTTCCCCGTTCACAGTATTCATTTCACACTTCACAGTTCGCAGTTCACAGATCACAGTTCACAGTTCACAGTTGACATTTGACAGTTGACATTTGACAGTTGACAGTTGACAGTTCACAGTTCACAGTTCACAGTTCACAGTTCACAGTTCACAGTTCACAGTTCACAGTTCACAGTTCACAGTTCACAGTTCCCCGTTCACAGTATTCATTTCACACTTCACAGTTCGCAGTTCACAGTTCACAGTTCACAGTCTTCATTTCACACTTCAGTCTTCACAGTGCACAGGTCACAGTCCACAGATCACAGTTCACAGTTCACAGTTGACATTTGACAGTTGACATTTGACAGTTGACATTTGACAGTTGACAGTTGACAGTTCACAGTTCACAGTTCACAGTTCACAGTTCACAGTTCACAGTTCACAGTTCCCCGTTCACAGTATTCATTTCACACTTCACAGTTCGCAGTTCACAGATCACAGTTCACAGTTCACAGTTGACATTTGACAGTTGACATTTGACAGTTCACAGTTCACAGTTCACAGTTCACAGTTCACAGTTCACAGTTCACAGTTCACAGTTCACAGTTCACAGTTCACAGGTCACAGTTCACAGCCCACTGTTCACAGTTCACAGTTCTCAGTTCACAGATCACAATTCACAGACTTCATTTCACAATTCAGTTTTCACAGTTCACAGTTCACAGTTCACAGTTCACAGTTCACAGTCTTCATTTCACACTTCAGTCTTCACAGTTCACAGTTCACAGTCTTCATTTCACACTTCAGTCTTCACAGTGCACAGGTCACAGTCCACAGATCACAGTTCACAGTTCACAGTTGACATTTGACAGTTGACATTTGACAGCTGACAGTTCACAGTTCACAGTTCACAGTTCACAGTTCACAGTTCACAGTTCACAGTTCACAGTTCACAGTTCACAGTTCACAGTTCACAGTTCCCCGTTCACAGTATTCATTTCACACTTCACAGTTCGCAGTTCACAGATCACAGTTCACAGTTCACAGTTGACATTTGACAGTTGACATTTGACAGTTGACAGTTGACAGTTCACAGTTCACAGTTCACAGTTCACAGTTCACAGTTCACAGTTCACAGTTCACAG
Organism: Lasioglossum villosulum; assembly: GCA_963971365.1. Classification (NCBI taxonomy): domain Eukaryota; kingdom Metazoa; phylum Arthropoda; class Insecta; order Hymenoptera; family Halictidae; genus Lasioglossum; species Lasioglossum villosulum. The sequence continues at coordinate 46,533 of CAXARU010000114.1, read as the reverse complement.
TTCACAGTTCACAGTTCACAGTTCACAGTTCACAGGTCACAGTTCACAGCCCACTGTTCACAGTTCACAGTTCTCAGTTCACAGATCACAATTCACAGACTTCATTTCACAATTCAGTTTTCACAGTTCACAGTCCACAGTTCACTGTTCACAGTTCACAGTTCTCAGTTCACAGATCACAGTTCACAGTTCACAGTTCACAGTTCACAGTTCACAGTTTACAGTTCTCAGTTCACAGTTCACAGTTTACAGTTCTCAGTTCACAGTTGACAGTTGACAGTTCACAGTTCACAGTTCACTCTTCACAGTTCACAGTTCACAGTCCACAGTTCACTGTTCACAATTCACAGTCTTCATTTCACACTTCACACTTCACAGTTCACAGTCCACAGTTCACAGTTCACAGTTCTCAGTTCACAGATCACAGTTCACAGTCTTCATTTCACATTTCACAGTTCACAGTCATCATGTCACTGTTCATAGTTCACAGTTCACAGTTCACAGTTCCCAGTTCACAGTATTCATTTCACACTTCACAGTTCGCAGTTCACAGTTGACAGTTCACAGTCCACATTTCACTATTCACAGTTCACAGTTCTCAGTTCACAGTATTCATTTCACACTTCACACTTCGCAGTTCACAGTTGACAGTTCACAGTCCACAGTTCACTGTTCACAGTTCACAGATCACAGTTCACAGTTCACAGTTCACAGATCACAGATCACAGTTCACAGTTCACTGTTCACAGATCACAGTTCACAGATCACAGTTCACAGTTCACAGTTGACATTTGACATTTGACAGTTGACAGTTGACAGTTCACAGTTGACAGTTCACAGTTCACAGTTCACAGTTCACAGTTCACAGTTCACAGTTCCCCGTTCACAGTATTCATTTCACACTTCACAGTTCGCAGTTCACAGTTCACAGATCACAGTTCACAGTTCACAGATCACAGTTCACAGTTCACAGTTCACAGTTCCCAGTTCGCAGGTCACAGTTCACATTTCACAGTTCACTGTCTTCATTTCATACTTCACAGTTCGCAGTTCACAGTTCACAGGTCACAGTTCACAGCCCACTGTTCACAGTTCACAGTTCTCAGTTCACAGATCACAATTCACAGACTTCATTTCACAATTCAGTTTTCACAGTTCACAGTTCACAGTTCACAGTTCACAGTTCACAGTCTTCATTTCACACTTCAGTCTTCACAGGGCACAGTTCACAGTTCACAGTCTTCATTTCACAATTCACAGTTCGCAGATCACAGTTCACAGTCTTCATTTCACATTTCACAGTTCACAGTCATCATGTCACTGTTCATAGTTCACAGTTCACAGTTCACAGTTCCCCGTTCACAGTATTCATTTCACACTTCACAGTTCGCAGTTCACAGTTCACAGTTCACTGTTCACAGATCCCAGTTCACAGATCACAGTTCACAGATGACTGTTCACAGTTCACAGCCTTCATTTCACAATTCACAGTTCGCAGTTCACAGTTCACAGTTCCCCGTTCACAGTATTCATTTCACACTTCACAGTTCGCAGTTCACAGATCACAGTTCACAGTTCACAGTTGACATTTGACAGTTGACATTTGACAGTTGACAGTTCACAGTTCACAGTTCACAGTTCACAGTTCACTATTCACAGTTCACAGTTCACAGTTCACAGTTCACAGTTCACAGTTCACAGTTCCCCGTTCACAGTATTCATTTCACACTTCACAGTTCGCAGTTCACAGATCACAGTTCACAGTTCACAGTTGACATTTGACAGTTGACATTTGACAGTTGACAGTTCACAGTTCACAGTTCACAGTTCACAGTTCACAGTTCACAGTTGACATTTGACAGTTGACATTTGACAGTTGACAGTTGACAGTTCACAGTTCACAGTTCACAGTTCACAGTTCACAGTTCACAGTTCACAGTTCACAGTTCACAGTTCACAGTTCACAGTTCACAGTTCACAGTTCACAGTTCACAGTTCCCCGTTCACAGTATTCATTTCACACTTCACAGTTCGCAGTTCACAGTTCACAGTTCACAGTCTTCATTTCACACTTCACACTTCACAGTTCACAGTCCACAGTTCACAGTTCACAGTTCTCAGTTCACAGATCACAGTTCACAGTCTTCATTTCACAATTCACAGTTCACAGTCATCATTTCACAGTTCATAGTTCACAGTTCACAGTTCTCAGTTCACAGATCACAGTTCACAGTCTTCATTTCACATTTCACAGTTCACAGTCATCATGTCACTGTTCATAGTTCACAGTTCACAGTTCACAGTTCCCAGTTCACAGTATTCATTTCACACTTCACAGTTCGCAGTTCACAGTTGACAGTTCACAGTCCACATTTCACTATTCACAGTTCACAGTTCTCAGTTCACAGTATTCATTTCACACTTCACACTTCGCAGTTCACAGTTGACAGTTCACAGTCCACAGTTCACTGTTCACAGTTCACAGATCACAGTTCACAGTTCACAGTTCACAGATCACAGATCACAGTTCACAGTTCACTGTTCACAGATCACAGTTCACAGATCACAGTTCACTGTTCACAGTTGACATTTGACAGTTGACATTTGACAGTTGACAGTTGACAGTTGACAGTTCACAGTTCACAGTTCACAGTTCACAGTTCACAGTTCACAGTTCACAGTTCACAGTTCACAGTTCACAGTTCCCCGTTCACAGTATTCATTTCACACTTCACAGTTCGCAGTTCACAGTTCACAGATCACAGTTCACAGTTCACAGATCACAGTTCACAGTTCACAGTTCACAGTTCCCAGTTCGCAGGTCACAGTTCACATTTCACAGTTCACTGTCTTCATTTCATACTTCACAGTTCGCAGTTCACAGTTCACAGGTCACAGTTCACAGCCCACTGTTCACAGTTCACAGTTCTCAGTTCACAGATCACAATTCACAGACTTCATTTCACAATTCAGTTTTCACAGTTCACAGTTCACAGTTCACAGTTCACAGTTCACAGTCTTCATTTCACACTTCAGTCTTCACAGGGCACAGTTCACAGTTCACAGTCTTCATTTCACAATTCACAGTTCGCAGATCACAGTTCACAGTCTTCATTTCACATTTCACAGTTCACAGTCATCATGTCACTGTTCATAGTTCACAGTTCACAGTTCACAGTTCACAGTTCCCAGTTCACAGTATTCATTTCACACTTCACAGTTCGCAGTTCACAGTCCACATTTAACTATTCACAGTTCACAGTTCTCAGTTCACAGTATTCATTTCACACTTCACACTTCGCAGTTCACAGTTGACAGTTCACAGTCCACAGTTCACTATTCACAGTTCACAGTTCACAGTTCACAGTTCACAGTTCACAGTTCACAGTTCACAGTTCCCCGTTCACAGTATTCATTTCACACTTCACAGTTCGCAGTTCACAGATCACAGTTCACAGTTCACAGTTGACATTTGACAGTTGACATTTGACAGTTGACAGTTGACAGTTCACAGTTCACAGTTCACAGTTCACAGTTCACAGTTCACAGTTCACAGTTCCCCGTTCACAGTATTCATTTCACACTTCACAGTTCGCAGTTCACAGTTCACAGTTCACAGTCTTCATTTCACACTTCAGTCTTCACAGTGCACAGGTCACAGTCCACAGATCACAGTTCACAGTTCACAGTTGACATTTGACAGTTGACATTTGACAGTTGACATTTGACAGTTGACATTTGACAGTTGACAGTTCACAGTTGACAGTTCACAGTTGACAGTTCACAGTTGACAGTTCACAGTTCACAGTTCACAGTTCACAGTTCACAGTTCACAGTTCACAGTTCACAGTTCACAGTTCACAGTTCACAGTTCACAGTTCACAGTTCACAGTTCCCCGTTCACAGTATTCATTTCACACTTCACAGTTCGCAGTTCACAGATCACAGTTCACAGTTCACAGTTGACATTTGACAGTTGACATTTGACAGTTGACAGTTCACAGTTCACAGTTCACAGTTCACAGTTCACAGTTCACAGTTCACAGTTCACAGTTCACAGTTCACAGTTCACAGTTCACAGTTCACAGTTCACAGTTCACAGTTCACAGTTCACAGTTCACAGTTCCCCGTTCACAGTATTCATTTCACACTTCACAGTTCGCAGTTCACAGTTCACAGATCACAGTTCACAGTTCACAGATCACAGTTCACAGTTCACAGTTCCCAGTTCCCAGTTCGCAGGTCACAGTTCACATTTCACAGTTCACTGTCTTCATTTCATACTTCACAGTTCGCAGTTCACAGTTCACAGGTCACAGTTCACAGCCCACTGTTCACAGTTCACAGTTCTCAGTTCACAGATCACAATTCACAGACTTCATTTCACAATTCAGTTTTCACAGTTCACAGTTCACAGTTCACAGTTCACAGTTCACAGTCTTCATTTCACACTTCAGTCTTCACAGGGCACAGTTCACAGTTCACAGTCTTCATTTCACAATTCACAGTTCGCAGTTCACAGTTCACAGATCACACTTCACAGTTCACAGATCACAGATCACAGACCACAGTTCACTGTTCACAGATCACAGTTCACAGTACACAGTCTTCATTTCATACTTCACAGTTCGCAGTTCACAGTTCACAGTTCACAGATCACAGTTCACTGTCCACAGATCACAGTTCACAGTTCACAGTTCACAGTTCACAGTTCACAGTTCACAGTTCACAGTTCACAGTTCACAGTCCACAGTTCACTGTTCACAGTTCACAGTTCTCAGTTCACAGATCACAGTTCACAGTTCACAGTTCACAGTTCACAGTTCACAGTTCACAGTTCACAGTTCACAGTTCACAGTTCACAGTTCACAGTTCACAGTTCACAGTTCACAGTTTACAGTTCTCAGTTCACAGTTGACAGTTGACAGTTGACAGTTCACAGTTCACAGTTCACAGTTCACTCTTCACAGTTCACAGTTCACAGTCCACAGTTCACTGTTCACAATTCACAGTCTTCATTTCACACTTCACACTTCACAGTTCACAGTCCACAGTTCACAGATCACAGTTCTCAGTTCACAGATCACAGTTCACAGTCTTCATTTCACAATTCACAGTTCACAGTCATCATTTCACAGTTCATAGTTCACAGTTCACAGTTCTCAGTTCACAGATCACAGTTCACAGTCTTCATTTCACATTTCACAGTTCACAGTCATCATGTCACTGTTCATAGTTCACAGTTCACAGTTCACAGTTCTCAGTTCACAGTATTCATTTCACACTTCACACTTCGCAGTTCACAGTTGACAGTTCACAGTCCACAGTTCACTATTCACAGTTTACAGTTCTCAGTTCATAGTTGACAGTTCACAATTCACTGTTCACAGTTCACAGTTCACAGTCTTCATTTCACACTTCAGTCTTAACAGTGCACAGGTCACAGTTCACAGCCCACTGTTCACAGTTCACAGTTCTCAGTTCACAGATCACAATTCACAGACTTCATTTCACAATTCAGTTTTCACAGTTCACAGGGCACAGTTCACAGTTCACAGTCTTCATTTCACAATTCACAGTTCGCAGTTCACAGTTCACAGATCACACTTCACAGTTCACAGTTCACAGATCACAGACCACAGTTCACTGTTCACAGATCACAGTTCACTGTCCACAGATCACAGTTCACAGTTCACAGTTCACAGTTCACAGTTCACAGTTCACAGTTCACAGTTCACAGTCCACAGTTCACTGTTCACAGTTCACAGTTCACAGTTCTCAGTTCACAGATCACAGTTCACAGTTCACAGTTCACAGTTCACAGTTCACAGTTCACAGTTCACAGTTCACAGTTCACAGTTTACAGTTCTCAGTTCACAGTTGACAGTTGACAGTTGACAGTTCACAGTTCACAGTTCACAGTTCACTCTTCACAGTTCACAGTTCACAGTCCACAGTTCACTGTTCACAATTCACAGTCTTCATTTCACACTTCACACTTCACAGTTCACAGTCCACAGTTCACAGTTCACAGTTCTCAGTTCACAGATCACAGTTCACAGTCTTCATTTCACAATTCACAGTTCACAGTCATCATTTCACAGTTCATAGTTCACAGTTCACAGTTCTCAGTTCACAGATCACAGTTCACAGTCTTCATTTCACATTTCACAGTTCACAGTCATCATGTCACTGTTCATAGTTCACAGTTCACAGTTCACAGTTCTCAGTTCACAGTATTCATTTCACACTTCACACTTCGCAGTTCACAGTTGACAGTTCACAGTCCACAGTTCACTATTCACAGTTTACAGTTCTCAGTTCATAGTTGACAGTTCACAATTCACTGTTCACAGTTCACAGTTCACAGTCTTCATTTCACAGTGCACAGGTCACAGTTCACAGCCCACTGTTCACAGTTCACAGTTCTCAGTTCACAGATCACAATTCACAGACTTCATTTCACAATTCAGTTTTCACAGTTCACAGGGCACAGTTCACAGTCTTCATTTCACAATTCACAGTTCGCAGTTCACAGTTCACAGATCACACTTCACAGTTCACAGTTCACAGATCACAGACCACAGTTCACTGTTCACAGATCACAGTTCACAGTACACAGTCTTCATTTCATACTTCACAGTTCGCAGTTCAGAGTTCACAGTTCACAGATCACAGTTCACTGTCCACAGATCACAGTTCACAGTTCACAGTTAACAGTTCACAGTTCACAGTTCACAGTTCACAGTTCACAGTCCACAGTTCACTGTTCACAGTTCACAGTTCTCAGTTCACAGATCACAGTTCACAGTTCACAGTTCACAGTTCACAGTTCACAGTTCACAGTTCACAGTTCACAGTTCACAGTTCACAGTTCACAGTTCACAGTTTACAGTTCTCAGTTCACAGTTGACAGTTGACAGTTGACAGTTCACAGTTCACAGTTCACTCTTCACAGTTCACAGTTCACAGTCCACAGTTCACTGTTCACAATTCACAGTCTTCATTTCACACTTCACACTTCACAGTTCACAGTCCACAGTTCACAGTTCACAGTTCTCAGTTCACAGATCACAGTTCACAGTCTTCATTTCACAATTCACAGTTCACAGTCATCATTTCACAGTTCATAGTTCACAGTTCACAGTTCTCAGTTCACAGATCACAGTTCACAGTTCACAGTTCACAGTTCACAGTTCACAGTTCACAGTTCACAGTTCACAGTTCACAGTTCACAGTTCCCCGTTCACAGTATTCATTTCACACTTCACAGTTCGCAGTTCACAGTTCACAGATCACAGTTCACAGTTCACAGATCACAGTTCACAGTTCACAGTTCACAGTTCCCAGTTCGCAGGTCACAGTTCACATTTCACAGTTCACTGTCTTCATTTCATACTTCACAGTTCGCAGTTCACAGTTCACAGGTCACAGTATTCATTTCACACTTCACACTTCGCAGTTCACAGTTGACAGTTCACAGTCCACAGTTCACTATTCACAGTTCACAGTTCACAGTTCACAGTTCACAGTTCACAGTTCACAGTTCCCCGTTCACAGTATTCATTTCACACTTCACAGTTCGCAGTTCACAGATCACAGTTCACAGTTCACAGTTGACATTTGACAGTTGACATTTGACAGTTGACAGTTGACAGTTCACAGTTCACAGATCACAGTTCACAGTTCTCAGTTCATAGTTGACAGTTCACAATTCACTGTTCACAGTTCACAGTTCACAGTCTTCATTTCACACTTCAGTCTTCACAGTGCACAGGTCACAGTTCACAGCCCACTGTTCACAGTTCACAGTTCTCAGTTCACAGATCACAATTCACAGACTTCATTTCACAATTCAGTTTTCACAGTTCACAGGGCACAGTTCACAGTTCACAGTCTTCATTTCACAATTCACAGTTCGCAGTTCACAGTTCACAGATCACACTTCACAGTTCACAGTTCACAGATCACAGACCACAGTTCACTGTTCACAGATCACAGTTCACAGTACACAGTCTTCATTTCATACTTCACAGTTCGCAGTTCAGAGTTCACAGTTCACAGATCACAGTTCACTGTCCACAGATCACAGTTCCCAGTTCACAGTTCACAGTTCACAGTTCACAGTTCACAGTTCACAGTTCACAGTTCACAGTTCACAGTTCACAGTCCACAGTTCACTGTTCACAGTTCACAGTTCTCAGTTCACAGATCACAGTTCACAGTTCACAGTTCACAGTTCACAGTTCACAGTTCACAGTTCACAGTTTACAGTTCTCAGTTCACAGTTCATAGTTGACAGTTGACAGTTGACAGTAGACAGTTGACAGTTGACAGTTCACAGTTCACAGTTCACTCTTCACAGTTCACAGTTCACAGTCCACAGTTCACTGTTCACAATTCACAGTTTACAGTTCTCAGTTCATAGTTGACAGTTCACAATTCACTGTTCACAGTTCACAGTTCACAGTCTTCATTTCACACTTCAGTCTTCACAGTGCACAGGTCACAGTTCACAGCCCACTGTTCACAGTTCACAGTTCTCAGTTCACAGATCACAATTCACAGACTTCATTTCACAATTCAGTTTTCACAGTTCACAGGGCACAGTTCACAGTTCACAGTCTTCATTTCACAATTCACAGTTCGCAGTTCACAGTTCACAGATCACACTTCACAGTTCACAGTTCACAGATCACAGACCACAGTTCACTGTTCACAGATCACAGTTCACTGTCCACAGATCACAGTTCACAGTTCACAGTTCACAGTTCACAGTTCACAGTTCACAGTCCACAGTTCACAGTTCACAGTTCACAGTTCACAGTTCACAGTTCACAGTTCACAGTTTACAGTTCTCAGTTCACAGTTCATAGTTGACAGTTGACAGTTGACAGTAGACAGTTGACAGTTGACAGTTCACAGTTCACAGTTCACTCTTCACAGTTCACAGTTCACAGTCCACAGTTCACTGTTCACAATTCACAGTTTACAGTTCTCAGTTCATAGTTGACAGTTCACAATTCACTGTTCACAGTTCACAGTTCACAGTCTTCATTTCACACTTCAGTCTTCACAGTGCACAGGTCACAGTTCACAGCCCACTGTTCACAGTTCACAGTTCTCAGTTCACAGATCACAATTCACAGACTTCATTTCACAATTCAGTTTTCACAGTTCACAGGGCACAGTTCACAGTTCACAGTCTTCATTTCACAATTCACAGTTCGCAGTTCACAGTTCACAGATCACACTTCACAGTTCACAGTTCACAGATCACAGACCACAGTTCACTGTTCACAGATCACAGTTCACTGTCCACAGATCACAGTTCACAGTTCACAGTTCACAGTTCACAGTTCACAGTTCACAGTCCACAGTTCACTGTTCACAGTTCACAGTTCTCAGTTCACAGATCACAGTTCACAGTTCACAGTTCACAGTTCACAGTTCACAGTTCACAGTTCACAGTTCACAGTTCACAGTTCACAGTTCACAGTTCACAGTTCACAGTTCACAGTTTACAGTTCTCAGTTCACAGTTGACAGTTGACAGTTGACAGTTGACAGTTCACAGTTCACAGTTCACAGTTCACAGTTCACTCTTCACAGTTCACAGTTCACAGTTCACAGTCCACAGTTCACTGTTCACAATTCACAGTCTTCATTTCACACTTCACACTTCACAGTTCACAGTCCACAGTTCACAGTTCACAGTTCTCAGTTCACAGATCACAGTTCACAGTCTTCATTTCACAATTCACAGTTCACAGTCATCATTTCACAGTTCATAGTTCACAGTTCACAGTTCTCAGTTCACAGATCACAGTTCACAGTCTTCATTTCACATTTCACAGTTCACAGTCATCATGTCACTGTTCATAGTTCACAGTTCACAGTTCACAGTTCTCAGTTCACAGTATTCATTTCACACTTCACACTTCGCAGTTCACAGTTGACAGTTCACAGTCCACAGTTCACTATTCACAGTTTACAGTTCTCAGTTCATAGTTGACAGTTCACAATTCACTGTTCACAGTTCACAGTTCACAGTCTTCATTTCACACTTCAGTCTTCACAGTGCACAGGTCACAGTTCACAGCCCACTGTTCACAGTTCACAGTTCTCAGTTCACAGATCACAATTCACAGACTTCATTTCACAATTCAGTTTTCACAGTTCACAGGGCACAGTTCACAGTTCACAGTCTTCATTTCACAATTCACAGTTCGCAGTTCACAGTTCACAGATCACACTTCACAGTTCACAGTTCACAGATCACAGACCACAGTTCACTGTTCACAGATCACAGTTCACAGTACACAGTCTTCATTTCATACTTCACAGTTCGCAGTTCAGAGTTCACAGTTCACAGATCACAGTTCACTGTCCACAGATCACAGTTCACAGTTCACAGTTCACAGTTCACAGTTCACAGTTCACAGTTCACAGTTCACAGTTCACAGTCCACAGTTCACTGTTCACAGTTCACAGTTCTCAGTTCACAGATCACAGTTCACAGTTCACAGTTCACAGTTCACAGTTCACAGTTCACAGTTCACAGTTCAAAGTTCACAGTTCCCCGTTCACAGTATTCATTTAACACTTCACAGTTCGCAGTTCACAGTTCACAGTTCACAGTTGACATTTGACATTTGACATTTGACAGTTGACAGTTGACAGTTCACAGTTCACAGTTCACAGTTCACAGTTCACAGTTCACAGTTCACAGTTCACAGTTCACAGTTCACAGTTCACAGTTCACAGTTCACAGTTCACAGTTCACAGTTCACAGTTCAAAGTTCACAGTTCCCCGTTCACAGTATTCATTTCACACTTCACAGTTCGCAGTTCACAGTTCACAGTTCACAGTCTTCATTTCACACTTCAGTCTTCACAGGGCACAGTTCACAGTTCACAGTCTTCATTTCACAATTCACAGTTCGCAGTTCACAGTTCACAGATCACACTTCACAGTTCACAGTTCACAGATCACAGACCACAGTTCACTGTTCACAGATCACAGTTCACAGTACAAAGTCTTCATTTCATACTTCACAGTTCGCAGTTCACAGTTCACAGTTCACAGATCACAGTTCACTGTCCACAGATCACAGTTCACAGTTCACAGATCACAGTTGACAGTTCACAGTCCACAGTTCCCCGTTCACAGTATTCATTTCACACTTCACAGTTCGCAGTTCACAGTTGACAGTTCACAGTCCACAGTTCACTATTCACAGTTCACAGTTCTCAGTTCACAGATCACAGTTCACAGTCTTCATTTCACACTTCACAGTTCGCAGTTCACAGTTCACAGATCACAGATCACAGTTCACAGTTCACAGTTCACAGTTCACAGTCCACAGATCACAGTCCACAGTCTTCATTTCACACTTCACAGTTCGCAGTTCATAGTTCACAGTTCACAGTTCACAGTTCACAGTTCACAGTTCCCAGTTCACAGTATTCATTTCACACTTCACAGTTCGCAGTTCACAGTTGGCAGTTCACAGTCCACATTTCACTATTCACAGTTCACAGTTCGCAGTTCACAGTTGACAGTTCACAGTTCACAGTCCACAGTTCATTATTCACAGTTCACAGTTCACAGTTCACTGTTCACAGTTTACAGTTCTCAGTCTACAGTTCTCAGTTCACAGTTGACAGTTCACAGTTCACAGTTCACACTTCACAGTTCACAGTTCACAGTCCACACATCACAGTCCACAGTCTTCATTTCACACTTCACAGTTCGCAGTTCACAGTTCACAGATCAAAGTTCACAGTTCACAGTTCACAGTTCACTGTTCACAGTTTACAGTTCTCAGTTTACAGTTCTCAGTTCACAGTTGACAGTTCACAGTTCACAGTTCACAGTTCACAGTTCACACTTCACAGTTCACAGTTCACAGTCCACAGTTCACTGTTCACAATTCACAGTCTTCATTTCACAATTCACAGTTCGCAGTTCACAGTTCACAGTTCACAGTTCACAGTTCACAGTTCACAGTTCACAGTTCACAGTTCACAGTTCACAGTTCACAGTTCACAGTTCACAGTTCACAGTCCACAGTTCACTGTTCACAGTTCACAGTTCTCAGTTCACAGTAGATAGTGTATGCCGGTTCTACGATCAGACTTATCATTGTAGGTAGATTCCTACCTTACCGGCACCATTACCTTATAGCGCGAGCTACTTTTGCGGGGGTGGGGGAGGGGGGGATTTTTCAAGGACAGTTTCCCACCTTATAGCGCGAGCTACTTTTGCGGGGGGGGTGGGGGAGGGGGGGACTTTTCAAGGACTGTTTCCCACGTTATAGTGCGAGCATACTTTTTGCGGGGTGTGGGGGAGGGGGACCACATTATCTGTACACAATTGTATATAGTTTCCTCTTATCTATGACAAGGGTTTTGCGAATATGATATTCCGAACGTGCTTCGCGAATATGATACATCGAGAAGATAATTTTCGTGGGGGAGGGGGGATTTATTTTAAAAACATAGCGAGACCATACTATCTATACACAGCTGTATATAGTTTCCTCTTATCTACTCGATGCATTCCTATTGTACCTACGACAGATGTAATACGATACCCCTGGGGAACACATGCTTTAGACTTGACCTTGAACGTGTTCGAACGTCGTTCCTACCCATCGTTTAAGACGATTGACCTGAACGCGATGTGAGAAAGAAAGAGACCGTTCACGATGTAAGAGAGAGAGTCATAGAATCTTGAACGCGTCCGAACTCAGTACATTGTTTATATCGTTCAAGATGAGCGTTTTATAATCTGTAGTAGCGGCCGGTGTCGAGTTGCAAACGAGACCTCGAGACTTCCAAGCCTCGAGACATTTGGACACATCAGTGTTATCAGTTCTCTCGATTTAGCGTAGCGTTAATTGAAACATACATTTTCACGAGTTTGAGATTACTGCAACGAACGTTTTCTTAATCTCGCGAGCGGACATCTTGTCGCATCTTTTCTGGAGGGGATATGTGTTTAAAAGAATGGGTGTTGTCGACACTCATGTACAGAATTAGTGCGGACGTTATCATGACAAGTTATTATATTGACGAAAATCTACCACTTAGTGATGTTATGGAGTTAATTGTAAGTACAAAAAATATTGCATGTGATATATTATTTATTGTTATTGAATTTACATGTTACAATGTTATTTTTATCAATAGACATTTAACTCTGCAGAGGAGAAAGCAGCGTTCATTGGCGGATGGCGCTATGCAATGAAACGCTATGGAATTAATATGGAAGAATGGAGTGAGGAGTATGCGACGGCGGTTAACGTGACAACCATAAATCTCGTAAGTAAAAATATTAATAATTGTATATATTTTTTTATTAATTAAACATTAATACATTTATTTCTTTCAGAATGCTACTGCTGCCGAAAACAATGTTAATATATAATAACAATTCCTAAAAAAATGTTTTTATAACTTTTTATTTGAATAAAAAAGTACATATTTTCAAATAATGTATCTTTTATTTTTTGTTCGCTCCCAAACAGATGTATTATATATAATTTAATATATTTTTAAGATTTTACTTTAAAAATAATTCAAAAACATATTTTTTAAAAATTACAAGTCTAATTTCTTAGCTATAAGGCTGAAATAAAGAATATATATTATTAATTAAGATGGAAGAATGGGATGAGGAGTATGTGATGGCGGTGATAAACATCGACAAGAATATTTTATATTTTTTTATTGATTAAAAAATTAAGCATATACATAATAAATTACAGTAACTTCCCTATGAATCGGGAAGTTAAAAATTAAAAATTAAAAAGAATATATTATTAATTAAAGATGGAAGAATGGGATGAGGAGTATGTGATGGCGGTGATAATCATCAACAAGAATATTTTATATTTTTTTATTGATTAAAAAATTAAGCATATACATAATAAATTACAGTAACTTCCCTATGAATCGGGAAGTTAAAAATTAAAAATTAAAAAGAATATATTATTAATTAAAGATGGAAGAATGGGATGAGGAGTATGTGATGGCGGTGATAATCATCAACAAGAATATTTTATATTTTTTTATTGATTAAAAAATTAAAAATTAAAACATTAATATATAATAAGAAAATAAAAAATTAAACGTTAATATATAAAAAACAAAAAATAAAAACTAAAATAAAAAATAACATTTTCATTGTTGTTGTTGTTGTTGTTGTTGTTGTTGTTTTCCTGCAAACAAACAAAACATATTATATTATTTTAGTATTCTTTTCTTTTTTAACATTTACTTTAACATATTTTGGAAATTTATTTACCTTCAAGCGACGACTCCTTAATAATTCCGCAAACGTCCATACCGCGTGGGTTTGGCTGGATTGTATCCGGATCGACTCCGATCGGTACGTTGCCACAGTTCACCCCACACACGTATCCACAGAATCTGGACCAGACGCGATGTTCCTTCATGGGATCATCATCCTCTTCCCATCGAGTCAGCTGTATACCACATTCGAAACATTCAACGAAATCCTCATCACCCAGATAGAAAAATCCTGCGGCAGCAAGTTTCTCCGGTTGGACGATGTGCGAGTAACGCCAGTTGTGAAAACTTTGAAGTCTGTCACGTTCGAGACGATAATCGGGTGGTGGTGTTGCGTGATCAACTGTTGTTGTGACGGCTGCCTCAGATTTTTCAATCATTGTGGTACGCTGTGAAAAAATCAAAAATGTAAAAAAGAGGTGTCATGTTTTTGTGGTTTTTAATTCGCAGGAAAAAATTCTTATACTTTACAATTTTTATTATTATTCATCCATGCGCGAAATGTTTTAACTTCGCGCATACTGCAATGATACGGTTTCAATTGTTTTGTCGAACGCCAACAATGAAGTCGACATGGTACCTCACCAATGTTATAAACGGGATCCTGAACTAGTACGTCATATTTTGGACACCCAAAATCCTCTAAATTTATTGAGTTTATATTCATTTTTCGAAGGATGTCTCTTTCAAAACATCCTCCTTTGTAGGCAATCAGCGGATTTTTATATTCGCGAACAAAATTTTCAATGACTCCAAATATATCTTCTTGCCTAAATTTTTCATTGCCAAAATTGTTGAATGGCATCCCGTGTACAAAATTAGTAACGTACCACGCCGATTTCTTGTCAGCGTTCGACAAACAATTGAAACTCGTATCTAATAAAAATTCGGCCAGTAGGGAGCCGTCACAACATGCATTTACAATAGCCATTTCTTTATACATGAATTTTTTGTTAATCATGAATCCGTCCATGTCTATGATTTGCGTGATTTTATCCATCTAAATAATAAAAAAGTTTTTTTATTTATTTTATATATATTTTTATTTATTTTATATTTATTTTATATATTTCTTTAAAAAATTTTTATATTATACTTACAATTGAAGAAATGATTAGAACGCACAGTATCCTATATATCACTTTACAAACTTCCGTATACACTCGGCAATGAAACACTAGTTTAATGTTTTCTTTGACGTTTAGTCAGACACAGCTTCGCACAACGATGCGACGAGCTATTTATAATGAGTACCCCTACCACCATATCTCGTTCTATGGTGCAAGAGTGATATCATTACTATATTTTTTCTTTTAATAAAATACGAGTTTAATTGTAGGAGGAGGAGGAGGAGGATTGTTTTTAAATAAAAAGATCATTCGCATAATTTTTTATTTGATAAAACATATATATTTTATAACATAAGAGCGGTTTAAGTAATTTTTCTAACAATGTTTGTTAATGGACTGTACTCCACGATGCGGTCATGTATCATCAAACAGTAGGCTGTTGTCGATGGGGGGACGTCGGTTCGGCATTCGAATTCTATTCGCACGTCAACCGTACCATTTTTTAGCGCTTCGTTTTGTCGAGAACAATCGAGAACGACGAGCGGACCGTATCGCAGGAAATCTGAGACGTTGAGTAGCGCTTCGCCGTTTCCATAGTACGATTCTTGGAATTTTGCATACATGTCGTAGAGCAATGCGTATTTACCTTTCTCGAAATCCATATTTAAATCATCATACGGATAGGTTTCCGAGTTCAAGTAAAGTCGAATATTTGATAATGCGCAATGATCGAATTGCGCGGCCGTTTTCGTTAAGTTATTCTTTCGATTGGTTTGCAAAGCGAATATCACGTATCGCGGTTTTTCCATTTGTTGAGCCGTTTTTATCGCCCATGTATGCTTCGTAGTCGTCTGTAGTAGAGGATATTCGAACAGATCCCACGATCGAAAACTCATACCAATCGGTCTGTCACTGTCTAAAATACGTAACATGGACAGCTTATGTATTTCATCCAATGCAACGTGTGGCATTCGCCATTGAATTTTGTACAGATCCAGAATAGGTTTCACGTTGTCGGAAGGACTGAACAACGCGTTTGCGTCGGTACGCGAGCGGATCAAAATCAATTCGTGTCGAGCATTTATCACAACACGTTTGTAATCTTCGCAGAAACCTAATAAAACGCTCATAGGCACGCAAAAGTTGAAATTGATCGCAGCCGTGGTCGTTGCCGTTTGCTTCCGCCGATCATCGTCATACAGCCAACCAGCGTTGGATAACGCGTCGCTTCTCGTTTTGGACAGACTCACATAATTCTTCAGAGTTGTCGTTGCACCAGGATTTCTGGACCGATCGATTTCCACTCCGTTCAATTCATAGCGTATTTCCTCGAACATAAACGCAACGGCATTGTTCTCGAGAGTCGCCGCATCGATGGAGGATTCTCCTGCTCCAACCGGTAATTCGAGTTTCCCCGGTAAACTAAGTTTTCCCTCAACGTATAGGAAGCTTTTACACGGGAGCGTGTACAGATCTTGTTGCTGAATGGGTATCCGTATTTCATCGCTGTTTTCAAACGTCGTGTTGGCGTATGGATTGTACGTGTGCAGCTCAATCTTCGTTATGCGATTGTCGAAAACCGGTGCTTCGGAGATGTTCAAAATGTCGTTGAACATGATTTTTCCTCTCACTTTTTAACAATAAATCCCAAAGATCGTAGATACTTTGCGTTTTCCACGGTTAATTTCTTACGTATCGGCGACTTTACGTTTTTTTTCACAGTTAGTTTCTTGCGAATCAATGTGCTGCTGTTGTTCAACGTATGGAATGTCGTATTGTTATGAATTAGCATTGCTTCGTCGAACGTGTAGTCGCACCGTGATTTCTTCACCTCGAAAATCAATCAAACGTCCGGATTGGTCAACTATGCGAATCGTTAAATCGTCAATTACTCGTGCAACGATCGGAAGGTAAATGACTCGTGCGGGCGTTTCCGATAATTTATACCCTGGTGGTACCTGAGGCGCGAACTCATGTATCGTGTGAACGAGTTTACCATTGTCGTACGATCCGGTGGTTATGTTACATTCCACTCGTACGATATTCACGTTGATGATATTCACAGGTGCGTTTGACGTGTGCCACGCGTTCGGTGGCAAAACACGATTCAAGGAAAATCCCAGAATAGATCCCACGTTGCGAGGCTTTGTAAAGTTTATTTGATATTTGCTTATAATTTCGCTTTTCATGGTGTTGTTGTTTGCTCGTAGGACCAGCGGATATTCGATATCGGAGGCGGCGGATGACTTGTCAACATTTTTGGGGGGATATCGCGCGCGTATTTCACGTCTCAAGTACGCGTTGATCGCTTCCAATTCGTACGAACCGTCGGGGATGACGATCTCCTCGTCTTTTTCACCGAAGTAGAATCGATTGTTTCCGATGTTGGCGCTAATGTTCGGTATCGTGTAATAAGTTTGTAAATCGAGCAATCCCAACTCGTATTCACCATTGGTCAGATCTATGGGTGGAAAGTACTTGGACGACAGTATGCTGCTTCTCCCCGACAACGTGAGCGTAAATGACTTTTTCGCATGCATCGTGCAGAGAGAGACTCTTTCCAGAGAATTTAAAATGTAGTTTCTCGAAGAAATTTCACACACAATTGCCCACACACGCTTTCGTCGTACTTTTGAAAACGTTTGTGGTTATATAAGATCGTCGCGTTCGCGCCGAAATAGCGAATCAACTCGATCGGTGGTCGAAGATTTCCAAAACTATCAAAGTATTTGACGCGCGAGCCGTGTTTTATGTATGCGACCCAGTGCGTTCCCGGTCCATGACTATTATCTAGATTGACTATACCCCGCTCGTTTACCCACGCGCGCAGTGGTAAATCATCACGCATAAAAACTCCACGAAAATACGGTAATCCTTTACAGATGGTCATCAATTCTATATCCGTCGTTGTGTTGTCTTTCTTCGTTTTTTTTTTCCCCCCCTCTTTAAACCTTTGCCATGCTTATACGGTGTGAGATATACTCCACGACCTTCCATGGCTCGATTGTGTCGTTCCGCTTCTTGTAATTGTTTCTTCGCAGCTTTCGCAGCGTTTATGGCTTTGACTACTCCTGCGGCACCACCTGTCAATGCTCCTATAGCCGACAAAGCAGGCAGCAGCAGCGGCAGAAAACCACCGCGTTTGGCGATTGGGAGAATTCGTTGTTTTTTTCTCTTTTCACCTTTTTTCTTTGTCAGACCCATGCCCAATTTCGTTTTAGCTTTCATGGCTGCCAACACTGCGGCCGCAGACACCTTCTCTCCCAACGTTGCGTCCCCAGACGTTACTCGATGCAGCGCTCGATCTGCCAAAACGCTGTCGGCTGCGTGACGATTTCCAAGATCCTTGTATCGTGAATACGTTATATCGTGTTCGCGACAGGCTGCATCCAACGGATTGATTCCTCGATCCCCACGAGCTAATCGAGCGGTCAGTTTCGTACCAGGACCGCAGAATTGATAACCGGGTATATGTAATTCGAACGGTAACGCGTTTATAGCTCTGTTTAAGAACCCCTTACCCGTATGCGAACCGGGACACCGTTTTGAACGATGATTCACACGCATGACCTATATTTTTCTGTTCTCTCTTTTAAAATTTCTCTGCTCTCTCTTTAAAAGAAGCAAACCCTTTAGGGTGACTGATACTAATAGTGTTCGAGCTGCCGTATAAATACTACCCACCTACCCCCCTCATCGAATCAATCAGAACATGCGTTTTGTGAGACAATCTTTGGATATTCGTGTTCCAACGTGTCGCGCGTTCGACGATTGCGACGAGACGATGCGGAAACATGGATCATTGTTACCAGGCAATATACGATGCGTCATAAGCGGTCCGTCAGGATGTGGTAAAACGAACGTTATGGTTAGCCTGCTGGAGAGCGCGAACGGGCTACGATTCGCCAATGTCTACGTGTACTCAAAATCGTTGAGTCAGCCAAAATATCAATACTTGAGCAAACTGTTCTCATCCGTGGGGAAGGATGTGGGATACTTCGCGTTCGCGGACAACGTCGATGTAATCCTCCCCACAGAGGCACGGCCCGATTCGATATTTATCTTCGACGACGTGGCGTGCGATGAGCAGGATATCATGAGAGAGTATTTCGCGATGGGTAGACATTCGCACATCGATTGCTTCTACCTGGGTCAGTCGTACGCGAGAATACCTAAACATTTAATTCGTGACAATGCCAATCTGTTGATTTTGTTCAAACAGGATACCATGAATTTACGTCACATTCATCAGGATCATGTAAATACCGATATGTCATTCGAGACGTTTAGCACGTTATGCGCGAATTGTTGGCGAAAGAAGTACGGATTTCTCGTAATCGATAAAGACAGCCCTGCGAATCGTGGTCGTTACAGACGTGGATTTAACGAGTTTGTCGTACTGTAGCGAATACAGTTGCTCGATAAGAGTCGTCGGTGCTGTATCGTGGCTGTAATCTCTCTTGCGCAACGAATATGTCAGGCAAAAAGGAAAAGAAGGAGAAGCTCCGAGCTTCGATCGTGAACGAAATAGCAAAGACCAGCGATACCATACGTAAAAAATATTTAGCGTTGAAAGTTGGGAAAATGACGGCCGAGGCGAATTTGCGAACGACTTTACAACCGATCGTCGAACCGTTGAAACAGATAGTTCAAAATACGACTACTGTCGAACCGAACGACAACGCGTTCTCAGATATTAAGGAAACACCATCGTCGTCCTCCCTACGAAAAAAAAAGATTCTCAGATATTAGGGGAACGCCATCATCCTCTATGAAAAAAAGAAGAAGAATAAAGAAGAATGGGGAAAAGAACGACGAAGCTGATGTAACGCGCGCCTCGAAAAAAATATATCTCGATGATGATGACGACTATGAGGATGACGAGATCGAATCAACGACTACGGTACCACAACAAGATACATTCGAATCACCGCGCACGGTATCTTTGGAGTCTTCAATGCGTAATATTTTTGAAAATCCGGAAACTCATCCAGAGGAAAATCAACATCTATCCGAGAATCTTGGACCTTTGGCGCGCGAATATTTAGAAAAATTTTTTACCGGGTCGACGAAAAATTCTGACAACGTGTACGGAGTATGTTTGAAAGATGATAAGATGATGATGGGAAATTCAACGTTCGAGGTGGACGGCAACGACGATATCATCATTAACGGGATACGGTACAAGGGGACTCGCGGTCTTTACGAATTGATATTCAAAAGAATACCCGATGATTGGTTGTACACCGAGGATGATAAGATCGCGTACAAAAAAATTCTCACTCTTACGAATGCACATCGACGTGGAAATCAGATAATGGGAAACAAAGGATTCAAGTATAGGAGAATTATAGGACCGTTGTTTTCATCGCGAGGTGGGAAGGGGATTGAACTTCCAACTTCTATGCGCGTGACCAACAATCCGATCGATTACGTGCATTGGGATGATCCCAACGAACTCGTCGATCGTCTGAAATTGTTAACCGCTTCGAAGAACGCCGGTCATTCCAACCATGACAACGAAATAATGTCGATAATCGAAGAACTTCGCGAAGCCGGTATAATTATAAATTAAAGCGCGTGGGTTCGTTGAGTTAGTGACGAATGAAATGTCGATCGATGAAATTGTTACGGCTCGATAAAATGCGCGTTCGTCTTAATTGTTGTGAAACGAATCAAACGATATCCTCGGGAGAAGACGACGACGGTGAAAGCTGGAACTTGAGGTTTCAAAGTCTATGGATAAAACTGGATGAGATATTTCAACGAATACTGTGGGTCGAAGAGCAGGTAAAACGTTTGTGCAAGCGATACGAGTTGGCGATAATCGAAGAAGAAGAAGAAGATTAACTCGATCGAAAAAAATGTCTATCGACAAATTTGGTAGAGTACTTCGCGAAGCGGACAAAAGCGAGTCGAATGTTTCTTCGATTTTCTATCCTGACGTTTTGAAAAGTTATGTGCGTGATAACGCTATATGTTTG
Source organism: Lasioglossum villosulum (assembly GCA_963971365.1). Lineage (NCBI taxonomy): Eukaryota > Metazoa > Arthropoda > Insecta > Hymenoptera > Halictidae > Lasioglossum > Lasioglossum villosulum. The sequence goes on along the minus strand of CAXARU010000114.1, from coordinate 25,161 downwards.
AACGATGACGCTAAATTGTACGATGCAAAAGGTATGAAGATCGGACACGTGGCGAATCCTGAAGCAAACGATCACACTGCGACCAAATTATACGTGGACACGCTTAACGCGAAGCTCGAGTTCGAGATCATGAAAACACTGGTCAAAGAACTGAAAACCGCTAAAGAGACGATAAAGTCTGAAATATTAGTTAAACAGAATGAAGACCTGAAAACTGCTAAAGAAACGATAAAGTCTGAAATACTGACTACGATACAAGGCGTTCGGGAAATATAACTGAGAAGTTTGAAGATTTTTAGAGGAACTGTATAGTATATGTGAAACGTGATAAAGTATACACGCAGATACGACGTATTGAGGAGCGAGAGCGCTGGAGCTTCAATGACTGAGAGAGAGCGAGATAACAGCGACAAGATGAGTAAAGAAAACGTGGTGGAAGAGCTGCATGCTCCGGCGAGACGTTTTTACCCGCGTAGACGTGTGATTGTGCGAGGATTCGATGATCTTTGGCAAGCCGATATCGTTGAAGTTCAAAACTATGCGCGAAACAATCGTGGACATCGATATATTCTTACGATAATCGATGTATTTAGCAAATACGCGTGGACGGTTCCTTTGAAGAGTAAAAATGCGAGCGACGTGTGTAAAGCTTTCGCGTCAGCGTTGGAGAAGGATGGCAGAGCTCCGAACAACTTGCAGACTGACATGGGGAAAGAATTCTACAATACAACGTTCCAAGAATATCTGAGGAAACGTAACATCCACCATTATTCAACGTTTAGCCCTATGAAAGCATCCGTCGTGGAGCGTTTCAATCGTACGTTGAAGAACAGTATGTGGAAATTTTTCTCGTTGAGCGGAAAATATCGCTGGATCGATGCGCTTCCCACGTTGACCAAGGACTACAATAATCGAAAACATCGTACCATCCGTATGCGACCCACCGACGTGAACCGTAAAAATGCCGGACACCTTCTGTCCACCGTGTACAACAACGTGAAGATTGCTGGTCCTGCCAAATTCAAGGTTAATGATCACGTGCGCGTCAGCAAGTTCAAAACTCTATTTGACAAAGGATACACGCCAAACTGGTCAACAGAAATATTCAAGATTACCACGGTGAAACGAACGAATCCTGTCACGTATCTCTTGGCCGACTCGAGGGGCAAACCTATCGCCGGAGGATTTTACGAACACGAGATACGCGCGGCAAAATATCCTGACGTATACTTAGTTGAAAAAATATTGCGCAGAAAGGGGAATAAAGTATACGTAAAATGGTTGGGAATGGATGCGTCACATAATTCATGGATATCTAAAACGAATATACTTTAATTGTATTTTCTACTCGTATTTTATATGTAAGATAATTAATTTTTCTCTTCTTTTAATTGTATTCTTTTATTCTATATGAATTGTGAAAAATGTAATTTGCGATAAAATTTAAATAAAAACTTCTTGCAGTCGAGTAATGTGTGTCGGCTAACTTTCTACCCTCGTCACAAGATAGCGACGTTGTCCCTATCCTTTCTCGCTAGAACATGATCCGTCGACGATTTGCATATATACCGTCCTCAACCGTCTACTAGAAGATAACTCCTCTACAGTTGATGATTTAGCTATGTACATAAGAACCCCCCGACCAACCAATCGAAAGAATAACTTAACGACAACGACCGCAAGTCCCCAGACCGTCTACATTGTACCGTTTACTGGTAGACATTGTACCATTTACTGGTAGCAATTCTAAATTGGTTGGTCGGGGTTCTTATATGCATAGCCAAATCATCTACTGTAGAGGAGTTATCTTTTCTGCTTAATAAGTCAGGGTGGAAACCTTAGTCCTGCTGAAAGATTTTGTATGTGATGAACAACCTAAACGTTGAATGAACAGCTTAAACCCTCTCCTTAGACGTTGACATATTAGTATGTGGTTGAGGGATGGTAATATGATAATTCATTTTTCTCTAAAACGACTATACTTTATATGTAGAAATTCATTTTTATAGGAATTATAAAAGAATAATTTTACAATAAAATAAAATAAAAATACAAAGAGATTTTCTTAAATAATTTTTATTTTTTAAAAAATAATATATCGTTACAAAAAGACCTCCAATAATTTTTACACACATTATCTTTGTTTTTAACCTATCTGTTTTTGCGCAAACGCCTCGGTCGCAATGATATCAGCGCACAAAGCCAACAGTTCGCAATCGATCAGCGAATTTTGATCGAAAGATTCGCTCTCGACGATCGTTTTCATGATATTCTTCGCGTCACTATCCTTCACCGCAACAACGAAATTCGTAAATTTAGCGACAATTGTGGGAACATTATCTATCAACCATGAATACATGTTGTGTACGCAGAAATCGAGGTTGTACAGGTTACGCATAGTTTTTTCCGTGATATACAGAGCTGTGAACTGATTTGATAATTTCACTAGATTCATACCATCGATATTAACTGTTTGAAATGTTAAATCATCACTAATTTTTCGCTTCTGTTTCTGCATAGACGGCAAAAGTAAATCGGAAATACACTCCTTCGTGCGCAATAACTCTGTCCACGCGTCCAGGAAAAATGTAATTTCATTACCACGGTTATCCCCTATAGCTAGTTCCACGCAAATATCGTTGTCAACGCGCACACCAATTTCGAAGTACTTAAAATAATTGCCGGCTATGGAGTATCTTCGACTCAAGACCCGTGCGCTGTGCAAACTCCTCGGCGGTTGCATCATTGATGATTGTGAAATGGAGTTGTTGGGAAAACTCTCGCACGATGACGGTGACGGCTGTATCATCGATGATCGTGAAATGGGACGGTTGTTGAAAAAACCCTCGCACGACGTTGACGGCTGTATCATCGATGATCGTGAAATGGGCTGTTGTTGAGAAACCCTACAACAGATTTTTTAAAAAATTAGACGTTTTTCTAAATTACTTTTTCATAATTATTTTCATCTTTCTACTTACATATTATTTAGTCTCCTCTTTTTGTGCAGCTCCTCAACGTTTGAACGATTACATTCAGCAGGCGAATAACGGTTGTAATACATCGTGCGGTCTATGGTTTAGCAGTCTACGGTTTTTAGCGATGGTTGTCTCGATCTGAAGCGTGCCGCTTGGAATATGATGTTATATAGGATGTCTCCCTACCACTCCTTTTTACAGTGAAGATCTGCAATGGGAAGCATCCCCTCCCCGACAGTTACAGACTTCAAAGACCTATGATAATCTCTCTCTCTACCACTTCCTTTTTTCTTTTACGGATAATAAAACGACGCAGTTTTTCTCAATCGATGCTGTAATGCCCCCAAGGAAGAGTATCAATCAAATTATTGCAAATATATCGCTTATCGTCATGCGGACTCAATGCTAATTTCTTTTCCGACATCGAATACACCTGATGTCGTACGGACACTATGCGATTACCGCTAACGCTCTTTTCCGTATGATTACGAAGGCATTCAACATAGTCTTCGAAACTTATATCTCGAGCGGTAACGTTTGTTCTGATTCCTTTGATCTTTTTAGTGTCCTGATCGCCGTGCACGCGAATCGCATACATTTTCGAACGAAGCCCTACGAACTCTGTCATAATTTTACCACCGTTCTCATCCTTCATCAATCCTAGCTGTTTATTGTTCGCGATCGGAACGCCGTAGACGTTGTTCGCGGCATAATTACTGGTGTCGTATCGATGAATATCACGTTTCAGCAGCGCCTCGTACGCGTTATCGCAAGCGATCTCATATATCAGACTGTCCGTGTCCGTGTACAAAATCTTACAATTTTGTTGGAAGTTTGGTTGGATGTACTCATAATGAAAGCTGTACAAATGAAATTTTGATATATCCAATATGGACATGCCTACGTAGATTGGCTTGTAAAATTTAACAAACAGCTTTTTCAGCTGAATCGCGACAAAGTTCTCGGAAAACACCGTACAGCTATGAAAATTTGGTCTAGATATCAACCGTTCGACGCCGTGTTTACCGCTCCATCGAGAAAGTAATTTCACGCTCGCGTGATTTCGAACGTTCTCCATCGTTTTCCCAAACACAGCATTGTTCATTAACTTGAATAAGTTCTTGGAAAAATCGTTGGTGGCGTTGGCGCGTAATTTCGTGTTTAAATCAATATAGCCATGCAACCATCGCGACTGTTGAAATTCTAGAATTCGATGTATTTTCCGCAATTTCAAATTATGTTTCAAACTTTGTTGGAGATACCGATAATGTACAACGTATCGCTCCTTATCGCGAAGTGTTGCCATCAACTTTTTCTGCGTACTCGAGTCGGTTGCTGCGTCGTGACTTGGACAAAACGGAAGATCCGCGTGAGCATCGTGAATTTCGCGCGGATACTCTAAATCCACCTCCAAAATGTATCCTACGGGGCTATCGATCGGAATGGATTCAACATCGAAATTGTCCACGTCCACCCATCGAAAGTCTCTGTGCGGCAGAGGTTGCGACATTGCCCAACCGTACAGATTATTCACATCAAAATACATTAAGTAGGTGGATGGTTTATTCGAGTCGTGTGTGGACAAATATTTGTTGTTAGCGCGCGCATATCTGTGCGAACACTGGCTCAATCCACCGCGTATTCCTCGTTCCACGAACAAAAGCATGTCAACGTCGGTCAACAACTCCAATTCAATCTTTGTCATTTTCAACATCACGTCCCACGCGAAACCGGGGAGCGTGTAATAATGCGCCGGATCGAGCTTGTAATTCTCGAGACAGTCATCGCGAAAATTTTCGAAAACATCCGCCAACAACAGCACATCCAATTTTAAATATAAGTCGCTGTACTGTCCTAGCGTTTGTATAGCAAAACGCGACCAAACCGTATTCGCGTGAAGGTAATCAACGTCGGATATCTCGCTACCGTACAGCCGATTGTAAAATGCTTCGCGCGATGGCAAACATGTATCGTTTAATTTATCGTACGATGTCAGATAGTCGTATGGAAAAACACCTTTTCTGGTCAATAGGTTGAAATCGTCATCGGAAAGATGTGTAAATTCACTTCGTACGATGCGTAATTTACTTTTGTCCAAGTATGACGACAGCTTGTCCAGACTCGAGTTCAAGAACTTAAACGAATCGATAAAACGGAATTTCAGAAACTTTGCATAATTTTGCTCTTTACCCGGCTGTCTCTCGATATGTACGTTCTTCGTGAAAGAGATATACTTCTCTTTCGTTAATGGCAACACGTCTATCTGTCCCTCGAAAGAGTTTGCTAATTCTTTGATGATGAAATGTGCGTCGTAGCCTGATAGATTATGGAAAACCACCGGTATCACGTACGAAGATTGATAACTTAAATTGCATCCGTTATGAGCCGGACCGCGATACGCGCCCGTGAAATGACAATGATCGTGGACCCTCGTCGCGTCAGTAGTGTCGAACGGTTTCTCGCAGACGTGACAATGCGTGGCCGTACGAAAATTTAACTTTTCCGATTCGGTTAGCGGATTCATCGGCACTGTTTTGTCAAATATCGGTTGTAATTTACGACTTAATTCGTACAACCTGTTCGCGAACCATGCGGCGCATCCCTCTTTCTCGCGATAAACATGATACTCGCACAACGATTCGTCGTAGCGGCAATGCATGTAGTATCCTATGCTAAACGCGTGGTGATGTTGATACTGTATGCGTGCCACACGGCCTTGTCCTTCCTGCTCCCCCGGCAGCAGCAGGCACTCCAAGTCAGCATAGATAACGAACGGCGCCTCTTCTTTGTTCGTGTAGTTCTTAAACTGCAACCACTTATCTTCTTCCTCTGTTGGAAGCATCAGAGCGCAATCATTCATCCGTTCGCAGTCAAGTGTATGAACGTTTAATCTCTCCTGCGTGGGAAAAAATTGCAAGCACCTGTGGGAAGGGAAAAATTATGTCTTTTTTGCTTCAAACAATTAAAAAAACAAAAATGCAACTTACCGATCACAAATATACTTCTGATGATCCCGCTTGCTAAGCTGTGATGAAACCAATCGCGACAAATTTCGTATACACACGAAATGACAGTGCGTCTTTGCAGCATTCTGTAGAAACAGCAAGTTGACGTGTCTTCCCTCACGTTTCTTCCCAGTCAAATGAAGCGTTACGCATTTCTTGCGTGCCCATGCGAACACGTTCACGGAAACGTTGTTTTTTCGTTCAAATTTTCGGATGTCTTTGAACGACATAGGTAGTTGAAAACCTCTGGTTTTCGGAAGCACGTCTTTGTAGTGTGGATACGATGATAAACGTGACAGATTTGCCTCGGCTGGGTAGAGACCCGCCACGATTGCCCAATAAAAGCACGCATCGTCATTGCTGTTCACGTTCACGATTGCTCTTTTCAGCAGTATCGCTCGAGGCACGTCGATTGTAGCGGTGCAACCGGCTTGCAACGGTTGGTATTTGCTAAAGTTGACGATTAAATGTAGTATCTTCGACAGCGCCCACCCGCTGTCCCGCTCTTGAAATTCTTCCAACGATGTCAAAATCGTAGGCATAACGTCTTTCTGGTACCACTGTCGCAGATTGCTCGTCCGAAACAACGCAACGTTCCGCGTGCTAAAACTTTTCACGGAAACCTCGCCGGCGTGTAGCATAAATTCCGCCTCCAACGTTACGCTAGCTTTCAACGATGAATACGTGTTTAAAAATTCCGTAACGCGTCCCGTAATCATTCGTTTCGCATGTTGTAAAAATTGTTTTGGATCAATATGTTCAACGTTGATAACGATTCCGGTCGATATGCGATTTTTAAAAGCCGACTCAACATTTTCCCAACGAAGCGTTGAAGCTCTCGTACCCCTGCGGTCGTATAAACCTCTACCGACGCGCGATGAGGAAATACGATGATTCAACGAAACGTTCAAAGTTTTCATACGACACATCGTCGATGTTAAACTCAATTTCTTGCCTACTGACAATTCATCCTTTGCACGGGATAGATAATTTACACAACACTGCAGAGACTCGATGAATGAGCGAAACCATTCGCGATACTCGTCCATAGTTTTCACCAACATTGACATGCGTGTCAAACACTTCAACATATTTTTACATGTTTCAATCATCTTGCCGCTTTTCCATCGATACTTTTGTCACGGTAAAACACTGTGTCCGCGAAACGATACTACTTCCAACTCGTAAAATTAGAAATGTTCCCAAATGTAATTATACTTCACATACAACGATGCGACGTTCGCCCGTTTCAATGATGTCCAATATCATGGATGGGGAATCGATCGCAGGCCATTGCGCGACAACTTGACTAAATCTTTTCGTGTAAGCAAAACATACGCGACTCGTTACGTCGTTTCGCATTAAACGTTCCACCATCGATTTCTGCTCGATGGAGAAATGATCGTTCAAGTGTGAATTTATTACGTGAGGCCAAGCTATATTTTTCAACGTTGGAACGGCCATGTCATCTTTTTCCTCCGATACGTTCATTTCAGCACAAGTCCGTACGCGAAAAAACCGTCACGTATGGAACAATGGTAGATCTTTAAAATCTTACGCAAACTGAACACTCTGTATGCAAATGAGCTTGACGCTGGCAACATCCATTCTTTTAAACATATACCCTCTCCGGAAATAGATGCAACAAAAATCTCCGCGCTCGCGATAGGCACGTTGAAAAGATAAGGGGACTCTATACCACCCTGTTAATTAAAACTATCTCTCTTAGAACGATATAAACAGTGTGCTTAAACGATAAATAGGAACGACGTTTGAAACACGTTCAAGGTCAAGTCTTCCTGGAAAAAAAACATATGTTCCTCCACGGCTACATACCATGAAAGAACCTGTGTCATAGATAACACCTACAAAAATTATCTCTTCGATGTATCATATTCGCGAAGCACGTACGAAATATCATATTCGTAGGGGGGTACAATAGGAATGCATCGAGTAGATAAGAGGAAACTACTCTCTCTCTTACATCGTGAACGGTCTCTTTCTTTCTCGCATCGCGTTCAGGTTAATCGTCTTAAACGATGGGTAGGAACGACGTTCGAACACGTTCAAGGTCAAGTCTAAAGCATGTGTTCCCCAGGGGTATCGTATTACATCTGTCGTAGGTACAATAGGAATGTATCGAGTAGATAAGAGGAAACTACTCTCTCTCTTACATCGTGAACGGTCTCTTTCTTTCTCGCATCGCGTTCAGGTTAATCGTCTTAAACGATGGGTAGGAACGACGTTCGAACACGTTCAAGGTCAAGTCTAAAGCATGTGTTCCCCAGGGGTATCGTATTACATCTGTCGTAGGTACAATAGGAATGCATCGAGTAGATAAGAGGAAACTATATACAGCTGTGTACAGATAGTATGGTCTCGCTATGTTTTTAAAATAAATCCCCCCTCCCCCACGAAAATTATCTTCTCGATGTATCATATTCGCGAAGCACGTTCGGAATATCATATTCGCAAAACCCTTGTCATAGATAAGAGGAAACTATATACAGCTGTGTACAGATAATGTGGTCCCCCCTCCCCCACCCCCCGCAAAAAGTATGCTCACACTATAACGTGGGAAACAGTCCTTGAAAAATCTCCCCTCCCCCGCAAAAGTAGCTCGCGCTATAAGGTGGGAAACTGTCCTTGAAAAATCCCCCCCTCCCCCACCCCCCGCAAAAGTAGCTCGCGCTATAACGTGGGAAACTGTCCTTGAAAAATCCCCCCCCCCCCACCCCCGCAAAAGTAGCTCGCGCTATAAGGTAATGGTGCCGGTAAGGTAGGAATCTACCTACAATGATAAGTCTGATCGTAGAACCGGCATACACTATCTACTGTTCACAGATCACAGTTCACAGTTCACAGTTCACAGTTCACAGTTCACAGTTCACAGTTCACAGTTCACAGTTCACAGTTCACAGTTTACAGTTCTCAGTTCACAGTTGACAGTTGACAGTTGACAGTTCACAGTTCACAGTTCACTCTTCACAGTTCACAGTTCACAGTCCACAGTTCACTGTTCACAATTCGCAGTCTTCATTTCACACTTCACACTTCACAGTTCACAGTTCACAGTTCTCAGTTCACAGATCACAGTTCACAGTCTTCATTTCACAATTCACAGTTCACAGTCATCATTTCACAGTTCATAGTTCACAGTTCACAGTTCTCAGTTCACAGATCACAGTTCACAGTCTTCATTTCACATTTCACAGTTCACAGTCATCATGTCACTGTTCATAGTTCACAGTTCACAGTTCACAGTTCTCAGTTCACAGTATTCATTTCACACTCCACACTTCGCAGTTCACAGTTGACAGTTCACAGTCCACAGTTCACTATTCACAGTTTACAGTTCTCAGTTCATAGTTGACAGTTCACAATTCACTGTTCACAGTTCACAGTTCACAGTCTTCATTTCACACTTCAGTCTTCACAGTGCACAGGTCACAGTTCACAGCCCACTGTTCACAGTTCACAGTTCTCAGTTCACAGATCACAATTCACAGACTTCATTTCACAATTCACAGTTCGCAGTTCACAGTTCACAGATCACACTTCACAGTTCACAGTTCACAGATCACAGACCACAGTTCACTGTTCACAGATCACAGTTCACAGTACACAGTCTTCATTTCATACTTCACAGTTCGCAGTTCAGAGTTCACAGTTCACAGATCACAGTTCACTGTCCACAGTTCCCCGTTCACAGTATTCATTTCACACTTCACAGTTCGCAGTTCACAGTTGACAGTTCACAGTCCACAGTTCACTATTCACAGTTCACAGTTCTCAGTTCACAGATCACAGTTCACAGTCTTCATTTCACACTTCACAGTTCGCAGTTCACAGTTCACAGATCACAGATCACAGTTCACAGTTCACAGTTCACAGTCCACAGATCACAGTCCACAGTCTTCATTTCACACTTCACAGTTCACAGTTCACAGTTCACAGTTCCCAGTTCACAGTATTCATTTCACACTTCACAGTTCGCAGTTCACAGTTGACAGTTCACAGTCCACATTTCACTATTCACAGTTCACAGTTCGCAGTTCACAGTTGACAGTTCACAGTCCACAGTTCATTATTCACAGTTCACAGTTCACAGTTCACTGTTCACAGTTTACAGTTCTCAGTTTACACTTTCAGTTCACAGTTGACAGTTCACAGTTCACAGTTCACAGTTCACACTTCACAGTTCACAGTTCACAGTCCACAGTTCACTGTTCACAAATCACAGTCTTCATTTCACAATTCACAGTTCGCAGTTCACAGTTCACAGTTCACAGTTCACAGTTCACAGTTCACAGTCCACAGTTCACTGTTCACAGTTCACAGTTCTCAGTTCACAGATCACAGTTCACAGTTCACAGTTCACAGTTCACAGTTCACAGTTCACAGTTCACAGTTCACAGTTCACAGTTCACAGTTTACAGTTCTCAGCTCACAGTTGACAGTTGACAGTTGACAGTTCACAGTTCACAGTTCACTCTTCACATTTCACAGTTCACAGTCCACAGTTCACTTTTCACAATTCGCAGTCTTCATTTCACACTTCACACTTCACAGTTCACAGTCCACAGTTCACAGTTCACAGTTCTCAGTTCACAGATCACAGTTCACAGTCTTCATTTCACAATTCACAGTTCACAGTCATCATTTCACAGTTCATAGTTCACAGTTCACAGTTCTCAGTTCACAGATCACAGTTCACAGTCTTCATTTCACATTTCACAGTTCACAGTCATCATGTCACTGTTCATAGTTCACAGTTCACAGTTCACAGTTCTCAGTTCACAGTATTCATTTCACACTTCACACTTCGCAGTTCACAGTTGACAGTTCACAGTCCACAGTTCACTATTCACAGTTTACAGTTCTTAGTTCATAGTTGACAGTTCACAATTCACTGTTCACAGTTCACAGTTCACAGTCTTCATTTCACACTTCAGTCTTCACAGTGCACAGGTCACAGTCCACAGATCACAGTTCACAGTTCACAGTTGACATTTGACAGTTGACATTTGACAGTTGACAGTTGACAGTTGACAGTTCACAGTTCACAGTTCACAGTTCACAGTTCACAGTTCACAGTTCAAAGTTCACAGTTCCCCGTTCACAGCATTCATTTCACACTTCACAGTTCGCAGTTCACAGTTCACAGATCACAGTTCACAGTTCACAGTCTTCATTTCACACTTCAGTCTTCACAGGGCACAGTTCACAGTTCACAGTCTTCATTTCACAATTCACAGTTCGCAGTTCACAGTTCACAGATCACACTTCACAGTTCACAGTTCACAGATCACAGACCACAGTTCACTGTTCACAGATCACAGTTCACACTACAAAGTCTTCATTTCATACTTCACAGTTCGCAGTTCACAGTTCACAGTTCACAGATCACAGTTCACTGTCCACAGATCACAGTTCACAGTTCACAGATCACAGTTGACAGTTCACAGTCCACAGTTCACTGTTCACAGTTCACAGTTCTCAGTTCACAGATCACAGTTCACAGCCCACTGTTCACAGTTCACAGTTCTCAGTTCACAGATCACAATTCACAGACTTCATTTCACAATTCAGTTTTCACAGTTCACAGTTCACTCTTCACAGTTCACAGTTCACAGTCCACAGTTCACTGTTCACAATTCACAGTCTTCATTTCACACTTCACACTTCACAGTGCACAGTTCACAGATCACAGTTCACAGTGTTCATTTCACACTTCACAGTTCGCAGTTCACAGTTCACAGATCACAGTTCACAGTTCACAGTTCACAGTTCACAGTTCACAGTTCACAGTTTACAGTTCTCAGTTCACAGTCTTCATTTCACACTTCACACTTCACAGTGCACAGTTCACAGTTCACAGTTCTCAGTTCACAGATCACAGTTCACAGTCTTCATTTCACACTTCACAGTTCGCAGTTCACAGTTCACAGATCACAGATCACAATTCACAGTTCACAGTTCACAGTTCTCAGTTCACAGATCACAGTTCACAGTCTTCATTTCACACTTCACAGTTCACAGTTCACAGTTCACAGTTCCCAGTTCACAGTATTCATTTCACACTTCACAGTATTCATTTCACACTTCACAGTTCGCAGTTCACAGTTGACAGTTCACAGTCCACATTTCACTATTCACAGTTCACAGTTCGCAGTTCACAGTTGACAGTTCACAGTCCACAGTTCATTATTCACAGTTCACAGTTCACAGTTCACTGTTCACAGTTTACAGTTCTCAGTCTACAGTTCTCAGTTCACAGTTGACAGTTCACAGTTCACAGTTCGCAGTTCACAGTTGACAGTTCACAGTCCACAGTTCACTATTCACAGTTCACAGTTCTCAGTTCACAGATCACAGTTCACAGTCTTCATTTCACACTTCACAGTTTGCAGTTCACAGTTCACAGATCACAGATCACAGTTCACAGTTCACAGTTCACAGTCCACAGATCACAGTCCACAGTATTCATTTCACACTTCACAGTTCGCAGTTCATAGTTCACAGTTCACAGTTCACAGTTCACAGTTCACAGTTCACAGTTCCCAGTTCACAGTATTCATTTCACACTTCACAGTTCGCAGTTCACAGTTGACAGTTCACAGTCCACATTTCACTATTCACAGTTCACAGTTCGCAGTTCACAGTTGACAGTTCACAGTCCACAGTTCATTATTCACAGTTCACAGTTCACAGTTCACTGTTCACAGTTTACAGTTCTCAGTCTACAGTTCTCAGTCTACAGTTCTCAGTTCACAGTTGACAGTTCACAGTTCACAGTTCACACTTCACAGTTCACAGTTCACAGTCCACACATCACAGTCCACAGTCTTCATTTCACACTTCACAGTTCGCAGTTCACAGTTCACAGTTCACAGTCCACAGTTCACTGTTCACAATTCACAGTCTTCATTTCACAATTCACAGTTCGCAGTTCACAGTTCACAGTTCACAGTTCACAGTTCACAGTTCACAGTTCACAGTTCACAGTCCACAGTTCACTGTTCACAGTTCACAGATCTCAGTTCACAGATCACAGTTCACAGTTCACAGTTCACAGTTCACAGTTCACAGTTCACAGTTCACAGTTCACAGTTTACAGTTCTCAGTTCACAGTTGACAGTTGACAGTTGACAGTTCACAGTTCACAGTTCACTCTTCACAGTTCACAGTTCACAGTTCACAGTTCCCAGTTCACAGTATTCATTTCACACTTCACAGTTCGCAGTTCACAGTTGACAGTTCACAGTCCACATTTCACTATTCACAGTTCACAGTTCGCAGTTCACAGTTGACAGTTCACAGTCCACAGTTCATTATTCACAGTTCACAGTTCACTGTTCACTGTTCACAGTTTACAGTTCTCAGTCTACAGTTCTCAGTTCACAGTTGACAGTTCACAGTTCACAGTTCACACTTCACAGTTCACAGTTCACAGTCCACACATCACAGTCCACAGTCTTCATTTCACACTTCACAGTTCGCAGTTCACAGTTCACAGATCAAAGTTCACAGTTCACAGTTCACAGTTCACAGTTCACTGTTCACAGTTTACAGTTCTCAGTTTACAGTTCTCAGTTCACAGTTGACAGTTCACAGTTCACAGTTCACAGTTCACACTTCACAGTTCACAGTTCACAGTCCACAGTTCACTGTTCACAATTCACAGTCTTCATTTCACAATTCACAGTTCGCAGTTCACAGTTCACAGTTCACAGTTCACAGTTCACAGTTCACAGTTCACAGTCCACAGTTCACTGTTCACAGTTCACAGTTCTCAGTTCACAGATCACAGTTCACAGTTCACAGTTCACAGTTCACAGTTCACAGTTCACAGTTCACAGTTCACAGTTCACAGTTCACAGTTTACAGTTCTCAGTTCACAGTTGACAGTTGACAGTTGACAGTTCACAGTTCACAGTTCACTCTTCACAGTTCACAGTTCACAGTCCACAGTTCACTGTTCACAATTCGCAGTCTTCATTTCACACTTCACACTTCACAGTTCACAGTCCACAGTTCACAGTTCACAGTTCTCAATTCACAGATCACAGTTCACAGTCTTCATTTCACAATTCACAGTTCACAGTCATCATTTCACAGTTCATAGTTCACAGTTCACAGTTCTCAGTTCACAGATCACAGTTCACAGTCTTCATTTCACATTTCACAGTTCACAGTCATCATGTCACTGTTCATAGTTCACAGTTCACAGTTCACAGTTCTCAGTTCACAGTATTCATTTCACACTTCACACTTCGCAGTTCACAGTTGACAGTTCACAGTCCACAGTTCACTGTTCACAGTTCACAGTTCTCAGTTCACAGATCACAGTTCACAGCCCACTGTTCACAGTTCACAGTTCTCAGTTCACAGATCACAATTCACAGACTTCATTTCACAATTCAGTTTTCACAGTTCACAGTTCACTCTTCACAGTTCACAGTTCACAGTCCACAGTTCACTGTTCACAATTCACAGTCTTCATTTCACACTTCACACTTCACAGTGCACAGTTCACAGATCACAGTTCACAGTGTTCATTTCACACTTCACAGTTCGCAGTTCACAGTTCACAGATCACAGTTCACAGTTCACAGTTCACAGTTCACAGTTCACAGTTTACAGTTCTCAGTTCACAGTCTTCATTTCACACTTCACAGTTCGCAGTTCATAGTTCACAGTTCACAGTTCACAGTTCACAGTTCACAGTTCACAGTTCCCAGTTCACAGTATTCATTTCACACTTCACAGTTCGCAGTTCACAGTTGACAGTTCACAGTCCACATTTCACTATTCACAGTTCACAGTTCGCAGTTCACAGTTGACAGTTCACAGTCCACAGTTCATTATTCACAGTTCACAGTTCACAGTTCACTGTTCACAGTTTACAGTTCTCAGTCTACAGTTCTCAGTTCACAGTTGACAGTTCACACTTCACAGTTCACACTTCACAGTTCACAGTTCACAGTCCACACATCACAGTCCACAGTCTTCATTTCACACTTCACAGTTCGCAGTTCACAGTTCACAGTTCACAGATCAAAGTTCACAGTTCACAGTTCACAGTTCACTGTTCACAGTTTACAGTTCTCAGTTTACAGTTCTCAGTTCACAGTTGACAGTTCACAGTTCACAGTTCACAGTTCCCACTTCACAGTTCACAGTTCACAGTCCACAGTTCACTGTTCACAATTCACAGTCTTCATTTCACAATTCACAGTTCGCAGTTCACAGTTCACAGATCACAGTTCACAGTTCACAGATTACAGTTCACAGTTACATTGTTATTTTGTTGCTTTGTTGCTTTGTTGCTTTGTTGCTTTGTTGCTTTGTTGCTTTGTTGCTTTGTTGCGTTGTTGCTTTGTTGCTTTGTTGCTTTGTTGCTTTGTTGCTTTGTTGTTTTGTTGCTTTGTTGCTTTGTTGCTTTGTTGCTTTGTTGCTTTGTTGCTTTGTTGCTTTGTTGCTTTGTTGCTTTGTTGCTTTGTTGCTTTGTTGCTTTGTTGCTTTGTTGCTTTGTTGCTTTGTTGCTTTGTTGCTTTGTTGCTTTGTTGCTTTGTTGCTTTGTTGCTTTGTTGCTTTGTTACTTTGTTACTTTGTTACTTTGTTACTTTGTTACTTTGTTACTTTGTTACTTTGTTACTTTGTTACTTTGTTACTTTGTTACTTTGTTACTTTGTTACTTTGTTACTTTGTTACTTTGTTACTTTGTTACTATGTTACTTTGTTACTTTGTTACTTTGTTTCTTTGTTACTTTGTTACTTTGTTACTTTGTTACTTTGTTACTATGTTACTTTGTTACTTTGTTACTTTGTTACTTTGTTACTTTGTTACTTTGTTACTTTGTTACTTTGTTACTTTGTTACTTTGTTACTTTGTTACTTTGTTACTTTGTTACTTTGTTACTTTGTTACTTTGCTACTTTGTTACTTTGCTACTTTCTTACTTTGTTACTTTGTTACTTTCTTACTTTGTTACTTTGTTACTTTGTTACTTTGTTACTTTGTTACTTTGTTACTTTGTTACTTTGTTACTTTGTTACTTTGTTACGTTGTTACTTTGTTACTTTGTTACTTTGTTACTTTGTTACTTTGTTACTTTGTTACTTTGTAACTTTGTTACTTTGTTACTTTGTTACTTTGTTACTTTGTTACTTTGTTACTTTGTTACTTTGTTACTTTGTTACTTTGTTACTTTGTTACTTTGTTACTTTGTTACTTTGTTACTTTGTTACTTTGTTACTTTGTTACTTTGTTACTTTGTTACTTTGTTACTTTGTTACTTTGTTACTTTGTTACTTTGTTACTTTGTTACTTTGTTACTTTGTTACTTTGTTACTTTGTTACTTTGTTACTTTGTTACTTTGTTACTTTGTTACTTTGTTACTTTGTTACTTTGTTACTTTGTTACTTTGTTACTTTGTTACTTTGTTACTTTGTTACTTTGTTACTTTGTTACTTTGTTACTTTGTTACTTTGTTACTTTGTTACTTTGTTACTTTGTTACTTTGTTACTTTGTTACTTTGTTACTTTGTTACTTTGTTACTTTGTTACTTTGTTACTTTGTTACTTTGTTACTTTGTTACTTTGTTACTTTGTTACTTTGTTACTTTGTTACTTTGTTACTTTGTTACTTTGTTACTTTGTTACTTTGTTACTTTGTTACTTTGTTACTTTGTTACTTTGTTACTTTGTTACTTTGTTACTTTGTTACTTTGTTACTTTGTTACTTTGTTACTTTGTTACTTTGTTACTTTGTTACTTTGTTACTTTGTTACTTTGTTACTTTGTTACTTTGTTACTTTGTTGCTTTGTTGCTTTGTTGCTTTGTTGCTTTGTTGCTTTGTTGCTTTGTTGCTTTGTTGCTTTGTTGCTTTGTTACTTTGTTGCTTTGTTACTTTGTTACTTTGTTACTTTGTTACTTTGTTACTTTGTTACTTTGTTACTTTGTTACTTTGTTACTTTGTTACTTTGTTACTTTGTTACTTTGTTACTTTGTTACTTTGTTACTTTGTTACTTTGTTACTTTGTTACTTTGTTACTTTGTTACTTTGTTACTTTGTTACTTTGTTACTTTGTTACTTTGTTACTTTGTTACTTTGTTACTTTGTTACTTTGTTACTTTGTTACTTTGTTACTTTGTTACTTTGTTACTTTGTTACTTTGTTACTTTGTTACTTTGTTACTTTGTTACTTTGTTACTTTGTTACTTTGTTACTTTGTTACTTTGTTACTTTGTTACTTTGTTACTTTGTTACTTTGTTACTTTGTTACTTTGTTACTTTGTTACTTTGTTACTTTGTTACTTTGTTACTTTGTTACTTTGTTACTTTGTTACTTTGTTACTTTGTTACTTTGTTACTTTGTTACTTTGTTACTTTGTTACTTTGTTACTTTGTTACTTTGTTACTTTGTTACTTTGTTACTTTGTTACTTTGTTACTTTGTTACTTTGTTACTTTGTTACTTTGTTACTTTGTTACTTTGTTACTTTGTTACTTTGTTACTTTGTTACTTTGTTACTTTGTTACTTTGTTACTTTGTTACTTTGTTACTTTGTTACTTTGTTACTTTGTTACTTTGTTACTTTGTTACTTTGTTACTTTGTTACTTTGTTACTTTGTTACTTTGTTACTTTGTTACTTTGTTACTTTGTTACTTTGTTACTTTGTTACTTTGTTACTTTGTTACTTTGTTACTTTGTTACTTTGTTACTTTGTTACTTTGTTACTTTGTTACTTTGTTACTTTGTTACTTTGTTACTTTGTTACTTTGTTACTTTGTTACTTTGTTACTTTGTTACTTTGTTACTTTGTTACTTTGTTACTTTGTTACTTTGTTACTTTGTTACTTTGTTACTTTGTTACTTTGTTACTTTGTTACTTTGTTACTTTGTTACTTTGTTACTTTGTTACTTTGTTACTTTGTTACTTTGTTACTTTGTTACTTTGTTACTTTGTTACTTTGTTACTTTGTTACTTTGTTACTTTGTTACTTTGTTACTTTGTTACTTTGTTACTTTGTTACTTTGTTACTTTGTTACTTTGTTACTTTGTTACTTTGTTACTTTGTTACTTTGTTACTTTGTTACTTTGTTACTTTGTTACTTTGTTACTTTGTTACTTTGTTACTTTGTTACTTTGTTACTTTGTTACTTTGTTACTTTGTTACTTTGTTACTTTGTTACTTTGTTACTTTGTTACTTTGTTACTTTGTTACTTTGTTACTTTGTTACTTTGTTACTTTGTTACTTTGTTACTTTGTTACTTTGTTACTTTGTTACTTTGTTACTTTGTTACTTTGTTACTTTTTGTTACTTTGTTACTTTGTTACTTTGTTACTTTGTTACTTTGTTACTTTGTTACTTTGTTACTTTGTTACTTTGTTACTTTGTTACTTTGTTACTTTGTTACTTTGTTACTTTGTTACTTTGTTACTTTGTTACTTTGTTACTTTGTTACTTTGTTACTTTGTTACTTTGTTACTTTGTTACTTTGTTACTTTGTTACTTTGTTACTTTGTTACTTTGTTACTTTGTTACTTTGTTACTTTGTTACTTTGTTACTTTGTTACTTTGTTACTTTGTTACTTTGTTACTTTGTTACTTTGTTACTTTGTTACTTTGTTACTTTGTTACTTTGTTACTTTGTTACTTTGTTACTTTGTTACTTTGTTACTTTGTTACTTTGTTACTTTGTTACTTTGTTACTTTGTTACTTTGTTACTTTGTTACTTTGTTACTTTGTTACTTTGTTACTTTGTTACTTTGTTACTTTGTTACTTTGTTACTTTGTTACTTTGTTACTTTGTTACTTTGTTACTTTGTTACTTTGTTACTTTGTTACTTTGTTACTTTGTTACTTTGTTACTTTGTTACTTTGTTACTTTGTTACTTTGTTACTTTGTTACTTTGTTACTTTGTTACTTTGTTACTTTGTTACTTTGTTACTTTGTTACTTTGTTACTTTGTTACTTTGTTACTTTGTTACTTTGTTACTTTGTTACTTTGTTACTATGTTACTTTGTTACTTTGTTACTTTGTTACTTTGTTACTTTGTTACTTTGTTACTTTGTTACTTTGTTACTTTGTTACTTTGTTACTTTGTTACTTTGTTACTTTGTTACTTTGTTACTTTGTTACTTTGTTACTTTGTTACTTTGTTACTTTTGTTACTTTTGTTACTTTGTTACTTTGTTACTTTGTTACTTTGTTACTTTGTTACTTTGTTACTTTGTTACTTTGTTACTTTGTTACTTTGTTACTTTGTTACTTTGTTACTTTGTTACTTTGTTACTTTGTTACTTTGTTACTTTGTTACTTTGTTACTTTGTTACTTTGTTACTTTGTTACTTTGTTACTTTGTTACTTTGTTACTTTGTTACTTTGTTACTTTGTTACTTTGTTACTTTGTTACTTTGTTACTTTGTTACTTTGTTACTTTGTTACTTTGTTACTTTGTTACTTTGTTACTTTGTTACTTTGTTACTTTGTTACTTTGTTACTTTGTTACTTTGTTACTTTGTTACTTTGTTACTTTGTTACTTTGTTACTTTGTTACTTTGTTACTTCGTTACTTTGTTACTTTGTTACTTTGTTACTTTGTTACTTTGTTACTTTGTTACTTTGTTACTTTGTTACTTTGTTACTTTGTTACTTTGTTACTTTGTTACTTTGTTACTTTGTTACTTTGTTACTTTGTTACTTTGTTACTTTGTTACTTTGTTACTTTGTTACTTTGTTACTTTGTTACTTTGTTACTTTGTTACTTTGTTACTTTGTTACTTTGTTACTTTGTTACTTTGTTACTTTGTTACTTTGTTACTTTGTTACTTTGTTACTTTGTTACTTTGTTACTTTGTTACTTTGTTACTTTGTTACTTTGTTGCTTTGTTGCTTTGTTACTTTGTTACTTTGTTACTTTGTTACTTTGTTGCTTTGTTGCTTTGTTACTTTGTTGCTTTGTTACTTTGTTACTTTGTTGCTTTGTTACTTTGTTGCTTTGTTACTTTGTTGCTTTGTTACTTTGTTACTTTGTTACTTTGTTACTTTGTTACTTTGTTACTTTGTTACTTTGTTACTTTGTTACTTTGTTACTTTGTTACTTTGTTACTTTGTTACTTTGTTACTTTGTTACTTTGTTACTTTGTTACTTTGTTACTATGTTACTTTGTTACTTTGTTACTTTGTTACTTTGTTACTTTGTTACTATGTTACTTTGTTACTTTGTTACTTTGTTACTTTGTTACTTTGTTACTTTGTTACTTTGTTACTTTGTTACTTTGTTACTTTGTTACTTTGTTACTTTGTTACTTTGTTACTTTGTTACTTTGTTACTTTGTTACTTTGTTACTTTGTTACTTTGTTACTTTGTTACTTTGTTACTTTGTTACTTTGTTACTTTTGTTACTTTGTTACTTTGTTACTTTGTTACTTTGTTACTTTGTTACTTTGTTACTTTGTTACTTTGTTACTTTGTTACTTTGTTACTTTGTTACTTTGTTACTTTGTTACTTTGTTACTTTGTTACTTTGTTACTTTGTTACTTTGTTACTTTGTTACTTTGTTACTTTGTTACTTTGTTACTTTGTTACTTTGTTACTTTGTTACTTTGTTACTTTGTTACTTTGTTACTTTGTTACTTTGTTACTTTGTTACTTTGTTACTTTGTTACTTTGTTACTTTGTTACTTTGTTACTTTGTTACTTTGTTACTTTGTTACTTTGTTACTTTGTTACTTTGTTACTTTGTTACTTTGTTACTTTGTTACTTTGTTACTTTGTTACTTTGTTACTTTGTTACTTTGTTACTTTGTTACTTTGTTACTTTGTTACTTTGTTACTTTGTTACTTTGTTACTTTGTTACTTTGTTACTTTGTTACTTTGTTACTTTGTTACTTTGTTACTTTGTTACTTTGTTACTTTGTTACTTTGTTACTTTGTTACTTTGTTACTTTGTTACTTTGTTACTTTGTTACTTTGTTACTTTGTTACTTTGTTACTTTGTTACTTTGTTACTTTGTTACTTTGTTACTTTGTTACTTTGTTACTTTGTTACTTTGTTACTTTGTTACTTTGTTACTTTGTTACTTTGTTACTTTGTTACTTTGTTACTTTGTTACTTTGTTACTTTGTTACTTTGTTACTTTGTTACTTTGTTACTTTGTTACTTTGTTACTTTGTTACTTTGTTACTTTGTTACTTTGTTACTTTGTTACTTTGTTACTTTGTTACTTTGTTACTTTGTTACTTTGTTACTTTGTTACTTTGTTACTTTGTTACTATGTTACTTTGTTACTTTGTTACTTTGTTACTTTGTTACTTTGTTACTTTGTTACTTTGTTACTTTGTTACTTTGTTACTTTGTTACTTTGTTACTTTGTTACTTTGTTACTTTGTTACTTTGTTACTTTGTTACTTTGTTACTTTGTTACTTTTGTTACTTTGTTACTTTGTTACTTTGTTACTTTGTTACTTTGTTACTTTGTTACTTTGTTACTTTGTTACTTTGTTACTTTGTTACTTTGTTACTTTGTTACTTTGTTACTTTGTTACTTTGTTACTTTGTTACTTTGTTACTTTGTTACTTTGTTACTTTGTTACTTTGTTACTTTGTTACTTTGTTACTTTGTTACTTTGTTACTTTGTTACTTTGTTACTTTGTTACTTTGTTACTTTGTTACTTTGTTACTTTGTTACTTTGTTACTTTGTTACTTTGTTACTTTGTTACTTTGTTACTTTGTTACTTTGTTACTTTGTTACTTTGTTACTTTGTTACTTTGTTACTTTGTTACTTTGCTACTTTGTTACTTTGCTACTTTCTTACTTTGTTACTTTGTTACTTTGTTACTTTGTTACTTTGTTACTTTGTTACTTTGTTACTTTGTTACTTTGTTACTTTGTTACTTTGTTACTTTGTTACTTTGTTACTTTGTTACTTTGTTACTTTGTTACTTTGTTACTTTGTTACTTTGTTACTTTGTTACTTTGTTACTTTGTTCTTTTGTTACTTTGTTACTTTGTTACTTTGTTACTTTGTTACTTTGTTACTTTGTTACTTTGTTACTTTGTTACTTTGTTACTTTGTTACTTTGTTACTTTGTTACTTTGTTACTTTGTTACTTTGTTACTTTGTTACTTTGTTACTTTGTTACTTTGTTACTTTGTTACTTTGTTACTTTGTTACTTTGTTACTTTGTTACTTTGTTACTTTGTTACTTTGTTACTTTGTTACTTTGTTACTTTGTTACTTTGTTACTTTGTTACTTTGTTACTTTGTTACTTTGTTACTTTGTTACTTTGTTACTTTGTTACTTTGTTACTTTGTTACTTTGTTACTTTGTTACTTTGTTACTTTGTTACTTTGTTACTTTGTTACTTTGTTACTTTGTTACTTTGTTACTTTGTTACTTTGTTACTTTGTTACTTTGTTACTTTGTTACTTTGTTACTTTGTTACTTTGTTACTTTGTTACTTTGTTACTTTGTTACTTTGTTACTTTGTTACTTTGTTACTTTGTTACTTTGTTACTTTGTTACTTTGTTACTTTGTTACTTTGTTACTTTGTTACTTTGTTACTTTGTTACTTTGTTACTTTGTTACTTTGTTACTTTGTTACTTTGTTACTTTGTTACTTTGTTACTTTGTTACTTTGTTACTTTGTTACTTTGTTACTTTGTTACTTTGTTACTTTGTTACTTTGTTACTTTGTTACTTTGTTACTTTCTTACTTTCTTACTTTCTTACTTTCTTACTTTGTTAGTTGTTACTTTGTTAGTTGTTACTATGTTACTATGTTACTTTGTTACTTTGTTACTTTGTTACTTTGTCACTTTGTTACTTTGTTACTTTGTTACTTTGTTACTTTGTTACTTTGTTACTTTGTTACTTTGTTACTTTGTTACTTTGTTACTTTGTTACTTTGTTACTTTGTTACTTTGTTACTTTGTTACTTTGTTACTTTGTTACTTTGTTACTTTGTTACTTTGTTACTTTGTTACTTTGTTACTTTGTTACTTTGTTACTTTGTTACTTTGTTACTTTGTTACTTTGTTACTTTGTTACTTTGTTACTTTGTTACTTTGTTACTTTGTTACTTTGTTACTTTGTTACTTTGTTACTTTGTTACTTTGTTACTTTGTTACTTTGTTAGTTGTTACTTTGTTAGTTGTTACTATGTTACTTTGTTACTATGTTACTTTGTTACTTTGTTACTTTGTTACTTTTTTACTTTGATACTTTTTTACTTTGTTACATTGTTACTTTGTTACTTTGTTACTTTGTTACTTTGTTACTTTGTTACTTTGTTACTTTGTTACTTTGTTACTTTGTTACTTTGTTACTTTGTTACTTTGTTACTTTGTTACTTTGTTACTTTGTTACTTTGTTACTTTGTTACTTTGTTACTTTGTTACTTTGTTACTTTGTTACTTTGTTACTTTGTTACTTTGTTACTTTGTTACTTTGTTACTTTGTTACTTTGTTACTTTGTTACTTTGTTACTTTGTTACTTTGTTACTTTATTACTTTGTTACTTTGTTACTTTGTTACTTTGTTACTTTGTTACTTTGTTACTTTGTTACTTTGTTACTTTGTTACTTTGTTACTTTGTTACTTTGTTACTTTGTTACTTTGTTACTTTGTTACTTTGTTACTTTGTTACTTTGTTACTTTGTTACTTTGTTACTTTGTTACTTTGTTACTTTGTTACTTTGTTACTTTGTTACTTTGTTACTTTGTTACTTTGTTACTTTGTTACTTTGTTACTTTGTTACTTTGTTACTTTGTTACTTTGTTACTTTGTTACTTTGTTACTTTGTTACTTTGTTACTTTGTTACTATGTTACTTTGTTACTATGTTACTTTGTTACTTTGTTACTTTGTTACTTTGTTACTTTGTTACTTTGTTACTTTGTTACTTTGTTACTTTGTTACTTTGTTACTTTGTTACTTTGTTACTTTGTTACTTTGTTACTTTGTTACTTTGTTACTTTGTTACTTTGTTACTTTGTTACTTTGTTACTTTGTTACTTTGTTACTTTGTTACTTTGTTACTTTGTTACTTTGTTACTTTGTTACTTTGTTACTTTGTTACTTTGTTACTTTGTTACTTTGTTACTTTGTTACTTTGTTACTTTGTTACTTTGTTACTTTGTTACTTTGTTACTTTGTTACTTTGTTACTTTGTTACTTTGTTACTTTGTTACTTTGTTACTTTGTTACTTTGTTACTTTGTTACTTTGTTACTTTGTTACTTTGTTACTTTGTTACTTTGTTACTTTGTTACTTTGTTACTTTGTTACTTTGTTACTTTGTTACTTTGTTACTTTGTTACTTTGTTACTTTGTTACTTTGTTACTTTGTTACTTTGTTACTTTGTTACTTTGTACTTGTTACTTTGTTACTTTGTTACTTTGTTACTTTGTTACTTTGTTACTTTGTTACTTTGTTACTTGTTACTTTGTTACTTTGTTACTTTGTTACTTTGTTACTTTGTTACTTTGTTACTTTGTTACTTTGTTACTTTGTTACTTTGTTACTTTGTTACTTTGTTACTTTGTTACTTTGTTACTTTGTTACTTTGTTACTTTGTTACTTTGTTACTTTGTTACTTTGTTACTTTGTTACTTTGGTACTTTGTTACTTTGTTACTTTGTTACTTTGTTACTTTGTTACTTTGTTACTTTGTTACTTTGTTACTTTGTTACTTTGTTACTTTGTTACTTTGTTACTTTGTTACTTTGTTACTTTTTTACTTTGTTACTTTGTTACTTTGTTACTTTGTTACTTTGTTACTTTGTTACTTTGTTACTTTGTTACTTTGTTACTTTGTTACTTTGTTACTTTGTTACTTTGTTACTTTGTTACTTTGTTACTTTGTTACTTTGTTACTTTGTTACTTTGTTACTTTGTTACTTTGTTACTTTGTTACTTTGTTACTTTGTTACTTTGTTACTTTGTTACTTTGTTACTTTGTTACTTTGTTACTTTGTTACTTTGTTACTTTGTTACTTTGTTACTTTGTTACTTTGTTACTTTGTTACTTTGTTACTTTGTTACTTTGTTACTTTGTTACTTTGTTACTTTGTTACTTTGTTACTTTGTTACTTTGTTACTTTGTTACTTTGTTACTTTGTTACTTTGTTACTTTGTTACTTTGTT